>OU785228.1:12752335-13952335 GCA_917051295.2 Erebia ligea
TCCTTTCTACACTATTAGGTATTAAAAAAAGAGAGAGGTGACACCCAAGGGTATACAGTCATCATAACTGAAGGTTACAGTTACAATTGAGATCGAAGTATCAATTACTTGCATGCTCTATAAAACGAATGAGCGTAACGTATGGTTTTACGAACTCCAATTAACAATAACGGATTTTAGCTGTTGTCAATGACTAATCTAGCGGGATTTGCCTTCGGTATTTAAGAACTTTAATTCAATACAAGCTAAGTATATTATATTACATTTTATAGGCCATTCTGTGTCTGTCGCTTATACTGCTATACAGTAACGCTATGCTATAATAAAAAGGAAAAAAAGCAGCTTATAAATGTATATCCTTTCATGGTCTTCTACCTGTCTGCGTATGTACCGTTAATATCAACAGATAGGATGGGATAAACATATTTGTTTACCGGTTTTTTTTATAAAATTATAATAAGTACACACATTGTTACTTCGGTTCACACTCCTTTCTTTCGATAGCGATTCTAAGTAACATGATTATGTTGAAAAAATAGATTGTATAGATACAATCCTCAAGAATTATTACTAGATAAAGCCCGTCTTTAAAGACTTTTACGGAATATTAATGAATCTTGTTTGAAAGTCGCAGAGGATATCCGATTGCTTTTATTGGCGGGCTAATGAGATGCTTGATGAAATGATAATTTTTCGCAAATTAAAGCGACTTTGCTGATTAGCAGGGTATACTGCCATATATAAAGAATAGCTGATGCCCACCCCGTTTTGGTTCCCGCGGTAACTCTTTAATTTTCCGGGATAAAAAGTAGCCTATGTGTTATTCCAGACTATAATCTATCTCTGTGGTAAATTTCACCCAGATCCGTTCTGGCGTGATTGAGTAACAAACATCCAGTTGAGGCATTTTGGTTCCCGCGGGAACTCTTTACTTTTCCGGGATAAAAAGTAGCGTGCTATTGCAGACTATAATCTATCTCTGTGCCAAATTTCAGCCATATCACATGACCATACACACAAACTTCCCTGGGGCAGTGGTGAGCGCTGTGGTCGCGCTCTTAGGAGGTCCCGAATTCGATTTCAAACCATTTAGAAATATGTATTTTGATGTTGCTAGATTATTGTTCTATTACTATGGCTACTATGGCTAGTTATACAACCTAGCAAAATACTTAAATACTAGCTGATGCCCGCGACTACGTCCGTGTGGAATAAGTTTTTTTGATTCCCACGGGAACTCCTTAATTTTCCGGGATAAAAAGTAGCCTATGTCACTCTCCAGGTCCTCCTTTCCTTTCTTGTTGATGCGGCTTTGCAGGGCTCTGTGACGAGACCCGGTATCACTTTGACCGTTGCCGATCTATTGTGATCGCCACTATCTAAAGTTCCCGATCAATACTACTTGCTGCTAGGAACAGCAGCATCTTCTTGGCCGGGATATTCTTTGCCTCCTCTGGTTCCACTAGGTGCTTCCCAAGGAGGAGGCTCCGTTTATGCATTAAAGCGGGGCAGTTGCAGATGATGTGCAAAGGCGTTTCTACAGCCTCACGGCAGAACCTGCACACATCTGTGTCACGGAGCCTAAGGTTGAACATATGTCTGTTCAGCCCACAGTGCCCCGTCAGTGCCCGCGCTAATATGCATAAGTTTTTCCTGCTAAGCGCCAGTGCCGCTGAGGCAGCCTTCTTGTTGAAGGATTTTACTAGCGCTTTAGAGTGATTCATTCCTGGTAGTGCTCGCCAGCGAATCAATGTATCGTAATAGCAATAGGTCAACAGGGTAAGGTTGGCTAGGCTCCTAGGTATGCCGCACACAGGCTCAGGTCCAGTTTGCCGCTCCCTAGCTCCTAGCCTTGCGAGTCCAGGTCCTCAACTATACCCATGCCAAAAATCACGTCGATCCGTTGCTCCGTTGCGGCGTGATTGAAGGACAAACCAACAAACCAACAAACAAACCCACTTTCGCATTTATAATATTAGTATGATGCTGTGTGCTATACCTTACACTGAGTTTCACTAAAAAACGTTTTCTAATCCATATATTTACATTTAATGCGAAAGTGTTTGTCCATCTTTACGGAAATAGGTTGGAAGGAAAAAGGCTTTTTTTGTATCCCGAAAAATTGAGGAGTTCCTGTGAGATGAAAAATACTTAATCCACGCGGACGACGTCGCGGGCATCGTCTAGTATTTAATAAACTTTGCACCTACTACCAGCAACAACACCTGGAACTGTAAAATTTCAGTATGTTGTAACTCAGTACTTCAGTTTGTAAAAAGCCTGCCAAGTAAATAAAGGTATTTGGGTCGATTACTTTTAGCTATACAATTAGGAATCTGAGTCTAGATGTTTTTTAACTCGATTGCGATTGCAATTACTGGCGTTTCAAATAACTTAATCGAATATCGAATTGCGTAATTAGTGATTAGACTGTGTAGAATTTGCTAATTTGGTTTGTGAATTTAAAACCAGTGAGAAGGTCTCGAGATTAAGCTGACAAGTAAACAAGGCTATTTTAGCATTGTTTTGTGAGAGTGCATTAAAAAAACTAACGGCCTTAAAATTTTGTCCTTAAATGCTTCACATTGTTAATTAATGTAGGTGCTAAGGTAGGTACTGGATAAAGGTTCGAGAACATATGCAGCTATCAATTTGCTAACGCGTTGCTGGTTTTTAGAAATAAATTTGAACAAAAATAATTTGCTTTCTTTTTAGTCTATCAACGTGGGTTCACTATTAATGTTCTCGCAAACTTATGAAAAACCGGCCAAGTGCGAGTCGGACTCGCGCACCGAGGGTTCCGTACAGGTTTGTACGGAACCCTCGGTGCGCGAGTTATAAATTATTAAGTTAAGTTTTAAATTATTAAAAAAAAACTACTTACTAGATCTCGTTCAAACCAGTTTTCGGTGGTAGTTTGCATGGTAATGTACATCATATATTTTTTTTAGTTTTATCATTCTCTTATTTTAGAAGTTACAGGGGGGGGGGGGGGGGGACACATTTTACCACTTTAGAAGTGTTTCTATAGAAACCTCAATATCATTTTTGAAGACCTAGTATCCATAGATACCCCACACGTATGGGTTTGATGAAAAAAAATTTTTTGAGTTTCAGTTCTAAGTATGGGGACCCCCAAAATTTTTTTTTTTTCTATTTTTGTGTGAAAATCTTAATGCGATTCACAGAATACATCTACTTACCAACTTTCAACAGTATAGTTCTTATAGTTTCGGAAAAAAGTGGCTGTGACATACGGACGGACAGACAGACAGACAGACATGACGAATCTATAAGGGTTCCGTTTTTGCCAAATTTGGCTACGGAACCCTAAAAATACGAGTAGATCCCGATTAATGCAACGCGACGCCTCACGCTTATAATATGTTGAAGTAGGAAAGACATTTAGTGCAAGAGCCAAGACAGTTGTAGAGGACCGGGAAACAGAAAGTTTCGAAAAGTATACTTATGTATAATTAAGTAGATATACTTACCTAAGTTACCTATCTATTTGGCCGTTCTCACTGACCCCGGCAAAAGTAATGCTGCCCCATCAGAGCTCCTAGCTTAGGTCAAAGATCGTCAGCCTCGAAGCTTTTCATTGTTTTCCGAAGGTGGGCTTTCAGAATTTAGAAATTGAGGACCGCATAAACACATTATCTACCCGTTTTTCTTTAATAAAAGTTCCTTAGCGTGTTTAGTGTACAAAAAAGCCTAATGCTGTGGTTAAATTTGATGTTACGTGTTGTGGGCGAGACTACCCAGGGTTGTGGGCCAAGACAATACACAGTAGATTTTGTCTTCAGTTCGTTCGTCTGTCAGACAAGAGCATGGGCATTGTTTATCCCAATTCAGACTACTTTTAACAGACTTCATGTAGAATATAACTTATCAGAAGACGAAGCTTAGGTCGAGTACCTTCCTCTACCTACCGTTTTGCAACACTTGAAAATTAGCTTCAATTCCATCGTCATCCGGGTGTACTGATCAATTGGTAAATGACCAAGTATAATTTTGCCATAAATATTGAACACTATCTATAAAACGATCGGTTTAAAATATTACAGCACTTACCTGGAAGTATCTGGTCCCATCACTGTGATCACGCCATGAATCACAATTTTCTTGTGGCAATATATTTAAAATTGGCCGTTAAAATGTAAGCAATAAGGCATGTATTTCAATATGGAATGTAAGGATTTTCTTCACGGTCTGTAAGCCCATATTATGTCTACAAGTTTTGCTTGCATGTGTTGTTACGCAACATTGTCTTTGGAATGTGTTACGTTGTGCCCATAGATAATAGTAAACAATTTTAATGATAACATAGGTTAACTAGTCAATCGAGGAAAATTCACTTTCACTATGTTATGAAGTTATTATAGTTATTTTAGTATTAATTGGAATTATGACGTAGGGCTCCGCTAAGAAAGGATTTTTGAAAATTCCACCTCTAAGGGGGCAAAATAGGGGTTCGAAATTGGTAGAGTCCACGCGGACGAAGTCGCGGGCAGAAGCTAGTACTTGATAATATTGAGATTGATTAAATTTGTTTTGATTTTTGATTGCGAAAATCTGTCAAAAAAAATTCCTTGCCATTCAACGTGGTAATAGCGCCAGTGTTTTGGGCACCATGCCCATTAACGATCACTTGGACGGTGTAGTATTTTTTGTAAAATATATATTTAGTTTTTAATTTAGATTTTAATTTATTTCTGTTTTGCAATTCACATTATCATTTTGGTCTGTTTAAAACATATCCAATCCTGACGGTCAATTATTTACTTTCGTACATCTGTCAAATAAAATAAAGTATGTATTGTTATGTATAGTAAAATTAATTTAAATGAGTATTAATATCTTGATTATACTAATCACAAAATTAATATCATGTTACTGCAACGTTATATCCATATAGATGCTCGTAATTCATAAAAAGAAATACCTGTATGTATTTATTTATCTATCTACAGTTCAACCGCGCAAAGTAATTCCCCGTAGGTGTACCTTATAATTGTGCATGCATATCCACGCATAGTTAATGAAATCTACTGCTGTTGATACTGTGTCTAGCGCCGAGTTAAAATTAAACGCGTCAAAATTGAAACAATACTCAACCTTGAGTGGCAAAGAATAGGGGATATGGAAATAGCATAGCTGAATGTAGGCGCAAGTACGTTGATGCAAATGTCAGGCAAGTGGAACGTCGATTGGAATGCGGGTTTCAAATGAACTCGCGTTCCGAATACAGCACCTCGCTTAGGACAAACAATTAGTAGATATAGGTTCATATTTGAACCTATCTGCTAATACTCGCGTCTTATCTACCTATCCCATATACCTACCATATACGTACAATATACCAACATACTTTAGACTAAATAAGGATAGACTGAATGGCTAACATATACCTATACAGCTAAACCACTAGGTCTTAGATACAATATTTTTAGGGGTTCTACAAACTTAAGTTAGACTTGATTTAACACCCAAGCAGATTAAAAATCTTGTTTCAGAATGGGTATGAATATTTCAGAATGATGTGTCTTCCTTACTAGAGCGCCTCTAGATACGTCATATTGACTCATCCCATAATATAATTTTCATGCGAGATTCAAAAAGTTTACAGCGTCGCGTACCAAATAATAAAGATCTTTCGATTTTGATTTCATTTTATTTGATGTAATGACGATGCATGAGATGGGGGAGTAGCAACTCGTCAATCGTACCTACCTAATCACTACAACACTGGTGCTAGAGGTAGCCGATATAGCAAATTTAGTTCCGTTTAGTTTTATTTTAAAAATGTCTTCTGAGCAGGAACTCGTTTTGGACGCTAACCAGTTTATACGTAAGACCCTTACCAGATGGTTACCAGTGACCGGTGGATTCATTCCCATGTACCAGTGCGTGTCGTGAGGGTATATCGAATGTCAGACGGTCAGTGCTCTCGGTTTTGGCGAGAGAAACTCAACATACTGCTTTTTGTGTGTTTTACTTTCTCACCGAAACTCCGCGGACCCGCAGCCTTTAACAAAATCAATAAAACCAATTCTGAATTCGCATTCATCGTAGTTTTTCCTGTTATATTATGTAGCATTGCGTTTGTTTTGAAATTAACGCGTGCTATTCTGAGCATTTTGATTCTGAATAATAATTAGTAGGTATGTTCAACATTAGTTAATCCGCACTCGGCGTTACTTTTTTTTAAGAAGTACCTAGTAACTGACGAAATATCTTCAGTTACTTACTTCTTAGTTACTTCGATTTACCCACGCTTTTGCTGCACGTTTTTACTTGGAATGTAGTTTTAAAATAAAACTTGCTTGGTTAATTAAATTCATAATATGCAATAGTTGTCTATTAAAATTAAAATATCTCTTACTGTTAGTTAATAATTGTTACCCTATCTATATTTTAAACTAAACTAATCTAAATAGAGCTAATAAGTACTAGTGCTGAATGGTTCGGAAACATAATTAGTACAACCTACTCTTTAGACCTGTCAATGTACCTAGAGATTTCATTAAGTATAATACAATAGAATTAACACCATTGTCGGTTATGCCTATTATAAAACATACGAATATCTTCCGTCGTGTAATAATGCAATAAACTTAATTGTAATTCGATTTGTACCGCTAGAAAAATATCGGACACAGTTCGATGGTGACGTTAGTGGGTCAGAACCGTCCATTCACGTACACTGAGCGACACTGCCCGTTCAAGGTTACAGCTTTCACACAAACAGCTGGACAAAGATGTAGCTTCTCATTATGGTTTCCTTTCAACACATCACTTCTGACTACACTGGAATAGGTCTGAGAAGTATAACTATAAACGGATATCAGGCAGATGTCTTCTTCTAAGTCGAAGTTTTTTCAGAGTAAATAAAGATATCTACATTATATCAATAAACCAACGATTATAATATAGCGATGAAACCTGTTATATAATAATATAATAATATACAATCTAGATATCTCAATATTAATGCATCATAGAAAATTTCATGTTTATAGGTCCATAACTCTCAAAATGGCCACTAAATGTGCTCTCCCACTAAATTGCTATTTTGTAGAAGTCTTCTTCTACTTTGCTGCCATCGATATGTACCTACTACCTACTAATAAATGGTCAACACGAAGTAATGTGGCAGACCCCCCCACACGGTGGACGGACGACATCAAGAGAGTCGCAGGGAGTAGCTGGATCCAGGCGGCGCAAGACCGTGGTTTGTGGACCCTACAGGATGTCCAGCAGTGGACGTCCATGCATCGGTTGACGACGACGAAGTAATGTAATACGGTGCCAGCTGGCAAGGAGGTTTTTTAGTCACACGAACCTAGGTACCTACTGGCTGGCAGAAGAATTTTTCCTCTAAAAAACTGAGCATCATTTGGCGAGAAGCAGTCAGATAAATAAAATAATAAATCAATCGCGTCGCTTGCTGCAAAGAAAAAACGTACTTCTTTTTACGCTTTCTGTTTTGCTGCGCGTTTTTACTTGTGATTTTCACATATCTATCCAATTTGTAATGCGTTCAATTGTCATAAATTTCTTGCAACGTTTGAACAATAAGGCTTGATCCACGTTAATACATGGGCTGTTCAGCTAGTAGGTAGGTAACATATAAAAAATACCAGCTAATGCCCGCGAGGTTTTTTGGTTCTCGCGGGAACTCCTTAGTTTCCGGGATAAAAAGTAGCTTATGTGTCATTCCAGACTATAATCTATCTCTGTGCCAAATTTCATCCAGATCCGTTCAGCCATTCGGGCGTGATTGAGTAACAAACATCCATCCATACATCCAAACTTTCGCATTTATAATATTTATTTGATAGTATGCTGGGCCATAAGCTTTTTTTGCCGACTTCATCACACAAAATCTTTAATCCCCTATTTTTACCCCCTATAGGGTACAATTTATACAAACTTTTAATGTCGTATTTATTTATATCTAATCAAAAGCCAAGTTCTTCTAGCTTTAAAAATTACGTAATTTCCATACAAACTTTCATCCCCTATTTCAACCCCTTACAGCCCTTTTTTAGCATTAAAAAGTAGCCTATATCCTTTCTCAGGCTCTAGACTATCTCTGTACCAAATTTTATTTAAAATCGGTTCAGTAGTTTAGACGTGATTGCGTAACACACAGACAAACAGAGTTACTTTTAAATTTATACCATATGCATTATGATAAAGGTAGAGTAAGCACACGAGTATAAGTAAGTCACGAGCATTGTCTTAATAGGCTTTATACCTATACATTGATGGCTTTAAAGTATAGATACGAAATCAGTAATCACCATACGAGTACGTGATACGTAATACCTACCTACTCAAACATTAATTCATGCTCAATAATACCTTCCTCATGGTCATCGGCTTCAACAATATTCAAACGTGAATATTTTTACTTATCTTCATCTAGGAATGAGGAACAATCAATTTATGTTTTGACACATCAAATTAATATACTATAGTAAATCGTTAAAAACCTAAATCCACGCGGACATCATCTAGTAGGTAAACAATTAAATATTTTCTGAAGTTATTTTTTGAAGTTATAAATAATTATAAAAAAACAATGCCGCGAACTATAGGTACCTACTGTAAAAAGTTTAAATCTTAAAATTATTATGCGTCGGTTCAGTTAGTCAAAACACCGTGCGTATAAGTTGCATTAATCATGATTTATTACCATGTCATTGTACAGCTGACATCATATTATGTGCAGAAGAAATCCATACTTGATTAAGCATGTAATTTATCAGATGTTGTATAATCAGGGTTGTCTAACCAGAGTGTAAAATATTAATAACTTGTATGTAGGTCACTATACGGACGCTACGTAGGTTTCGTCAACGACATTCCTAAGTAGGTATTTCAGCACGTATTTTCTGTTTAGAGGTTGTTTTCCCGCGCGGCAGAAAGATTTGCTCTCAGTAGTACTATCGAAACATTGAGTTAATTTAAAAAAAAAATTGTATCTTTTTTGAAAAAAATAATAATAGGTAATTCACTAGACGTAATGTAGGTTATAGGTACTACTTAAATCGCGCAATCGATGTATGGAATTCCACCCCAGCCTACTTAGTAGGCTCTCCGCCCTGAGGAAAATTCAACAGAAAGGGTATTTGAAACTGTAGGCGTGCTTTGTCTATTATTGTGAATATGCGCATACGTAAACAGATATTAACACTTCGTTAGCTGGTGTGCATTGTAAATGGACACTGTTTACATATAGTTCTTAGAAAGTAAGACGTTTCATACCAATAATATTGAGATACGTGTGCATTGCATTGTCTGTGTATTTCACTTTTGCTTTGTTTACGAGTAAGTTGTTATACCTATACTACGTATCTACTTATTGCAACTAAGTTAAAAAGTTTAGCAAGGAAGTATCTACGAATCATTCATGGAAAAATAAGGATTCTCCGATTTTGTCCCTTTTGTAGAGGTTGATTTATTTTTATTTATGTTACTAGCATCAACTAGTCGAAGTCGACGTGTGGAATAAGTTTATTTATTCCCACGGGAACTCTTTAGTTTTCCTGGATAAAATGTAGCCCGGGAAAGTAAACTACATAAAATGTAATGTGTTAATAAATTTAGTTTATTGAGAATAGTGTATTAGGTATATATTATTAGATAGTGGGGCAGTGATTTCTATACACTAGGATTCCATGTATCGTGGATTTTAAGTACAACTGTTATTTTATAAAGGTTCTAGTAGTTGGTAGGTACATAGACATCGGAAAAGGGTTGGTAATTTTTGTTTTAGAAGAGTAGCAGACAGACAGAAGTTGCGACTTTGACTGTGTTCGTGTGATTTATACAAAATTAAGCAATAAAACCTGCATTAATCCCGTACCTAGCAATTTATGATCCCCCAGAATAAATTCAAGTTTGCGCTTAGGTTTAAGATTTTTTATCATCTTTATCTTATACACACAGTGAATCCCAAGATTTGATTTTGAGGAATGAGTACGCTAATTAGTTTTTGAAAAGGAAACTATATTATGTGGATATTTTTTTATTCTTTATGTAATCTTCTGTAGAGTGTTAGCCGTTGAGATTTCGCGTTAAATCGCTAATTGCTCGCTTTACTCTTCCTTCCCACACGTCATTCAACAGAGGTATTTAGAAATTCGAATCAAATACTAGTGTGAAAAAAGGTTGTTGTGCAATAAACGTAGAAGGCAAGTTTGGATGGAAAGTTGGTTTGCCGTATGTAACTTGGTGACTAGGACTAGACTAATATCAAATCTAACTAGACTAATACCAAATCTAAAGAAGAGAATTCCGGACATAATCCTAGATTATCACCGGAAAAATTCCGGAAAATTCTGGGTTTTGAACATTTTCGGAAAATGCCTGGCGTTGGATAAACTTGAGCCATACGGCTAACAACCCGATACGGCGCGCCCCCGTCACGCTTGAAAGGGAAATTGGTAAAAATTATGGATTAGTAGTGGTACCTACCTATCAAACAACAAACAAAAAACAATGTTAAAGTGAGCCAATCATGAAATTAGCTATCCAATAATAAATCATAAATTGCATTTTTCCGACATGGTTGAAGAGAAATTGGTGAAAATTTTTAATGAAATAATTAATAGGTAGAGATTTTATTGGTTATGTGCGTTCGATTTAGTACTGTACTTAGACAATTGTATTACTAGATGTACCTATGCCCGCGACTTTATCCGCGTAGGTTTAGTTATTAAAAATAATGCAGGAAATCTATGATTTTCCGGGTTAAAAAGAAGCCTATGTCATTATAGTAAAAACCAACAAACAAACACACTTTCGCATTTTAAATTAAGCTGGTAGGTACTTAATACTTACCTATGGAAGTTTGTATATTTATTAATAATAAACATTATATTTTTTTAAATAAATCAAAAATCTAGAATATTCGTAGGACATCTTGGGAA
The DNA here is from genome assembly GCA_917051295.2 of Erebia ligea. Lineage (NCBI taxonomy): Eukaryota > Metazoa > Arthropoda > Insecta > Lepidoptera > Nymphalidae > Erebia > Erebia ligea. The sequence goes on from OU785228.1 coordinate 12,763,279, forward strand.
ATAGAAAATGAAGTAGTTACATTTTCTTTTTCTCCCAGCCCCCCTAGCATGGGCCGAGACAATTTTCTCCCCGAGGAAAGGATAAATTTTTTATTCCTAAATAAATAAATAAAAACGCTAAATAACGGTGGATAAATAGTCCCCTGAGTCCCCGTGAAATGTCAAACGGGGATAAACTTCTCCTCTCCCCTGTTGCCGTGCTCTGAGGGGTGGATAAGTTAATTTTATCCCTTGTCAGTGGATAAAATCGAGGGATAAAATTTTTATCTCCGGCCCATGCTAGCCCTGCTGTATTGAAACAAAGGTCTAGTTGAAAGTAGGTTCCAGTAAACTTATAGAAAAATACTTGTTGTTCCCCATTTATTAACACAAATACTTCTGTTCTTTAGTTTTAATCTCCATCAAATTATTAATGACCATGAACTGTTTTACTTACCATACAGTTTTAAATGAGAGTAAGGTAGTAGGTAACTTTTCAACTTCATTTATTTCGTGTAGGTTCCTCATTCACATATAACGCAAAATTCTACTTTTTAATAACATTTGTAATTTTAACCCTACAACTAAAGGTTGAAATTGCTTTATCTTAAGACGTATGGTCAGCTGTAATTATTAATGACTATACTAACCGTATTGACGAACAGCTTTTACCTTTTCTTTCATTCACGCTTTCTATGATTCGATCATTTAAGTCATCTATGTAAGATTACTCAGCGATCTAATATAGGTTTCTTCTAGTTTATATTTTATGGTCTGTATTGAGTAGCGTAGTTCCGTTACTAGGTACCTATACCTACTTAACGGAAACCCCCTTAATTATATCAGTTTTAAGATTAGGATTAATTACCGGGACGGAAGACTAGTATCGGTCACCCATTCAATTGCTGACCATGGTCACCGTTGCTTTAATTAGCTCTATAATAATTTTATTAGTTAAATAGCTCTACAGTGCAAGTGACGTAACCATCGCTTTATACTACCCAATCAAAGTTTGCATTAGGCTATAGGTACAATAATATCTAAATTTATTTAATCGTATGGCGTTTAGTACATAGGCGTTTTATTAAAAAGAACGCTTATGGGTGAATTTCCCAACAGCAACATTTATGCGGCATGGATGAAATCGGTAGTGCAGAACGTTACTATACAGTTCTAATATTTTTTTCTAGGTAGAAGAGGTAGTTACCTATGTACGAGGCTGTAAATATTTCTGGATTAGGATTACAGTTTAAAAAAAAAAAATGGTAAAGCTCCGAATTTTTCATTTCAGTGGCTGTCACTGCAACATGTTTCTGTGTAATTTTCCTCATAAAACAAAAAATATTGGTTACTGAGGTTTATGGCTACCTTTATTTTAATCATGAATAGTGATAGTATAACCCTAAAGTATTTTTTTAATAATATCTACCCAGTTTAATAGCAGGAAAGTAAAAATGAATGTGTCACTGAAAGTTCTTTAATTTCGGTGACAAAAAGTTTATCAGGTATATTTTTGCTTAAAACAACTCTAGCTCCCCCCGCGTGCGCTTAAAACTTTCGCAACTGTGGCCTCTATATGTTAATCGTGGAAGGACGTGCGCCGCTTGCCTGCGTGTTCCCGCCAAACACATAAGTATGTCATATCGGTGACATGGAACACATTTCTTTTCATTTCCGTGTATAGGTATAACTTGTCTTGCAATAAGCTAGTAAATTTATTTAAGTATTCATGAATGGGCTAATGGTACTACGTTTATTTGTGTAGTATTCCTTACATCCTATAATAAATAGTTTTCTCGTAATGTTAATTCTTTTCCTTGATTTTAATTTCGGTGTTTTCATTTCGGTTGATTCGGTGGCCTAAACTGACCACCGAAATGACAAAATACTCACCGAAATGATAAAATTTCTCATTTCGGTGAGTTTTTATCATTTCGGTGTATAATTGTTTCATTTCGGTGGATGTTTTTATCATTTCGGTTGATTATTATTTCATTTCGGTGAAAATCCAAGCTAGGAGGTGAATATTTCACAATCTTTGAATACATTTTGCTAATGTGTTTCCAAGACCTGTACTTTTGTGCGATTTATTGTCGATCCGTTTCTCCGTTTCAGCGTGATTGAAGGACAAACCATAATCATAATCATAGCCTTTATTGCTGAATAAATATTTTACAATGTTATGTTGTTTTATTTTTTTTTTAAATTATTTCTGAACATCAGCTTGTCCTGCGACATAGGCCTCCTCCAGAGCCTTCCAGATCTTCCTCTCCTGTGTTGTTCGGCGCCATGTAGCACCAGCCACCACTCTTAAATCATCTTCCCATCTTTTCCTTTGCCTTCCTTTACACCTTTTCCCATCCCTCGGATACCACTCGGTCACTTCCTTAGTCCATTTTCCACCACTGTCTCTCATCATCTTCTTCTGTCGGACCGGCAGTACGTTTTTCGGAAAAATCGGTCTACAGGAGATCTTCTGGTGTATGCCACGCACACTTGGGGTGAAGCCATTGAGAAACACGCCGAGGCACTCGCCGTATCTCTGGACATATCTAAGGCATTTGGCCGGGTCTGGCACGGCAGTCTAAATGAATCTGAATCTAAGCTCCCAGCGTACGGGATACCTACTGGTTTCTGTAACTGGATATCTGACTTTCTGAGAGAAAGGTCATTTCGGGTTGTCGTTGACAGCAGCTCATCTGACCTAATGGCTATTAATGCCGGTGTCCCTCAAGGGTCTGTTCTCTCCGCAACACTTTTCCTGCTGCACATCAACGATCTCCTCAAACCCGGTATCTTTGGGTACGCTGATGACAGCACTGTTACGGAGAGATACATGTCCAGTTCTAGAGCCAGTGCTACTGAGATACTTGAGCAAAGAAAGGCGTTGGTGAATCGCGTTAGCTTGACTCTTGAGGAGGTCTCCGATTGGGGTGACGCCAATTTAGTCAAGTTTAATGCCACCAAAACACAGGCGTGTTTATTCACCGCGAAAAAGAGCCCCTTCACCTTGGCTCCAACTTTCCAAAGTATATCCGTCCCGATCAGTGATCATATTGAGCTCTTGGGTATTGAAATCTCATCCAATCTCCATTTCGGGAAATGCATCGAGTTAAAGGCCAAAACAGCTGCCAAAAAACTTGGCATCTTGAACAAGGTGAGGCGGTACTTCACACCGGAATAACGCCTCGCTCTTTATCAGGCCCAAGTTCGTTCTGGCATGGAGTACTGCTGCCACCTTTGGGATGGATCCGCCAAGTACCAACTCGATGCATTAGACTCGATTGATCGCCGGGCCCGAAGAATCATTGGCGATCAATCACTCACGCAGACGAAACTGCATTGCTTACAGCACCGACGCAATGTCGTTTGCTTAACGGTCTTTTATCGGATATACTTTGGAGAGTGTGCTCAGGAACTTTTCAACCTTGTTCCCCCCTCACCGTTCTACCACAGAACAGCAAGAAACCGTTTGCGTTGGCATCCTTATGTGGTTGACGTCCAGTCAGCTCGAACGAAACGGTTCTGTTCTACGTTTCTAATTCGAACCGCTAGGATGTGGAATGCCCTTGCAGCACATGTATTCCCTGCCACGTATAACTTAAGTACCTTCAAGGCAAGAGTGAATAGGCAATAGGCATCTTCTAGGCGGGCGCGCTTCAACCTAGACCTCATCATTGCTTTGTATTAAGCGTGATTGTCGTCAAGCGCAAGCCTATCTTGCAATAAAAAAAAAAACATGTGTCCAGTCCAACGCCACTTTAGCCTTCTTATATGCTCTGTTACATCTTTCACTTTGCTGCGTTTTCTAATAGTTTTAAGGTTTATTCTGTCTTTCTTTTTTATGTTTATCATACTTCTCTCCATATTATGTTGACAAGTTTCTAGTTTCTGTGTGTTCGCTTTCGTAAGTGACCAAGTTTGGCATCCGTAAGCTATACACGGTATTATGCAAGTATCAAATACTTTTTGCTTTGCATTTACTGGAAGTTCTTTACTTTTCATAATTTCCTTTAAAGACCAGTATCGTTTCAATGCGTTAATTATTCTTTGGTTAACTTCTATAGTCATTTGATTGTGTGGAGAGATAACTTGTCCCAGATACACATAATCTTCAACATATTCTATTGGTTTGTTATTAACTTTTATAGTAATTTGGTCTCCATTCGTCATCAATTTAGTTTTCTCTGTATTCATAGTTAGACCTACCACAACACTCTCTTTTTCCAGTTGTTGTAACATTATTTCTAGTGTGTTAGGATTGTTGGATATTAGAATAAGGTCATCTGCAAACCTGAGATGGTTTAATATTTTCCCATTTATATTATTAAGTCCATCGTTATCCCAATCTAGATTTTGAAAAACCTTCTCTAAAATGGCTGAGAACAGTTTAGGGGATAGAGGGTCTCCCTGTCTGACTCCCTTTTTTATTTGTAAATCTTGTCCTTCTTTCTCTAGTCTGACTCGTGCTGAACATTTTCTATTTATCTCTTTTCTTAATCTAATGAACTTAGTTGGTACTCCCTGTTCTTCGAGTGCCTGCCCTATGTGGTAGTGTTTTATTGAGTCAAAGGCTTTGTTATAGTCGACAAAGCCTAGGTAGTTTTCTTTGTTATATTCATTGCATTTTTCAATGTATATGATCAGTTGTGGAGTAATTGCATCTGAATCCTGCTTGTTCTTTTGTTGGACAAACCAACAAACTAACAAACCAATAAACCAACTAACAAACACACTTTCGCATATGATTTCAACCGACTATAACGAGATTTGATTAAATATAATCCGATTTATTTATTTTAAAGTACCAGGTGAATGCAAAGTTGAAACGCGATCTACCAACTATAATTGACATATTTTTTTAGAATGCCGAGGCTAGCATTGACTGCAGATGAAAGAAAGGAAAGAAGAAGATTATGTGAGCAGAGAAGAAAAGAAAGAATGCTTATATTCGTTTTCGGTGGATTTTAATTTCAGTGGATAGGTTTTTTCATTTCGGTGGCTAGTTATTTCATATCGGTGAACGAATTTTTCATTTCAGTGGCATCACAAATTTAAACACGATTTTTCATTAGTTTATTACGGTATATTTTGATGGCATTAAATAAGAGCATGAAGAATATCAAGAAGTACAATAAACTACTGTTTAAATTTGAGAAAACTTGATAATACGAAAGTTCACCGAAATGAAACAAAAAAACGCCTTTGTTGAAATTGACCCTTATTTCGCCTGCAAGTTCGTCGCTCGTTTAGCCACCAATAATATCTAAAAATATGTTAAAACATTTATCATATTTAAATCATATATTTACCTGTAAAAACTAGAATGATTATGCACGTGTAAAATAATTACGCAAAATTTAGCTCGCATAAATTCCTACCTACTCAGTAAAGCGAATTATACCAGTCTCGCTTTAAATCGCAAAATTAACTTGTAAGTAATCTAGTAAAACTCACGTCCACGTACTCGTATACGGTCCATAAGGAAGCAATACTATATTGCATCCCGCAGCAATCGATTACGGTACGGATTGCGTAAGAAGTTACGTCGAGCGATACCGCGATCGAGTGCCAATTTGTAGTTTACTAACCGTTTTACGTCGCGACAGAGCGTGTAAGTGTAACCTACATTTATCATATTTTCTGGCCCAGCGACGCAAATAGATGCCTGGATACTAATATATATACTGAATTCGACTTCCACTTTGAATAATTTGAGAAATAACGAATTTACACAAATACACCTCTATGTACCAATTTATGTTAAGATCGTGTTTAGGTACGGATGGTCAGGTGCGTGCATATAAGGTTCATTCCATGATTGTCGTCAGTCGTCATCGTCCGCGCGATTCGAGCGGCTCCCGAGACTCGCCTTATGGCATCAGTTGGCGATCCCACACTGGAAAGATAAGCCGTGTTGGCAGACCCCTACTAGGTGGACCTAATGGTGGTCTGCCAACGCTTATATTTCCAGTGCGGGGTCGCCATTCCAGCACCTAGGGACCCCAATGTCTGTCGGTGACATGCCTCTGTCATAGGTACATGCCTCTGTCACCTACTTCAATGTTGTAGTCATTATTGGGGACTAAATAGTAATAAAAGAGATGTGGCATTTGCAATCTCATTACCTAAATGTTTTGATATCTAAAAGTAGGTTCTTCACTGTTGACGCCCAATGCGCTTTAAAATTAGGACATTTAGATTTGATCCTCAGTTTGAGCTTACGTTGTATACCTACATTTTACACTTCCGTAGCAACGAATTGCAAGCACAACTGCATACGATGCTTGTAGACGTAAATGAAGCTCGTATTTTTGCCATTTCCAGGTGGAGACAGGTCGAGAAGAACTGAAAAAAGAGCGAGAGATCATGCAGCTGGTGGCCGGACTGCAGCTCAGCTCCGATGAGGTTGAGCGTCGCGAAGTGCCGCCGCAGATGCTTCGAGCCCGGCATGGTCCTAGGTGAGCACCAGAGGTCCAATTGTCTAAGCAAATCGTAATCATTTGACAGCTTAAAACGTATAACTCGAACTGTTTAAGGAGTTCATACAATGCTTTTTGACGTGCAGGCATCTTATCAGGACTCCTTAAACAGGTCGAATTATAGGTTTGACAAACGGTTACGATTACGATTTCCTTACACAATCGGGGGGCAGTTCAGAAACGACCGCGTTGTATAGGAAACACGTTTCGTCGTGTCACGGAGTTCTGCGCAGCTCCATAGTCCATACAAAAGTGCGCGTGCCGAAGTTTCACGCTGTGTCCTGTCCTCTCAATTGTATGGTTTCCGCAATAGGGCCCCTGAAGGCCTATTCCGAAAAAGCTGCATCAATCATTGCTACAATTTCAACCTACTGCGACAATATTCCAGAAATAGAGTGCTTGCTGCCCAATCAGAGGTAACCACCTCTGATTGAACGTTACTTTGTAGCAATCATTTAATCGTAATTAACGTTTTCCGTTCAAAGTTTCAGTCCGCTACAATGAATAGGCCATCTGAGCCCAATGAATTTTGGGAATCACACTGATAGCTAAAATAGCCATAACCATCGATGTATAGCCAATTACAATGTAACGATCGCAATCACCTGTGATTGGTTAGCATTTTTCCACTATTGGCCAAAATCTATTGATGCAGCAAAAGCCATACTGATTGTTAAGCACACAGGCTGGTAGAAGAATCTTTTATTCTCAATAAATGTTTCGCCAACTGCCTACTCTTATATCCTATACATAGTTACAGGTATAGGCAACGAGTCTTTGGAACATCTCTAAAACTGACAAATTTTTCGGTACCTTGATTGAACGGTTGACTTAACCCGTTCATCAAATAACAATAGATACATGCAATACATACCCAAATAGCTCTTACTCAGCTTAATTTCCCGCTTGGCTGATCTCTTGAAGTCTACTAGATAAATCCTCTTTCTCAATCTATTAAACAATTTCTGTTTACCAATTTTGAACGTAGACCGATCGTAAGTCGTAGAATAAGTTAGAATATTACCGCGGGAATTTTTCAGCATAAAAAGTAGCCTATGTCCTTCCCCAGAATACAACCTGTCCCTGTACGAAATTTCACCAAAATCGGTTGAACAGATGGACCGTGAAAGCGTAGCAGACAGACAGACAGACAAATTCACACTTTCGCATTTATTATATGGATTTTTGATGTTATATTTTTTGTCTATTACCTATTGTAGCGACACAAAATGGTGGCAGAATTGTAGTGTAAGCGTCCGATAATTAATTTATTGTATTTACAATTTTGATTTCCCAGAGGGACAATCATTCAGTTCAACTGATTAACAGAGAACAAAGGCAGTTCCTACTTTACTATTATATACTAATTATATTGGTAGGTACTTCCCTTTCTCCATACCTATCGAGGTCAACATGTGCTAGAAATGGGTTTGACATTTAAACGAAGGGGGAAATATTGAATAAACTTTACGGGTCTCAACCTTCAACATGCTACCCCAATTTCACGATTGTTCATGTTGTACATGGCCTCAGCATAGCATGCACATGGACATATTGTATGAATTAAATATGAATTTTACTAACTAATGACTAGCAAAAGACTGGTGGAGTTTTGGCCATTAGCTGGCACTGTCGTGCGGGAAGTTAGTTTTTTGAATTATTTTTTATTTTTCAACTAAAAGCTCACCTGATGTTACGTGATGACGCAGTCTAAGATGGTAGCGGGCTAACCTGTTATTGGTATGGCAGTTATATTAAACCCATACCTCTAATCGGTTTCTACATGTCAACTTACCGCTAAATCACTTGGCGGCACATCTTTGCAGGTAACTAGCCACGGCCGAAAGCTCCCACCAGGCCAAACCAGAGAAAATTTAGAAATAATAATTTCCCAAATTGACTATGCCGGGACCTCCCACGTTAAGACCACAGCGCTAAACACTGCGCCAGGGACGTGGTCCAAAAAAAGAATTTTAGGTACCTTTACTTAGGAACTCTTTGACTTTTCGAGATATGAAGTGTCCTTTATCCTTTCCAAGATGTTAGCTTAGTTCTAAATTTCGTTAAAATCGTTTCAAGGTAGCAAGTGAAAAATAACATCTATGCATGCAGACACTTTCGCAATTATCATATCAATAGATTGGATCTCAGGCAGATTAAAATTTGATTGACAGCTGTTACCTTAGGTAGTATGAACAGTGTGATTATCCATATCACCTCTGTAATCTGCGGACACTTCTCTCCTTGCAGCTAGTATCGCAATTTGATGAATCACAAATTGTGCTGACAGCTTCCTAGAAGAATCAACAATAAACTCTCTTGAATTGAAACTATTTAGAAGCTGTTGCGATTTTGTTACACAATACCGATATAACCGAATATAATGAATGTTTCATGAGGACATATTAATTTATTTTAATCAAGATCGTGACGTATCTAAGGCTAAGCAGATACGACACTGCAATTGTATGGAAATAAAGCCAGTTGTCGGTTACTTTTTGAGCGTTACTAAATATAGCTACTGCAACTCTGGTACGGGTTAGCGTGTGAAACGAGTTCTGACTTTCTTTAGGGGAACCACTTATATTTTAAGGATGTAAGTTGTAACCGAGATGAGAGTAGTTTAATTTCTAAAAGACTGCAATAAAGTTTAATGAAAAACTATGGCTCAAGATGTGCATAACTTGGATTTTCCGTATTTTCAACTTGTTTGAATTAAATTTATTTGGTCCTTGTATCGTTACTATAATATACGGTATACCTACCTATCGAATGGAGATGAGGTGTCTTTGTAGTTTTAGAACCTAAACTGTAGGGGGTTGAATGGTCCCAGGTATACCTATGTGCATAAAAAAATATTATTTACCTTAGAAGAATAATTTTCGGTGTTCTCATTAGGTTCGCGAGTATGTTTTACAGTACCGTTTCCACTAAAACAACGTCGAGCTTCTTGAAAATAAACATACTGTGGAAGGCTTCGGCCGTGGCTAGTTACCACCCTACCGGCAAAGACGTGCCGCCAAGTGATTTAACGTTCGGTAAATACCGTGTAGAAGCCGATTAGGGTTATGGGTTTAATATAACTGCCATGCCCCTAACAGGTTAGCCCGCTACCATCTTAGACTGCATCATCACTTACTATCAGGTGAGTTCGCAGTCAAGGGCTAACTTATAGTGACAAAAAAATATGAGTAAACACATAGCGGATAAACTTATACTAAAAATTTACTTATTTTAAACTTGAATCTTGATTCTTGAAGCGTCATGCAGTACGTACTAAAGGCTAAAGCATTCTTTTTTCATTTCAGATAACATTAGGCCTCAACAGCAGTGCCACCAACCACGAATATAAGATACGAACAGCGCTGCTCAAGGAAGGATAATTCCAATATCGGTTACGGAGAATTTCAATGAAATATGCGCTTTTAACTATAAGATAACGATACGATTTATAAAGAAGGTAATATTCGGTGTCACGATTACATGATTTGGATTGTTTAAAGAATCGAATCGATATCGAATTCATCGTAATCGTCAAGTAGAAAGCGCTCTATATCGCTAGTTGCATGCGATCGTACGATTACAGAATACCGATTGTTAAATTGAATCGACGTGAATATGTTTATAGGAACCTACCGATTCATATTCATTTGCATCGATTTGTCACGATCGTATTCTATGGATCAGAATAGAACAATCGAACGCTATCGACCATTTCTAAATTGGGTATTTGAAAGCGAGTCAATCAATTTTTAAGTCTTGTAAAGTTTAAGGGAGAGAAAATTAAAAATTAATAAGGATTAACTGTTTTATATCACAGCTGTAAATTTTCGCCACGTACGTAGCGTAATATTAGAGCAAGAACTGCTTCATCTAATAAAGCCTGAGGCATACAAAACGCGCAATGAAAGTGTAGCGCGACAGAGTTCGCTTGGAGCGATTGTAGACGCCCGTTTTTTAATTGACTTCCAAAAGGAGGAAGTTCATAGCAAGTAAAGAGTCAGAGTACGTATACGGATACTTTTTTACATGTTTTTGAAGTCTTCCTGAAGCTTTTCCTATTTAGCTTAAAGCGCGACATTGAATTAGTTTTATCAAGAATTATATTGTAAAAGACTGTACTTATCTATTTACTTACCTACACAATCAATTTACATTACATCATTGCAATGTGAAACGATAAAATCGTGAGTAGTTTATTTCCGTATGACTGTAAAGGTTTAGTGGTGAAATATTAGTCATAAAACGGTATTCAAAAATACAAAATTCAAAAGATTTTATTCAAATAGACTTTTTACAAGTGCTTATTAATAGTCGAATGAATCTACCACTAATTATTGGTATTGTAGGGTTATGAGTTCAGATTTCTGCGACCGTGTTCAGTGTAAGTTTTCAAGTAGGTAGGTAGGTAAACAAACGTGACTGACGCCTAGGGGCGTCATACATGTTACCGAATTCTAACTCAAACCTCAAAACCTGTGAAGATATTATATAGTTTTTTTTTTCTATGACCATAATTATTTCAGATTTTTCAATTGGTAATCTTCGGAGATAAGGGGGGGAACGGTACTTTTTTGGACATTTTGCCCAATAAATCAAAAACTATTATGCACAAAAATAAATAAAAATCTGTTTTAGAATGTAGAAGTATAGCCCTTTCATATGATATCCCACTCAGTATAGTTATCATACTTTGAAATTTCAAACCCCCGATTTTCCCCCTTTTTTAATTAAACTAAAAATAATTTTCGATTTTTTTTTATTTTAATGATGTTAGGTTACTATTATACACAACTATTCCAAATTTCATGTCGATAGCTTTAATAGTTACTGAAATAATCGACTGTGACAAACGGACGGAGAAAGTCGCACCATAAGGGTTCCATTTTGACCATTTTGGTACGGAACCCTAAAAACAATCAAATTTAAAAAAAACACTTCAAGAAATGAGACTTAAGCATTTGAACAGACTAATCGCATCCTTAGATACGGGACGTTAAATACGTTAATGGGTCAATTTCAACAAAGGCGTTTTTTGTTTCATTTCGGTGAACTTTCGTATTATCAAGTTTTCTCAAATTTAAACAATAGTTTATTGTACTTCTTGATATTCTTCATGCACTTATTTAATGCCATCAAAATATACCTTAATAAACTAATGAGAAATCGTGTTTAAATTTGTGATGCCACTGAAATGAAAAATTCGTTCACCGATATGAAATAACTAGCCACCGAAATGAAAAAACCTATCCACCGAAATTAAAATCCACCGAAAACGAATACAAGCATTCTTTCTTTTCTTCTCTGCTCACATAATCTTCTTCTTTCCTTTCTTTCATCTGCAGTCAATGCTAGCCTCGGCATTCTAAAAAAAATATGTCAATTATAGTTGGTATCGCGTTTCAACTTTGCATTCACCTGGTACTTTAAAATAAATAAATCGTATTATATTAGGTCTTTGAAATTGCCTTTCTTCAGTACTGGTCATTTCAAAAAAAAGTTTGTAATTGCTCTGTATTCTAATTTCAAATTAATTTTGTTTTAAAACCATGACATTCTTTTTACAAACTCAGTCTTTTGTTTTTTGATTAGCGTTGTATTTTCATTACATTTCAACATTTTTCGTCATAATGGATACTTTAAAAATTCGTGTAATTATGGAATATGAGTTCCGTCGTGGCACCACCGCGACACACACGTCACGTAACATCAAAAACGTTTAAGGAGAGAACTGTACAAACGAACGCACAACCCGTTATTGGTTTTCCCGGTTCCGTTCTGGAAATTTTGACTTGAAAAATGAAGCTCGTGGTCGTCCGGAGACTTTGGTCAACGATAATGAATTAAAGGCGATTGTGGAAGCTGACGAAACTCAATCTACAGTTGAGCTAGCAGCAGCTTTTGATGTAAGCATCAAAACAATATTGATCCATTTGCGACAAATTGGCAAGGTAAAAAAGCTTGATAGATGGGTGCCCCACGACCTTAACGATCGCCAGCGCAACGTACGCGTCGAGACCTGCCTTGCGCTGCTCAACAGGCAAAGAAATGAAGGAATTTTGAAACGAATTGTTACGACTTACGTGCGACGAAAAATGGATTCTGTTCGACAATCGAAAGCGCTCAGCAAATTGGTTAGATCCTGGTTCAGCACCAAAGCAATACCCTAAACCAAAAATGACCCCTAAAAAGGTGATGGTCACTGTTTGGTGGTCCAGTGCGGGTGTGATTCACCACAGATTTTTACAAAATCTGAAAAAATCTGAAGAACTGGAGAGAATGATGGAGAAGCTTGCACATCTGCAACCAGCTTTGGTCAATCGGTCGTCCCCACTGGTCCTACACGACAACGCGCGACCCCATACTGCACAACCGACAGTCTCCAAGCTGCAAGAGCTGGGGTTGGAAGCTCTCCCTCATCCGCCATACTCACCAGACCTTGCACCTACCGACTATTACTTTTTACAAAATTTAGACAACTTTTTAGTGGGTAAAATATTCAATTCCCTAGAGGCAGTACAAAATGCCTTTGAAGAGTTTGTTGCCTCTCGTCCAGCTGATTTTTACAAGAAGGGCATCAATAAACTGCCAATGCGTTGGCAAAGATGCGTCGATTGCATAGGTGATTATTGCAGAAATAAGAAAGTTTGAAAAAATAAGTACTTTCACTTATTCCATACAAAACGGCAATTTCATAGGTAAAGACCTATTATTTAATCAAATCTCGTTATAGTCGGTTGAAATCATATGCGAAAGTGTGTTTGTTTGTTGGTTTATTGGTTTTTTGGTTTGTCCTTCAATCACGCTGCAACGGAGAAACGGATCGACGTGATTTTTTGCATGAGTATAGTTGAAGACCTGGAGAGTGACATAGGCTACTTTTTATCCCGGAAAATTGAGGAGTTCCCGTGGGAATTTAAAAAAACTTATTCCACACGGACGAAGTCGCGGGTATCAGCTAGTTTACAATAAATCGCACAAAAGTACAGGTCTTGGAAACACATTAGCAAAATGTATTCAAAGATTGTGAAATATTCACCTCCTAGTTTGGATTTTCACCGAAATGAAATATTAATCAACCGAAATGATAAAAACATCCACCGAAATGAAACAATTATACACCGAAATGATAAAAACGCACCGAAATGAGAATTTTTATCATTTCGGTGAGTATTTTGTCATTTCGGTGGTCAGTTTAGGCCACCGAATCAACCGAAATGAAAACACCGAAATTAAAATCAAGGAAAAGAATTAGCATTACGAGAAAACTATTTATTATAGGATGAAAGGAATACTACACAAATGAGCGTAGTACCATTGCCCATACATGAATACTTAGATAAATTTACTAGCTTATTGCAAGACAAGTTATACCTATACACGGAAATGAAAAGAAATGGGTTCCATGTCACCGATATGACATACTTATGTGTTTTGCGGGAACACGCAGGCAAGCAGCGCACGTCCTCCCACGATCAGCATCTAGAGGCCACAGTTGCGTAAGTTTTAAGCGCACGCGGGGGGAGCTAGAGTTGTTTTAAGCAAAAATATACTTGATAAACTTTTTGTCACCGAAATTAAAGAACTTTCAGTGACACATGCATTTTTACTTTCCTGTTATTTAACTGGGTAGATATTATTAAAAAAATACTTTGGGATTATACTATCACTATTCATGATTAAAATAAAGGTAGCCTTGAACCTTAGTAACCAATATTTTTTGTTTTATGAGGAAAATTACACAGAAACATGTTGCAGTGACAGCCACCGAAATGAAAAATTCGGAGCTTTACCATTATTTTTTTTAAAACTGTAATCCTAATCAAGAAATATTTAATGCCTCGCACATAGGTAACTACCTCTTCTACCTAGAAAAAAATATTAGAACTGTATAGTAACGTTCTGCACTACCGATTTCATCCATGCCGCATAAATTTTGCTGTTGGGAAATTCACCCTAATAATAGTTTCTTAGTACGTTTGGTTTACATATTATCTTATTTCTTCCTTTCTTCCTACTGGGCAGGTTTCCGCACTTAAACCTTTGTATCAATATAGCCATGTCGCAGAAATTACGGTGTACCTACACGGGTCACGGAATTCAGGACTCTTAACTGAATAAGGCCGTTTGCTCATGACTGCAGTAACAAAAATGCCATAAACATTTATAAGCGTTCGAACGCGCTAAACACGCTATCATACCTACTCAATGATCAAACTATAAATTAAGTCATTTATAAAAATCTGTTAGAAAACATAGGAATCCGTTGAATTCATTAAATAACCAATGTTTGGAACATGAAACATATTTTTTTTATCGATGTTTATTAGGCAATTAGTGATGAAAGAAGTAGGTATCCAACTATTTATTTTTAATGGTCAGTTTGGAATAGATGTTTATAGCTCTAATTGCGGAAATCGTAATAAAATAATCGTCAAATTTTGACATAATATCCGTCGGCCAAGTGTCTGAAGCATATCTACCTTACTACTCATTTACCTACTTCACTGGCCTAGTTACCTAATAACCTAATAATTAGTAATGATCCAAAAATAAGTTTAAACTTAAGCTGAGATTTAGGTAACAAACTACTTTATCTATATACTAAATTAAAAACTAAAAACTAAAAATTAAAAATATCATCTATGCCGCTGTAACGAGGCAATGTGCCCAGAACGCTGGCTGCGTTACCCCGCTGAATAGAGAAACTTATATGTTGGCTGAGGTAGGTAACTGCCAGCCCTCCGGTCAATATACTTATATATAATATATATAGGTATATGTATATTCATATACCTTTTATACGAAATTAATTATTATCGATAAGAAACTTTATAGGAAACTAGGAAGTGGTCGGAAAATCAGTTAAATACTTCGTACCGATTCAATTAAATACTACGTACGAACATAATTATATAATTTCAAGGATTATAACTTGTTTTCTTCTAAATCTTACAGTCTACGGCATTACCTAACAAAATTATAATTATTTATAAAAATAGTTAAGACAATAATGTACCTACCTACGTACCTACCTGAGTAAGTAACCAAAACCAACTGATGGAGAGTTTCTAATACAAAACTATACTTACGTGGTTCTTATCCCAATCTTGACAGCTATGTAGTTAGTTAAACGCAGATTCATTATTAGTTACTTCGTAGTGGATTTTCTTTGATTTTTTTTATATTGCATCGAAGTAACGCAAGACTTTCAAATAGCACATTAGTTTGTATTTACATAAGCCAAAGACGATTCAACAATGTATTTGGAATTTGTCAGCTCAGAGAACTATGGTTTGTGCTTATTACACTAAGGCTTTAGTCACTTTGTAACAGAAAATATGTACCTACACAACACATTAAAGTACAGAACGTAACCTCAATTTAGGCATAGTGTTAAGATACGAGTATATGGCCGTATTTGTACGTTGCGAATTTGTACAAACATCGTAGTTATAAGTTTAATAAGTTAGAGGCATATTTACAAAAACAGATGTAGGTATGGATATTATTGATTTATAACTTATTAACTTTTAAATTTCGAATGAAATAGAATATAATATTATGAAAGTGACTTAATATGGCAAAAGAACGAGATGATGACACGAGATAGGTACGAGTAACTACTTGCCGAACTAATTCAGTCAAGTTTTGCTTACCAAGTTGTCCTGAATTCCTGTACCCTTACTCTAAGTTTTAAATCGATCGATCGTATTTAAAGCATTCGATGACATCAGCGTCAATGGTCCAGTACAATGGTGCTTATGCTACGGATTACGAACTCTACTACCGATTTGGAAAGATTTGACTGAGAAGAGACGACAAGAAACTCATTTTCATGGTTATTATTATTACAGTAAATACCACGTGAAAGTTATTACATATCTAACTTAATATTTTAATTTAAGTGTAGCTATTTAAAATATTTGGAATCTACAGAGCGATGCACCAGTGATGCGTGTTCGATCTTAAGATTACAAAGGATTGTCATTAATGTTAGGTTGTTCAATCATTCATACAACTCACAGCGATGCTTATTATTTATACTTAACTAGAGATTAAGTGATTCTAACGAGTAAGTCGTTCCTACTGTGCAGGCTCCCCTTCTAGACTAATTAATAATTATGTTCATACGCATGTACACTGTTTAATATGTCTCTAACTTAACGTACTTAGTTATATAATTACATAATAAAATATGTGTAAAATAAAATGTGTGCGATAAAACTTGCATTTGTTATCTATTGCAAAATGTTTGTTTTCTTATATTATGAATGAATATTACGAATCATATGTATTTTAAGATAATGATAATAAAAATTGTAATTAATCGTATTTAACTACATTATTATGCAAGCGGCATGTAAATAATATAATATCATATGTAGCGATAAAAGTTGCATTTGCTGTCTATTGCAAAATGTTTGTTTTCTTATATTATGAATGAATATTACGAATCATATGTATTTTAAGATAATGAAAATAAAAATTGTAATTAATCGTACCTATTTAACTATATTACTATGCAAGCAGCATGTAAATAATATAATATCACAGCTAGAAATTTGGTAAATATTGTAGGCTATGAGTGCCATTAATATTATATTTTGTTATACTCTTTATAATCATTGAATTAATGAAAGAAACGTCTAGTAATTATTATATTAAGAAGAATCTAATAGAAATTGTATATAGGTTAATTTGTAACATTATAATTAAATTCTAAGACCTACTTGTAGGTACATGGCCTGTTAAATTGATTTAGTTAAATTTTATAATGTTGTTATCTTTTTGGTATTTATTTGTTAAACGCAATAATAATGCTCTTGCCAAAAAGTAATAGCATTTTACATAATTTAACTAAATCAGTTTAAAGGTACCTACTCGTGCAAGCGCCCCTAAGTCTATTTCAAAGATTAAACAACGATTGTATCCCATTCATTCCATTTTTTATACGATATTTTAAAATATAGTCTATAATTGCATTTTTAGTGTGTTTTATTTCAAAGTAGCCGACAGTCGACACGTTGGATTTTGTTATAGTGGGCTTCTTTACATATAACTAGATGCTGCCTGCCACTTCGTCTGCCTGAATTTTTGTTTACAAAATCCTGCGAGAACTCTTTGATTTTACGGAACAAAAAGAAGCCTTAGATGTTAGTTTGCAGGTCCTCAACTATACCCTTGCCAAAATCCCGTCGATCCGTTGCTTTGTTGCGGCGAGACACTTGCATTATACAACAAACTTCGACCTCGTTAGAATTATCCCAAACCAACATAATCCCCGGAAAGTCCACTTTAAATTTCAAAAATTGTACATTCAATAACTCACATATTATGATGTTGATTGTAGGCACTATAAAATATGTTCAATGCGTGTTTGTTTATTGAATTAAAGTATATGTAATATGTATTCTGAGATGAGCCGATGTGAAATCAGCATTGAAATATACAAATAAAAAGAAATTTTTATTCAGTTCCCAAATATACTTCAGGGATAGCTTTGAAACTATAGTAGGTACTTACTGTTGATAAAATCAGCAGCTATTTAGATATATTTTAGGTACAAGCCAATGCCTGGCATGTATAATTGTATACCTATTGCAATATCTCACGTGCGCCAACTGCTGTTTGTTATTGATTCTAAAACGGAAACCTCGCAAGTTCCAAAAATAATTGTACAACCTTGTGATGAACAAAAATACTGTGTGAGCGGACCTATTATCATCAATTATAAAAACTTAGAGATTATTTAGGCAAAAGTAAACTCCCTTCTAACTTGAAGCTAAAAAATAGGTGCCAAAACAAACCTAAACATATCAATGCACGTTTCACAACGTTGCAATATCAAACCCTTTGATTTTATAACAGCAACGCCATCTATCTTGCCTTTTCTTATTCTGTGGCAATGCCTGAACTTTTCTCTACAGCTAGGTGCCTTTCACTTTGCAATAATTGATCGCAGAAGAAAAGCCTTACGTAGTTCTATTACGCTTTTGAAATAGATGGCGTTATTATACTTCGGAATTGGTAACCCTACATAATGTTATATATCTCAGTAGTTATGAAACGTTAGAATAATTTAGCAAAACATTGGATGTTCTTACGGTTTATGTAGTAGGTATCACCTTATATGAGCAGGTATGTAGGCTAGAACCTAGTGCCGTAAAGTCACTTGCAGCGCGTTCAAGTAGGAAATCTGAAGACAAAACGAATACCAAAACTCATGTATTCTGGACAGTAGATAATCTGGTGTTAAAAGTCAATTAATTATTATAAGTAGGCGTATGTTAATACTTAATCAGTTAAATAAAAATCAGCCCGTAGCATTGAGAAAAGAAGAAAATAATAATTAATAGTGGTGGATGATGCAGGTATGATGTAGGCTTTGATGTAGGCTATTCGAATCGAATCGACCCGTCCGCCCCCAAGTCTGTAAACCAAAGCTCTTAAATTGTCGCCCAGCAGAAATCGGTCACGAGAAAAGGGTTTTAATTTTATTTCTATTTTATACTACTTTATTTGATATTATTTGTAAGGTTTGGGGCCATTGATACTGAAAATTTGAAGTCATTAAATTTTTCTGGAAGGCTTTGACAGACGGACGGATGTACAGGTGCGATTTTACCCAATTATAAAATAAGAGAGTAATGTTTTCCAAGAAAAGCTAAATTAATATGAACCGACCACTCGACCCGACGTCCTCACTCCTCGTCAACGCCTTATTAATACATGTAAGCTTCGTCTAGCTGTACAGCTGCAGGGTATAATTTAGGCTTCATTATACACTCCGTTTGACGTTTCTACATCATTAATTCTTGCGGTAAGTGGGATATGATTGAACGTGGCCGGGCATTTGTTCCAATCGGTAACCATTGAAGCGACAAGTATTCCTATAGAGGTATAATTAATAACGGAATAGGCGGGACCGCTCTGATAGAGCGGAGATCTTGTGGATAGTGAGACTTGTTACCTACTCGCTACTGAATCATTTAATAGTTGTTTGCACTAGAAATTAATATCGCGCCAGCAGCGTCTTGAGCACCGTTTACAGGATCTTTTTATGTTTTAGAGACTTATTTAACTTCAAAAAAGGTAAGGGATCTACTTAGGTGCGATTATAAAGTGTCTACCTAATTATAATTAAGTATATGAGTGACATAGAGCTTCGCTAGGTGTCTTTTAATATAGGTAGGTACCTACACAAATACTGAGATTAAACTTTTATTTTTAACTTTACTTTTTAATATTAAATTATGCAAATCGTTTGAGCCGTCTCCAAGAAACCATAATAATCATCATCCCTGAATTACTGCAGGAATTTAAGGATGGCACCTATCCAGATAGGCCCCTAAACTTAGATAGGCCTATGTCCAGCAGTGGGCACATGCAGGATGTATTGGATTGTTTAATATACCGATTTTTGAAATCTAGGGTTAGTTAGTGAGAAGGCATAAGGACCTAGCAAAGGTAAAGTGAGTTTCCAGTTTGCCATTTGGCTCTTTCAGAATATACCGCGTCGTACCTACCTATATACCTGCTTAGGTGAAACGGAAAAGTTGACAGAATATTATGTACTTATCTAGTCTTTCTACATTAAACAAAAAAATCTGGAGCAATTAACGCTAATTAGCAATACCAGACTAAACACAACACGTTATTCATTACATTATTAAATGTTAAATTCATCTTTTCAAAAGTGTACACTTTCACAACCTTGGCACTCGCGAGGGAGTGGCTAGAAACACAAAATGTTAACTTTCACATAGATATTTTTATAGTGCCTTTAATATTTATGCTTGAAAGAAGCGCATCGACATGTTCACTTTTAGTTTCTAAGATCAATTTCTACTTTTTTTTTACATAAAATTGAAAAAAGTAAGTATGTTGTGTTGTAAGGCTTAAAAACGACGTTCCTTGTTTAATCCGGACCCCGAGCGTAGTAATTAATAATTATTGAATAAATTGTATTAATGCTAGAGTCAACATAAAAATTAAAATTAGAGTACCTAATCAAATTGACCTATCTACAATTTACAGTAAATGGGTAAAGTAGGCTTTTATTTAGTTTCAGTGATGTGCATGTTAAACGGTAAGGCACCGTTGCTTCGAAGCGCGTCTGCCGTCAGTTGACCACCGTCCGGCAACTAAAAAGCACGCTTAGAACGCGACTCCCACTATCAAGTTATCGTCAATACATGCGAACAATTAAAACGCCCAATTAAAAAGAAAACATTGTCTATGGTCGATGCGCGCGCGATCTTGAATTTCGAACGAAAATTATTCGGAATGTGATGTGTCTTCAGTGATAAACTTCGTGTCGGATGAAATCAGATTTACTGCTTTGCACTGGAACGAATTTCAGTTGTCTTAATTATTGTTATGTTCTAAATTTCGGACTAGCTCCATTATATTTTGGATTTTTGTCATCGCGGTGCCTTCAAAATTTTATTATGGTGAGTTTAAAAGTATTTATTTTGATTTATTTTTATAAAGGTATATATTATATATAAATATCTACCTATCTATCATAATTTCAAATTTTTTACCTAAGTTTATAAATAAATAGGTACATATTACTTGTATAGGTACATAATTTAATTTTTAAGAATTATTTGGATATAAAATTAAGAATCGTGACTTGTCTTATTTTATTCACAGGTCATTAGGTTCGATCACTCGATGTTTAATTTTATTACCTACTGAAATAAAATTGATAAAATGATAAATGATTTATTTATTTCACGTAGGACAACTTGTGTCACTCATGAAACGTTAAGACTCTACCACCGGTTCGGAAAACTGTTCTACTGAGAAGAGCCGGCAAGAAACTCAGCAGTTGCTCTTTTCTCATAAAAGAAAAGGTTACAATAAGTAGACAATTACAACACACGTTACAAATATTACACTGACTTGTGGGTCACTGGATGCGAGGCCAATTGCTTCCATGCAACTTTGTCATTTATAAAATCATCGATAGTGTAATAACCTCGCCTTAACAAATGCTGTATAACACAGTCTTTAAATCTATGTAATGGCAAATAAATCCAGAAACTCTTTGGGAACCATATTATAAAAGCCTTATATTATTAAAAAATCCTACCTAACCAACAAATAACTTAATAAACTGATGATGATAAACAAATAAAAACCTTTAAAACCGTCATATTACAGGAAAGATACAGCTAGTTTTAGGTACTTCATTATGTTTCTAATTATTGCAAAATTAACTCCGTAACGGGACCTTTCAACATTTGTATCGAACAGACAAACAGACAGGCATGACAGCGTTGTCATAGACCTATTTCCAATATATTCAATATTATTAACGCTTAGAAGAAGTCTCGACTCTAGCTCATCGCGAAGTTTTAATTAAGTAGTAGGTAATGCATTGCACAACCACAACATAATGCACAGCAATGATAGACAAGAAAGCGTATAATGCCGTTTTCCTAGCCTCTCATACGTCCCTCAATAGGATCAGTTGCCTGCTAAAGGGTTCGGGACTCTCAGAACGAGAAGGGTTAGGCCATAGTCCACCACGCTGTGGTGTGGAGTGTGGTACAAGTGTGGATTGGTAGACCTCACACACCTTTGTAAACATTATGAGTAACTCTAAGGTATGCAGTTTTCTGCACGATGTTTTCTTTCACTGTTGAAAAAGCGAAATTTTATTTCTTAAAACGCATGCTCTGAAAAGGAGGTCCGGGGATCGAAACTAGACCATCCTAAGAGGAGGCCGAGCTTCTAAACCACTAGGCTATTACCAGTCTACATTATTATAGAAAAGCGAAACAAAAATATTTTCTTACTAAATGATTCCCGCGACTTCGTTCGCGTGGATTTAAAGGATTTTTTGATTCCGGAGGGAACTTTAATTTTCCGAGATAAAAAGTAGCCTATGGCCTTCCCCGGGACACAACCTACCCCTATACCAAATTTCATCAAACTCGGATGAACGGATGAGCCGTAAAAGCGTAGCAGACAGACAGACACACTTTCGCATTTATAATAATACTAGCTGATGCCCGCGACTTCGTCCGCGTGGTTCAAGTTTTTTTCCCAACAGGCACACCTTAATTTTCTGGTTTAAAAGTAGCCTATCACTCTCCAGGTCCTCAACTATACTTTTTTTTTTTTTTTTTTTTTTATCCCCTACAAGTTAGCCCTTGACTGCGATCTCACCTGATGCTAAGTGATGATGCAGTCTAAGATAGTAGCGGGCTAACCTGTTAGGGGCATGGCAGTTATATTAAACCCATACCCCTATTCGGTTTCTACACGGCATCGTACCGGAACGCTAAATCGCTTGGCGGCACGTCTTATCCGGTAGGGTGGTAACTAGCCACGGCCGAAGCCTCCCACCAGGCAAAAACAAAAAAAAAACAAAAAAAAGGCACTCATGCAATCACGTTGATCAGTTGCTCTGTTACGGCGTGATTGAAGGACAAACTCTATATTTCACCCCTTTGGGGGTCGAATTTTCAAAAATGGTGAAACACGTACGTACTTGCATATCTAACTGAAAGCCCAAATGCTAAGTTTCATGGCTATAACTTGAGAAATGAAGGACTTTCATATATACTTTCAACCCTTATTTTACCCCGTGGGGGTAGAATTTTGAAAAACTGTGACACACATAGGTACTTCTATATTTATTACTGTAAGCCAAAATACCAAGTTTCGTTGATATAACTTGAGAAATATCTAGAGAAATGAAGGACTTTCATACAAACTTTCATCCCCTATTTCACTCCTTCGGGGGTAAAAATTTCAAAAACTGTGAAATACATATTTCTTAATTTTTTACCCGTAGCTTGTAAACCAAGTTTCATGGATATAGCTTGAGAAATGACGGAGTTTCATACAAACATTCAACCCCTATTTCACTCTCTTAGGGGTGGAATTTTCAAAAATCCTTTCTTAGCGGATGCCTACGTTATAATAGCTATCTGAGTGCAAAATTTCAGCCTGATCCGACCAGTGGTTAGAGCTGTGCGTTGATAGATCAGTCAGTCAGTCAGTCAGTCAGTCACCTTTGCCTTTTATATATTTAGATTAGATTAAGATTATTATGGATATTATGGATATTGCACAGGTATTTCTCTAAGTAATATTAATGTTACGTAGTAGGTACCTACTCATGAAAGTTAAAATAAAAACAGAGCCCATAAAGCAGCCCATTTACATAATACCTAAGAATTAAATTTACATTCAAGTACACATACATAATACAATCATAATATAATAAAAAAGAGAAAATGGTATGTAACGTCTCAACTATTATGAAAAATATCTGTGATCAAACTCTATAAAACAGATTTTGATGATGCTTTCAGCAGTTATATAGAGACTGAAAATGCACATCTGTAACTGAAAGTTAACTTGCGGTAACATAAATTAGGTGCAGGCTGTTTGAAGTTACTGCTGAAATAAATTTCAAAATTCGGAGGTCCTGGGTTCCAACCCCGGCCGGGTAATTTTGGGAATTTAAAATTTCTGAATTTTTCCTGTTCTAGTCTGGTGGGAGACTTCGGCCGTGGCTAGTTACCACCCTACCGGCAAAGACGTGCCGCCAAGTAATTTAGCGTTCCGGTGCCGTATAGAAACCGATTAGGGGTATGGGTTTAAATTTAACTGCCATGCCCCTAACAGGTTAGCCCGCTACCATCTTAAATTGCATCATTACTTACTATCAGGTGAGATCGCAGTCAAGGGCTAACTTTTAGTGGATAGAAAAAATTCAAAAGAAAGAAAATATTTTCCCTAGTACCCCATCGTCAAAGAGAAGTTAGCTATTTACGAGAATGTTACTAATAAGAATAAGTGCTTATGCCTTGCCTTCTCGCTTTTCATTTCATCAGGATGAGTTTGCACCAGGGTCTTGCTATAGTTATTTTCAGTAAGAGGGCGTTTTGATTTGTAAAAATAAAATAATCTATTAACTTGGACTTTGATTTGAGTAAAGGAACATACTGCAAATATGCGAAAGTGTGTGTCTGTCCGCTATGCTTTCACGGCCTGTCTTTTTCACCGAAATTGACGAGGTACAAACTACAAAGGTAGTTTACATCCCGGGGAATAGTGTATAGGCTACCGTTAATCCCGGGAAATTAAACAGTTTCCGCGGAAATAAAAAAGCCTTCATCCACGCAGACGAAGTCTCTGACATCATCTATAGTAAGAAATAAGCGGGAACCCCACCAATTCATTGCTTTATTTTTGTTCGCTCATTTTCTATCTTGGTTAATCTGGTTTCTGGTTTAGATATTTATTGTCTCAAAAAGAATTTTACAATTCACTTATTTGAAACTTACAGGCTAACATTAGTTAACAAGAACAAGTTTTAGCATTTTGAGCGTACGGGGTTAAATTAAATTACTACAAGTTTACATACTAGCAGATGCCCGCGACTTCGTCCGCGTGAAATAAGTTTTTTAAATTCCCACGGGAACTCCTTAATTTTTCGGGTTAATATATAGCCTATGACACTAACAATTAATGTGGCTTTCTATTGGTACCAGAATTTTCAAAAAAGGTTTAGTACAGTAGATCCAGAGATTACCCCCTACAACCTCACAACCTCACAACCTCTTTATAATATTAATAGTAGATATATATTACTTATAAATAGTAATATGAGACAAACTATTAAGCTAGGTAGGTACTAAATAGGAAGTCTTCAGTGACTCTACCTACACTACTACACTTAACACTACATTTTCACAGCCCGGAATTTCTACCGAGATATGCCGGTTTCCCCGCAATATATTCTATTAAAGAGCGCGTGACGAATTGTATAATATATTAAGTTCATAACTTTTTATAGAAAACTTGAGTGCAATATAAGTAGCGCAAATGATATGAAATAGTCACCAGTTCAGTACACTATGAATTAAAATGATAAATCTTATACCATTCAAATGATAATCAATACCATAGGTTCGGAGGAAGGTGACGACACTCGTAACACAAGTTATCTTAGTAGGTACGGGTGTCTAAGCACTCCTTTGTTCATGTGTTTTGGAACAATATTAACCTTGTCTACATTTTAAGGAGTACATTGTATTTGTACATGACATATGTTTTTATGACAGACACTTTTTTGTATCATTATAGTATATTTATTTTGTATTTTATTTAATATTATTTATTTTGTATATTATATTTATTTATATATTATATTATTCTATAAAAATGGCTAATAATAATGATAGCTGGCACAGCTGCTCTGATGACGAATTTTACTCAGCTTCTGATCGATCCGACACATCCGACATTAGTTTCCTCAGCACCTCTCCTTCCCTTCACTCTCAACTTGACTCAACTCTGTCATTATTTCCTAAAAACTTCAACGCTATTCATATTAACGCTCAAAGCATCCCATCTCATTTTCCTGATCTCCTTGCTTCTTTTGAAAATAACAACAACATCCATGCCATCCTAGTCTCTGAGACATTTCTTAAACCTTGTTTGCCTTCTTCCTCCTACTCCATTAATGGTTTTCACTTGATACGGAATGATCGCACGGGTAAGGGGGGAGGTGGTGTGGCAATATATCTTCGTAACCATATTCCATTTACTATTCTGGACAAGTCACCCAGCATGTACTCCGAATCTGCTGAACACATTTTTATTGAAGTTTTGTTTGGTCAACTGAAACTACTCCTTGGCGTATACTACAGTCCTTCTCTACATATAAATTATTTCCAATCGTTTGAAACTCTGCTTGAACAATATGTTCCCACAGTTGACCATACAATAATTATGGGTGACTTTAACACGTGTCTTCTCAAAGGAGATGCGCGTGCTAAACGTTTATCTGACATCGTAAATAGTTCCAACCTGCTGATGCTCCCTTCCTCGGCTACGCACTTCTTTCCGAACTGCGCACCTTCTCGGTTGGATTTGATAATGGTCTCCTCTTCAGAACATGTCAATTTACATGGTCAATTTCCAGCTGAAGCGTTCTCATACCACGATCTGATTTATGTCTCATATAAAATACGCCCTCCAAAGGCGAAGCCGACTATTGTCATGCGACGCAGCTTCAAGAACTTTAATAATGATAAATTTCTACAAGATCTCCATAATATAGACTGGGATGCTATCTATAGTGCATCTACAGTGGATGATAAAGTAAATTTATTTAACTCAATGCTAACTGAATTATTTGACGTACATGCACCTCTACGGCCAATCAAGCTGAAACACTTGCCTGCTCTCTGGCTGACTAAAGATATAAAAGTTGTAATGGCTAAACGCAACTCAGCTAAAGCTAAATTTAAATCAAACCCTACTGATGAGAACCTCGCTAAATACAAAAATCTTCGGAACCGTTGTAGTAAACTTTGCCGAGATGCGCAGCGCAATTATATACATGACTCCATAGACAATCGCAATCCTGTAAAAACATGGAAGTTTCTGGCCTCGCTAGGTATTGGCAAGCAGCGAAATCAAGCCATCAAGAACGTCAACTTGAATCAGCTCAATAATCATTTCACTACAGTGACTCTGATGGATAGCCTAACTAAAGCTAACACCTTAGCCTGTATCGGTGCATCGGCTACCCATTATTTCCCTCCTTTTAAGTTTAAATCAGTTACTCTGAATGAAGTTGAAAAACACATTCTAGCAATTAAATCCGATGCAATTGGGAGTGATGGTATAAGCCGGAAAATGGTGCTATTGGCTTTAGAAAAAGTGACCCCAATTCTTTGTCATATTTTTAATTACTCCTTGTCAACTAGTTCCTTTCCTAATGTTTGGCGCTCAGCATTTGTTATACCCGTCCCTAAAACTGCTAATCCTTCGTCATTTTCTCACTTTCGTCCTATTTCCATCTTACCCTTTTTATCCAAAGTAGCTGAACGAATAGTCTCCTCTCAACTTCGCATCTACCTATCATATAATAACCTCCTTAATCCTCTTCAGTCAGGTTTTCGGCCAGGACACAGCACTGTCACTGCGCTCACAAAGATATGCGATGACATTCGACATGGGCTTGATAACCAGCTCGTTACAATTATTGTTCTTTTGGACTTCAGTAATGCCTTCAACACCGTTGACTTTGATATAATGTTAGCCATTCTGAAGTCTAATAATATATCGCAGGAAGTAGTCAGCTGGTTTCATTCATACTTATGGAACCGAAAGAAATGTGTCCGTGTTGATAATGACTCCTCCTCCTTTTCTTACCTTCAGGCTGGTGTTCCACAAGGGGGTGTCCTATCACCTTTACTCTTCGCTATTTTTATTAATACTATTTCCAATCTCCTCTCCTCTTCCTTCCACCTGTACGCCGATGATCTGCAAATATATATCTCTGTACCTGTAGATCAAATTACAGCTGGAATAAGTAAAATTAATTCAGATTTATGTAAAATAAGTTCTTGGAGTAAGTCTTATGGCCTTAATATCAACGCCAGTAAGTCACAGGTCATCATTGTCGGCAACCCAGCTCAAACCCGTAAGATTGATATTAACTCCGTAGAACCAATTGTGCTGGATAACACGATCTTGCCCCTCAGTGATACTGTTAAAAACCTCGGCTTGATTATTGACTCCTCCTTCTCCTGGGTACCGCAAGTTAACCACGTCAGCCGACGCCTTTTTGCTGCTATCGGCTCTTTAAAACGCTGGAAGAATCTCCTTCCAGTCAAAACTAAGATATCCTTAGCTGAAACACTCCTCTTACCTATACTGGACTATGCCGATAGCAGTTACACGGATCTCACTGAGGAGTTACTAAACAAGCTTGAGCGTTTACAGAACATGTGTATTCGATTTATCTATGGATTGAGGAAATTTGATCATGTTAGTGCGTATCGTGCTCGTCTCAAATGGCTTCCAATTAGGTTACGTCGAAATTTTCATGTTCTTTCCTTACTATTCTCTATCCTATATGCTCCTCATACTCCCAGCTATCTTAAAGAACGTTTCCACTATCTCGGTGCTGTCGATCGCCATATGCAGCTGCGTTCTACCAAGGATAATAAACTCAAAACTCCTTGCAGTCGTACAAAATTTTACAGTAAATCGTACACGGTGTATGCTGTGCAGTTATGGAATTCTCTACCCAAACATATCAGAGACTCTAAATCCTTACCTATTTTTAAAAATAGTCTCAAAGAATATTTTCTCAACTACGCCATGCCATAATAACTAAATACCTAATATCTCTATCGTAATTTGTTAATATGTTTATGTAATATTAACTAAATGTGTAATTTATGTATGCCTTATGTATGTATTATTTTTGTATGTATATGTATAATATATATTGTTATCTATATTTATTTATTTTACTTATATGTATTGTATAAATATATAATACATCTACTATGTGCTTTCCTACTATTAATAATAACGTGTATTATATTGTGCCACACTACCCTACACAACCTGTTCAATCCTCTCACCAAAGGTTGCCTGGTAGAGATTGCTCAGTAAGCAATAAGGCCGCCTTTGCATACCTACTTTTTAGTAAACTTTACTTTGTATTCTTTTATGTGTGCAATAAAGTATTCATCTATCTATCTATCTATCTATGTTGTTGTTGTTGTTGTTATTCACAATAAATAAATTAAAATTGAATTCGTTTTACAAGGAACCTCATGAAGTGCATTTTTGTGCTTTATAAAGCACTGAGACACAATGCTTAGTTATTTCATCACTGTAACACTACAGAGTACCTACAGTTGAAGTACTTTAAGTGTGAGATCTAGAGAGCGAACTTGCGAAGTCTGAGCCGAGTCAAAGTAGGTACGCTGTATAGATCTCAGCATGAGTCTTTGGCACATTGCTGAGTGGGCAGCAGCACGACTCCTGCGGCTTCTAATTTGAGCACCTTCTCATTTGTTCCTTGTATGAATTAAACCTACAATTGGGTATTTGACTACTATTCAAATAACTTCTATTTTAGTGATTATTAAATAGAGGATCTCCCAAAAGTCGTACCTACCCTAGTAGCAATTTCCGTTGGGGTGTTGTAGCCAACGGTAGCCAACAGTTGGTAGTACGTAGGGAGACGGTAGTGGGTTTGCCGACTAAGTCCCATCGTAGGGCCAACCACATTAAATTTACGTTACGTCAGGAAATATTGCCTACAATCTTGCTACAGTGGGCCAACTACCCATAAAGCTTAGTGAAAAACAAAGAATGGGGCATTGAAGGTCTAACGTTGGCCTATCTTCATTAAAATAGCCAATGTTTATTTTATTTACAAAATCTTAAACCTTTAACTTTAAATAGTTAGTGAAAACTATATTTTTAAAATACACTGGTATTTTGTGAGCTTTGCCCGTAAAATTTCTGTGTCCTTAATAATATTGCGGTGGGCCAACTAAGTAATTACAATTATGGCAAAGAGGGCCAACGACTTTTCAACGGTAGGCACCATTATTTTTAGGGATGACAAGTCTAACTGTTGGCCAACCAAACTGGGACAAAGACCCAATCAACAGCCAACGCAAATTGCTACTAGGGTACCTAATATCTTCGTTCCCTGATAGTTTTATGTTGAGTAACCATTTTAAACAATCGATTAAAGTAAAAAAGTGCGTCGAACTTTAATGACGTCACATTTCAGAATTTCATAAAAATCCCATACTTAGGAGTTAGGACGCGTTTTACGTTTGAAAAAAAGTTGCTGATTTGAGTCAAATACCCAATTAACAGAAGCCGCGTTTGATTGTATCCAGAAAACGATTTTTATCTTCGGTAATTGACTCAATTAAATACCTAAATGTAATAATTTTTATTCAAAGATTTGTTATTTAAAAATTTTAATAAGGAAGTAATTAGGAGCGGCCAGTGTAACGCTTTCGTCGGTATGAAACATCAAGATAAGTGTCTAGACTTACGTGTATACACTGTAAAATAATATTATGCTATCATACATTCGCAAGGGTGTACAATCCTCCGGGTTTGCAAGTTTTATGTAAGTAGGTAAAACGGAATCCGTGGTGGATAAAAAACCACCATACAAGCTCTTTTGACTGCATCGGTAAACCGTTACTTACTATTTATACTGTTACAATACATAGTTAAGTTACTTTACTAAAATTAGGTACATACTTATTTCACTGCAGAATTTAAATATAAAATGAGCCATATTTTATATCCTTAATATACTATGAAATTGCCTTTCTTCAGTACTGGTCATTTCAAATAAAAAAAAGTTTGTAATGGCTCTGTATTCTAAATTCAAATTAATTTTGTTTTAAAACCATGACATTCTTTTAACAAACTCAGTTTTTTGTTTTTTGATTAGCGTTGTATTTTCATTACATTTCAACATTTTTCGTCATAATGGATACTTCGGATGGAAAAAATCGTGTAATCTATACTTATAATAAAACTGTAACAGGTCCAATTCTGTACATTGAAGATATTTTGAAAAATTTTTTTGGAGGGCACTCATTATTCGATACTGAAGCCAAATCTGTAATTTTTTTCATTTTTGTCTGTCTGTCTGTCTGTCTGTCTGTCTGTCTGTATCTTGGCCGCGCATCACGCCGAAACTGCTGAATGAATTCAAACGAAACTTGGCACGATTTGAGCCCATACTACGAGGTAGGACATAGGATACTTTTTATCCCGAAATTCTACCCCCGAAGGGGTGAAATAGGGGTTGAAAGTTTGTATGAAAGTCCTTAATTTCTCAAGTTATAGCCATGAAACTTGATATATGAGCTGCGGGTTAAAAATGGAGACATACGTGTTTCACAGTTTTTGAAAATTCGACCCCCAAAAGGGTGAAATAGGGGATGAAAGTTGGTATGAAAGTCCTTCGTTTCTCAAGATGTTTTACAAGTTATATCAACGAAACTTTTAATTTTGGCTGACGGTAAAAAGTAAAGAAGTACGTGTGTCACAGTTTTTCAAAATTCCATACCTAAGGGGGTGAAATAGGGGTTGAAAGTTTGTATGAAAGTCCTTCATTTCTCAAGTTATATCGAGGAAACTTGGTATACAAGCTACCGGTTAAAAATGAAGAAATATGTGTTTCACAGTTTTGGTAAATTTTACCCCCGAAGGGGTGAAAGAGGGGTTGAAAGTTTGTATGAATGTCCTTCATTTCTCAAGTTATAACCATGAAACTTGGTATATGAGCTGCGGGTTAAAAATGAAAACATACGTGTTTCACAGTTTTCAAATCTCTACCCCCAAAGGGGTGAAATAGGGGTTGAAAGTTTGTATAAAAGTCCGTCATTTCTCAAGTTATTTCGATGAAACTTGGTATATCCACGCGGACGAAGTCGCGGGCATCAGCTAGTTATGGAATATGAGTTCCGTCGTGGCACCAACGCGACACAAACGGCACGTAACATCAAAAACGTTTACGGAGAGAACTGTACAAACGAACGCACAACCCGTTATTGGTTTTCCCGGTTCCGTTCTGGAAATTTTAACTTGAAAAATGAAGCTCGTGGTCGTCCGGAGACTTTGGTCAACAATAATGAATTAAAGGCGATTGTGGAAGCTGAAGAAACTCAATCTACAGCTGAGCTAGCAGCAGCTTTTGATGTAAGCATCAAAACAATATTGATCCATTTGCGACAAATTGGCAAGGTAAAAAAGCTTGATAGATGGGTGCCCCACGACCTTAACGATCGCCAGCGCAAAGTACGCGTCGAGACCTGCCTTGCGCTGCTCAACAGGCAAAGAAATGAAGGAATTTTGAAACGAATTGTTGCGTGCGACGAAAAATGGATTCTGTTCGACAATCGAAAGCGCTCAGCAAGTTGGTTAGATCCTGGTTCAGCACCAAAGCAATGCCCTAAACCAAAAATGACCCCTAAAAAGGTGGTGGTCTAGTGCGGGTGTGATTCACCACAGCTTTTTACAAAACGGCATGAGCATTACTGCAGATGTGTACTGTGAAAAACTGGAGAGAATGATGGAGAAGCTTGCACATCTGCAACCAGCTTTGGTCAATCGGTCGTCCCCACTGCTCCTTCACGACAACGCGCGACCCCATACTGCGCAACAGACAGTCTCCAAGCTGCAAGAGCTGGGGTTGGAAGCTCTCACTCATCCGCCATACTCACCAGACCTTGCACCTACCGACTATTACTTTTTCCAAAATTTAGACAACTTTTTAGTGGGTAAAAAATTCAATCCCCGAGAGGCAGTACAAAATGCCTTTGAAGAGTTTGTTGCCTCCCGTCCAGCTGATTTTTACAAGAAGGGCATCAATAAACTGCCAATGCGTTGGCAAAGATGCGTCGATTGCATGGGTGATTAAGTACTTCGAATAACAAAAATAAAAAAGTTTGAAAAAATAAGTAGGTAGGTACTTTCACTTATTCCATACAAAACGGCAATTTCATAGGTAAAGACCTATTATTTTCACCTTTTACGAGGAAAATTATTACCATAAGCATTCTAACCAAGAATTGCGGAAACCGACTCAAAGTGAGTGTACAAGAGTGTTTCTACGAAAAAAATACAATGTGGCACATTTTTCAAGTTTCCGAAACCACAACTCACTAAGAGTTCTTGAGTTAATGAATTAAGTAACTGAGCAATGATTTAGCTTTAACGGTATTCAGGTACTTAAACGCTTTCATAAAACTTATAATATTTGATAGTTGTTGTACGATGTGACGTAGGTACCTATTCTACGAAGTGAGGATTTTTTGAAGAAACTAGGTGATTCCCGCGACTTCGTCTGCGTGGATTAAGTTTTTTTGATTTCTGGGGGAACTCCCTAATTTTCCGGGATAAAATATAGGCTATGTCCTTCCCCGGGATGTAGCATACCGCTATTCCAAAATAATAGATTGGCCGTGAAAGCGTAGCAGACAGACAGACAGACACACTTTCAAATTTATAATATAAGTATAGGTTGGGGCTGATTCTGTAGTGCACAATCTCTAAACTAAACTAAAATGGCAGCTTTAAATCTAGTTCTGTCCCTTTCCGTAGGGAGTATTATGAAAGGGTTAGCAGTATTTGTAATGCTCTAATTTTAGTTTAGTTTAGAGATTGTGCACTACAGAATCAGCCCCATTGTGTTTTGTTTTCTTGTAAGAATTTCGACCTATATAGGAAGTGGAAACAGTAAACTTACCTAAATCCAATGTTAGAGGAACCGAGTTCGTGATAGGGGCCATAACCTTGGACTTGGTCAAGTGGGTGGAACACGGTGGTGTGTGGTGGTAAGGTGGTGTTCCATAATCATGTTAGTTGCTAAAAAAAATTAGGGAAAATAAGTAGCTTTTTTCTAACAAACCTCTGATTTTAAAATACAACTTATTCAACGAGGTATCACTCGAGATGGTAAACCATTTTTGCCTCTTGTTTTTTATGTATAAGGGATACTTTTTAATTTTTATACCTAAACGGACTGATTCCAGCGACTTCGTCCGCGTGTTTATCCGTCCGCGTCCGCAATTATCACGTCCTCAACTATACCCATCAAAAAATCACGTCGATCCGTTGCTCATTTATGGCGTGATTGAAGGACAAACCAACAAGTCAACACACTTTCGCATTTATAATTCATTTTGGAATCATATTATACATTTCGAAATGAGAATTCATTAATTTGGGTTGCAGAATTAATGAATTCATTTTAACATTACACACATTTGATAACATAAATTTACTATTTTTAAAAGATGGTGATACAAAGTCAGCAGGGCCGATTCAACTATATAACCAAAAAATAATAATTACATGGTAAGTAAATATAGTAAATATTTTATGAATTCATAATTATTTGATGTTGCAAAGTAAAACACATAGTTCTACTTAAACTAGTTCTAAAACTTTCCACACACAAAAAAACAGACGTTTTGACTATACTAGGTAGCTACTAATATTATAAACGTGAAAGTGTGTCTGTCTATCCGTCTGTCTGTCTGATGCCTTTTTACATTTATGTGCGTGCTGAGTCCATCTTACTTTAAATAATTAGTTATCCTTAAATCTATAGATCATCAGAGGGATCAAAACATCAGATGAGATTGCAGTAAAAAAAAAAGATCTAGTTAATATTACCTTTACCAGTCTTTAAATTCTAAATTTTGAAAATTGAATCTAGTTTTCAAACTGATTGTATTTTGAAAGTCGGCATATAAGGGAACGTTGTCGAGCACGTTCTAGATGTACGAGTTTGTATATAGTTAAACTATTTAAAGTACCTAATACCTGTTACCTACTCGGTATTGGGTGTTGACTATACGTACTTACCACAAAAGTGCGAATAGCGCCCCGGTTTATAAAAGACACACTTTCATATAACTCGTCATATTAAGCAAGTCATTGCTAACATCTAAGTGTCTTCGCCATGAAATATTTACGACTTAAATTATAAATTCCTTAAATCAAGTTACTCTATTCATTCGTCAATGATTTTGATGATTAATCTTTCGAAAGTTTTTTCGAAAGATTAATTGTTTTTCATCAGTCAGCTGTTGCATATTTGTTTTTTACCTTGGTTGCTTACACCGATGATTAAATTGTGTATTGTCAATCCGGGTCGATAAGTTTAATTAGAGTGAGCTGTGAAGTGTATCCACTCAGACGATATAATATACAGTCTCATACATATCGTCTAATCTAAGAACGAACACGCCTCACTATACGTTCGCGTCATTTATGCACTAGTTGCTATTAAATTCATGTACTTACGTCCCACCAACCTGGTGCCAAAATTGGGACTTAAAAATTTATGACTGTTTAGTTTTGGATTTTATTTTATTTTTAATATGATAAATGTGATAGCAGCGACGCTGTCACCGGGCCAGATAAGTTTGTGGGACAAGTATATAATATAATAATGTGTAAATAGCTTAAAAATAATAGCTTAATAATAATGTGCAAAATAGCCAATTTGTGTAAAAAACAGAAACAGCTCTGCTATTTACTACAGGTAGGTACATACATCTGAAATTAATGGAAAAGAAAAAACTTAAGTGCAGGTTCCCGCAAATTATTTAAGTATTCAACGGGATTATTTAGTCATTATGAACAGGTAAATATATGGCTACTTATAATTTCGATATCGCTGTGATTTAAATACGTCGATGTTTAATTAGAAATTAATACCGGCAGCTATCAATATCATGATAATTAATAGCGGCAAAAATAATTATTTTCGGCTTCGGTTGCTGATGATTACCAGGGATCTTTATTACCTACCTATATAGTGTTCGTTGATTTTGTCAATATTTTATTTATACAAAAAATAGAAAAATAAGTAATGGAAAACAAAGAAGTTCATTATGAATACTCTTGCATTCACTTCCAAATGATATTTAACACACTTTCTGGATGACTTGTGCATCTTTTTGATACTCATTTTCGTCAGTCCTAAGTGAGTAGATTTATGAAAGTCAAAATATTTTATTGAATATTATTTTCAACAAGTGAAACTGTAAACACATTAAGATCACTGAAAAATAAGTATCTACTCGTTTAGTTCTATGAAAAAAACTGACCTATCAAGCTTCTCCCAAATAATATAGCGAAGTAGGTAAACTTATGTTTAATGATTTATGGGAACTGTATTGTGTAAGTGATATTCTTTTATTTAAAACAATTGCCTTACGTCACTGAACATACGTGAACTCCTATTAATTATTGCCTTAAGAATTTAAGTATGTATACCTACCCTAATTATTTCGGTCTAGTAACGTAACGGCGTCGTAGTAAAGAATTTGATGTGTTATTGTTTATCACTAACCCACTACACGAAAATACAAAGAAGCGTAAAACGTTATTAAGGCCATTGCGTGATTGAAAAGTTTACTAATATTTCACCCGTTGAAGGGATTAGCGCACCAGGGGACTCACTACTATCGCTAATAGCAGAATAATTTAATAGTACTGACGCTCCAGTTTCAGAATTATAATTCTTATTTTAAGGGCGTCAAGGTACGTCACATAAAACTTGCAATTTTATAATAATGCTGCTTTACGCGATGGTAGTAAACCCACTGATCAAATAGCCCAATTGTCCACTACCACGTCAATTATGTGAATTAATTGGCGTGTAATATAAATGTACAATTTAAAAAAAAAATAATAAGTACATGATTACAAATTCTAGGTCCGTTTCTACGTGAAACCACAATAATATGAAAGAAGCGCGTCAGTTTTGTCCTGGTTTAAAGGCACATTGATTTGATTTCGATGAGGGTTTGTAATGGCAAGGGAAAGAAAAAGATAACTTACGCACGCGTACTTTTTAGCGAAACTAATCAAATTGGATTTATGCATTCACACAATAGGTATGATAAACAATAAAGCTTTATGTTGTCATGACAATCATTACTTACACATACTTAAGTCAATTATTGTCTTTATAAAGACAATATAATAACTTACTCTCAATTTCATCTTACAAGCGGTAGGCGTCCTCTGACCTTAACTTTCGCTGGCAATACAAACGAAACAATAATACGTCTACACCGCTACGGTATATCCGCTTAGTCATTTTGAACTTGAAAACATATGCACAATCCTTGCACTAAACACAAATTACGTTACCCTGCAGTAGGGTTGCCAACCATGCTGTTTTTTGTGAAAACAGAAAAAATACGAGCAAGTTATATGACATAGTCGCTAGCTAACCTGATAAAGAATGCTATTCCGAAGATGCTCAGAGTTACGGTGGGCGAACATAATTTCATTTGTACGGAGCTTCCCACCGTAAACAATTCAGAAAAGACCCTCCTTAAAATCCTTGTACGAACCGAGAACAAAAGAGTCATAGGAAGGCGATGAATGCAAATGGAACTCTAGATAGAAAACAAGAGGTCTATGGAAGAAAGATGCCTTAGAGCGAGGATCTCCCTAATTGAGACCTACACCTAACCACTGATAAAATATAATAGTTTATTTGTTCAAACTAATAACAACTTCTTTGGAAGACGAACCATCATCTTCCAAAGAAGCTGGAATTACAGTAAATACCATGATAATACATTACGAAATGTACTGCTTCGCTTAGTTTAATGGAGTCACTAAAGAAAGTGTATTTGCATTTAGATTGCAATTACAAATATTTTAATAAGATATTACAATACGCATACCTAGTTCCAAAAGTAGGTAAAGTCAAAAACTGTTGCGCAACCAAAATTGCATCTTTAATTAAATTATGTTAAAATTTCGCAAATAAGTTTAACAAAATAAAAGAGAAAAGAATTAACAACCCGTATTTTTATTTTTATTTGTCAAAGGTTTGTATCTTTCTTTAATTTATACACAAACATATTATTACCTGAAATATATGGTAATATAGTTAGTAACAGAATTTTAATTTTTATTTTTATCGTCCTCTTTTTGTTATTTATAGAAGGTTTGTAGGTACCTATTTTGAATAAATATGTTTTGAATTGAATTGAATTAAAAATATTGCACTTTAATGTAAGGTAGCAACCCACAGTAGCAACCCTACGCCTACGTGACACGTACTCTAAAGAGAAATTCGCTTTTTGTTTGCCTTAATGCAATTCGTACTCGCATTTGGACAATAATTTTGCTTCTTTGCAATTTTAATGAGTGCAACTCATTGTTCCGCGCCTTGCGGATACTGCCGTAGTAAAAGTAAGAGTGGTCAAAAGATTACACGTAACTCTTTTATTGTTTAACATTGTAATTATAATTGAGATATCACTTGTTACACCCGAGCCTCGGAAAGCTTCTTTGGAGATAAGATCTTTGGAAAAAAATTAGAATGCCATCTGTCTGTCAAAGTGCTCTACATTGGGTAGCAAGCTACAATTATATTGATAACGCTGGTTACCTAAAAGCTATTCTACAGTAGGTTCTAGACGTAATTATTATAAAGTGAGATTATGTTAGAATTACATCTAATAATGGAGCAGAACTACCATGGTGTCTAATTCTATTGTATAAAAACGAGGCGCTCGGTTTTTGGCACTTAAATTAAATCAGTGTAAATGTCAAGCCAGAGTGCCTTAGTAGTTTATGTTCAGTACTTTTGTTTATAATAGATAATGCTCGCGACTTCATCGATTAGGTAAGTATTTTTTTTAAATTCATTGGGTAGCCATAGCCGGGATATATTATGTCCATTTCAATGATGCAAGCTATCCGCATATCATTTTGTCAAAATTGGCTGAAAAAATAGATCAAACTACAAAACAGTTCCATATCGAAATTATAATATGGTAAAATAAAAAATACGCGCCATTAAAAAGTTAAAACTCACAGTGTCGCGATTCGTATCGATTCTGTTTGCAGCACTTCACAATACGAAAACTAGTGTGTCTTGACGGCTCCGCGAAATTGAATAAAATACACCAATTGATAAACCGTAAACTGCACCTGTAGATACCATACGTGCATATACATAAGAGATCCATACGGCAGGTTGATATCTAGTCATAGGTCGATCAGGTCAGACACTGACCAGCCCCACGATTGAGTAAGGAAATCGTAATCGTAATATTTTGTCAAACAGATAATTCGACCTGCCTGCACATCATAAAGCATGAACTCCTTAAACAGTTCGAGTAATACGTTTTAAGCTGAGAAGTGAGAAATGATTACGATTTGCTTAGACAATTGGGCCTCTGATCGACCACCTAGTTAAGATTTATAACATTTTACAACACGCCAACCCGGTAGCTTGTGTGCACCTTTAGGGTAATTATAATTTATCTAAATTTCCATACCCACTCTTCTCAGGGCACGTTTCGAACCCTCGTAGCTTAAGTTTTATGATACCGTAATTGATTATCATCATCGTGTTTTATAAGTTGGACGTTCAAAAAGTGTACAGTGTACTTACCTAATTTGATTTAATAAACATTGAATCTTGAATTTTCTCTTGAAATTCTTTTCTAGTTAAGTTTTACTTCTTTATTCCGAAAATCTAATGACTCTACAAAAGGAGAGTATCTATTTAATACCCACTTTTTCTTAACATCTACCTGGACATAATGCATCATGAAAGTACCTACTTATAATGAAAATACTGAACTTTTCTAGACGAATGGTTGATATAAATCTGTAAATACATTAAACATGATGGATTTGTGAACAAGTTTAAACTACTTTCTATTGGGGCTGAATACCAGCTAGATCTTGTTCGTGTGAGCTAGGTCTTGTAGTTGTATGGCTAGACATTAAAAAGATTACATGCAATATACCATCCACTTGCTACCATCAACGAAACTAGCTATATAATGACAGCCTATACAGCACTAGTACAGTAATGCGAGTGTAAATATGCCTAATATAATTGTAATGGAAGAGTAATGAATATTAAACATCGCATAAACATAGTATAGTTTACATAATTGTAATAAAACTGCAACATAACATGAGACAATGTTACGGCTACTAATCGTTGAGATAATAGAGGCACTTCGCGGAAATCTGTAACGTGCATGATACAACATTATTTTGCA
This sequence comes from Erebia ligea, assembly GCA_917051295.2. Classification (NCBI taxonomy): domain Eukaryota; kingdom Metazoa; phylum Arthropoda; class Insecta; order Lepidoptera; family Nymphalidae; genus Erebia; species Erebia ligea. The sequence continues at coordinate 12,803,135 of OU785228.1, forward strand.
TGATATTACAAGAAAATGGCGCTTTACATTTGCGCGAATGTACTTATTGGTTTACTAACAAAATGTTATGAAAAGATCAGCACAATAGGATAGGTATATGTAGCGCTAAACAAGTGCGTGGTAGAAACATAGTATAGTTTTTTTTATTCCTCTGACATGATGTCAGAGACCTTTTTAATGCGAGTTTTGCTCTGAATTAGGTGCCACTCACGATAGCACAGAATACGATAGTCAACATATAGTTATCTATCTACTACGAAGATAGAAAGATTCTGTAATAACATAATTGAACCGAAATGCAATGGTTTTCATAAAATAGTAGGTCCTGAGGTAGGAACAGACAGTCAGACAAATTCGTGAGTATGTCGATGTAGATTATTGAAGAAATAAGAAATTACTGAGATTTTTGCTGGCTCGTTTGAATAGTATTTACATGTCTTAAGAGAGCTACGGGTTCGCCTACAATCTACATGAAAGAAAGTCAAGAATAAACTTAAACGTTACAATAATTAATTCATAAAGGCTAAAGCATATTAGGTACTATGTACCCGTAATTTTATTTGTGACTGATATAATCTGTAGCTATAAGCTAAAAAACTATAAAATAATAAAAGTCTGTACTTAGGTCTGCTATAAACTCGGTCATTGATGTGCCGCTAACTTAATAACACGGCAAAATTGTTTGCGTGTAAAATGTGTTATTTGATGTATTTTTAAAATACAAGACGCCCGTCGCAGGAAGCCAGTCTGATGAAATACTAGCTCGGAAAGGAAGTGAACTGTTCAGAAAGAGTTCTGTTAGTAGAAAATTAAATTCAATTTGTTGCAAGCGACCGTGTGCCGAGATATTGATGTAACTGGGGTATGGGTGTAATAAAAAAGAAATTCAAAATTCTTTTATGCAGAAACATTTTTTACAATGAGATGTTATTTGCTATTTTTCCAGTAGAATTGTAACTAACCATATAACCATGTAGGTATATATGTATATGTGGAATATAACTGCCATACCCCTAACAAGTTACCCCGCTACCGTCTTAGACTGCATCATCACTTACCATCAGGTGAGATCGCAGTCAAGGGCTAAATTGTAGTGGAATAAAAAAAATCTGGCCTCCACGTTTCAAGAGTTCCATACCTGCTTAATGACAAAACGGAATCGTGTTTAAAATAAGTAACATATACCTATGTATATAGTAAGTTATTCTATCGTTAGTAGTTTAGGTATACTATTACTATATAAGTCATAAACTTGTGAGCCTACCTAAACATTCAAGTTCCCAGGCTCATCATCATCATCACTTTAATTGCCGGCAATTCAATTCAGTAGTGAGACGGCAATGGATTGAAGCACGAGTCTCCTTTCAGAATGAGAATGGTTACCATAGCCCTCCACGCTGGTCAGGTGGCAGACGATTTTCTTCACTTAAACGTAACTTCAAAGCGCCACTTGCTGTGAAGCTTTACTTAATTTCTAACAAGATATTATTTTCCCGTCACTTTCTAAATTATAATATTGTACCTAGTACCTACTATATTCATATTCTCCAACTCACGATTAGGATTTTCTCCTCTTTCATTTGACACCTCAACCCGATAGGTACAATTGCAAAAAAAATGTTTGAAGACCCCCACTTTTTTGGATGTAACATCCTTCATAACGAGTTCGTATTTAAAATTCATTGATGTTAAAATTTAGCCATGTCACCCAGGCCATATAATAACGTTTCGATTGACACCTCACTCATCAATAGTTCAGTCAGCTTCATTAGTTATTTACGGCTCGATATAGTTCAGGTGCTACGGTGGAACATACTTACATACGAACATACATGCATATCTACTACATATAGAGTGCTAAAATCATAACCCTTCCTTTTAGCTTTGCCGTAGTAGGGTAAAAACGCACATACATGATTGGTAAGGCGAAAAATCCATGTTGCTGCTTCAAAAACGTAAGCACTGGAAGTTGCATCATGATGTACAATCTAGAGCTTCGATAACTGGCCCTTGTTTCATCGACTGGTTAAAAGCCTCAGATCACTTCCAGATCAAACGCAGACGCATAATTCTGTTCATTCACTCACCCTAAAGATGTTGAAGTTCTATTCTAGTACCTATACATTCTAACAACTTTATTAATACATACTACATGTATGTAATTCAACACCTGCACGAAATTAGTACATAATACGTTTTATATTCCCTATCCCGCATAATACCTACGCTTTCTTGCTTAAGACGCGTTTTTGGCTGGGTCCCTCTAAAATCCGCTAAAGGGGTTTTACTGTAACTCTTAAAAGTTGAGTGCCCGGGCATAGAACCTCCGACCACCCGAATAGGAAGCCGCCGCGCCGTCTCAAGCACTAGGTTTACCACTAGTTCCTAGTTTAGCGCAATAAAATTATACAGCCACTTCAAAGTGTATTTTCATACAATATGTCTGAAGGTCTGGTGCATGTTCGGTGGTAATCATGCTATTTCGATATATTATTAATTATTATATACAAGTAGGAATATCACGATACTAATTTCATTCAAGTGTAGGCTACCGCTATAAAAAATAAATTATGGCAGTATTATAATTTCGCCCACTTTTTTTACAATTCAGAACATAATATACTTCAAAACTTTCTCGTAAATAAATTCGACAAAAATACCATTACAGTTGATCCTAAAATGTGTATGTAGGAGAAAGTTCATTTTCTTCTTGGACATTTTTAATACAGCGCATTTGTTAAACATTTATAAGTACGCATACATATTAAATAATATGTTAGTATATATTCTTAGTATACACACGTGGCTAGTTACCACCCTACCGGTAAAGACGTGCCGCCAAGCGATTTAGTGTTCCGGTACGATGCCGTGTAGAAACCGAATAGGGGTATGGGGTGGATTAAAAAAAAAAAAAAAACACAATATTTTTATATCTATAATGTGTGTTTTTTCTTCAAAATAAAATTTAAATCCTCAATTCCTTCGCGTGTCATCGATGGTGCCCGTCTTCGTCCGCGTGAGTTTTGAATCCAAGGGAACTCTTACGTTGATCCGTTGCGGCGTGCTTGAAGGACAAACCAATAAACCACCAGGCACTTTCGTATAATAGCGAAGATAATGTGGCCATAGAATTCGTTATTCTTTTGAGTTTGGTTATTGGTATGTGATCTAAATAATGTGTCGATTCCGAAAATATGAAAGAACGAAATATGAACCGTTCGACCGTGGTAGTATTTTTAAGAAGCGTAATAGTACATTACTGCAGCGGCCATCAAAACAGGCATTGAAGGACGAACGTGTAAATGTGGGCCGAGGCGAAGCCGAGACACACATACGTAAGTCCATCAATGCCTAGTTGTGGCCAAGGCTTGTATAGTGCTTTTCTCAAATAATGCGCGGAAATTAAAACTAAGTGTTCATCACACTCATTGTCTTCACTTGAACTCATTTTGTCAAAAACATTTCAAAATCAATGACGAACAACGAACAACAATAATTTTTCCCGCGTCAAAGTGTTCATTTGTTTTTTTTTTTCAATAAACAGCTTTCTATTTGCAAGCTAGTTCGAAATTTAAATAAAACCTTTGATAAGTTACCTCCTTGGTTGCCATGTTCCGGAGTAAAAGATCGTTCCACTTTTAAACTACACGACAGATATGAATTTAGTATGTAATTTATTTGGCCGCTAAACCACGACAGATATGGATTTTCATACAACTTTAGAAGGCCGCTGCTCGCATGTATTTGGCCAGTACAGCAATTTCGATTTATCTCGAAGAAGGTTGTCAAAATAATGCTCAAATTTCCAAGCATGTTTGAGAAAACTAAATTTTTTTTAAATAAAATAGAAAGGGTTGTAGTAATACAATGTACTTGCGTGAAAAGGAAATCGGAGCTAGTACGTAGCTGGCAAAGGCCTTTTTCACAACACTTCCGTTTACTAGTAAGTAATAATGCCAATAAATTAATAATAAAATATGTATACGTTACAAAGAGATACAGAAAGGAATAAAATTTAACATAAATTAAGCAAATAATTAAATGTTGGAAAAGATTAAATTACTATTACTTATTTTGTGTTATAACGCCAGAAAGTAACGTTATTGCTTCTGTTACTATAAAAACTAATGTTAGGATAAATATTATTTAATAGAATGTACTTACATGTAGACAAAAAATAATAAAAATATACCTACAAGATCTACAGTAAATATCGCGTAGCTTTTCCATTACTTGGGATAAGTCTTGAAACTATTTTCCTCACCTCACAAGACTCAAACCGATCTTGATGCTTTTTCGACTGTCGTTTACAATTGCATGAACGGCACGTTAAAGTTCACGATGTTCATGAAACATATTTTTTTTGGAGTTCATAATAATTGGGTATTTGACAACTAGTCAAATCAATTATTTTTTAGTAATTATTAAATAGAGGATCTCCCAAAAGTAGAAATATCCACGTCTCCTGTTAGTTTAATGTTGAATAACTATTTTAAACTATCGCTTGAAGTAAAAAAGTGCGTCGAACTTAGATGACTTCACTATTCAATATTTCATACAAAATTCCTTATTATGCACGCGTTTTGACGTTTGAAAAAAAGTTGCTGGTTCGACTATAGTTGTCAAATACCCAATTGTAAGTTTAGAAGCTACAGCAATTATTTAATTTGATCTTATGTGTGTTTATATTAAGGTGTACCTAGCTACAGAATAGGTAGGACCGGAGAACAGTGGGTTGACACTTAACCCAAAGCAATTCAGCAAAAGGTTTCATTAGGTAAAGTTAATAGTGCCTTCTCAGATACCTGCTTCAATATTGAACGTGGAGCCTTATGTAGTGGTAGGTATTTGAATAGATTTTACTGTTGAATTTAAACATTTACTTGTCCATCATTTACCAATAAACTGAAAGTTTTTGTCGCTATTTCGTATTATCGTAAATAGGCTCCGTATTATAATTATTTGTTACTACATAAATAATTTCTTGGTTAGGTTTGTAATCTTAACCATGTATGGGGACATGCACAGCAAACTAAAGGTGCAAGTTCACGTTTATTTATATTATCATTCATAGTAAAATTAACAGCAAAAGTAAAATGTGGAGTAGGTTTAGGTACCGGAGACACATTTCATTTCAATACCGTTTATTTGTTATTTATTACGTGAAAAAAAAGTACCTAAGTATGCTTGTGCTTTTATGTTCCAAAGGATTTGTGAAGTTTATAGTGTTAATAATATGAGTTATGACTGCAGCAACCGAATAATCTCTACTGATTACAGATAATATTGCTATTAAGTTTAGTTATTAGATACAGAAATTTAATTTGATTTCATAGCTATAGAAGGACTATTACTTATTAATCTTGAAAGCAGAAGTAATAGGCAGCTTTAAGATACGAGTGTACAGGGAACTTTCACCACTTCAAAGTCGATAGCCAATGTACAGTATAGGTACAAAGATTTACTCCCGTTAGACACTTCATTTATTTTATGGGTAGGTAGCCACTTTTGTGGTATTTTGCGGGGTTATCTGTTATAATCATTTTAAACAGTGGAGAAGAAACTTTCAGATTTCATCTAGATTTCTATAGGTTTACAAAAGACAACGTGGATACATAAAAATCTTTTTCTCAAACATGCTTGGAAATTTGAGCATTATTTTGACAACCTTCTTCGAGATAAATCGAAATTGCTGTACTGGCCAAATACATGCGAGCAGCGGCCTTCTAAAGTTGTATGAAAATCCATATCTGTCGTGGTTTAGCGGCCAAATAAATTACATACTAAATTCATATCTGTCGTGTAGTTTAAAAGTGGAACGATCTTTTACTCCGAAACATGGCAACCAAGGAGGTAACTTATCAAAGGTTTTATTTAAATTTCGAACTAGCTTGCAAATAGAAAGCTGTTTATTGAAAAAAAAACAAATGAACACTTTGACGCGGGAAAAATTATTGTTGTTCGTTGTTCGTCATTGATTTTGAAATGTTTTTGACAAAATGAGTTCAAGTGAAGACAATTAGTGTGATGAACACTTAGTTTTAATTTCCGCGCATTATTTGAGAAAAGCACTATACAAGCCTTGGCCACAACTAGGCATTGATGGACTTACGTATGTGTGCCTCGGCTTCGCCTCGGCCCACATTTACACGTTCGTCCTTCAATGCCTGTTTTGATGGCCGCTGCAGTAATGTACTATTTCTTGGAGGACACGGCGGATATCTGCCGTAAGGCGTTGTCTCTACTTTCATTATATCTATACTTATAATAAATATCATAATATAGACCTGTTTTAAAGATATGTGACGGTACTAAAATTCTACATCAATGCGTTTTAATCAACCTAATTCCACAGCGTAAGTATATAATATTGATACCGAGTTACGGTATCAATATTATACCTACCTATGGTTAAGAGGTAGGCAACTGCATACTAAATACTAATTTTGGATAGAAGCAGGCGTTACTTTGCGGAAGTCCGTATAGTGAAGGAATAGTGAAGGAACTAGAATTTTAATTCTAGTTCCTTCACTATAATCCGCCACAGTAAAGTGCATTACAATCGTGCATTGTCGAGTCAAGATCTCCAGAAGATGCTCCGGTGTCGGAGTGAAACGTAGGGGAGGTCAGCTCAAAGCGGCCATAGGAGGCAAAGCGGCCACTCTTCATTTTTCGGTTATTTGAAATGATAATGCGACGTTGCCGTTTTGTCGCATAAGGAACCTCCCGCCCCGCGCCGGGCAGTCATTCGGTAGCGGTAGGAACGATCGCGTGGCTACAGTGTCGAAAATATTATTTTTATATGTTTTGTTAAAAAAATGCAAGGTAAGTTCATCCTGTTTTGATCATACCGCTTTATATTTAAATTCTTTTATAATACGTGTATTGTTTCTTATCTATTTGGCTTGATTTGTGCAAAATTTGCTCAAACGTAAATGTATAAAATTGTGAGCAGCCGAATTTTTAAATACTATGGCCGATTAGGGCAAAGCGGCCCGGGCAAAGCGGCCATCTGACCGCTTTGCCCTTATTAAAAAATATTATGATTAGATAGATATTTGCTTAATTATTTTGTTTAGATGGTGAACAATTATAAGAGAAAAACCAACCAGGGATCATGGGATGAAAATCTTATGGCACGGGCGATCAAAGAGATAAAAGATAAACGTGGATCTGTTAAGTCTATCGCACTTAAATGTAGGTAGGTAATATGATAATATCCCTCGCACTACTCTAAGAAGACACATTGCGACAGGTTCTGCGAAAAAGAAACTTGGGAGATACCTATAAAGAAGTTTTTACTCCACAGCAAGAAGAAGAAAAGAATAACAAAAGGCTGTGTTAAGTTCCTAAAGCTTTAAAAAACAGTTTGATGACTGAGATGTTTAAAATATAGGTACTATACCTACTTACCTACTACTTAGATAAGGTTAAAGAAATTGTAAGACCATAATATGATTAAAATAATGAGAATACCTACCTACTAGTTTTTAGTTAGTGGAAACTCAGACTGAGAATAAAATGTTATTGTTAATGTAAGAGCAGTATTTGTTGATTTTTAAAAATATTCAAATGTTAATAAAAACTAAACCTGTGTTAAAGTTCCTAAAAAAATTCCTTTAAAAATAATGATAATTACTCAAAACTGTATCTGGTTAAATTTAAAATTAAGTATTTAGAAACTGAGAACTAGAAACTGAACTGAACTAGAAATTGAGTATAAGACGGGTAAAATTAATACTAAGTAAATGTTTCTTTAATATATAATGTTCTTTTATATTTTTTGGACATTTTTAAATCCGTCAAGCATGTTAAATTTAAAAAAAAAACAATTATACGCAGTAACGTTGGGGCTGGCCACGTTGCCCTTGGCCCCCTGGCCGCTTTAGGCGGCCGCTCGGGCAAAGCGGTTTTTTTACAACTTGCCGTAATTTAGACATCATATGCTTATTATTTCAATTTCGAGACCTTAAATTTCACAAATCATAAATTTAATAAATTTCTTTCCCATCAGTATAAAATTCTTGTGGAAAATCAATCGTTTGATAGGTTTTTTCTTTACTCAAAGTTAAGGTGGCCGCTTTGAGCTGACCTCCCCTACGTTGAGAATAATTTGGAAGGCTACAAGTACAAGACACACGCTGTACCACATAGATTTGCCTACTGCGGCGGATTATAGCGAATTAAGTTTCTAGTTCCTGCATACTAATTTGACATTAAAGTGATCAATATTTGTATTGAAAACTCTGCCAGTTTTCTCCGTCGCCTCTGTTGAACGACTGGTAGGAAAAAACGTATCTTCGTAAACTGTGCTAATAATTCTCAAGCGATTTTCTCTAATTGCGCTATCTTAAAAACTAAAATTCGAAATCGACACGAGCTTAAGAGTAGGTATAATGGTTAATACTCACTATTCACTTTTACTTTTACCTCAATCATGGTACCTTGTAGATATAAAAAAACTAATATTCAAATCAGTGATTACTGTTATTTACATAAGAAAACTGGTTTCAAAGTTAACCAAACTTAATTTTATAAAACATTTTATTAGATAGCTTTCCTAAAAAAACTATATTTCATTAGTCTTTGCATAAAGATCGCTGATACTGTTGAACAGACGAGTAAATACGTTAATAATTCATATAACCCTTGATAAAGCCTGGTTTTACTTACCTAATTTACATTTAGCAAAATTTTATTTAATTTATAAAAAAGGGAAACACGTAACTTCTCGCTGAAATGCTCGAAGAGATGCGTGCTTTTCTCTATTCGATTATCTAGGAAAACTAGACTATAGAAAAAAAAAATAGTTCTAAAAGCAAGTACAATTATTAGTATTTATCTTAAAGGTGAAAATAGTTTGGTTATACGGTTATACCATCAAGCTTCAGCTATATTAAAAACAACACTATAAATAAGCTTCCATCTATACTAATATTATAAATGCGAAAGTTTGGATGGATGCATGTATGGATGGATGGATGGATGGATGGATGTTTGTTACTCCATCAAGCTAGAACGGCTGAACGGATCTGGATGAAATTTGGCACAGAGATAGATTCTCGTCTGGAATAGCACATAGGCCTCTTTTTATCCCGGAAAATCAAAGAGTTCCCGTGAGAACCAAAAAACCTCAATCGACGCGGACGAAGTCGCGGGCATCAGCTAGTATGTAATTATTTGAACACGATCATTAATCACTTCCACGAGCAAGACAAGGTGTGAACGCAATAATAACATGTCTAGTGTTCACGCCAAGATTACCTACCTGCGAAATAGCAGTGGAGGAATTTACATTCCTTGTAGCTTTTTCCTTATTGACTTTATTAGCTTTAATAAAATTTATTATTTCTATCTAATTTATTCATATTCATTATCATCAAATAAGTATGTGGATATTCAAAGTTCGAACGTTTCTTTTACTGATCCTGAACGCCTGACTGCCTCGTTGGCCTAGTGGTTGGCATATTCGACTGCGGCCGACGAGGTCCTGGGTTCGAGTCCAGGGTCGGGCCTTATTTGAGTATTGGGTTTTTCTGACTAGAATTTCTCAGTACTAGCCCGGAGTTAGGAAGTTGGTGGTGTTTCACCCCCGTGCCTCGGAGAGCACGTTAAGCCGTCGGTCCCGGTTATTATCACTAACATGATAATAGTCGTTAAAGCCCGCCAACCCGCATTGGAGCAGCGTGGTGGGTCTAATTCCCTCTATCCTATGAGAGTGGAGGCCTGAGCCCAGCAGTGGGACGGTAATGGGCTGTAGTGGTGGTGGTGGTGGTGGTGGAACGCCTGCATCAAGCCAAGTCCGCTCTTTTAGAATTTGTGAGTCTATTCGATTGCTTGGGTTGACTTTTTAAAACAGCTAACTTGGTATATACGTTCACTAGATGATGCCCGCGACTTCGTACGCGTGGATTTAGGTTTTGTGATTCCCGCGGGAACTCCTTAATTTTCCGGGAAAAATCCCTATGTCCTGGCCCGGGATATAAACTACTTCTATACCAAATTTCAGCAAAATCGGTTGAAAAGATGGATCGGGAAAGCGTAGCAGACAGACAGACACACTTTCGCGTTTATAATATTAGTATGGATTATGTACCTAGTACCTACTTATTGAACATCTAAGTTAACCCAATGCAACATTAAAAATTTATTTCACTCAATGTATCCTGAGCATACTACCTAACCTAACCTTTTACTAGGCAGAGACCAGTTCATACCATTTTCAGATGAGAAAGTTAGTATGAAATTGCTACTTTATAGCAATAGACTCATCGTGTGCTTTTATAAGACTTTGTATATGCCGACAGCGCCATGATTGACGGTTTAATGGCCTTGCGCCTAGACTGAACCAGTATATACAGAATTTTAACCGATATAATATCCTGCCTGATACATTATGATGTATTTAATTGAACGATTAAACTAAGCCTTAATTCTCTTTGCAGCTAACGGCGTTGAAAGTTTGCATCGTTAGAAACTGAAATGTTTATTGCAAATCATGAACATATTCATGTCTACCATTTGTGCATTATACCTAATAATTTTAAACATGATAATAAAAATAAGCAATGATTTATCATGTTTTATAAACGTAAATTTAGATATTATGTAAAATAGTTTGGTATATGTAGAGTCTATATAATGTTATAGGGATGTTTTTTCCTGCACTCGTAAAAACGTAGAAAGAGATGTAGAAATGTTCCAGGTTAATAAATACGTCTTAACGGAGGGGATTAGGACTAGGTAAAAGAAAGAGCAAGAAAACTAATGAATGTCACATGACACAATATTATGTCTCCTACCGTCGCGTCGTTGCGAGAGGCTACTCCATTGTGGACTCGGTCTTGTCAGCTTTTCTACTCAGTTGGTATATTATTGGTCATGCCTACTATACAGAGTTTTCACGCCCGCTATATATCAAAACCGGCGTAATATCATTCTGGTCATAACAGAGAAAGCGAATAAACTTGTCACGATGTCGAGAAAACTCGTTATTATTCACTGATCCATCCACATTTCCCGCGTTTAGTTAGGATTATACCCTGTTTATGGGTTGCATGGTTATGAGCACTCCATATTGGGGACATATATCGGAGAGCGGTATGATTATAAGTAAAAGGATATGCGTAAGGTGAAAACCCTAGTAAGAGACTACCGGCGCTGATGTTCTACCGTTATAATATGTCCGATGCAATCTTTTGATTGAATTCGATGGTAAAACTCGGTCAGTTATAGCGGACTTCTGATTGAGAACAGCAAGCATGATGGTCGCTACATTGTAGCCGTTACTGTTTGTAATAAGTAACGATAAGTGAATTTTCTCAAATTATAAACTAAACGCCTACGACTTCGTATTCAAGGTAAATCCATGCTTACGAAAACGTGGGCGTTTAGTTTTTAAAAATCCGCTTTTTCGGTGTAAAAAGTAGCCTAACTTCTCTATGTCTTTATCTACCTATTATATCTTTATCTTGGCAAAATCCTCGATCCTTTTGTCCGTTGCGAGGCAAAAGTAAGTAAACGTAAAAGTCTTTGAACTTATAAGTGGATAAGTAAACATGCCAAAAACCATTATCCAGGCACGTACAGACCGAAACTAGAGACAAAAGATGGAGTTACCCGTTAGTTATACAACACTGCAGAGTCTAGATTTTCTTTACCAACAGTGCAAATGTAGGCTTGGGCGCGATTTTGCCAGAAATTCGTTGGTAAATTTTCAGTATTAATTTACTTGGATACTACAAATTAAACGCGTACAAATATAAAATAATGTTTTCCCGACCAATATTCAGCCACGGCGGCCAATCTTAATGACAGCTAATATAGAACATAATAATATAGACACGATCGGAACGGGACCAGGTGCAGGACCTTCATTTTCTTTGTACTAGCCAATGATTTTTTAATCTCATTTAACTACTTACATTATATTTTTTATATTATTTAATAAAATAACCTATAAAACCCGTCTTATCTGCGAGCTTTTATACAAGGTTTATGAAAATATAGGACGCGTTATTAAAGTTTCCGTCGCGCTACGTGTCTTCCCGCGCCTTTTTCCACCTCTCAATATATTAAATACATAAATAAGCAAACTAAAAGCAGACAGTGAATGCTATTGCGTAAGTAACTATTAGTGGAGTTAATGGAAACAATTAATTTGTGTAATCGTTATATCTACGCCGTTTGAATTAAATTATTATTCAACACTAGGTAGGGCACTGAGTTTTCGTAAACTCGCGTAGAAAGTGAATTTTCTCCAAAGACGCAAGAATTTATCTATCTTTTGCATTTTTTTATAAATGAAGTGAGTTTTTGTACAAGTAAATTTTTAAAATAATATTATTTTTCTTTAGAAAATAATATATCCAAAGTAAATGCGTAGATATTATATTATTGTCATTACTTAACACAAAATAGTCCTCGGTTATTGCCTACCCAATATTGGTTTCAGTGTTTAACAATTTCAACTTTGTTGGTTTTGTTGTTAGTTTGTTTTTTATTAAATTTCTTCAAAACGAAATAATTGTTCAAGATTTACATTTTAGTACCCGAACGCTTGCCCGACTGCATATTATTTAAATTCCTTTGTCCCATTTTCAAAGTACGTAACTATCTGTAACGCAACTTGTTTACCTTAGTACATCCTTATTCTTTATAATTTATTATAATATTAATATAAACGCGAAAGTTTGTATGTATGGATGTACCTATGGATGTTTGTTACTTTTTCACGCCAGAACGGCTGAACGGATCTGGATGAAATTTGGCACAGAGATAGATTATAGTCTGGAATAACACATATGCTACTTTTTATCCCGGAAAACTAAGAAGTTCCCGCGGGAACCAAAAAACCTCAATCCACGCGGACGAAATCGCGGGCATCAGCTAGTAGTAGATATCATAAACATTTATCTATTATTACTACCACTCACCTACGCATTTTCTGTTTATATAATTTGCACATGAATTTGCATCTTTTTATTTGGTAGCTATGTAGTATGTGCGAAATCTCCAAATTATAACAATGAGCTTATCATTGTACGCAATAGGTCAGCCATTTATCAAAACTTAACATCAACAACGATATTAAAAATGGTTGTAATAAAATTAGTTGCAGAAATATAATTTTAAGTGAATGATATAACTTAAAAGTTTGTCTTATTCAAATAATAGTTTAATCTGATAATAATTGCTACAAAAACCTAAGAGCTTGAAAATACTCTTATGCTGAGATCTATAGAGCGTGCTTTGACTTTGCTCAGGCCTTACTTAGAATTAAAACGGGATGGACTTATGTGAGTGTCATAAATCTATCTCGTTTTAATTCTGGCTTAAGTCAGAGCTAAGTCAAAGTACGCACTATAAATCTCAGGCTTAGGGCGCTTTTAGTGTCACGCGGATTTGCTCACGCACGCGGGATTGGACCGCATGCGTAGCATCCGCAAAGAACAATTTCATATAGGTATCTATTGTAAAGCGTGATAAACGCACGCGGGACGCGTGGCGCTGTGCGGGGCGTCACCCCGGTGCGGGGTATCCGCATGCGTAAGCGCTGCCTACAACTTCAGTGCCCATTTTAGAGTCGAGCGGGGCGCACGCGCCGTATTGTACTACCGAAATGAAAATCGATACAGAACGAGTAATCATTGAAGTTCATCTGCGGCCCGTTTTGTGGGATAAACGCAATGAATTATACAAAAACAGGGACGCGAGGGAGGCTGCATGGAGAGATATTTTGAAGGAATTGGCACCTAACTACGAAAATTTGAGCGAAGAGGAAAGAAAAGAGGCGGGTATGTGTTTGGTTCATTATTTTATTTATACAAGCATCATTACTTTATTAATATAAGCATAATTATTTAATTCACAAATAACATCAAAAACCTTCTAAAACCTTTTGAGTTTAGTTAATTAATTGGCTCAGCTTTAGAATACATACCGCGGAGTTTGGACGTTCACATATTTTTTTACAGAAAAATTCTGATGTGGTAAGCCTTGCACTAAAATATTTTATGTCGGAAACTAAATATTTTACGTCGGAAACTAATACTTTTCGAGAAATAATTTTTTGAAAATTCGCAATCTTCACCACTTTTCGCTATTTCTTACGACATTTGCCGTAGATTGTACCATAGACTAAAGACTCGTTGGCGTTTGAGTACCTAATCTGTGATTAAAATCCGTTCCATGGACGTTATTTGACGTTTTTTTTCTAATCATTCGAATAAAACCATAGAAATAGGAAGACTATAGTCGTAATTCCTGTGGTAATTCCCATGGAATTATCTTTCTATTTCTATGGTAATTCCTAATTCCATGAATAAAACACAGAGTTTCAAGGTTATAAAATTAAATAAAAAGGTATAAAGGTAGGTTATTAAATGTTTATTTAGGTACTTTTGATCACAAAACCGAATCGGCACGCCCCGACTCCACGCAGTCTTGTCTGCCCTGCCCCTAGAGTGTTTTTTGTAAGCGCGAAGCCAGAAGCTCGCGTAGGAGGTCCTGAATGAAGCGAGCCTACGAGGCCGAGTGGAGCGAAGGGGGGAGGTGGCGAGCGAAGCGAGCCGGCGACCTCCGCAGCGAAACGAAGGTCGAGTAGGCGAAGCTTCATTCAGGGGCGACGAAGCGAGTCTTCTGGCGTAGCCCATTCCATTTCAGAAATTAACCTTTTCCACTACCTTAAACAAAAGATATAAGGGTAGGTTAAAGTAGGTGTAATTACAAGATATAAAGGTAATACCCCCTCCTTCTCCCTCCCTCCCACCCTCCAAGCTACTTTTACCCAATCTCCGTCATAACTATCAGTGTTAGGCAGGAAATTTGAGAACCTAACCTCAAAATTAAAAAAAATTAATATCTCGAAAACTATTAGGTTCCTACAAGTTTGGCTTGGAGGGGGAGTAGACAACCTCCCCCCCCTCCCCCTCGCCCCCCCCTCTCCCCCCCCCCTCGCGGTATGTATACTAAAGCCCAACCAATTAATTATATATCGGTGTTGCCAGGAGACTTTTCCTTCATTGATAAAGTAATCTGCAAATATATCTCTGATATTACTTGCCGACGTATTACTACTTTCAGTCTGCTGCCTGGGTAGTGGTCCCGTAAAACCATTTGTGACAAATGTATGGCTGACCTTGTAGCCATCCCGTTTCCTTATGAAATTGTGAAGTACACATGCCGTCTTGACTATTAATTGTGCTAGATCTAACTTGACATTCATGGATCTGTGAAATATTCTAAATTTATTTGACATAATTCCAAAAGTGCATTCTATGTACCTTCTAGCTCTGGACAGACGGTAATTAAATATTTTCTTTTTGTAAGGTAAATTATCACGAGCATAAGGCCGCATCACATGTGATGATAAACCAAATGCCTCGTCTCCCACTATCACGAACGGCAACTTTGCTCTTACACTAGATGGATAAGCTACTTCGGGGCAAATAATAGGCAACTCTTGCGGGTCAGGGATACCCAACGTGTTACTTTCCAGTTTCGTATACAATTGACTCCTTCTAAAGATGGTTGAATCGGCGTTGCTTCCACTGGTACCGACATTAATATATGTAAAATTATAATCAGCATCACACATTGCGAGGAGCACTACAGAATAATATTTCTTATAATTAAAATATAGTGATCCACTGTGCGGCGGCCGAATCACTCTTATATGTTTTCCATCAATTGCACCCAAGCAATTAGGAAAATTTGTATATGTGAGAAATCCCTCTGCGATTTCTTTCCATTTGATCCCATTAAGCTGTGGAATACATTCAGACTTTAGTTCAATCCATATTATGTAACAAACTTGTCTTACTATTTCGCTAATTGTTGCAATTCCAATCACATAGGAATAGTGTAGATCTGTGAATGTATTACCAGTTGCCAAATATCTGAAAACAAAAACAATATATTAATAATATGATAACATAATATATTAATAATGCTGACATCAGACATAAGACAGCATGCACCGCTCGAATTTTACTTCAGAAGAAAAATAAATACCCTTAAGGTGAAAGGGCACGGAAGTAGCTAGCGCTAGAAGTTTTTAATTCGTTTTAACTACAGTACTATAGCTACGTTAGATTTCTATGATTTGCCGAACATTTTATCATAGGGGGGTATTTATGCAGTTATGATTTCATATGAAAAGTTCGAAGTATAGTTATGTATCTCATATCTGCTAAAAGTGGCCACTTTTAGCAGATTTGAGACACATAACTATGCTGTAAATATTTTATAAGAAATCTTCTCTGTATAAATTAACCCCTATGGTAAAATTTCCGGCAAATGAAAGGAATCTAATAAATATATATAATATAATATAATGAAATATCGTTTATTTCAGGCAATATTTACATTACAAGATGTCCTCCTTCATGAAGGTTGACAGATGCAAATAAAGCAAATTTTTGTTAAAACAAATTAAAAACTTACAGCGCTAGTGACTTCCGGAAGTTTTCACCTTAATTTTGATGATGGCAAATTTTACTGTAACAAATAAACAAATTGCCCGATTCAATCCGGTGTTTTTCCAAAAATCCTTAAATGAAGTTCTAATTATTTTTGTAAAAAATGAATTATTTCGTCGATGTCTGCGCCGCGCCGCCCCGGCCGCGCCGTCTGCGTCTAGTATAAGATTCACTTTGCGCTATCGTTCGCGGCGAAATTGACCGGCCTGCGCCGGCCCGCCGTTTGCGTTGCGCCTAAGGGTACTTTTCCTTCAACTGCGGCCTTATTTTTCCACTCTGTATAGGTATATATATATTGCTTGATTTATCTAATGCTTCATGAGACAGTGTAAAGTTGACAACATGTGTGAATTAAGGAGGGCCTTTAATCGAATGCAGTTAAATTTCCAACTAATATCAGATTTGTACACACGGCCACAGATCAAGCTTCCCAAAACCAGTATAAACAGGACTCATGCGTTGTTTATTATCGTAGACGACTCGGCGCCCGGCGAGGCCCTAGCAAGTTCCGTTTATTGGTACTGGTTTTGGGTAACTTGATCTGAAACTGTGTGTACTTTTGCCACTTACTTATTATATTTTGTCATTTCAGACAAGAAAATACAACAACGCTGGCGAACAGCAAGGGACACTTACCAGAAAGACAAGATATCTGAAAAAAATCAGCCATCCGGCTCTGGGAGTAAGAAGAAGAAGAAGAAATATTCTTACTATGACATTTTGACTTTCTTAGACAGTACAACGGAAACTGCTGGAGAAGAGTCACTCTGTGAAGAAATGTCTGAACAAAGTAATTTAGAAACACCTAATGAGTCCACGCAACCAGATACTTCACGTCAAGAAAGTTCTCACCCAACATCAAAACAAAAACAAGTAAAATCTAAAAAGCAAGCACCATCTGAATTTGAGGCACAGTTATTAGAATGCTTAAAGTCTAATCAACTGGAGCTAGAAAGTGAGGATTTGGCTTTCTTTCAGTCTCTGCAGCCTTCATTAAAAAGATTCACTAGATATCAAAAACTAATGTTCAGAACAAAAGTGTTAAATATAGTTATGGAAATGGAAAGTCAAACACAACCTGCATACTACAGTCCCATACCTACAACAAGTTCTAGTGCTTTTACTGAGCTTGACAGTTTGTCACCGATAAATCAAGATTACCAAACCAATAGTATAATCCAGGATACTTCGAGTCTTAACGACAATGCTATTAGTTCTGCTGCAGTGAATGACAATGAAACTCTTATTTCGACTGAAAGCGGCCTGTTTAATATCACGTCTTATGACGTAATTTATACCCCAGCAACAACATCATCTACAGGCGAAAGTAATGTCAACGCTCAGGATACAAATTTACAAAGAAATGAATGATGTAAAATTTGATTTTTTAATTTATGAATAAAACTCTTTTTATTAAAATGAGTACGATTAACTTTTTTTCTCCAGTTTCTCTCTAATTGTTTGTTTAGTCATATGAGTGCGGTTGTACACACGGCACAGATCAAGTTACTCAAATCCAGTATAAGCGGGACTCCGACGGGTTACCTAAGTATGATAATACGCAAGGCGCGAGTTCCATTTATGCTGGTTTTGGGTAACTTGATCTGTGGCCATGTGTACTTTATCAGATAAAAAAAAGGATTGTGTATGTAGGTTGAACGTACCAATCCCAAACCAATTAAGGACTTTTTTTGACTTTAAATTACTGTCATGTGCAAACCTATAACTTTTATCTATATTATAATAAGTAGCGTGTGATGAAAGGTAGGAATGATTCCACTTTAATGGCGACATTTTATGAGTGAAATAATCTTATTTAATGAAATTTCAACATGAAATTGAATGAAATTATGAACAATGAAATTTCAGAGTACATGACAAAATTTTTTTTTTGCACATGTAAATTTACACATGACAGTAATTTGAAGTCAAAAAACGTTTATCCTACCTGTTCAAATCCCTTTCCACTAAATCATAGCAGTAAATTAAATATTTAAAATTTAAAACTTACCTTAATGTAATAGCGAGCCTCTCAATCGGTTGTATTGTAATCCTTCGTAAACTGCTTTTTTGTAGCTTATTCTCAATTTTACACAACAGTTCATCAAAAGAACGAATGGACATTCGAAAGTAATTTTTAAATTTACGTTCATTATTTTGTAGTTTTCCAAAGCGTGTAACAAACGCCCCAGCAAGAAGCCTATTTTCAAGAAAGGGATCAACATGTACTCTTGTCTTCTTGTTTCGTCGTTTGTAAAGTATGTAAGCGACACATATTCTTCTGACATTGATCATTTTTGAACACGTCTATACCGTTACGCAGCCCGTAGAAAACTGAAACTCATGCTGCGTATGATCCGCAGCGTGAAATTTTACGCATGCGGTCCAATCCCGCGTGCGTGAGCAAATCCGCGTGACACTAAAAGCGCCCTTAGTGTGAGATCTAAAAGTAAGTATGAGTGTAAAGATAAGTGTGAGTGTGTGTGTCCTCCTTTAAATATCAGATATTAAGTATAGTAGGTAATACTTAATAAGATTAGGTTTGGAGGGGAACCACTTTGGTGATGAATCCCTGGCGTCGTAGGGTAGGATGTTTTTATAAAGATCAATCGCTTGTTGCCAAATGTCTAAATCGTGAAGTTCGATTTTCAAACAAATATGAAACCCTGATATTATCCCTTCAAGGGTTGAATTTTCAAAAATCCTTTCTTAATGGAGGCCTACGTCATTAAAGCTATATGTACGCCAAATTTCAGCCCGAGCCGTCCAGTGGTTTGAGCTGTGTGTTGATAGATCAGTCAGTCGCCTTTTCCTTTAAATTCGACTTCCAGAAAAGGAGGATTCTCAATAATTAGGCGCATATCTTTTATACTATAATATTAAGGGGCTGTTTCACAATCGCCAAGTAAACCATAATTGACAAATAAATTTGAAATGTTGACAGGATTCCCATACAAAATCTATGAAAACCTGTCGTTGTATCCCGGGGAAAAAGGACATAGACTACATTTTATCCCGGAAAATTAAAGGGCTCCCGCGGGAATCAAAAAATCCCAATCCACTCGGACGAAGTCGCGGGAATCATTTAGTTACCTATATTTATCCATACTAATATTATAAATGCGAAAGTGTGTCTGTCTGTCTGTCTGTCTGTCTGTCTTTCTGTCTGCTACGCTTTCCCGGCCCATCTTTTCAACCGATTTTGCTGAAATTTGGTATAAAGGTAGGTTATATCCCGGGGAAGGACATAGGCTTCTTTTTATCCCGGAAAATTAAGGAGTTCCCGCGGGAATCAAAAAACCTTAATCCACGCGGACGAAGTCGCGGGCATCATCTAGTACCTATATATAGGTAGATACAGTTTACATGACTTGGTTGAGTTAGTTTTGTAATTTTTAATGTAAATTAGTTATTTCGTTTCGTTTCAGTTGCCGCGAATAACGAGTGGGAGTGCACCAACATGCTAACAAATATTGGGCCCAGGGCCCATCGACGACATAAGACGTAAGTGACCAAGGCCCCAATCATGTAAGAATTGTTCATCAAACGTTAAAGATTATTGTCAAAGTAAAATAAAACCATAACTGCATTGAATTAGAGCTCAATTTCGTCTGCCCATTCTTATACGTTTAGGTATGTACGATACCCTAAACGTATAAGAATGGGCAGACAAAATTGAGCTCTAATTCATTGCTGTCATTGTTTATTTTACTTTGACGAAAATCTTTAACGTTTGATGAACAAGTCTTACGTAATCGGGGGGCTGATCTCAGGAAAGGGCTGGACATACTAAAGCGTGTGGGCAGTAGCTCGGCAGAATACACTTTATGTGGAGTTGCTCAGACTAGCGCGACAATATAAAACGTCGTTCCCTACCTACATAAACGTTTCGCAAGTACTTTTTATCCTTTATGGACTAGTGTTGTTTGACTCTCATTACAACCTCTAGAAATTCTAGGAACCACTGTCGTCATTTTATTGTCGCTGTCACGTTTTCAGTGTCTGTTCGAGCTTTATGAAAATCCTTACGAATTCTGAAATATTACATACCTATCGATGCCGAATATAGTATTTTTATTACTTACTATAGACTAGATTAGGTATGCCAGCGAATTCGTCCGCGTGAATAAAGCCTTTTTAATTCCTTCATTTTCCCTGATAAAAAGTAGCCTATGTCCTTCCCCGGGATACAAACTATCCCTGTACCAAATTTTATCAAAATCGGTTGAACGGTTGGGCCGTGAAAGCGTAGCAGACAGACAGACAGACACACTTTCGTATTTATAATGTTATGGATTAGTATGGATATCTGGTATAAATAACCTGACCATAAAAAGGAACAACGCTTACTCCGAATGTTACAAAACTGTACAGTTACTTACTGGTTATGTTAAGAAGTTATAGCCTCGCTGACATAACGTTAACGTTATCAATAACTACGATTTTACTTTGTAGAAAGAAGAAAGACTTTGTGCATAAAATTAGATTTTTTCGACAAAAAGAATAAATTAGAGGTGCAAAATGTGATATAATTAGTTTGGGAGCATCCAGACAGTCCAGTAAGAAAAAACTTACTTTTAGGAACATATTAAAGTCTCAGAATCTATGGCGTTAAAAGAAAACAAACACTGCATTCAATGACTTACAGAGTCTTGAGTCGCACCCGCACTTATTTTTCATGTAAATTGATAGTGTTTAATCGATAGAGTATGTTGTAAGAAATAATATATATTTAGTGTAGAGAAAACTTACCTATCTCTGAAATAAAAGGAAAGAATAAATAATGTGAGTCAGCCCTTGGTTGAGATCCCTTGGTTTAGAGACGATTCAGTCTACTGTCTGTACAGAGTAGAGGGCTACCAGAAAGGGGTATGACTTCGGATCAATTGGTTTTATTCGGTCCTAGGACTCCCTCTCTCCTGTGAGAGTGGAGGCCTGTGCCCAGCAGTGGGACGTTAATGGGCTGTAGTGGTGGTGGTGATCCTAGGATACCCTATACATTTTTAATCAACTTCAATTTGTCGGTACCTAATTATTAATTCTATGAATTGGTCAGATGGTAACGTGTCACAACGAAGGAACGTCGCTCGGCGGCTTCCACCTCGGCCTTCATGATGAGCACCGACCGCGCGCTCCCAGTGTCTCCTCCCTATCACTCTACAAACAGAAGATTGACGCACTTTTCGATGACTCACGCTCTATCGCCAGCCTGCCTAAGTATGGACCCATGTCGGAATCGGGAAGAAAGGATAGTAAGGTGAGGTTTACAGTTTCCTTGATATAGTGTCTGACCCACACCCACACTTAAATACCGCTTATCCGCGATATGAGAAGTCAATTTTTATATTAATTTATAAATAATAGATTTTGGCACGACGCATATTATAAAAGGGCTCCGTAAGCTTATTGCACGGCGTTGTAATGGCAGTCAGGAATGTTTAAGTCACATTAAGTGTAATGCTCTATTTAATTTGTAATAAATATGTTTGAGGACCTAGCATTATCGGTCATAATAACATCATAATTTAATGTTAGACTAGCGAGCAAACAAGCAATTTTAGTATCCGCTACTTAATTATAGCTTCATAATGTATATTATCATAATTTAGATCTTACTGTTTGTTAAATGCTGCATGATAATCATTTAAATGTTGATACTTTGCAGGTCAGCATAGCTCAAGACAATCAGGCTACGATCTTGGAAGATGAACATGGATACTGTCAAACTAAAATCAAGAAGATCAATAATACTGTACAAGACCGGATAGAAAGAATGTTTGCGGACATGGCGGGAGAATCCAGACTCACGACTGACACCATCGGAATGCATGTGTTTAATGTTCACTACCTCGGTTCGACGCCATTGCAGACTAAAGTATCGAGCCTGTCCGGCCTCCAAGATCCGTTGAGAGATTTATATTTTGCTTACAAAAGAAACTTTCGCCAGAAAAGTACTTTAACCGGTCGCTTAGAAATTTCTAAAAGTGGTCTCAAAGTAAGATACAAGGGAGAAAAAGGGGATTTAGAACAGTTAAATCCTTTTCCAACTATAGCCGTCTGGTCTGCTGTTAAGTTTGTTGTTCAACCTTTAGAAAAAGCCCAAAATGAATTAAGCTATGCTTTTGTTCCGTTAATCACAGATCCCGACAATATCGATCGACACGCGCTATTCAAAACTTTGGATTCATCAGAAAAAAAATATATCCTCTCCCACAACGAAAATTCGCATTCACCGCTTTTCGCTGTAGTGATGAGGAAAATAGGCGTCGCAAAACAACTTGAGTGCCATGGGTTTGTATGTCAGACAACCGAGGACGCTATTGTTATAGCGGCCACGCTATACAAATCGCTTATGTCACATATGAGTCGGCAAGGCCATAACGAAAGTAAAAAATTAAAAAATCGAAATGGAGTGAGCTGTATGAGTGTATCGAGTAGTTTGCCGACAACCGATATTCCAGTAAGACCTCCTCGGAAAAAACGCAGTACCTCTTCACATAGCGGAGATAGTGATAGAGCGGACGGGTTTTCGGCAAGCGAATCATTTTGTGAAAAACCAAAATTAGAAAGAACCAAAAATGTATCGGATTTGCCACACTTTTCAACTCCAAGTATGACTAATTCTGAATTGAGAAGAATCACTGTTGAAGAAGTCAGGGCCAAACTGGATACAATAAAACATGACACAAGTGGCAGTGAAACACAGGGATCTAAAAAATCTAATAACATCGCCACACTTAGCTCCGTCCAAGTTCTGCCATCACAAAACCCTCAAAGCAGCAGTGAATCTTCAGTTCGAAGTAAGGTATCTGAGAAAATTGAATTGTTTCGAGAGTTGGAAAGGCGGAAAAGTATTCAAAGACCACCGATTTTACCTCCTCCGGTGCCTGCTAAACCGACACCTCAGACTGTGAATCACAGTGAGCAAACGAAGGAGCCATTGAGACGAAGTCAAAGTGGTAGAAAATCCCTCAGTGAATCCGGCGATATATTGACTAAAGTCGCTATCCCTCGTTCCGGTAGTTTTTTGAACGCTGGAGGTCTTACACGTTACAAATCTATTGGACAACGGTACGTTTCTATTATTAATTTATCCACATTTTACTGTAATGTTTTATTTGACAAACCAAAAATAGCTGATCTAATGAGATCGAATAGAGCATGCTTAGCGAAGTGTTACAGTGTCTTGCGTGTTTGTAATTGTGCTAATGCAACCGCGTCCGCTACATTCCTCTGATCTAGAGTAATAATAGCAATTTTATACTGAACACATTAACTTCACATTGCACATAGTTTGAATTCATATACTTTTTTAGTTTATTATTCTTTATTTTTAGAAATAATGGAAAGAAAGGCGGCGGCTCGCCACTGGGGTTTAACGAACTGTTTAATGAATTCAAAGTGCAAGAAAACTTGCATTCGATGGATGAAATATTAAATGTAATAATAGATCCAGAAGGAATGTCTTTTAATGACTTGAAACCAATTTACAAAGAATTTCTATTAAAACTGGCAGTTACACTAACTAAAGATGAAATATTTCAACATAGTAAAGCGATCATGAAAAAACAAAAGAAAAAGATTTTACGACGAAACAGTACATTTCAGAGTAAAAGAAGAAAAATATTCAAAGGAGCAAGTGGGCTTCGTATGGTATTCAGATTATCCTTTGGAAAAGACTTGCGGAAAAAAGACAAGAAAAAGCAGCAAAAACTGTTTGAGATACAAAATACACAAACCAACGTGACTGTAAAAGAACCCATTTGTGAAAGTTCCGTCTCCACATCCAGTTATGACTTGAGGCAGTTTAAACCGAAAGAACCTGAAGTTCCTGCTCCAAAACGGCAAATTAGGCAAAGAAATTCTAAACGGTCAGAAAAATCAGTTCATGTCTCAAAAAGAAGTGGCAATAGTTCAAGACCAGGAGAAAGGACATCGACTTCTGAAGATTCTGATTTTTTAACGTTAAGTAATAGACTGGGATGCCAAAACAGAAATAGTTCGAGTGGATACGTCTCCTGTTCGGAATGTGAATCAGAAAGCTGTGTGGATAGGTGCTATTGCTCCTTGAAAGCAGATTACAAGCCAAAATGTTGCTGTGTTGCAGAAACTGGCAAAGATTCGGCGAAGAAAAAATTATTAGGGAAAAGCTGTAAAGATTGCTCGAAGTAAGTATTGTAATTTATTTAACTCATTAATCATTGGTATTATAGAAATCAATTAGTAATTAGTAGTATAGTAGGTATAGAAATCAAGAAAATTGTTAAATGTTTGGGCTCTCGTAAGTCAAGTTCAATATTATTCATAAGTAGATTTTTTTATAGTTTCATAATACTTAATTATTATTACAAATAAAAAATGCAAATCAGTCTTTGTCTGATGTAACGTGAACTTTCTAAATTCAATTCAATTTCAAATTGGAATCATCTCGTTAAACAATTAACCAAAAATTATTTTTAACAATTATAAAATTTTGAGTGCCTTTCGAACAGGATTTAGTTGGGCTGTTTGACGTCGTTTATGCAAATGACACCATTTATAGCACTTTCTAGTAAAGGTTAGCAAGAAAATATTGCAAACGATTCGTAACTTCGAGAATTTAACCAACTGGTTAATAACGAATAGCTTTCCTTTAGTTTCGATTTCATTTTGAACGCTTCAAATTATTTTCTCACTTTATAGTTTAGATAATGTAAATATTCTGAAAAAAATTGGGCTTTTGAACGAAATTCCTTACATGGATTCAACAATGCTATCCGTCGTCATTCAACGAGTAGACGTCCATTGGTGAACGCTGGCTTCCACTTCTGAGTCCTGCATGGATCTCCACAGAACTTGGCCTTATGCACTTTCCGCTTCCAGAGTCTCTTAGTTAGGTACACGCTCGAGATTATCCGTCAACCTTTTGGTTGTCTTCCATCACTGCGCTTTACGGGGCGAAGCCACCATACAAGCACCTGGGGCCCTGAAGTCTATCCCTTCTTCGAACTATGTGCCCTGACTTGAACTTTTGGTTTAAAATGAAGGAATAGGAAAGCCTTTTAGGATGTTTTGAAATTCCACTCTCAAGGGATTTTCAGCAATTATATTCTAGCGTTAGGTCAGCTAGTATTTTCTATAAATAAAATACAATCATACAGGTGGTTTCTAACGGTGAAAGTTACTGTTATGGGAATTTGTGCTTTGTACTATTTTAATTATCTCTAAAATACTGATGTATCAGCATCACTTTGAGACTTGAGTGATATTTAATCAAAACAAACTCTAACTTCTACAACTAGCGTTTGACCTGAGTTTTAACCGCGTAGATTTCGACTCAATATTGATGCTTCCATATTCCATTCCATAATATTACAATATTAAACTCCATTCATTATGTGCCGCTACGTTAACCCAAGTTAGCAGTTGATTGGGCTACCGAGTTTTTGACGACCTCCGTGGCGCAGTGTTGAGCGCTGTTGCCTTAACGTGCGGAGGTCCCGGGTTCGATCCCCGGCAGGGTTTGGAAATTTATAATTTCTGAATTTCCCTGGTCTGGCCTGGTGGGAGGCTTCGGCCGTGGCTGGTTACCACCCTACCGGCAAAGACGTGCCGCTAAGCGATTTAGCGTTCCGGTACGATGCCGTGTAGAAACCGAATAGGGGTATGGGTTTAATATAACTGCCATGCCCCTAACAGGTTAGCCCGTTACCATCTTAGACTGCATCATCACTTACCATCAGGTGAAATCGCAGTCAAGGGCTAACTTGTAGTGGATAAAAAAAAAAAAAAAAAAGAGTACCGACTTTGGACAGCCGAATTCGACCTTTACCATTTCTCAGTGCTTGGAGAGTTCGTTAGGCCGGCTTTCGTGAATAGTTGCATTAAGATCTATTACATCCCATCATAGTAAGTGTTAATTTTTTAAATTGTTAAATAGGAGCGATATCGTACAGTACGTGGGCAGTGGGCCCCCTTAGTTGGTTCATATGCGGTAGGTATTTGACTTATTTAAGTGTTAGTTTACACTACCCACCGTGAGGAAGAAAATGGATAGTACAATAAGGACGTGAGTAATTTAGAAGTACTAAGTAATTAAATAATTATACGATGACGATGCACAGTGAGATATTTAGCAGTCAAGTGGTCTTTACGTGATGCGTTCTCAACCAAACAAACAAGTAATAGGTTAGTTTTATATTAGTAGAGATCGTAAATCAGCCTGCTAGAGAACTGTTCACTATACTAATTTGGTATACCTATATAGTTACACGTGAGGCGTCCGAAGAAAAGGAGACATGCTCTGATTCGTAACACATTTCATTTCTATTTGAGTACTAAACGCTAATCTGAGCCTTATCTCCTTATTATGAGGTACAAATTTGATCAAAATCATTAATTACAGCTAGGCAGCTAGGTAATGTAATTATTTTATACAGAATCTACGTCGGGATGTTTGAGTGTTATACGAATTGTAAAGGCGAACGAAAGAAGGAAATTGTGAAAAAGTAACGAAATATTTTTCTTCTTGGTGGAAAATTTTACAGCATCTCTTAAATACGAAATACGATATACCTTGTCTAACTTATTATAAGCTCACTAAGCTTCCACGATTTCCTAAAGTTACGATTATTTATTTCTCATGAATTTGCTGCAGAAAAAATTAAATTTTTAATTTCCTCATATTTTCAGAGATGTGTACGACTGCGAATACAGTTACTGCTCCTGTGACTCAGAGAGTTGTGCTGACAGCAATAAGTGCTACTGTACGGGCCCCAGAAGGACCATACAAAGCTCTCAAAGCCTGGAGTATCTGAAAACTCCCTCGACTAAAACGTACTCAGACAGACTTAAACGGACTCATGAAGATTATGAGGGGAAGACCAGGACAAGGTAATTTAAAAAAAACGTTGACTATCGTTATATTATCTCCTTTCATAAATCTTTTGTGCCATCATCTTGTCAAAGATAATAAATAGCAACTGTTAAAAAAACTAGATAGAAAGCAAGTTGCTGAATATTTTGAATTTGTGGTCGTCGTTGGCATGTCGTTGCAGATTAAATGATCAGTTTTGGAAAACCTATATACTAAACTAATTTATGCCCATGACTTCGTCCGCATGTACTATACAAATTTTAGACCCCTATTTTAGCCCCTTTAGGGGTTGAATTTTCAAAAATCCTTTCTTAACGGATGTTTACGTCATAGTAGCTATCTATATGCCATATTTCATCCCGTTTTGTCCAGTGGTTTGAGGCTTGCTTTGAGCTGTGCGTTGATAGATCAGTCAGTCAGTTGGTCAGTCACCTTTTCCTTTTATATATTTAGAAGATGAAACCATTTTAATATGTTTGAGAAGATCATTATTTGAGTCTAATGACTAATATGTACGACTATTCCAATTTCCAGGTCAGGAGCGTCAAGCCGTCGACGGGAGGAGAGACGTCGCGCGAGGAGCTCCGACAGCCTCGCCCTTGACTACGAGCTGCTACTGCAGAACAAACCTCGGGACACGCGAGCGCGTAACATGCAACGTCTCACAGGTAGACAACTACTCCTTCATTTCATTAGTCAGGTCAGGAACATCAAGCCGTCGCGTCGGTGAGAGGAGTAACGTCGTGCGAACAGCTCCGATAGTCTCGCCTTAGACCACGAGCTGCTGTTGAACCTACGGGACATGCGAGTACGTAAGCTGTGACGTCTCACAGCTAGGCAACTACTCCTTCATTTCATTGGCCAGGTCAGGAACGTCAAGCCGTCGGTGAGAGGAGTGACGTCGTGCGAGGAGCTCCGTTAGCCTCGCCTTAGATTACGAGTTGCTGTGGAACCTGTGTAACATGTGACGTCTCACGGGTAGACAAATCCACTTTTTTCCACTGACCCCGACAGGCCGTCGGAAGTAGGACTGATGTTGCAAAAAGCGCACAAGCGCGTAACGAACAACGGCTGACGGGTGGGTAGCTCTTTCATCTAGTTATAAGTAACCTTTAGGCGTCCTTTTTGGATTTCGTAATGCCGTGTCCTATTGCACGCTCTTCACTCGCATGCGAATTACGATACAAAAGCTCGTGACGCTTGAACACACCGAGTCACCCGGGCTAAACTTCGTTCAACAAACAAACAACAAACAATCTCTTATTCGTTATCCAAATTATGTTTCGGCCATTAACTGTACCTACCTATCTTTATTGTGAAAGTGTTGGATTGCTTAAAAGTATATAATGACTAGATGATGCCCGCGACTTCGACTTCGACTTCGCGTGAATTAGGTTTTTTAAATTCCCGCGTGAATTTCGTCAAAATCGGTTGAAAAGATAGGCCGTTAGATCCTCGCATCCAGTTATACCTCATATTTACCCATTTCTCATATTATTTTATCATCAGTTCGTAGCACAGGCGCGGGTTCGCATGACGCTTTGAGTGTGAAGAAGTCAGCAGAGATGGCGGCGCTGTTCGCGGATGTGCGCCTGTCTCAGCGTACCGACGTGCGCTCGCTGGCCGGCGGGCGCAGAGCTAGGCCTCCGCCCCTGGCACCGCCCGGCGTGCCTCCCATAGCCAAAATGTTCGACCATCGACCACTAAGCAGGAATGCTAGTCTTGAAGACACGCTTGGTTATTTTCCTTGATGAAAAGGCTTTATGACTTGTTATTAAGTGTTGTCAGACTAACTTTATAGAACTACAACTGATAGTGGATATTTTTCTATGAGTAAACCACTCTTGAGTAACACAAGCGTAACAAGTAACAACCTATGTTTCCAGTTTAGGTATCTACCACTACTTTTAATTATTGTTAGCAATGAAACTGGACGATAATAACTAGGTAATTATATTTTATTTTCCACATTTGGATTTGGGTAGAAAACAAAGCGTACTGCCTAAATAAAATAATACACGTATACACAAAAACTACAAGTATTTGGTGATCTTGCAAATAAATAACACACAATAATTGGGATACACATATTTTTCACATCTTAATCAAAACTGAATACAGATTTAATATATTTAAAGTCACTGTCCCAAATCTGTGAAACTATTTAGTTTGATAAGTTTGATAAATCTTCAAGTATCTCATCAAGTATACCACCTTATTCGTTAAAAAATAAGGAAATGAATTAGGTGTAGTAACATTCGATATATAAATCTATGTATGTAGTTATTTATTTAGTAAAATAACCTTTATGCATAGGTAAAGCTAATTATGGTTTTTCTTTTAGATGTATTTAAGCAGTTTTATATTTTCGATAACACGAAACGATTAGCTTTGTAAATGTTTGGCATTAAATTATTGGAATGAAGATAATAAAATATATTAGGTTTGCGTTCCTGCCCTTACGTAGCTTTATCAATATTAGTTTCAATTCAGTCATGATAGATTTCTGCTTGTTCGGTAACGTAATAGGGATGATGCCTATATCAAAAATAAATTATTTCTAACTGATTATTAAATAGAGGGTCTTCCAAAGGACCTAAAATTCACATTCGGTTAGATTTAAGTTTGATAATCCTTTTAAAATATAGATTAAAGAAAAAAAGTGCGTTGAAATTTTATGACGTCACAACTGTGAATTTCATGCAACTTCCATACTACAAGTCTTGTAGTATCAAGTGCGTTTTGAAGTTTGATAAAAAGTTGCTGATTTGATTGAGTTGTCATCATCCCTATTGTGTCAGTCGATAGTTTAATTATCTAATATTGACTGTTTCGAATCAGTAAAATATTCTAATGTTTAATTTTTATTTTTTTATTTAATAATATAATATTATGAAAATATTGTTCCTTTGAACACATATTTTGTGCAATGTTCGTGCAATATTCTTTAGGCAATTAAACCATTGTTGTAAATAAACCATTTTACAAAATGTTTTTGTTTTATTCCTTTTTTTGCCTACGCCATGTTATTAACCAGGAGCGTGGATGACTCGGACCTGTGACTTGGACGAATGAACCACGTGGATGATAATTTTCATATCAGTTGTTTTGAATCCGCATTTTTATATGCTATTCAAATCAATTGCCAGTTTTTAGGGTTATGTTCCCATGGTGCGACTACGTTTGTCTGTCTGTCTGTCTGTCGGTCGGACTCGCATATTTCAGTAGGTTTAGTATTGCTAATGCTAATGTACCTACTTGAAATTCGGTATGAAATTGTAAATATTGCTTGTCTAACTCTTATCTATATAAACAAAACAAAGTCGGGTTTGTTACACCATATTTTATAACTCAAGAACGGCTGGACCTATTTTAATGATTTAATTTTTGACCTTCATATTTCAACAAGGGTTCAAATAAAATAAAATAATTTATTAAACATTTATTAACATTTACAGATAAGTACATTGTCAAAACGCTATCGTACGGAGTTGCAGTACCGTTATTTCACTGGCGGACAACATATTTATAAGTTTTATATTTTAATACATTTTTCTTAATTTTATTCAAATCCTCTCTAACTAAAATTTTGAAAAGCCAATTGAACTAGTAGGCCTCTTCCTGATTTCGGTGCGCCATCTGTAGATGGCGCACCTGTCCGTGGTGTGTGTAGATGGCGTATCGTGATCCATCTGTAGATGGATCACGATACGCTCTGTATACGGATTTGTTACAGATTCTTACCTTACCGAAACCTAATTACTTCAACGAAATGGGTGCTTCCATGAATGGGTTGGAAGGGGGGCACTCACCCATATTATAATGTTGTATACCTACCTAGTCGGTACACCGACAACGCACCGACCAATCAGGAAGCGGTGTTAGTTACCAATAGGCCAATGAAAGATTGTGATTACGCACAAAAATTGCGAAAAATTTCCCATAATAGGGACATAGTGTTATAAGGCTATTATCTATAACCGACCATACTTAAATTTCTTGTTAAACTATGCAGGAAAAATCTGTCTCCTCCACGACAAAAATAGCTTTTTTGAATTTATTTCACGTCTTTTGAGTACCTACATATCTTCTAAGTTTTTCTTTCTTTTTACTCTATTACATCTTGAAAGAAGGCGAGAGAAGATTAAAGAACGCTTTAAAAAAATAAGTATTTGCGCTGACATTAAATTTAGATTTTCGAGTAAAATGTAAATTAAGTCTGCAAATAAACTTTTCCGAGCTAATAGAACAACTCAAGTAAATAAAATAAGATTTTATGGAACCTTTTGATAAAATATAATAAGTTCTGTAAGTTTATAATTTTATGTTGGCTATATGTAAGGTTACTAGGTATATAATTTATATTTACAAATATATTTCTGTGACGCTTAATGAGTATTTATCTAAGTATAATATTTATTATAGGTATTATAATTGTAAATAATTTTCGCTTACAAGTCTCACGTCTCTTTTACAATCATTTTGAATTAGAGTCGATTGCTGATCTTATGGCGTGATTTAAGAATTTTAAATTGCATTAAATACACGTGACCCAATTGTTACCAATTGGGTCTAAAAAAGAAATGAAAAATTCTTGTAGAATGCAACAATGCCCTTGATTCTTTATAACTCACCTACGATTTTTTTATATTTAAGTACTATTTTATTTGTTACTTTTATACCTACCAACTTGAAATTAGTGTTTTATCAAAATAAACAAAACAAAATTTGGCATTTAAAGAAACTCACATTGCATGGTAATGGACTAGTGAAGTGGCTATGTAATGTAGAGAAAACCACGCAATTTTCAGTAGATATACATATTGTGTACTGTAAAACTGTAATAAGATACTTATTTAATTTTGTTCGTATATAATTAAAAGTATATAGTAAGTTCGTATATAATTAAAAGTAGTTTTGTTATATTTACATTTTACTGTGTTTTGACAAAATCCGTAACATTTTTAGAACAGTACCGTTGATTAATATCTTAAGATTTATTTTTAGAATAGGTATATTGCGATATATATACAAAAAAATGACAACAAAACATGATGTTAGTAAGAATATCTATACCCATACGCAACGATTTTTGATTAAAACGTAATCATCGTCATTTTCGAACCCATAATAAATGTTTCAACTATGCAATATGCCTACTTGTATTCTGGGTAAATTATACCCACCGATCAAGTTAAAAGTTGGTTTCCAGATAAAAAAGTATCCATAACATGATACGCAAGAAACCAATGTACAAAGGCGTAACAAAACAATTTATGAGTCCGTAAAGTCTAAACAGGTGAAGAATCTAAATATCTACTATGGCATTTTAATAAGGTCTTACAGTACCGAGGCGACCTCTAGGTAACGGTTCGGCATAACTGTGCCGAAATTTGGCCGGTTGCCTTTCGGCCAGGTCACTGAAATCTCTATAGTCCCTTTCGAAATACCTTTCCCTATCACCTTCAACGTATGACTGCCGTTGTTCATCTAACAAACGAGACCGGCTAAATGCCTTTTGTCTGTCGTTCCAATTCCTCCTCCTGTCGTCTATTACTGGCTCAATAATTTCATCTTCTTCAATGCGACGATCCAGCTCTCTTCTCTCTCTGTAGCGATCTATGTCCTCTCTATGCGCCTTTGGCTCGACCCTGTTAAGGTAATCCTCTGTTCCGTATTCGTATCTCTTTAGGTCTTCGCGCTTTCGACCTACTCTTGGAAGTCTTTCTATTTCCCGGTGCCCTAAATCTGCCGCGCCTATATCGCGTACTCTATCTTCTTTGCGTCGGTCTGGGTCCCTGTGGGAACGTTCTAGATCCCGATGAGAACGGTCAGTTTCTCGACGAGAGCCTAATTCTCTTTGTCTTTCTGGACGTTCATCTCTTCTTTCCTCCTCAGGGGAAGAAGTCGAACGACTGTTTCTTTCTAGCATGCTTCTTCTGATGGCCATGTGAGCTTCGAGTTCCCGGTTGAATCGTTCCCGTTCCAAGTTCATAAATTTTTCCTTGGCAACGTTGAATCGTTCTTTAGGCGAGGCGTCGGCGACTTTAAGGCTACCTTCGCTGCCTCCTCTCTGGAGCTTACCGTACCTTCGGTCTTCGACCCGGTCTATACTTCGATTTGATGGTTTAGTCTCAGCCACGTATCTTCGCCTATAGCTTGGCGTATCATCATCGAACTTATCAATCTTATCAACAGAGTTTACAAACTTATCCTTGGGACGCTCGAGGGATTCGTGACGGAAGCGACGCTCAAATGTGGCGTCACGGAAGGGTGCAAGTTGATCTCGGTACTGGTCATTGTAGTCATCGTTGTATGGGGTTCTGTCAAAGTTGCGAGGCGAGAGGGTGCGGCGCGGGGGCGACGTGCGGCGCGGGGGCGACATGCGGCGGGGGGAGGCGGCGCGACGTGGCGGTGACGCGTCGAAGGCTTCGTGCATCAAGTAAGCGGTGCTTTCGGCCCAGTCTTCCTCTGAAAAGAGAAAAGCATACATTAAGTACAATAAATTCTTAAAAATATCTTGTCTGACCCAATTGCCTACTTTAAAAGCTCGTTAATTTATTCATGACTTTGCAAAACTAAATCCGATCTTTTGTCAAATTCACTTTTACATGTAACGGAACATTATCTCTTTTCTAAAACGCATTAGAATACACCGATTGTGACTAAACTCGTTTTTAAAACAAGTGCTTAAACTAGTTAAGACAATCTGTAGATTTTAAGGACGTGAATTTTAACTAGACGTTGTAAATTAAAAAAAAATTAGCATAATATTTCTAACTAGTCATGCTAATTTTATATGTTGGCAATACTACTAATAAATAAGAATCTGTCAATACTTTCTCATCGTGGAATTATGTATGATCGAGATGCTAACTTTTGGACTGGTGATGTCCAGATTGTTATGTCGTATGCTCACTGTATTAAAACCACAGTCAAATACTTTCTAGCTCAGAAAATAACCTGTCACACTCCCACGTGCTGCCATTAGATACGATTTTATCGCCTGCCTTCACACTAAATATACGCGAAAGGTCTGAGATTTGGGTTTCACAGCGAGTTTCGTTTATGTTTATATTTTGTTCCGTTGATCCAGTTTCTTTATTTTAAGACAAGTGGGAAAGTAATTAGCCTTGTAGACTGTTTTCAGTTTTATTTTCGTTTTAACTGTCTTTAGCATCACTACGATAACATGACACAAATATTGAGACGTTTTTGTTATGTTTTGGGCCCTCAGCTTCACCAGCGTGAAATCAATCGGTGGTAAAACTCATAGCCTGAAATTCTAGTGGACCGATTTCGATCAAAGTGAAACAGCCTTTATATTTGCCTAGCTTTTACCCGCGGCTTCGCTCAAGTTAATTTCATAGCGGATGCATACGTCTTAATAGATAGATAGATAGATACATTCTTTATTGCCACACATAACATAGAAATAACTTATAAACAAAAGAACAGAAAAAAACGCGTGCGCAAGGGCGGTCTTATCACTAAAAGTGATCTCCTCCAGACACCTCCTTAATAGCTATCTGTATGCCAAATTTCAGCCTGATCCGTCCAGTGGTTTGAGCTGTGCTGCCGTTTGTGTTGATAGATCAGTCAACTTCTCCTTCTATATAATATTTAAATTATGAAAATCGCTAGACGTGGCTTAACAATCTTAATATTCATAGCAAAAACCGTTTTGCCATGTAAGGTCGTGCGCAATGGTTTGTGAAACAATAGGTTTTGTCTCGGCAAAACCGTCTTGCTTATTCACAGCCAAATTATAGATGGTATCGGTCAATGAACAACTTTAACAGATGTACCACGTAACAGTCATGTAGTGGTTTATTTTTAAGTCAAACCAACTAATCATTCAACGAATACTTAATACATTCCTGCTTCGATAGGGTGTAATGTTTTTTAATCTGTAAGGGGTTGTGATTTCCAAAAATCCTCAAAAACTTTTAGGTAACCTAAATCTATATTTTCAACCGAAAGTCCAAATACCATATTTTCTGTTTACTTAATAAAAAGCTGCTAAAATCTTGATGATAATATGATTAAGATAACTTATATGACTAAGATAACTTGTGATAAGTGAACGATCAAGTGAAGTGCATGTCTGTTAATTATCAATGGGAAAAATGCACAAGCGAAGCCTGTCAAGACAAAGTATTTGTTTTCGGTAGGAATGGCATTACGAACCAGTGGTAGATTCACTCGACGATTCAAAAGCGCTTGTAAAAGTTTATTTGAATAAAAACATTTGTTTTTTTTCAATGGTGGCCAATTTTATTTGACACAATCTCTAAAGTTAACTAAAATGACGGCTCTAAATCTAGTGCTGCCCCTATCCGCAGGGAGTACCTATTCTGAAAAGGATAGCAATATTAATAGAGCTGTCATATTTTAGTTTAGTTCAGAGCTGGCAATGACTTAAAAATGTTACTGTGAGAGATGGTGTACAACAGAATTGACCTCAACCTGCCTAGGAGGCTAGGAACAATGATAATTCTATGATGCCTGCCGTATTGCTCGATCTGTCAGCAAGTGGGCACATAATGTGCAACCATTATATGCGAAGGTGAGATTGCGTTCTTGAACCATTTGAGAGCGAGAGATTGTGTATAAAGGCTTCACCAGACATGAAGCGTGACGCTAACTGCACGGTGACGTCACTTTGAACGCGCGCGTATGTGTGTATGATTGGAACAAGTACCTATAGGGACAGTTTGCTGTTGGGTGATAATAATAATTGTGAACTTGATCCAACCTACTGAAAGCTTGAGCGGTGGCGGAGCGATGCAGTGATTTTAAACATCTTTTGTCTATAACCTTCTCAAAAAGGTTCCTATCTGAACATAGGTCATAGTTCGTGATTTAAACATTTGTGTTCTCAACCATCGATGTATTAATTAATTTATGCTCTCAAGTCTCAAGTCTCAACGCATCATTTCCGTGAATTAGAACCTGCCTTCATAAATAATTTTATTTAATTAACGCTTTACATTAATTATTAGTGACCTCATCTTCATCAATAAATCGTTTTTAAGATTCAATTAACATGTTTCTGCACGTTAAGTACAGAAACAAATAAACAAAAATTATTTGACAAGAAAACAGAAGTTTTAACCTTATATTGGTTTGTGACGAAGCTTGTTCCGCTTCTGTGGAGCTTTGGTACACAAAGGCATAAAGCTAACTATTAACTAGCTAACATTGTTGTAAAGTTAAACAAGTAACTACTCGTTAGCAATTTCGGCGTGACCGTGAGTATGGCGATTGAGTGTTATATAATAACGATTTACCCTGCGACCTGCGTACCCAACATTACTATAGCGTGATCTACTATTAAGGCCTACGCAGACGAGGTAGTATTGTCCGCGGATGATAAAAAGTCCGTCGTATTTTACTACGAATTTTCACCGTACTATTACTCTGTTATGCGATTTAGTTTTTAGTTAGTAATATTTTTTGTTCTCCGTGGACTTTACAATTACTGATAGGTGGTAGGTAACCTACAACGTAAAGAAACATCTTCCTTACCACTTGTACTATGATTGTCATGTCTAGGGTACTCGTTCCGTTCTGGCGACGGCGCCAAGTCGCTTCCAATGCCAGAGCTACCTCCTGAGGACTCCAACTTGCGGCGTGCGTTGATTCCCACGATGTTCTGGTTGAGGCATCTTCTGGTGTCGATGTTGTTGAGGTTTCCCTTCTGGCGATGCACTGTGTCGTAGTCACGCGGTGGTAGAAGGATTGGACTTTTGCCTGGAAGTTTTTGGATGTATGTAATAGAGAGTTTGTATATAGGTATTTAAAGATGTATTTTAGCTGAACAGCCGCTAAGCATGTATGTTTTGTGGCAACGAATAGATAAAATAATACACACATAATTATATGCCCAAATCTAACATCTACAGTTACACTATCCTACCAATATTATAAATGCGAAAGTGTTTGTTTGTTGGTTTGTCCTGCAATCACGGCACAATGGAGCATCGGATCTACGTTTTCTTTTGCATGGATGTAGCGAAAAACCTGGAGATATGGGCTCTTCTTTATCTCGTAAAATCAAAGTGATCTAACAGGACAGTACCTAGGGGAGTTAAAGTCAGACGAAGTCGCAGAAAACCACTTATTTAAAAAAAAATATGAATAAAATAGATTACTATCAGTTTTATTATCTATTAAATAACTAAATTACCAAAAACCTCTTTTGTCTATAATAATATTAATTAACATCTATCATGGTCTAACTACTTAAAAACAACTACAACATCTATGGATCTACTACACCACAAAGCATATATAATACATAGAAAAAATATATACTACTGTTGTATAAATTAAGCGAATAAAATACATACCAGTGCACACATAAACCAGTGCGGAATATTGCATGATCAAAGCATCAAACCTACGTAAAATTAAAAAAATTGACTGACCTAGACCCTTTTTACCTGTAGACAACTTTTGTTTCAACTCTGCAGCCAAACTATCGTAGAGATTAGCCACATTTCTGTCTTCGTTGCTTCCCGAGTCGGATTCTCTGGAAACTTCACTCCCTAGGGAGGAATCTGGGGGTTTTTTAGATGGGAGAGCTCCTCTCATCTGCAGCTTTCTCTCTATGTCTGCGAACTTCTTTTGGTTCTCGGGACGGTCGATCAGCGCTTGCAGATGCGTGAACAGCATCTCTGCGGTATTGTCCGAGTCACATCTGTTGACAAGGAAAATATTTTTTACTAAGTAATTTTATAAATGATCAAATAGTTCTTTGTTATGTTTATAAAGTGGTAAGAGTAGTAACTTTTGTATATTTAAACGTTACGAGAAAAATAAAAACCATACAGTGACCCAGCCTTGAATCTTTGCGAAAGAGTCGGCTTTACCTACCACACTGTCATGAATTTACCTTACCTACTTGCCACTAAGTAGGGACGACTAATAAAAGAGAAACATTGCAGTTGGGGCGCTCAGACTTTACATGATTGCTCCCGTTTAAAGTAAATCGACATCAGCTAAGATCAGGTTTTCATGCATCGGGCAATATAAGGTAAGCATGGATTGACCAATACTTGATAATACGGGCCCCAGACGTA
This sequence comes from Erebia ligea, assembly GCA_917051295.2. Taxonomy (NCBI): domain Eukaryota; kingdom Metazoa; phylum Arthropoda; class Insecta; order Lepidoptera; family Nymphalidae; genus Erebia; species Erebia ligea. The sequence goes on from OU785228.1 coordinate 12,841,558, forward strand.
TCTGTTGGTATCTAGGTAAGAGGAAACGCAAATAAACACGTTGAAGTGATGAAGCATTCCATAGAAATTAGAAATAAATATCATCATACTAATATTATAAATGCGAAAGTGTGTTTGTTTGTTGGTTTATTGGTTTGTCCTTCAATCACGCCGCACCGGAGCAACGGATCGACGTGATTTTTGGCATGGGTATTGTTGAGGACCTGGAGAGTGACATAGGCTACTTTTTATCCCGGAAAATTACAGAGTTCCCGCGGGAATCAAAAAAAATTAAACTACGCGGACGAAGTCACGGGCATCAGCTACTTGAAAATAAAAACCAACATTACACTTGAATATTTGAAAGTATGCCCTTAAATCTGTTGAGCTTTTAAGGCTTCGATTGGGCAGTGTTTATTAATCTAACATAAGTAATAAGTACCTACTCGTAAATGAGTAATACGATACATTTTATCGATACTAATCTATTACTCGGTGGCGTTAATTCATTGGTATAACCGTATAGCGATTTAGGTTATGACTCCCGTTTAAGGGCCTAGCCGTAACACCGACCGAGCAACCTGCGTTACTTCTCCTAATCCGGTACTGCGTTGCGAATCGTAACGGTTTTATTAAAAGGTGTCACTCGAACAGCGTTCCTAACTCGTTGGTAGAAAAACTTGGGTATTTCTAGGTAAGTATTTGGGTACCGACTGCATTTCTTGCATAAGTCGTGATTCGATAGTAATATGCGTAGACCAAAACACATTAAGTACCTACTCTTAATTACTTATCTAGTATTAAGTACTTATCATGTTTTATAAGTAAAAACGCTAACCTGTTAGGGGCATGGCAGTTATATGAAACCCATACCCCTTCTGAGTTTCTACATCGTACCGGAATGCTAAATCGCTTGGCGGCACGTCTTTGCCGGTAGGGTGGTAACTAGCCATGGCCGAAGACTCCCACCAGGTCAGACCAGGAAAATCCAGAAATTATAAATTCCCAAATTGACCCTGCCGGGGATCGAACCCGGGACCTCCGTACGTTAAGGCAACAGCGCTACACACTGCGCCACGGAGGTCGTCAAATATTGATTGATTGATATTGATTAAAATAAAAACTTTTACAAGTGCTAGAGAATAGGTAAACGTAGTATGCGTTAGCTAAACAAAGATAACTTATACCTGGTAAGACAATCGGAACATTGAATATAAATCACTGGCTAATTTTCTGTTAGCTATTCAAATTCTACGTTTATGGTATACACAATGGTATATATAATATTATGGTATATGGTATGGTATGGTGTAGTCGCCTGTCAATTTAGTTAACTTATAGTGTTGCATACAATTATTATTGTATTGTGTATTGGCATGATTATAGGCAACAACTAGACTCTTAAAAGGCTGATTACACCTACCGAGTAGAGAAGCGAGACAGTAAAATGTCACTCGGCCGAGACAGTGCTGTGGCCGAGTGAGTGTTTATACCATATTTCGAAATTGCGGCGAGACAGTCAGTCAGTTCAGTTTATACCCGGTACCTACAAGGACAAGTGACGCTGATATGGATCGGAAAAAAATTATGAGAAAATACACAAAGCTGCATAAACCTCTTCTGGTAGAATTAGAATTTTATGGAATTTTTTATTTTTAGAATTTTATAGTTGTTTCAATGTCCCATTTATTATTAGTAGCCATGCTGTATTTTATTACGTACGTAAAACTACTGTATTACTACGTAAATTCTACGTTGAACTTGTTTTTTACTTTTAAATAATAACCACAAGAAAACAATTGCGCGCGCGGCGTAGCAAGAATCGACTGGCCGAGAGGCGAGACAGTGCGTGTTCAGACCTGCCGAGTTAGCGAGCGAGACAGTGCGGGGAAGCGGGGGGGTGGGTACTCGGCCTAGTAAATAGAATGGGGGCCGAGCTATTGTCTCACCACTTTGCTCGGCCGAGTGGTCGGCCGAGCACTCGGCGAAGTGTTTATACGCACCGAGTACTCGGCCGAGAGTACTGTCTCGCTTCTCTACTCGGTAGGTGTAATCAGCCTATAAGCATTGAATAGGAAGCAGGCGTTGAAAATCCTAAAACAACCGGAAAAGGCGACGGATAATTTAGAACCGATGGACGAATAAAAGCGCGATACGAATTATAGTTAAAAAAAACTGTATGCCAACTTGAAGCACATTATATTAGCGAAGCGTAGGTATGTGCAGTATCTCAGCCTAAACATTCCGAAAAAGCTGTCTCCATCATAGCTACAATCTCAATTCTTGTGATTGGATTAATTTATGGTATCCGTAACCTACTGCGATGGGTTTTGGCCATTCAGATTTGGGTTTTGGCGAAATATTGTTACCCAATCAAAGATGGTTATAAAATTAAGCCTATAGATACCTAAATTAAGAATAAGATTTAGAGAAAGGCAATTTTAACAAGTATGTCTACCTATTTCGCTTTAGCTATTACTTTGTTTTGGAAGAGGAAAACTATACAGTTCCCACGGGATTAAAAAAAAATCAAAATCTACTCGGACATCATCTACTTCATCTGTCCATAAAACGGACTCTACACTCTCTCTACCACTCTTGTATGAAGCGAATAAAAGTATCAGTACATAATAATCGTTAGTATCTATTTATCGGATATTATGTAAGATAAAAGCAATATACATAACATTGTGTATGTATAAATGGGCGGAGCTTTTAACATTATTATGAAATGAATAGCTGTTAACAACCTACCTCTACTTTAGATTTTGAAGTGTAACTATCTATCTTAATATATATAAATCTCGTGTCACAATGTTTGTCCTCAATGGACTTCTAAACCACTTAACCGATTATAATAAAATTCGCACACCATGTGCAGTTCGATCTAACTTGAGAGATAGGATAGTTTTTATTAGTGCTACCCGTGCGAAGCCGGGGCGGATCGCTAGTTAATTATATATCTTTGATATTGTGATAACGTCGTTGATCTACATTTGGAAATAAGTTCTGAATTTCTTATACAACAATGGCTTATTTGTCAAATGCGACAGGTGGACTGCCTACATGCACTACATGCCTATCTTGTACAATAATATTGTTCCTACTAAAATACAAGTAAATGACTTTTAAATGTAGGTATTAGTTAGGGGTAGTTTGTAGATTGATCTGCTATAATGGGTTTAATTTTTATTTATGCAAAATAAATAAAATATTAAAATGATTTGCACAATATAACATTGTACGAGTATAAGGGTATATTGTAAATGCACAATGGTAATTTTCCAGTATTTCAATTTCTTATAAATAAACTTTGAATAAACAAGCTATGATAGATTCATTCGACTAAAGTCTATTTGAATAAAAAACTTTTGAATTTTGAATTTTTTTTTTTTATGTCGTTGGTTGTTGTATACAAGTAGGTAATTTCTACACTCTAAAGTCAAATCCTAAATCAAAATCTCAAAAAAATATTAAGTGTAAATATAGATTTAAAAAAAAAAAAAAATTAAAAAATATAAATTCTAGCTGATGCCCACGAATTCGTCCGCGTGTTTTAAGTTTTTAGATTTCCGCGGGAATTCCTCAATTTTTCGGGATAAAAAGTAGCCTATGTCACTCTCCGGTCCTTAACTATATACCCATGCCAAAAATTACGTTGATTCGTTGCTCCGTGGCGGCGTGATTGAAGGACAAGCCAACAAACCAACAAACAAACATACTTTCGAATTTATAATATTAAGTATGATTAAGTTACAAGAATTATTTGTCTAAACATAATTAAGAATGACTGAGATTGTAAATAATTTAACAGCAAAGTGGGTGTCATTTTAAGTGAATAATATAGAGGTGCAGGAAAGACTAGACGTTATATGTATACACATAGTTAAACAAAATAATGTGTATTTAAAGAACTACTTTAGATAATAACGTTTATTATATACCGGCCTGCTGTTATTACTATATACCTATTTGCAATTTTACACTCATACATTTACCAAATTATTTTAGAACTCGGACATCATATACATTAGCTATAGTATTACATATACTAAACATATAATAAAATCTAAAATAACAATGAATGTTAGTTTTTATTTAGATTTTAACAAGTTTGGCCTGTTCAAACTTCAAGTTTAATTAGCGTAAGGATCCGTGCGAAACCCATCAGTAACCCATATTTTCAACCTTATTTACCTATTCAGTATTCTCAACACATCAGATAACTCAACTTCTATTAGAAGGGCCATTTGTCCACCACGCTTGTCATTTGCAGTTAGGCAATCTTTACACACTTACAGTTCGCGCGCGAGTTGAATGCAGAGCTTATGTATGTGTCACCAACATACATTCAACATTGTGCATTCAACTCACGGGGGCTATCGCGTATGAATTTGCCGCTAGGGGCGCTGGTGTCGCGTGAGGGCCAATATCATTCACTTTTCACTGGTTTTGGCGGGCTTCGTGATATAAATTATAATTTCTCTAATTTACCTGTTGAAAAGTGATCTCCTTCGTGAAATTATCGCAAATATGGATTATTTGGCGATGAATGTGAACGCTTTGAAAGCGGAATTAAGAAAAAGAGGCGCAAAAATAGGCGGCCTCAAAGAGCAGCTAATTCAGAGGTTAGTTTGTTTACTGTTTCCAAACTTATTTTTTGCCAAAAGTATGCTTGTTTGCCGAGGTAACAGCTATGTTTTTTCTTTTTACATATATTTACCTAATATAGGTATTATATATATTTACTTACTAAGTCTTCTGCATGAAAGGTTATGGGTTTCATGCACATCAAGGACACACTTACTACATGATATTGAAATATACCTATGTCTCTGGTTATGTACCCACAGTAGGTATCACTAACGAGAACACACCTATCTTGGGATCAGATTACTATGTGTGAGATGACCAGAATTTAATAATAGTAGGTATTTCTCTTGATTAATATTAGATGTTTCATTTCAGGTTTCTCCAGAAGGATTAATTGGAGAACTAACTAACAGTATTGGAAGTGAAATGTACTTTCTCACATAAAAATGATCAATAATGAATACTTATTGCTTGAAAGAAAGTAGCCCCTACTATCATACATACATGATACCTGCTATTGCTAGAAAATTTTCCAGCTTAATCTAGTATCTACCATTGTTTAGTAGTTTCAACTAACAACTCAACCATCTTTCAGTATCATATCCATTGTATGGATTTAAGTACAATGTTTAATATTTTTTTGTATATCAGTGTGTTTTAAAGGGAAAGGGAAGGATAAATATAAGTTTAATAAGTAATTAATTTATTTTTATTTTATTTATTAAGTGCCTAAGTATATACATAATTAATTCCTCAGAATCCTGCGAATTCCTGCGAAACGCCACTAGCCACTGTTTTAGAACAGTTTTATCTTTTGGAAACATGTGTTCTCCTTTTTTTCCGAATAAAACGGAACTGCACAACATTGCGGAACTAGCTACTCGATATGATGATAGTTATAAATTAATAAACTTAATGAGATTCAAGATTTAAAACTTTGTTTCGGCGCCGATCTTATAAAGTCGCCTTTGACAGCTATACCTCTGACCTTAGTCAACAGTGGCGCCAACTGGTGAGCAAAGAAACGATAGTCCCCATTGAACACACGAAATTCGATAAAGTGCGTGCGAACCCCGGAAAGGAGATTCGGACCAATAGAATTGCTTCATTTTATATTCAATAAAATAAAAGTAACTTAGTAATAGGGTCCCGTTGACACCCTAGGAACCTTAAAAGCAATGATGTTCTCAAAGCGTCTTTTGAGTAGGTAGGTCATTGACTTACCAATACCAGACGCACCATCGAAACGCAAAAAACAGCACGGTCAAATTGTGCACAAATTAGTAGAAGATCCGAATCTAAATCGAAACGTACCGGTTTGATAATAGAATCAAATTTATTTTATAATAAATTTCATATATTAGAAAATAAATTAAAAATGGGTAGACAACAGAAATCCTGGACAGAATATTTTTAATTATTTTTTGAAAAATGATTTTTCATAAAATGTTGCAAAATGAAGATAATAATAAAATTTTATACTGGACTTAAAGTATAGAGCATATAGAATGTGCAATCGTAGGGTAGACTATTATTTCCATTATTTATCCAGGTAAATAATAGGGTAGACTATTATTTCCATTATTTATCCAGGTAAATAATAGTCTACCCTACGATTGCACATTCTATATGCTCTATACTTTAAGTCCAGTATAAAATTTTATTATTATCTTCATTTTGCAACATTTTATGAAAAATCATTTTTCAAAAAATAATTAAAAATATTCTGTCCAGGATTTCTGTTGTCTACCCATTTTTAATTTATTTTCTAATATATGAAATTTATTATAAAATAAATTTGATTCTATTATCAAACCGGTACGTTTCGATTTAGATTCGGATCTTAGACCAAATAGATATGTGAACAATTTTCGCCTCAGTCGCACATGAGTACTCTAGGCGACAAAATGTCGTATGTGTCGAATTGTTATTACAAAATTTAACCCTAAACATAAAGACATATGGTTGGTTTTTGTGAACCGTTTGGTGTCTCATTCTGTATTATCTATAGCTGTGTTTGTAATAAGCGATTGTGGACGCTTTTTGAGTATTTATTTGTAGGTAATGTTGTATCCTTAGTTGGTAAATCGATGAGGTAGGTACATAAATGTCATGAACTTTAAAAAATATATTAAACAGAATTCAAAAAGCCATACATACACCCGCAACTGAATGTGACTGAATGTATAATTTTATTAATTCAATATAAAAAGTAAGTTACATACTAAGCACAAGAGCAGGCATAGCGTTGGAATGCTGACATTTTAAAATTCAATGTCGTCTTCACAAGATGTGGCTGCGAACTCGTTAAGTGAGAGAGGCATCTTTGATAAGGTCAGTCTTTTATTGTGAACCCGGATGTGCCCACATACGAAGAATTAATAAGGCTTCTAATTCAAATTAAGATGCGTTAATTGGTAAAATCTAAATAAATATGCATAGCCGTCTCAATGTTAAGAACGTAGGTAGATTTTCTCTCGTAGCAAATTTTTTTTCTATTCGTTTTTCACCACTACTTTTAGTTAACTTTCTGTATGACAACATCCGTGGCGCAATGTGTAGCGCTGTTGTCTTTAACGTGCGAAGGTCCCGGGTTCGATCCCCGGCAGGGTCAATTTGAGAATTTATAATTTCTGAATTTTCCCTGGTCTGGCCTGGTGGGAGGCTTCGGCCGTGCCTACTTACCAGTTACCAGCCTACTGGCAAAGACGTGCCGCCAAGCGATTTAGCGTTCCGGTACGATGCCGTGTAGAAACCGAATAGGGGTATGGGTTTAATATAATTCCCATGCCCCTAACAGGTTCGCCCGCTACCATCTTAGACTGTATCATCACATACCATCAGGTGAGATCGCAGTCAAGGGCTAACTTGTAGTGGATAAGAAAAAACTTAATGCAAATTAAAATTGAGAGAAACGCTCCCAGGTGATACCTTATATTAATATAGTTAAGTGATATAGGTGATGATATTCGATATCATAATAATTTTTTAATGACTTAAAAATCACTGTTCATATTATATTTACTATATTATTTTTAAGTATCTAATAAAAAACATGTGTTCGTGACCTGTACAGGTACAACATTGATCCTGTTTTTAATGTCTGACTTACGAGGAATGTTATTAGACATTATATTAAGTACGAATCAAGGTTCTAATAATATGAATATTTATCTATATTGTATAAATTTTATATATACCTAAAGCGATATAAAAACACTAAAAAGGAATTGAGGAAAAGGAATTTAGATGTAAATTTTTCAAATTGATGTTGAGAAATGAAAATGCTTTTGAACTGACCGCTCCGCATAATACTTTGCTTTTTTTCAAAGTCCAAGATTCCAAGATTGAAATGTATTAATTCATTAAAATACCCAATTCCCAATACCCGCATAAAATTGGTTTCATTATGAGCTGGTCATAAGTAAAGTTTCGCTTGATTGGGTCATGTTCTACCTCTGACCTTTATAGCAATGTTTCAAGATAATAATTGGGTCAAGATTTAAGGTTGTTGATCTGTTTTGAATATTTGCATGTAGGTATTGTATAATTTTTGTGAAGACGTAGGAATTGCATTTTGTTTCTTGTCAATCTCTCTCGTGACTAAGTTATTATACTAATTGTACCTATAGTAATAAGTAGATTCACTCTTCCGTGCTTGTATCAATAACGCAAACTAACTTTTATACGTATTTAGGTACTGATCATGCCGATTGGTTATATTACAAGTCATGGTAATTGAAGCTTCGAACAAAGAGTAGTAGGTATGTATAAGGTAAGTAATCTCGTTTCATCCATCTAGACTGCATCTAAGTGAGGTCATATTAGGTACAAAATCATAAAACCTGTCTTCGACAAAAACACTAATGGACAAAGTTGGATCACTATTCAGTAGTCAAGGCACACAACAATAAAAATATAACGAATAATATCCTGTAATTATCTTCTATACTTTTAGAAACAAATAAATAAAACGTAATAAATGGTATGATTTTTAAATAATTGTTTTAATTTGCTCATAATGATTAGTTATGATTTATGAAGTACACTAACTCATTTAAAAAGTTTGTAAGTCGGGCTAATTTTGACGAAACTTCCTCACGCAGAAGTCACGCAAGCAGTAAGTATGGGAAGGAGTTATCATGTCTACTTTTCATCCTGTAAGTAAGTAATTAAATCCACACGAACGAAGCTGCGAGTATTAAATCTCAATCTTTCCAAAAGTTAGTTACATTTTAGCTGTGAATATATAAAAATAAGTAGGAAAAGTTGTTTATTTGGGGTCCGGACATTTCATCGGCTGTAGACAGCAAGACAGCTTCTTGCTTATTGCAGTGACTACAAAAAGGCGATGACAATAAAGTAACATTTTTAATTTTCACGCTATCTTCAAGGCTCGTTAGCCACTCCATTCAAGCTGAACTTTTTTGGCGCCCAAGCGTGTTTTGTGCTTCAAAAAGAAAACATTTTTAGTGTTCCGTACTTGAAAAGATGAAAAGAAAAATCGGATCAATTATTAACTCGCTGTCTGTCTGTCGGTTACAGAGGTTATATTCAAAAACTATAATAGCTATTTAGCTTAGTAAAAGAAATGTGCTACCGCTTCACGCCTATGGGTAGGTATACTAATTAAAAATAAAAAGTATGCCTACTTATAAATATTTTATAGCACCTTTTACAGAGCATGAAAAGTAAAATTAGAATTCTTCAATAGATATTTTAAAATAAACCTAAGGTTTTTTAGCAGTGATCCAAAACTAACTTAACATGGTATGACTATGTGATAATGTCTGTCTGCCTGTTATCTTTTCAAAATCCATCGATTTTGATGAAATACACAAAGATCATTTGAATATAGGTAGGTAAATAGATAATTTGATACAGAGATCCCGGAAAATCATAGAGTAGGGATTCTAAAACCCTAGGTAAATCATAGCGGACGTAGTCGCAGGCAGTCTAGGGCCGATCTAGTCTAATAATAATAGCACTTGACAGTCTAGAAAAACAGCTCATAGCAACAAAAACAAATTCAGGTACTTATTCATTACTAATTAATATTTAATTTTAGTTTACGGTAATGAGTTATTAGTTATTGCGGAACCCAGATTATGCTTGAACGAATTATGCACTTGTCCAGTTTTTTCTACGGATCTGTAAAGCGATAACAGAGGTGAAAGTAACGCGGAATTTTTATGTCTGTCTTTAATATATTAATACAGGTTTTTAAAAATCGCACAGATAATACTAACACACTTATTTTTTTATCAAACTGGGTAATATAGCAGGTTTATTTAATTAAAGTTATGGATGTTGAAATAAAAGAATATTCGACATAATTTTATTGGAAGTAGGTATACGTTTTGCAAGATTTTATAGCTACGACTGGTCGTTGTAAGAGCTTTTTGGAGTCTTTAAGAGAAAATACAGTCGGCTCATAAATTTATTTAGGTAGGTAGGTACCTATGTAAATCTGTTTCCAAAACCAGATATAATCTCGATTTCTATCAAATCCCAAAAAGACAACCAGAACACAAAAATGCTCATTATACTTTACCCATATGAATTAAATTTTCGCATTCTACACAATTACCTATACCTAGTAATGAATGAATGTGTAAAAAGAAATTTTAATTACAAATAATTTGTCGCATCTCTATAACGATCATGAAGAACTAGCCGGCGACTTCGTCCACGTGAACTACACACAAATTTCAAACCCTTATTTTACACCCTTTAGGGATTAAATCAAAAATCCTTTCTTAGCAGGTGTCTAATTTGGATGCCAACCAGATTCGTCCAGTGGCTCGAGCTGTGCGGTAATATATCAGATCAGTCAGTCCGTCCCCTTTTCCTTTTATATTTTTAGATATTATAAGTATAAACCTAACCTTTTAGTTACTGGTCGGGTGAATTAACCACAAGAGCTTCTAACTATTAAACTAAAATTGTGTTAAGATATTTTTAGATATTAAGTATAAACCTAACCTTTAAGTTACTAGTCGGGTAAATTAACCACGAGAGCTTTTACTATTAAACTAAAATGGTGTTAAGATGCCCTTATTTGCATTATCTATAATTTCTGTATGCCATGCAAGTTGAAAATACCTGCATCCTAACCGTACCTATATAAATAGAAAGTAGAAGTTATGAAGTCTCTTTGAAGATACGAAAGCGGGTACAAGATAATCTCTGAATATTCTCGTAAATAAAGCCGATAGTGTCTACTGACTACTCTCGCCGCCTGATTAATCGCTCAATGAATCCATACTAATAATATAAATGCGAAAGTGTGTCTGTCTGTCCATCTGGCTGTCTGTCTGCCTGTCTGTCTGTCTGTCAGTTTGGCTGTCTGTCAGTCTGGCTGTCTGTCTGTCTGTCTGCTACGCTTTCAAGGCTCATCTATTTAACAGATTTTAATGAAATTTAGTATAGAGATAGGTTACTTCCCGGGGAAGGACATAGGCTACTTTTTAACCCGGAAAATTAAGAAGTTCCCGTGGGAATGAAAAAAAACAATCCACGCGGACAAAGTCGCGGGCATCTTCTAGTATACCTATAACTTGGCCATTAACGTGTACAAAATTACACACTAAATTACATCGGTTATGTCGCTTAACATAGTAGTGCGCGCCGTTGTGTTATAAGTGGCAATTCCAGGGGTTGATTCCCAGTAGGGCAATGCAATATTTCTAAATGGGTCTGGTTTAGTGGAAGGCTTAGACCGTGGCTAGCAGTAACCCTGCCGGAAAAGATGTGTCGGCAATTTTATAAGTGTTCCAGTACGATCATATCGTATAAGAAAATGTTGTCATGTTCCCACAGAAATAAACCCGACTAACGAGTACACAAATTATCTGATAACTCGCTTAAGCTATGAAACTTCTATAACTTGTAAGGCAGGATTTCAGCAGTTAGCAATCACAGCTTTCCTGACCACATCACGAGGTCATTGCTACTAAACAACTTCACTCGTACTTATCTTAAGTGCATTAGGATGTTCCGCATAATATATTACATTAGTTGAAAACTCAGAGAAATCTCCAAAACTAGAGTAACTTTAAGTAGAATAAGACTAGATAAAATATTTAACTAAGGAATTTTTCATAAATTTAGGTAAGATGTGGTGCTGGAGGCGCCTTTTAAAGATACACTGGACAGCCTTTCGAACAAACAACTCAATCCTAAAAGAACTTAATATAAAAGAAAGGCTATCGTCGACTGCGCAATTGCGAATTCTGAAGTTCTTTGGTCACATCTCCAGAAATGAAGGGTCAATTGAGCGCCTGGTGGTACAGGGTCATGTGGAAGGAAAGCGAGCCAGAGGACGTTCACCTACTCGATGGACAGACCTAATGAAAACTGTGACCCAGAAAACTGTGGTGGAGTGCTCCCGCAATGCTACCAATCCAGACAAGTGGAGGAGAATCGTGCGGGAGGCGGTGCGGCCCAAATTAAAGAAGACCGATGACAAGCGTACCTGTATCATCCCAGCAGCCACGACCACTCTGTCAAGAGTGCACGACTGAGAAGAAGAAGGTAAGTATCGTAAGCGAGGTCTACTAGCGAACTTGCACTTACCCGTTGTTCTAGGTGAGCGACAGAAGCGACGCGACGCGATACGACGCCATAGAAAACGACAAACTTGTCTAGGCGACAACGTAGACCACGTGAAGGGTCAGCTGCTCTTTGATACTGTCGTTTCTCGTGTTATTATATCGAGTCTCGGTGTCACGTTTGTCGCTCACGTACTTAGTTAGACAACGGGTTACTGTACAAACTGTTCCGTCTTTTCAGTCCATCTGCTTGTGATTGTACCTTAACTCCAGAAATTACTTGGTAATTAAACTGATTAATAAACAAAAATTACTTGCAAATTGCAATTCACACAACAGATTTAAATACCTATTTAAATCTGTTTTCCACAACCGAAATAAGTAAAGTAAAGTAAAAGTAAAATATACTTTATTGTACACCTTAAAAATAAATATAACAATAATAATAATATAATGGACATGGCACAACAGGCCATACAAGTACTAAAATAAACTAGGTAATAAGTAAGAAAAATCATAGGATTTGTACCTTAGTTTGAGCTTGAGTACAAGTTATGTGGGAAAAAAAACTCCGCACCATTTCTTTAAAAGGGTATCACGGTTATCCAGCGTTTAATAGTCAAAAGGTTAGACATTATGTATGAAGATAGACCTTGTCACAAATACTTAGCGAGGCGATGGCGCGACCCCGACGGATGGGCTTCGCCGTGATATGCCAGTAGTATTACCACAGCTGTAAACGTTTGATAATGCAACCTTCGTAGCTCTAGAACTAGAGTAAAAGCTCGGGTTTGGAGAAGTATCCGATGAAAGTTGTGGGTATCAAATTTTATTATTAATGCGAAGAGATAGATTATAGTCTGGAATAACACATAGGCTACTTTTTATCCCGGAAAACTAAGGAGTTCCCGCGGGAACCAAAAAACCTCTATCCACGCGGACGCAGTCGCGGGCATTAACTAGTATAACAATAAAGAAGTTTCTATTTATCCATCTGTCTATAGAAAAGGAGAAACTGTTTGACATTTCAACGTAAAGCTCACACCGCTGGATTTAAAGACATTTGAACGTAGGTTCTTTTATCACTAAGACGTGGACGCCTGCTATCCAAAGAATTAAAAAAATACCTATCTTCGTCACTATTCTTCCTCACTCATAAAAAAGTTCAATTTGAAAATATAATTTCCAAATCACCTTTGCAGGGAGTCAAACCCAGGACAACTCTTTGTAGGACAACAGCCTGCGCCAGTGAAATCGTTAGGTATAACATGATATCGAAGTAGGTAAGTGAGTCGAGAGTAGTGAGTCTCTTGCTAAAACAGATAATAATAGTAAAGAACCTGTACCTAGTCATAAGATATAGCTGAAGAAAACAAATTGACCCAAGATCTTTGGTTCCCAGGGCAAATCATTAACTCGAGCAAATTATAAAGACATGACTAATTCGCTAGCAACAATAGAATTGCCAGGCAAATGTCTGAATAAGCATCTTAGCACACTTTCTCTTCAAAATCTTTATTCACGACGACGACGTTCCCATACATTTGAGGACATTCATTCTGAGTCAATCAATAAGAGATATTGCGTTTTCATCAAGCTTTTGTTCAGGCTATATGAAGCTTATTGTGTCGATCAAGGTTCATTATTCTCAAGGCACGTCGTAGTTTTGCAAGAGCGTGGCTGGACCGAATTAAAATCTATGAATCCTACCATCCTACCAATATTATTAATCCGAAAAGGAGATTTTTTTGTCGGTTTGGTGATTGGAACAACGGATCGACGTGGTTTATTGAACGGATATTTTTCATGATCTGGGGAACTGTTCCGGAAAATTCTTAGACTACTTTTTATTCCGGAAATAAAATGAATATGTTTTAAAATTCCACGAGATTTAAAAAAATCCCTGAATCCACGCGGTAGAAGTCTCCGGCACCAGCTGGTACAGTTTAAGTTTATATTATTAATAAAAAATATTAATAAAATCATTATTATAAAAATACTAGATGATGCCCGCGATCATAGAGTAGGATGTATTCCGCGATTTCGTCCGCGTGGATAAAGTATTTTTATTCCTGCGGAAACTCCCGCATACATAAAAAGTAACCTATGTCCTCTCCCAGGATTTAGCCTATCTCTATCAAAATTTCATCAAAATCGGTTGAAAAGATGGGAGACACACTTTCGCATTTATAATATTAGTATGGATGCATTAATAATTTTCATTTTTGTCACGTAAATATGTGATAAATTTTAGCTGTAATGAATTACTTTCACAGGTGAAGGTTCAGGTAGAAATCTCCGCAGTTAATGAGACAGGCTTTCTAACTTTAGCCTTTTGCCTTTCTCGTGAAACTTAATTAGGAATAAATAATGTTTTGTTGATTCATTGTTAAATCGCACAAGTTCTGTGTATAGTGTAACTATACGTATTTAAATTACCTAACGTTGCATTTTGCAGTAGGTATGAGGAACATAAAATACCAGTTCTGAAGGTACGATAGTCCTCCTGATGTATAAAGGTTTGCAACTCCCGGTCCCAATTTCGGCAGATTAAGGTAACTCCAGAGCCTTATAACGTAAACAATACTGCAGTGTAACGATCGCAATCAATTTTGATTGATTAACGTTCTTCCGCTATTGGCTAAAATCCTTCGCCTCTTTATAATATTAAGTAGGTATAGATAACGACCAATTGCTGCTTCAGTGCATATTGTGACAAGAATGTTGCTTGGCTTGCAAAATACAAAACAAAAGTGCAAGACATTCTTATGTTTTGAAAAGAATGTCTTGCAATTTTGTAATAATCAAGTCAATAAACTAAAGGTTAGTTAATATTTAACCTTTGCACATCCCTGCGAAGTAAAATTATGCAAACGACCGTTTCTATGGCATTACGGGCAATTTACAATACTATGAAGTGGAAATAATAATGCTTTAAATATTAGGATTCATGAAAATTGTATGATTCTTGTCTAGTGAAAAGTAAAATTAGTCTTATCATTATCAAGATACCTTCAATTTCTGCTAAAATTTATGTGATAAAGCATAAGTTCTAGTGCGAAGCTGCAGATGCGTTTTACAATTACAATTTATTTTCCTTACAAAAATTCGCATCTCACAGAAATCATTCATTCATCTTCATCAACAACGTATCGCCGGCCCACTGCTGAGCTCGAGTCTCCTCGCCAAGCACCCGCAAGAACGGGTTGGCAGACTTCACAGAGCTTAGTTAACATTGTATATAATACTAGCAGATGCCCGCGACTTCGTCCGCGTGAAATAAGTTTTTTTAAATTCCCACGGGAACTCCCTAATTTTTCGGGTTAAGAGACTCACAAATAATGTGGCTTTCTATAATTGGTAACAGAATTTTCAAAATCGGTTCAGTAGATCCAGATACCAACTTACAAACTCACAAACTTTACCTCTTTATAATATTAATAGTATAGATAATATCTCTCAGGCATGCAAGTTTCCTCACGATGTTAAAGGCAGCGAATCTATTATGCGTTCCTATCTAGACTCAATTTTTCGTCATTTTCAGCTATTCTTGCAGAAAATTTGTATGGGAGAGTGCATTCTTATGTTATGCTCAACCTAGAGATTAATAAATGACTAATGATGATTAATTGATGATGATTAATTAATGAATTTGTATGGGAGAGTGCATTCTTATGTTATGCTCGAACTAGAGATTAATGAATGAAATAATAAATGAGAGATGAATGATGGCTTTAATTAATACCATAATATCCCCATAGCTGTGCTTCCAGTTTCTTTAAACGGTTCCGGGAAAATAATGGTATTGGTTGGTAGTCCCAAGTGATATTTAGCACTATTACTCTGAAAAGAGGTGCATGCCCGGAGATTGCTTTTATAAGCACATACTTACTGTATGTGTGCACGGGCGTTATGAAGATGAGCTGTAGGTACCGCTATTCAGGTAGGAACATTGCGACAGAGTTCGTAGGTATTGAAATGCTGCAAATGTCAGCAGTGTTTATGGTTTTTGCCTCATACTGAATTGGTAAAGGGCACCAAAGTCTGTGTGAACCAGAGTTGGTAGTAGTAATTATTATAAGTCATTAAACAATAGTTTGGTTTAAAAAAAACGGTGATTAGCTTATGATCTCGGTCTCCTTTTCGTGCGGTAATGGGGTTCGATCCCCGGGCACCTCTAACTTTTCGGAGTTGTGTGTATGAAGTAATTAATTTAACTTGCTTTCACGATGAAGGAAACCATTGTGAGGAACCCTGCGGCCTGTATGCCAGAGTATCTATTCTCCACTATGTTCCTGAAGAGGTCTGCGAATCAGAACTTGAACAGCGTGGTGGACTATAGCTTAAACCCTTCTTATTCTGAGAGGCCAGCGTAGAGATGATAATGATGATGAAAGGTAGAATGTGCCGATTCATACCTAGTCGTATTTGCCTTGATTTACAAAACGTATGCAAATAGGTACTTACTACTTACATATAATTAAAACCGTTGTTCGAAGTAAACTTTGCCGGTAGGTCATTGAACTTACAGCGATTTATCTAGCGTTTATTCGCGATGCAGTTACTTGGATTTTTTGAGCTTTGGGTCACACGCAACATGTGGAATACAAAATAGCCTGATTTGCCTCTAACGTTTCTGCCTGTTACTTTAAATCACCAAGAACTCGAATAAGTGAATCCATACCAATAACAATCAAATAAATATTATAAATGCGAAAGTTTGGATGTATGGATGTATGTTTGTTACTCAAACACGCTCCAACGGATGAACGGATCTGGATGAAATTTGGCACAGAGATAGATTATAGTTTGGAATAGCACATAGGCTACTTTTTATCCCGGAAAATTAAAGAGTTCCCGCGGGAACCGAAAAACCTCAATCCACGCGGACGAAGTCGCGGGCATCAGCTAGTTACTTAATATTACATAATATATGTGAAAGTTGGTCTGTATGTCTGCAAAGGGACATAAGTTTTATCCCGGAAAATTAAAAAGTTCCCAAGGGACTTTTCAAATCTAAATCTAAGTGAAGTCGCGGGCATCATCAAATATAAATATTATAAATGCGAAAGTTTGGATGGATGGATGTATGGATGTATGTTTGTTACTCAATCACGCTCCAACGGATGAACGGATCTGGATGAAATTTGGCACAGAGATAGATTATAGTCTGGAATAGCACATAGGCTACTTTTTATCCCGGAAAATTAAAGAGTTCCCGCGGGAACCGAAAAATCTCAATCCACGCGGACGAAGTCGCGGGCATCAGCTAGTCTTTGTATAAAATATATACCTAGCTTTTGAGTACCTAGCTACTTCGCATGTAAAACTGGATCCGTCAATTTTAATGGGAAACTAGATGACGCCCGCGACTGCCCCCATGGTTGTATGTTTTTGAAAAACTCGGTGAAAACGCTTTGATTTTCTGGTAGCCTATGCCCTTCCCTGTGAATCGGGTTACCACCTATGACCTATCTCCGTACAAAATATCAAAATTGATAGAATAGAATAGAATAGAATAAATAATCTTTATTTGCATAACTAATGTGTGTATACATAAGATATTATGTCTAATATAACAGAGTCCGGCACATTACCCGTATCGGCGTACAAATCTAAACTAATATTATAAAGAGGAAAGATTTGTTTGTTTGTTTGTTTGTTTTTAATGGATAAACTCAAAAACTACTCAACCGATTTTAAAAATTCTTTCCCCTATAGAAAACTACATTATCAGCGAGTAACATAGGCTATATTTTATTTTCAAAAAATTAGAGATCCTTACGAAAATTGCAATGTGAACTAAGTCGGAAAAAATCCTCTCTTCTGAGAACTTACGTAGCGTGCGCTGCGTAAATAGTTAAAGTTATACGAAAACAATTTATGGTGGAATTGTTCCTCTCAAAAAGTTCTAAAAAAAAGTTTGCGATAGCATACATCTATCTTATAAGGTTGACTCACAATAACCATTTTCATAGCTATATTGGGTATAGACTATTAGGATTATTAGTGCTACCCGTGCGAAGCCGGGGCGGATCGCTAGTATATTATAAATAGGCAATTGCGCCAGGAATGATGCGCCATGAAAGCGTAGCAGACAGATAGACAGACACATTTTCGAATTTATAATATTAGTATGGATTTGGGACCTAAGCAGTTTCCTTGATTTCTTAACCTCTTTCTTTTTTGGGGACAAAGCTGTGCAACCATAGAGATATAATATATTATATCTCTATGTGTGCAACCCATAGTATAACATAGCTACATAATCAAAAACCGTTATTTGAGGTAAGTAGGTTTGATGGGTAAAAATTCTCAAAAGATTTCGCAAACATAGGCGTGTCAGTGTCAGTAGGTACTGCTTTTTAGAGCCCAAAGTGTTAGAAAAATATTGTGAAGACGTACCTATGATTTAAATATTTTCCAGTTGAGTCACCCGTTTTATTGTTTGTCTATAACTTTATTTTTATTGAATTGGGTATTATCTTTAAAAACTTATTATAATTATAGCTATGTATAGGTACCTAATATACTTGATAGAAACAGCCAGTGACTTGAATCTACCAATTAGTTATTTTGGTATGTACCTACGAGTATAACGAATTTAAGAACGAAATATTATTACGATTAATTCTTAGATGATTAACCTTAAGGTTGTATTTTGAAATGAAGAGTGCATAGTGCATACGCATTATGGTAAGGAAAACTTAAAAAAATCTCTGAAAATATTGTCTACTTAGGTACTTCTTACCTAGGTAGACAATATTTTCGGAGTACCGTTGAATACCATAATAGAGTTCAAGTATTCTATTCAAGCGGTAGGCACATCATGCAAGAGCTTTTAGCTTGCTTCAAGAATCATATTATGTAGAATTTGATATTAGGTATGTGTTTGCATCGCTTTATTTACTACTAGCTGATGCCCGCGACTTCGTCCGCGTGGACTAAGTTTTTTCGATTCCCGCGGGAACTCATTAATTTTCCGGGATAAAAAGTAGCCTATGTAGGTATGTATGTATCTATGTATATTATTTATAGATGATGCCCGCGACTTCGTCCGCGTGGAATAAGTTTTTAGTTAATTTTCCAGAATAAAAAGTTACTATCCCACGGTATAATCCCCCTATAATGGTGAAACACGTACCTACTTCTTCATATTTTAACGAAAGCCCAAATGCTGTTTCATGGCTATAACTTGAGAAATTAAGGATTTTCATACAAACTCTCAACCCCTATTTCACCCCTTCGGGGGTGGAATTTTGAAAAACTGTGAAACACATATGTTTTCATTTTCAACCCGCAGCTCATATATCAAGTTTCATGGCTATAACTTGAGAAATTAAGAACTTTCATACAAACTCTCAACCCCTATTTCACCCCGTCGGGGGTGGAATTTTGAAAAACTGTGAAACACATATGTTTTCATTTTCAACCCGCAGCTCGTATATCAAGTTTCATGGCTATAACTTGAGAAATTAAGGACTTTCATACAAACTTTCAACCCCTATTTCACCCCTTTGGGGGTAGAATTTCGGGATAAAAAGTATCCTATGTCCTACCTCGTAGTATGGGCTCAAATCGTGCCAAGTTTCGTTTGAATTCATTCAGTAGTTTCGGCGTGATGCGCGGCCAAGATACAGACAGACAGACAGACAGACAAAAATGAAACTACATATTTGGCTTCAGTATCGAATAATGAGTGCCCTCCAAAAAAAATTTTCAAAATATCTACAATGTACAGAATTGGACCTGTTACAGTTTTATTATAAGTAAAGTATAGATGCTGTAGACGTTTAACTGTCTCGTACCTATTTGGAAAAGACGCAATAATCTTCTACGTACAAAGCGCGTTTAAAACATTACTACGTAGGTAAGTATACCATTTTCCTTAAACTTAAAGTATGTCTTCTCTATCAAATACTATCAAATACGGCCAGTGAGGCTGCTCTTTTATCTAAGGATGAGTAAATGAGGACCTCATCAAATCCTGATTTCTGTACATAAGCTAATACAAAATAATTTAATATATTTCCCGCAGATGATAATACTAATAAGTACAAACATGTATGTACATCATACTAACATCATACTTAATGCGAAAGAGTTTTGTTTGTTACTTAATCTTTCAATGACGTTGCAACAGAGCGACGTGTTTTTTTGCATGGGCATAGTTGAGGACCTGGAGAGATCACTCTCCCAAGCCTCAAAAGAAAAAAAAGGATCTAGGATCAAAAGTAGCCTATCTCACGATAGGCTACTTTTTATCCCAGAAAACTAAGGAGTTCCCTTAGTGGGAATTAAAAAAACTTATTCCACGTGGACGAAATCGCGGTATCAGCTAGTAATACTATACTTTTCCGTGCAATAATGCAGCTATTGCATCGCACCACGGAACACAATTCCTTTTGATGTCATTAAGCATGTACATGGAAGTGCGCAAATCACGAGCACGACTGCGTTTGTTGTTGCAACTTTTACTTTCCTCGTCATTTAACTACGACATACCTGAATAAACCTCGATAGCTCAAAGGTTTGCAATCCGTAAATCCGCTAGGTCCTAAGTTTAAAAACTATCCAATGGGCAATTGTTGTGACTTACTCGTTTAGTTTATTAATAGGAAGAGTATTGAGGTGAAACCAGAGCTATCATTTATCTGATAACGTCATAGTGTCGCGAATTGATCGACAAACCCTCTAGTCAGCCATGTTACTTATTGTAATTCCATCTATCATGACATAAAGCAATGTCATGTAAGCAAAACTGTTTCTGACTTTCTGTACGTAAGCGCATCCTGTGATGCGATCGTTAGACATCGGTAGTACGTATAATATGACGTGTACCTAGCACCTAAGAATATAATCATACGTGTAACTTTGTTGTTTCAATAGAATAAGTAAATAATTTCAAGAGAACTGTCAAGATTGTTGAACCTATTTTCCTTATATTGGCTACTAGATGATACAAATCCATACAAATCCATACTATATATACTTATACTTATACTATATACTATATATACTATTATACTATAATATTATAAATGCAAAAGTGTGTCTGTCTGTCTGTCTGTCTGTCTGCTACGCTTTCCCGGCCCATCTTTTCAACCGATTTTGCTGAAATTTGGTATATAGGTAGGTTATATCCCGGACATAGGGTACTTTTTATCCCGGAAAATGAAGGAGTTCCTGCGGGAATCAAAAAAGCTAAATCCACGCGGACTAAGTCGCGGGCATCATCTAGTATTATATATGCGAAAGTGTGTCTGTCTGTCTGTCTGCTACGCTTTCCCGGCCCATCTTTTCAACCGATTTTGCTGAAATTTGGTATAGAGGTAGGATATATCCCGGGGAAGGACATAGGCTACTTTTTATCCCGGAAAATTAAGGAGTTCCCGCGGGAATCAAAAAACTTAATCCACGCGGACGAAGTCGCGGGAATCATCTAGTATTAATATAATATGATTTGATATGTGTAAACTCAGGTTATAAGCTATTCCAAATTTCAGCCAAATCGGTAAAATCGTTGCGGTGTGACATCCAAACGTACAGACATCCAAACTTTTACATTTATTATATTAGTAGGATATTATAATATGATCTAGTTAGCTAGCTCACCTGTAGGCATGCACGTGGACAGGGCAGCCAGTGATCGGGTTGTAGAGCAGGAGGACGCAAGCAACGACGTCCCCTTGAACCACGGCGCTGGTGATACTGCCGTGCGGGATGAAGTGCTTGATTGTTTGCTGCTTGCCCTTTGACGTCACATTCTGGATGATCTTGAGACCTTTGTGGGATACCTGTACAGAAAAAAAGATATCTAAAGCCTGTCGCGTCGAATCGAATGAAGTCGCATTTTTTCTGGGAATAGACTCGACCAGGTGCATTTCGGCACGCCGTTAATCCACGCAGTTTCATCCATACTAATATTATAAATGCGAAAGTGTGTCTATCTGTCTGTCTGCTACGCTTTCACGGCCCATTTGTTCAACCGATTTTGATGAAATTTGGTACAGGGATAGGTTGTAACCCGGGGAAGGACATAGGCATCTTTTTATCCCGGAAAATTCAAGAGTTCTCGCGGGAATCAAAAAACCTTAATCCAAGCGGACGAAGTGCGGGCATCATCTAGTAATAAATATTATGGCGAATTCTTGCGATTCGGCGTCCCTAGTGGACCTCAGCCTTTATGTTTTATAATAAAACTAGCTGATGCCCGCGACTTTGTCCGCGTGGAATGAGGTTTTTTGGTTCCCGCGGGAACTCTTTAATTTTCCGGGATAAAAAGTAGCCTATGTGCTATTCCAGACTATAATATATTATCTCTGTGCCAAATTTCATCCAGCTCCATTCAGCCGTTGGAGCGTGATTGAGTAACAAACATCCATACATCCATACATCCATACATCCATCCAAACTTTCGCATTTATAATATTTATTTGATTATAGGTTAATAGATTTTTTTCATTTTCTTACAAATTTACTTTCGATTCATAATTAATAAATTTTCGATATAAATGTGATTTCAGTTAGTTTTAATAATTAAGACTGGGTGGGTTAGGACGTTGTGACGTGTACCTTTAGAAGTCTATCACTTATTACTCACAACAACTACTTCTAACAAGTAGGACTAAGTACATGACTTGTACTTCATGACAAGTACACACAACAACTTCATGCCAACACTTTCATAACAAGTAGCACTCCTTCCGATCTTTTATCTTCAAATATGAAAAGATGGAATGATTTATTCATTTATACTTGTGAAATGTCAAGACCCCACCACCTCTAATATTCTGTTCTGCTACTGCCTCTCTTAAGTATTCCATCTCCGACTGCATTATATTTATATCTACTATCTGTGAAAATATTATTTTTGCTCTGGTCTCACCTGTAGCGTAACCTTAAAAGGTTCCAAGTCTCTGGCTCTCTCCTCCAGCAGTCTTATGGCGGGTAGAGCGAACTCCTCCCCCCTGAGGCCGCGGGACTCCTGCGCACCCAGGAACCACACATAGTACGAAGCTTTCTTTATGTCCTTCTTGAGTCGCAACGCCATTGTTGTTAGAGGCGCTGGGGCTCCTATGTCATTGTTGAATACCTGGAAAAAGATAGAGAAATCAAATTTATTTTCTACTGTTGAAGATTGTAATGCTTTAGTTTTAAGATACCGTAACTGGTTATCACCATCATGTTACCAGTCACCATTATGTCACCATTATGTCACCAGTCTTTGGAATGAACTTCCCTCACATATTCACCGTGCTAAAACCTCAAATAAGTTTAAAATTGACGTCAAAAAGCATTATCTGTCTCTTTGTTATCTTTAATAGCGGCATGTATATTTTTCTTTTTTTCCTTTTGTATATTTATTTATGTATTAAGTTATAGTCTATTTAGTCTTACGTATGTCTATTATAATTATTTTGTATATATTAGTGTATCATAATTATGTTTTATATAATTGGTATAGGTTAGTTTATTTAGATATTAGTATTTAAGTTTATTTTTATTTTTGCACCACCTCCCGTTGTCCTCTTCTCCATTTTTTCCCTAGCGCTAAGGTTGTCTGGAAGAGATCGCTGTTTAGCGATAAGACCGCCTTATTGTACCTATATTTTAAGTTTCCTTGTATCTTGTTTCTTTTGTGTTTTTGTGGTGTACAATAAAGAATATACATACATACATACATACATGTTAATCGTCAATAAGTGTACAGTGTACCTAATTTGAATAAATAAATTTGACTATGACTTTGAACGTTCTATAAAAGATTTTTCTTGATTTTTAAGCTTCTTTTGGAAAGCAACGTAATTATAAAATTACAACTTGTTTGCATAGTAATAATATACTTACCTAAATAAAACTACGAACAGCTATTTTTCAGGTTCCATAAATTTTATTTTGTAAGTACATACATATTTGTACATAATATTTGTAAAGTTAAAAAGGATGGCTTGACTTTAATGTATTATATGTTACATTATTCAAACAAACAGCTTAATATTTTATTATTTAAAGAATTTCCACGTGACTGCATTTAGATATTCAAGTATCGTATAAAGTTTTACAATTCAGCACTGGTCGCCATGTATGTATTGGGCATTGGACATTTTGTAATATATTGACCATAATAAAATTAGCTATGTCGGATCACGTAATACTATTGCAAAATAAGGGCATTGGACTTAGGCCTTCTATCGTTTATCGAAACGTAAATTCAATAGTACAGGACAAGCGAGCTGCGTTCAGTTCATATAAATAACAAACGTTTTCTTCGGTCGCAGCACAATCAGATCTCTTAGACACCTACTTCAAAAAAAAAAACAGATATCTGTTTTTTTTTTCTCGCCAACCGGTAGATACTGAGAAGATCGTCCTCTTAGCACAGAATATTATCAGTTTCTTATAGTATCTTGGTTTTTAAAAGCAAGTGAATGTAATGTACATTACCATTCACTTGCTTTATGCACATAATCTGATTGCGGATGAAGCGTGCGCGTTTCTTTTAAAAATGAGTAATTATTAGATTTTCAGAAAATATACAGCATCTATAGGGTGCTTGCTAAAAACCCTGGGAACGCAAGTGAACATTTACCTTCCATCCCAGTGACTTTATATAAGTAAATAGGTAATTTCCATATATCGATTAGGAAGGAAAGATTCAATTGCGAATAATTTAACGAATACCGGCATCATGTCGGAATTTCATTTGAATTGGTAGCGAATAAATTGTATGAAAAAGTATTGGAAAGTAATGAAAAATTCGTATCGAATACATTTTACATTACATTGAACTTCTACCAATCTCTCTGTACAATCCCATGCATTCTGGGGTATCAGACGGAGAGATATACTTAGGCTATTTTTATCTTGGGAAATCAAAGAGTTTCCACGGGATAGGATTGGGAAAGCTTAAATCCACGCGGAACAAGTCGCGGGCATCTTCTAGTAGTTAAAAAGGTGATACTAAAATGCTAACATAACGGTTCAGACTTATGACATAGTCAAGGTAGAGAAACGCATGATAGTTGTAAAAGAATAATTGAGTAAAAAACCTGCAGGTTTATTGTTTTAAAAATATTAATATGTATTAGTTATAGGTACTTATAAAGTTATAGTATCACCTAGTGATTTTCTATTATACCAGAGTAAAAACATGAATGTGTGTGCATTGTTACGGTTTTAATAAAATAAATATCTAATGTGTGAAAATCTTTACACCGAAAAACTCAGCGGAAAACTCTTTCTCTATAAGTTTCTAAAATATCAGTGGGTTTACGTATCGCTAATAATTTTATTAAAACTATGTATGGAATACTTACCTGAGATTTGACGAATGAAAAGATCGTTTTAGATAAGTAGGTACTACTTAACTACCTGATAATGAAAAAAACGCTGACGCTACAATTAAATTAATTCGTATTTTAGCGTTTAAAACTTTAAACCACCGTGAGTGATGTTATAATTTTTAAATAAAACCCCGCTATCTTAAAGACCAAGATTTTACAGATTGTGTAATAAAAATGCAATACCCTAACGACTTTAAATATTACGTCTATAATGTTAACTCTCCATACTAAGTACTACTTCATTATAATTTGTGGTCAAGCGGTAAACCATCAAACGATAAAAATAAAAGGAATGCAAGATTACATAATTATTGGCGGTACGCCTTTAACAGTAGGATGGCAGCACCAGGCCAGAAAAAAAAATTAGATACTTATTTTAAAAAATCCGAATTGACTCTGCTGGAAGTCGAACCCGGGGCCTCCCACAAAACTACAGCGCTCATGACTGCCCCAGGGAGTTTGTTAAAAGGTGGTCTTTCTGATTCGATGCACTATAGATGTAAAACTATAGGTATTTTAAATATGTAAGTATATGTACGTCGAAAACAGTTGACCGCTTGTGTATTACGAATTCTCTCACGCATTCGTTGCTTCACTTGTTCTCAAACCTTGACTCATTTTCTTAACAGCTAAGACACACGAAATCCGCAAACGCTAACAAAAACTAATAAAATTGCTCAATACTAAGATTTAATTATTACCGATGCGATTATTCTTCATAATTCTTAAAACTTGCCCAACGTTTTTATGGACTTTATAATGAACATACTTACTCAGTGCTCGCCTAATTATTTATTTCCTAAGTTGATTTGGTTGGTTTATTACCTAAGTTTACTTAAAATTTCATGAAAAAGTTACATCTCTTCATTTAAATCAACTCGAGCGCAGAAACAGGAAAGTTTATCTAACTCGATAAACTTATTTGCCACGCAATTTTTCTAGCACTGATTGACTCAGGAACACCCAAACCCTTGGACCTATAAAGATGGAATTTTGGACATAATTAGTTCCATTAATGTTTGAGACAAGGGATAAAGTCGGAATTTTCGACATTCCTTCGGGAGCAAAGCCCCGGGTCGCTAGCAGACCAATAAAATACGTGCGAAAATTTCTAACACCTCCTCTCTAAGTAGGTACTTCAGAAATAATAAAATATGTGTTATTCGGTCCGGTACAGGTTTGATGTTTTCAGCTACAAAGTACCTAACTAATATAAAAAATATATAAGATCGGGGGCACAGCAGTGCCTCCGCCAAGACTAGCAAACAAACAACACGGCCATAAAGTTTTGCCGAAGCATTTTATTATTAGCTTAAAACTTTTTTTGAAAAGCCTTTTTAGGGTTTCGTACCAAAATGGTAAAAATGGAACCCTTAATGGTGCGACTTTCTCCGTCCGTCCGTCCGTCCGTCACAGTCGATTATTTCAGTAACTATTAAAGCTATCGACATGAAATTTGGAATAGTTGTGTATAATAGTAACCTAACATCATTAAAATAAAAAAAAATCGAAAATTATTTTTAGTTTAATTAAAAAAGGGGGAAAATCGGGGGTTTGAAATTTCAAAGTATGATAACTATACTGAGTGGGATATCATATGAAAGGGCTATACTTTTACATTCTAAAACAGATTTTTATTTATTTTTATGCATAATAGTTTTGGTTTATCGGGCAAAATGTCGAAAAAAATACCGTTCCCCGCCTTTATCTCCGAAGTTTACCAATTGAAAAATCTGAAATAATTATGGTCAATAGAAGCTTATGTATATTTTACAGGAAAAATAAAACCAAAGCTCTAACTAGCATAGTTTTTTTTATGTTAACAATAAACCTCTACAAACAAAGTTAGTTTTGCGGTTCATTAAATTCATTATTCGTAAAGCTTACTAGTTTGTACGGAACCCTCGGTGCGTGAGTCCGACTCGCACTTGGCCGGTTTTATTTTTTAATGTTGTCTTTAGATATTAATATTTTCTTTCACATTATAAGGCCACAGGCGAAATAGCAACGTATGCAAATGCTATGACCGAGTGTGGTAGGTATTCGTGTCGAGACAAGGACGAAAGCCTCGCTTACTTCGACGTAAGAAGCAAAGGAGTGCTTGTAAAGATAGATATGACGTTATTGTTTATTTATTTCGCATTTCATTATGTAATTTTACTTACCTACAATTTATTTACTATGATCTTTAGATGGAAAAATATATTATATTATTCGATCTATTGTTTCTTACATACTCAAAACCACTTCTGGAATCACCACGGGTAGGTATGTCGGTGTTTGAACGCGTGGACGTCGAAGTGGCGGTATATATATATCCCTGGGGAAGGGACCTCAGGGTCGAGTACGGCTGGAGGGGGGGCTCTAGTCGTGCACCTAACAATACGACCCTGGGAAGACGGCAGCGGGTAATGAGGGGACTTTTCCAAGACCCCGGGATGAGCTCTATGGGCATAGCACAAAGGGGGCACCGATGCGTTTTAAGAGATCTCGGAGCCCCCCAACATGCGTTAAGTCGGCCACGAGGGGGTTTTAGTAGGTAGAAATCCTACATAACCCGATTTGATTTCCCCCCGGGAAGTCGGGTATCTTAAGGAGATTTCCCCCCCGTCAACAAAAAAAAAAGGTAGGTATGTCTGTCAACCAACTTGCTAAGTGCCGCAGCCATTTTATTCTCAGTAATCCATATTTTACTAGTGGTTCGCCCCGAAATGAGACTTCGCGGTATCCATAAACTTTTAAAGAGCGCCATCTATTGACATCATTGTGAAGTTCTGTTAAAAATACTGTAGCTCATTAAAAATGAAATAATTTCGTTTCCTTATAATATTTATCTAATTTTAGTATTTGTTGTTCAAGTACAGGATATAATTCAAATAATTGATCAAGTTTCAGGCTCAGCCTTTCAGAAAATTGAGAGTTCTGAGGTCAACTTTGGACTTTTGAAAATCTCCACTTTGAAAGGGGCCCCATTTCGTCAATTTTAGGGGAAAATTTAAAAAAAAAATATTTTTTCAGGCTCAGCCTTTCAGAAAATTGAGAGTTCTGAGGTCAACTTTGGACTTTTGAAAATCTCCACTTTGAAAGCCCCCCATTTCGTCAATTTTAGGGGAAAAATTTAAAAAAAAAAAAATATTTTTGGACTCTATTCTTAATTATCTTTAAAATGATATACCGCAACCTTATGTCGTTATAAAAATATTTTACTTCGCATTCGCTTCTAATGAGAGCCCTCCTGAAATAAAGACTTTTATAACTTTTTAATTCATATTCGGCTGGAGGCCGTCGGTTTACACATTATATTTAAATTTGAAGTAATTATGTTCAGTAATTCAGAAGTTATAAGGCCCTGACAGACGGACGGACGGACGGACGGACAAGTGCAAATTCACTCAAGTAGACTCAGAGACCTTCGCTTGGCTCGGTCAATAAATCCATAGCATTTAAAATATTACTATTATAAAGTAGTATTACTAATAAAAATAGTATTTCCTATTATAAATGCAAAAGATTTTTTGTTTGTTGGTTTGTCCTTCAATCAGAATTCAGACCGCAACAGAGCAACGGATCGACGTGATTTTTTGCGTAGCTGTTATATTATGTATAGTTATTATTGAGGACCTTGAGAGTGACCTAGGCTATTCCAGCGGAATTTTTACCTTAGGCCAGGACTACACTAGGAAGTTGTACTCACATAAGCCACTTTAATAAGTAACTTACGAAATGTAAACAGTCTTATAAGTCGCGAATCGTATGTACTTAAATGTTAGTTTTGTTAGTACTTAACTTACGTACGCTATACTTACGTTAAAACAATTAGTGTAAATCATAATTATCTTATAATCATGACACAGTGATAATAATATTCATAATTCAGAATAGACTACATCACATAATATTCAATGGCATTCCATAAAAAAATAGTATTAGAAAAATAAGAACTTTTCGTTACTCATCTCTTAAAAAAACAAAGTAAGGTAAGTATGTTATCTCGTCTTTATTTAGAATGGATGTTTTCAAACAAAGTGAGATTTAGGAAACATCCATCATGACTTATCGACACTCTTGAGATATCAGAGGAATTTCGTAATGCCGGAGACTTTATCTGTAGCAGGAACACCATTGTAATATTGAGAGCTGCCAGTGCCTTAAATAATAAATCTAAGGTAGCGTCGATTTTAAGCCAGTACTTCTTGAAACAAATAAATCATCACAGCATCACTGGATTCTGCATTGGTTTCTCAGACCAAAAGATAGTTTCCTCTCTGAAAGGGACTCCTTCTATTTCTATCTATGAAACTTCAAACCATCATAGTTTTGCCTTACCTATATACCATGTTTTCTTCCGGGATACAAGTTACTTTTCACCAAAATGGCTAAACGGATGGACTGTGAAAAGGCAACAAACATACCTACACTTTCGCATATTAATATCTGCTATCATATTAGCTAATGCCCGTGACTTCGTCCTCTTTGAAAAAGATTTTCTAATTTCCACGGGAACACCTTAATTTTTCGGGATAAAAAGTAGCCTATGTCACTTTCCAAGTTCTCAACTATACCAGAGCTATACTTATGATAAAAATCACATCGATACTTTGCTCTTTTGCGGCGTGATTGAAGGACAAGCCAAACAAACACACAATCGCATTTTTTTAAAATAAGTACCTATGATTATAAAACGAGTATTAAAAAACTAGCCTAGTAAATAGTAAAAGTTCATAAAAACGGTAAGATTGTACCTGACATTAGCTTAATTTCGTAGCGAGCACGAGTAACGGGCGCGGTCGTTGACAGTGCCATCTCCCGTGCTAATGCTACGATTTATACATAACCAGACTAGCTGATGCCCGCGACTTCGTCTGCGTGAATTGAGGTTTTTTGATTCCCGCGGGAACTCTTTAATTTTCCGAGTTAAAAAAGTAGCCTATATGTTATTTCCGACTATAATCTATCTCTGTGCCAAATTTAATTCAGATCCGTTCAGCCGTTCCGGCGTGATTGAGTAACAAACATCCATCCATCATTACATCCATCCATCCATCCAAACTTTCGCATTTATAATATTAAGTAAGTACTAGCTGATGCCCGCGACTTCGTCCGCGTGGTTTAAGTTTTTTTTTTGTTCCCGCGGGAACTCCTTAATTTTCCGTGATAAAAAGTAGCCTATGTCACTCTCCAGGTCCTCAACTATACCCATGCCAAAAATCACGTCGATCCGTTGCTCCGTTGCGGCGTGATTGAAGGGCAAACCAACAAACCAACAAAGAAACACTTTCGCATTTATAATATTAGTATGATAGAAGAATAGATGAGATTACGAAATTTGCTGGAAAAAAATGGCCCCAAAAACCAAAAAAACAGAGACCGATGGTCTTCTATGGAGGAGGCCTTCACCGTCAACTAGAGGGGTTCTTGCTACTAAAATTAGAAATATGTATTAGTTTTATTTAATTTTACTTTTTAATCTATAATTAATTTAGTAATTTAAGATTTGTTTATCCCAGTCAAAAGTTTGAATTTGACATGAAATATTTAAGGTCCTTTATATTTTTTATTTTAATGAAATACCTAATTTATTTAGAGGCTGTATCTTGGGCAGACACATCGGCCACTTTGGGTTACTAATCTCAGGGTTCATAAAGTCATAAAGTCATAAATATTTATTCAATTTAGGTAGAAACACTACACATATTGACGTCCAGTTACATAAAAATTTGATTCTTCCAGATTTTTTCCAAAATTTGACTATAATAAGTCTATGCATCAAATCTTAAGTAGGTATGTATATTATAATGAGTTCGATTCTTAAATAATTCGATAATAATTATTCGCTTTCATCTAAAACAAAACTCGACTTCAAAACCAACCTTTACCACCAACCTTTAAGTACCAACTTAAACTAAAAAAATAATAAACATTATCTGTTACTATATATTTTGATTTTTGTTGATTTTTTTCTAAAAGCACTGAATCAATTTCGATATAATTTAACTTCTCAAGTATGATCTACTAAACAAAAAAAGAATCATCAAAACTGATTCATAATAATGTGCGGAATGATCGCGTGACATACACACAAAAAAAACTACAGTCGAAATGAGAACCTCCTCTTTTTTTGAAGCCGGTTAAAAACTGCTAAAATAGATGACATCAGCGATAGGTAGTTAGGTACGTAGTAGAAACGTTCGGTTTTTTTCTAATTTGTGGTTAAGTATAATTATGCACATAATTTCAACCGGTTTTAAGTTCAAGGCCTCCTACGTAATATGATACTCATCACAAAGAATATTAAATAGGTACACAAACATGATGCATAATCAGTCGAATAAATGAAAAAAAAGTCATGACTACTTCAAGCCTGTATAGCATGTATGGTCGCTCTTACCGCGTTTGATTCAGTTTAAACTAAGAATTTAGCTAAAATAATTCTACCACTACAAACAAAATAGACATCTATTATTACTCCAAATCGATTTACTAACAATAAGTGTTCAAACTCGCCTAGAGCTTGGCATCAATAGACTATTATAGTAGTTTAAGTCCAGGCTGCAAGTGCTAACTTCCTTGCTCAGGAAATAATCTAGCGCTAACCGGTCTAGGCAGCGGTGGACTAAGAGCATCACGTGGAGGCCCGGGGTGGCGTCAGAATGAGGCCCCTGGTTTCTTTTATGATGCTTATTATTGTATTTTGTTTTGGACACAACTTTTGTCAACCTCACTAGCGCAGGTGAGCGCTGTGGTCTTATGGATGGAAGGTTCGATCCTCGGCAGACTCAATTTGCAAATTTCTGAATTTTCGTTTTGGTATACCGCCATGCGATTACGCGTTCCGGGGTGATGCCACGCATAAACAGGTGCATAAGATGGCGAGATCGCAGTCAAGGGCAGTTAAAGAAAACTGGTTTGTGCTGAAAATATTTCGGCTTGTTTTCAGAGTTTAATAATGAGGCAATCCCAGGTTTGGACGTTGGAAGCCCCTCTAGACCAGGGGCCGGGGCAGACCGCCTCCTTAGTCCCACCCTTAGTCCGCTATTCGGTACAGGCACATCGTCGGATAACGGGATACGTGCAACTGAAATAATATATTGAGGACTTATCCCGAGCTTGATACGGAAACTAGGTATTAATATTCTCTATCGTCGGCCATACTTTTCCCGGTAGGTACGACCATATTACCATGAACTGTTTAACCACCCCTTATATTTAGCAGTATCTTTGTCTTCGGGCCAAGGGTCCACTAGCAAGTTTTCTTGCAGAAGTCTTTGTCACTGTCAATTTCTGCAAGTTTTTTCCATTGGAATGTTACTTCCGCCGTGTGCAGGTACTTCAAGGTGACTTGCAAAAGTTCACATCTGGAAGTTTTATTGCTATAAGTGGGCACTTAGAATAAAGCTACATTTAGTTTCAATTACCATTTTGCGATTTTTAAAGAAAGTTTGTATATTGCCAATTTGCCATCTCAACTTCGAACAAGTTTATTTAATTATGTGTGCTAACCATATTACCATATTAGTCGCCCTAGTCTGTATCCATTCGATAACCTATTTATTACATCATCATTTGCAATAGCAAAAAGGTGGACTTTAATGAGCTTTTATAATTAAAACATATAAAATGATAAAATCAGACCCCACCTGCGTTGTAGTATCACGTCAGAATGTTAATTGGAATTTAATCTAAGGGCATTCACCTTTAAGATAACGCTTGACTATAATATACTTTGGAATTCCGTAGTAACCTGATTACCGTGATAACATTAATTAGCGTCACAAGTTTGTTTACAAGTCATCTGCATCGAACTTGAGACTTGAGGACCACAGTAATGTTGTACCTAA
Source organism: Erebia ligea (assembly GCA_917051295.2). Classification (NCBI taxonomy): domain Eukaryota; kingdom Metazoa; phylum Arthropoda; class Insecta; order Lepidoptera; family Nymphalidae; genus Erebia; species Erebia ligea. The sequence continues at coordinate 12,874,867 of OU785228.1, forward strand.
TTATGTAGATAAAGATATAATTTTAAGAAATAGATTTATTAAAACAAGTGAGTTGGTACCTTGAGTATCACAAAGTAAGGTTATAATTATTTCTTATTGCCGTCGAACACCATTTAATGCGAAATTCACACGTACCCGTGATTAAAGCGTCAGCAAAAACAGTATTTTTTAAATATAAAGCGAAAAAAGTTGAAAAGGATTTATTTGCAATCTGATCAAGATTTAATCCATCTGCAAAAGAAAGCTATGTAATAAAAGAAGTTAAAGATACAATTAATGGGTAAATAAATAAAAAGGAATGAAAATGCACATATATTTTGCCGTTTCCTTTTTTAACGCCGCCGGTAAAGAAGTTTCACTTTAAAAATATAGTTCCTAAAATAATATACAAAATACTAATTAATTAAATTAACGGAACAACATTGCAGCGGATTTGTTTTACCGTTAATTGATTACTTAAATCTATTCTGTTGAAATGGTTTATAATAAATATAATAAAATATAATAAACTTTAATATTATTATTGCCGATAGGTGGCGATTTGCACCCTTAAACAGTATTCAATTCTATGCCTTGATATGGGTAGTCGGGTATGTTACACTCTCTTTAACGTTTCTGTGGTGGTGTCGTGTGGTGCGGGTTGTTACGTTCCCTCAAATATGGTTGAGCGAAGCAATGGCTGGATCATGCGTCATGCTCGTGAACGGGTGCCACCGTCGGAAATGGGGCTGCCTCTGTCTGCCAGTCTTGGCGTGTATTGAATATTGTAGGTATGCTCGTGAAAAAAGCTTACTATACAATCGAAGATTACGTAAATGATAAAAAAAACAGCGTGGATTTGATTCGCTCCAGCTATGCGTGGGACTGCAGTTACTTGTATCATTATGATGATTGTAAGTTTTGATGGAAAAGAGCAACCACCGAGTTTCTTGCTGGCTCTTCTCGGTAGGAATGGCATTCCGAACCAGCGGTAGATTCATATTATAACGATTCAAAAGCGCTTGTAAAAGCTTATTTGAATAAAAAACATTTTGAATTTGAATTTTGAATTTTGAATTTATAAAAGTGAATTATTATATCCGTTCATAGATTAAAAAATGTAATACATTCGAGTCTTTTTGCTAACGCTACTATCTCTACAATTAGGAATATGCGCAAGAGAACATTAATTTACAATTTACAACTTATGTTATTTCAACTGGTCCAAGGTTTGGTGCTCGGCTCACGCGTGAATAATTTGAATTACACTACAGTAATCATAATAGACACATAATTACCTAACGGCCATTCTATAGAAAATTATAAGTTGGACTGCAATTTTAAAAATACACGCGACGTATAGCTCTGTACATGTATCTGTTAACGGTACTTTTAAGTATTAAAATTATGGCTCTTCTTTTCTTCTTAACTTTGTTTGATCTACAGTAATATTATAAATACGAAGGTATTTTTATCTGTCCGTCTGTCTGTATATTTTCAGTCAGATTATCCACTCCACTTCACAGATTTTACGAAGTTTGTGGGTGCATAGATATTTTTTATAGCGGATACGGACAAAGGCTATTTTTATCCTGGATAATCAAAGAGTTCCAAAGGGGGTTTTAAAAGCCTTAGTTAATTCACACAGACGAAATAGTGGGCCTCTAGTAAGTATATTTTTAAGTACATAGAGTACTACCACAAATTACCTGCACCACTGGATAAACACTGAAGGCCGTCTTCGTTGTCTCAACCTATAGTCGGCTATAGACGTCCACAGCTGGACGAAGGTCTCCTGCATGGATCTCCACAGAACACGGTCTTGTGCCGCTTGTTTCCAGGGGCTCCCAGGTACACGCTTGAGATCGTCCGGCCACTAGTGAAAGCCTATTATACTAAATTTGGAAAACAGCTTTAGAAATTGCCTCATTGAGTTAAGACTTTGTGTTTCAATCCTAAAAAGACTCGTTAATATTTTGTCAACGCAGCCCAAAAATCTAAGGTACCTACAAATACAGACAAAGGAGCGACAGGTAGGTACTTTTGTCAGCGCTTTTATCACAAACACAATAAAGACGAATGGTACATTGGCACTTGATCACAAACGAAAGAGAAAGTGCTAACGTAAGAAAGATATTTAAACTGGCAAGTGATGAATCAATGACCATAACGATACGTTTTAATAATTTTACTTCTCACTTTTTTAGCGTCGGTTTCACTTCCGTCTATTTACTTGTTTCATTTTTAGTTTTGACTACGATCTTATCTCAATCTATATTATTTTCTAAATACTCCAGGCTTGCTTTCAACACTGAAGCAGCGACGAAATTGCCTATGAAATTAAATGGAAATATGAAATCTGGCATATCTATAATTTACATGCCCATTAGGTAAAAGCTTGGAATTTCTATAAGTTTAGTTTCACACTTTAGTGTGTCACCTTCGCTAAAATGTTGCGAGAAATGACCGTATTCCTATATCGGTCTTCTAGCGAATCGATGCAATGATTTGAAAGTAGCTCTTCTGCTGAGTTCCTTTCTGACTCTTTTCGGTAGAATCTTCCTTCCGAACCAGTAGTACCTACCTACCCTTTAAGCTTATATTATGTCCTATGAGCTAGAAATTGGCCCACGTGAAATAAATCTTTATGAATTTTTCTGGTTTTTTTCACAATTTTCGGGGTCGAATTGTTTGTTAACCCTGTTACAGCAGAGTTACTTCCTGCCCTCCAAAACTGCAAAGTTAGATTTTGATAATATCTACCTATTAAATTTCGAGTTCCATCTCCTCATCCCATTTCATCCATTCCATCCTCATCCATTCTCCTCATCTCATTTGGATGTTTGAAGTAGTTTTAATTTAAATTGTGTGTTAAAGCTCTGTCGATTCTGATATTATGGTAAAAATATCCTATACCCTTAGAATAAATACCACTATAATATTATAATGAATGTGAAAGTTTTGATGTTTGCAAGTTTGTAAATGTGTGTGAATTTGGATGTTTGTTTCTTCTTCATACCGCAATGACTGAACCGATTTGGCTATAATTTGGAATGGAGATAGCCTGAATTAACACTGTATAATTAGGAAAATTAAAAATTTCCCGCGTTAACCATAAACCTCAATCCACGCGGACGAAATCGCGGGCATCGTCTAGTAACAGATAAAACTCTAAGTTAGTTAATGGACTTATGTGTATTGCATTCAAATCCAATCTCGATTCGTTATTCGGTTCGTTATATGAAAACTTGTTCTCAATAAAAATCAACGGATATTGCCAAATTCGATAAATCTCTTGATTGATTTAGAACGGATACTGGTTGCTGTTATTTTGTGTTTTATCGTTAGTGGGGCATATTTAGTTGCATAAATACTGCTCTAGCGAGTTTTATAACTTTCGCTCTTCAATGGAAAATTATTGTTAAATTGATATCATATTATATGAAAATACTACTTTGCTGTATTGACCCGCGACGCTTATCAACAGAATTTATTTTCATCTGAAATTATTGCTTAACTAGCTGATGCCCGCGACTTCGTCCGCCTGGTTAAGGTTTTTTTGATTTCAGCGCGAACTCCTTAATTTTCCGGGATAAAAAGTAGCCTATGTCACTCCAGGTCCTCCACTATATGGGTATAGTATAGCCAAAAATCACGTCGATCCGGTGCTCCGTTGCGGCGTGATTGAAGGACAAACCAACAAACAAACACACTTTCGCATTTAGAATATTAGTATGATTTATTAGAGTTAGTGAGTGAGTATTAAGAGTTGAAGGTACAAAAACAGTTTTTTGTGTACCTACAGTATACTGTGTTTCACACAAAAAACTTCTTCAGACCCATTGACTGACGATATCAATGTGGGTGACGAGAAAGGAATTTTTTGCCCTTGACTGCGATCTTATCTTGTGGTAAGTGATAATTCATATCCATATCCACATTAATATTATAAATGCGAAAGTGTGTCTGTCTGTGTGTCTGTCTGTCTGTCTGTTGCTTTCCCGGCCTATCTTTTCAACCGATTTTGCTGAAATTTGGTATAGAGGTACTTTTTATCCCGGAAAATGAAGGAGTTCCCGCGGGAATCAAAAAAGCTAAATCCACGCGGACGAAGTCGCGGGCATCATCTAGTGCAGTATAAGATGGTAGCGGGCTAACCTGTTAGGGGTCTGGCAGTTATAATAAACCCATATCCCTAAACGGTTTCTACACGGGATCGTACCGGAACGCTAATTTGCTTGGCGGCACGGCTTTGCCTGTAATGGTAACTAGTCACGGCCGAAGCCTCCCATCAGACTAGACCAGTGAAAACTGAAAAGCCAGAAATTATAAATTGCCAAATTAAAACTGCCAGGGATCAAACCCTGGACCTCCCACGTTAAGATAACAGCGCTCACCACTGCGCCAGAGATGTCGTCAAAAATTGACTATGGATGAGAAAAGCCGAAGGTCGGGTGGGAAGGCTTGTATAGATTCTAACAGTGGACGTTTTAAATTACAAGTCACCACTAATGTATTGTCTGGATAATATTTACTAGGTTCCTCAATATAGAGCAGCTTCGCTGATGGTGGTGTGATAGTCTTAAGATTAAGAGGCTTTATACTCCCAATCATTTACAGATTTCCCGCAAATAAATAGATTTCCCGCAAATAACTAGATTTCCCGCAAATAACTGTGTAGGTGCATGTAAGTACTAGGTTTTGTAGACAAGCCTAATATTGCATTACATACAGGCAGTTGCTGTCGGCACTCAAGCCTGTCCTACTGTACCAGTAACGAGGCAGATGAAAGTAAGCCGACCGGCACTTCCGCTATAGGAAGTTACGTCACTAACTGGACAAGTGTAATGGCTGCAGGCAATATATTAATAAAATTGATTATACATAATTGGCAAATAGTTTGCTAACGTCTAGTACCTACCAAAGTTTTCCTAATTTTCCTTAATTAAATTCACAAAATGATTTCTGTAACGTAATGTAGGTAACGTAACCTATTAAGCATACAATATTATGGCTAATGTTTGACATGTTTTTATAATACGTGCGGAGGTCCCGGGTTCGATCCCCGGCAGGGTTTGGAAATTTATAATTTCTAAAATTTCCCTGGTCTGGCCTGGTGGGAGGCTTCGGCCGTGGCTAGTTACCACCCTACCGGCAAAGACGTGCCGCCAAGCGATTTAGCGTTCCGGTACGATGCCGTGTAGAAACCAAATAGGGGTATGGGTTTAATTAACTGCCATGCCTCTAACAGGTTAGCCCGCTACCATCTTAGACTGCATCATCACTTACCATCAGGTGAGATCGCAGTCAAGGGCTAACTTGTAGTGGATTAAAAAAAAAAAAAATACCATAAGAAATAAACAATAAACATATTATAGAGATTGTACTGAATTGAACGTAATCATTATTGATAGGTATACATTTTGAGGCTGTTGGAAAGTTTTCATACAAAAGCTAATATAGAGACATCTGACAGCAATGAGGCACTGACCATGGTTTTTATGAGAGAAAATGGCATTATTGTTTTACATAATGCCTAATATTATTTATTATACTACTAGTCACTACTTTTTTCGAAATCCTGCGGAAATAAAATGTCCAGTTTCAAGCAAAAATCACGTCGATCCGTCGCTCCGCTGCTGTGTGACGGAAGGACAAATAAAAACACTTTCGCATTTATAATATTATGGGTAGTTAATATTTACCATGTAAATGTCCAAATAAATCGGCGCAAATTAATTTATTGCAGCATGTTTTTTTACTATTGTATGCAAACGAAGATCTTGCAAGTGCGCGTGTTATTTTGCCTGGTGTTTATTCTACTTTCACGCCTAGTTTTCACAACGTTTATAACTACCATCCATTTTTGTGTATAATTTGAAATAGACATAGAAATAGGCGTTTGACTTAGAAATCCTTTCGGCATTACTTTCATAAATATAATGTTTACGACATAAATTCAGAATAATTATTACAAGTTCAATTCAATTAAAAGAACATTCCTTACAATGTAGATTAAAATAATAATATGTAGGTACAGTTCGCGCGCGAGTTGAATACAGAGTAAATGTATGTGGCACCATACATTTGCTCTGCATTCAACTCGTGCGCGAACTATAGGTATATAGAAACAATGAAAGGACAAGCGGCCACACAATGAATTTCTGATTATCTGAGTTCTGACCTTACTAGCATCCCTCCTAGAGTCTAAAGAACTAGTTTCGCTAAGGCAACTATCAAAGGCTTCCTTTAGGAAGCTGCTGAAATCTACTCAAAAGATGCGGTAACAAGGGTAATAAATAAAGTAAATTTAAGCGTAATAGGGTCGCAGTGGTTGCAATCCGAGGCCCAATTGTCTAAGCAAATCGTAATGATTTGACAGCTTAAAACGTATTACTTGAACTGTTTGAGTTCATACATGCTTTCTGATCTGCAGGCTGAACTCCATAAAAAGGTCGAATTATCCGTTTGACAAACGATTACGATTTCCTTACACAATCGGGGTCCAGGCCAAAATGACCGCGTGAAATGTCCGCGTCGCGTCGGAAAAGAACATTGAAATAGAATGATAAAATTTTACATCAATGGAAAAGAACGATGTTTTATCTTGACGTCTAGTTCGCGCGCTCCATATACAAGTGAAAGACGCGTGACGCAGACTTTTTGATATAGATATTTTTTTTGTCCGTATGTTTTCACTCTTACACGTAGACATGTGTATAGCCGCTACTGGTAAAAAAGGGTAATTCACGTTACGTCATTACAAATCAAAATCAAATCAATAAAACTGTGATAACAATTAACACTTTCGTGATAAAGACTTTATTAAAATGTTCATATAATCGTAAGTAATAATTCGTAATCGATTTTATCGTAAGTTAGAGACGAGACGTAAGACGTAAGTCGATTTTTCCGTAAGCTTTCATAGTCTCCTTGCTTCGAAATGGACAAAAATATTGCGCGATCGGCTGAGACGAACATTCACAATTTTTTTAGTTGTTTTCGATTAAGCTGTATTCATAGTGAAGAAAACATTTACATGCAATATTCGTGTTCAAAATTAGGTTAAGTCAAGATTAACTTACACTTAATATGAATAATATTATGATATTTGTCGGACTAAGTAGTAATTTAACACGAATAATATTTTGCAGTTTTACTTTCACAGTTCACATCCCGGGTTTTTAGTTGGTAAATTTTTGCTATTTTTCCATAACCATTTTTTTATTACTAGACCTTGAGGATATCCGAGACTTCATCCACGTGGATTTAGGATTTTGCAAAATCACGTGAGAACTCTTTTATTATCCATGATAATAGTACCCCATGTCCTTCCTCGGGATGCAACCTATATGGAATGGGTTGTGAAATACTAGCAGACAGACAGATAATTTTTAGCTTAGCTTAGCGGTTCCAAGACAGGACCAGCTATAACTGGAAGTCGGGTATATTTTAAACTGATAAAATACCAGATCAAATTCAAATTTTATGCGATTTAACTGTGATGTCAGAGATATATTTTTTTAAATATTTTATTCAATCGATTTGACAAGAATAAAAATATCTTAAATACTCTATCTATAGGAAGAAGATCACTTGGGCACTTGAGGATTCTTGAGGATTGAGGGAACGAAGTACCCATACCCGGGGTACCCAGGGTACCCGGGGTACCCGGGGTCACAGCTGAAAATCAGCGCCTTGCTTTGTATGCATTTTTATAGCATATGACGCAAGGCAAAACGCTGAGCTGTACACCCTTTCTGGGTGGTGTCACAGACAAAAGTGTTACATTTGTATCTAGTTTTGTCTGTGACACCACTGTTTAATAAACTGTTTTTCTTTCTTTCTTTGTTTTCTTTCTTTCCATATTCTCAGAAAATCTCTCTTAAGGGAAGTTTCGGAAAGTTTCTCTCTCCTTCATACATCGCAGATTTTTACATTGTCAAAATTCGAAAGCCTCAAACCATACTTAATGGAATCGATAACTGTCGTCATCGATACGTTAACGAAATAACACATATTAATGTGTGTAAACTAAAAATTGTCATAGGAGTAATCCATACATTTTTGTGCCTCGATATCGGCGAATCTATTTATGTCGGCAACGGTAAATGTCGTTATCATGTCAGCGAATGAAAGAACGCTCTTAAGTATGCTAAAATTGCTGTTTCTTATAAAATATCCGACCTGACGATACAACCTGCACAATAGCCTTGACCGTGTTTGTGTTTACATCAGGTACATTGTGATCCAGTGTAGGTGGAATTCATATAGATAATATCACATTGGAATAATAAATCATCAAAAGCCTCGACTGTCTAGTCTATAATAGATCACTTCATAGGATTAAAGCAATTAATTAAATCAACACGTTAGATCCACTTGAATAAGGTAGCGCGAGCTTAGACCTATGAGCGCGAGCTCATATCATTTAATTTCATTTTAATTTACTCGTAGTTCCGAGGGATAACTTCGATATTTTAACAGTTTTGGTGGTGACAGAAAATCACAAATTCTTTCCTTAGAATTCTTTCCTAGGTACCTACCAAGTTTTACTAAGTATACATAACCTGGAGCCTTTAAAACTTTTCACTTGTCAATTTTTACTTTTATGGATAGCGCAAAACTTTCAGTGTTCACTACGTAACAGTGTAGGTACCTAGTACGTACACGTACGGTACTTCTCTTTTTTCAACCCGTAGACCAAAAACGAAACCGATTTCACGTTAGCACTCGCGTGGATCACACGTGATATTTCACGCATCAGCAGTCGGAGACACCAGAGGGTAGGGTAAATGTATGATTTCGACTGAGACAGTGAGTGGCGACAACGATAGCCAGCTCTACATTAGCTCTGTCATCTCACCTATCGTCATTTCGTACAAAGGTTAAAGGTACAAAGGAAAGTCATTTTTTACGGCCTATGCCCTACCTAGTACTGACTTACCTTTGTACCTTTATATGTACCTTTTAATACTAAATTTGGTAACATTGATTAAGGTCTACGCGTCAAACTAAGAAGAGGACGGAGTTTCCGCCTTACTATTAAGCATTTTTCTTGCAAACCGTAATTTTCAAATAACAAGTAGGTAGTAACTAGTAACGTAATATTGTGTAGACTTTGAGAGCGGCAGCTGGGCGAAGTGAAAAATGGACGATTAGGTACCTCGGAGTCACAATACCTCCGTATCAATGTATACCGCGCCGTTTGTAATACCTAGGAGAATAAAATTATGGGTTTACACATGATGTGACACCATTCGAACAAACCATTTCACACTAAATTGCTTCCTATCGAGGATGGTTAAATACGTAAATCGTTTGCCAGTATAGGACTAATAGTCGTGACTTGTGAGAACAATAAGCTATTATTCTAGCACATCGGATTGCGGACGGAAGGAACGAACCCATGTTGGAAGCCACTGACAATAGATGTATGGATGTACATTTTTTGTCCCAGTTTTGCCTACACATCTTAATACATATTATGTACCAAACAGGGATCACGTGTTTTCGACGGTTTCTATGACACAGCAATGAATGCTCAACTTGGAAATATAAAGTTCTATTCATAGGGTCTATAATTATTTTATAATTTAATCAAGATTTTTGAGGAATGAAATGCGCATGCTACCCAGGTTTAGTGCTTTCTCCGATAATTAATAGGAGCAACGCAAGGCATTACGAGAAATGTGACCAAATCCATATAAATATTATAAATGCGAAAGTTTGGATGGATGGATGTATGTATGTATGGATGTATGTTTGTTACTCAATCACGCTCCAACGGATGAACGGATCTGGATGAAATTTGGCACAGAGATAGATTATAGTCTGGAATAGCACATAGGCTACTTTTTATCCCGGAAAATTAAGAAGTTCCCGCGGGAATCAAAAAAACCTCAACCACGCGGACGAAGTCGCGGGCATCAGCTAGTATGAAATATGTGCAGGATATATTTTGGTCACTGTGCGTTACAGCACATAAGATTATTGAAATAAACAAAATCAACTTTGAAACTGTTTAATAAATTTTAAATAAAAGAGCCAAATTAAATATATTGAAAATTAGCGAGTTTGCTTTCGTGTCCGTCGCTTGACTTGTGGTGTGCAAGTCCGGTGAATTGCACTTTTTTTTGCCAGACGGGCCCGCCTATGCCCGCACCCCCGCTTCAGCGCTTCTTGGCGGGAAAATTTAAATGGCGCGCGAACAGTCACCAACATATATTTTTTGTTGCTTATTAATTGAGTATACAAATTAATAAAATTGGAGTGATCGACTATGATTCCGAAATAAGTAGCTGTTGTTTACATCATAATAGAAATCAAAACACACAGGCACCCATTTTGAAAATAATTATGTAAGTACTCACTATTTACAACATCCCTTTTTCTCAGCTTAATCTTCGAACTTTTTTTCATAGACAAAATTTCACATAAAAAATTTGCATTAATTTAATTCTGCGAAAACTTAGCATTTCTTTTAATTTGTAACGCTAGTATGAAAATATGTTTCGCGGTCGAAGTTTAAGCTTTTGAACTTTTTAAACCCTGATTTCCATACAAGCCTCTAGCCAAATTCTTCGTACTCTAATTTATGGTTGGGATCAAGACGCTAATCATGCTCTAATAAGCGTCTGACCCGGCGCGGTGCGGGCGCATCCATGCTCTACGTGGTTGCAATTAACCAAGGTTGCTGTGCGGTTACGTAACCGTTAACTGTCACCGTAACGGTAGGCTGGAAGCAGTAACGGTAGATTGATTCTTGAATACTTCATCCATACTTCCATATTATTAATATTATATTTAATTAGACAAAAACCCGAAGTTGTGTTAGTTTGATTGTTACTTGTTAAAACCCTAACATAAAATATAAGTACTGAGCTGATTTCACTGAATGGCACAAGCTTTTTGGCAACCTAGAAATTGGAATATGTTACTTTTTATCCCATTCCCGGGAGAGTGGATCCCTAGTGGATTACAAAAGCTAAATCCACGTGTTACATGCAAAAGCTAAGCCGCGAATGGACATGGCGAAACTATAAGGGTTTCTTGTTGACTACGAAACCCTAAAATGGGCGTAAAATGACCCCCCTTAATATATATATTTTTTTAATTTTTAGTATTTGTTGTCATAGCGGCAACGGAAATACATCATTTGTGAAAATTTCAGCTTTCTAGCTATCACGGTTTATGAGATACAGCCTGGAGACAGACAGACAGACAGACAGACAGACAGACAGACAGACAGACAGACAGACAGACAGACAGACAGACAGACAGACAGCGGAGTCTTAGTAATAGGGTCCCGTTTTTACCCTTTGGGTACGGAACCCTAAAAACTAAATAGACGATTCTAAATTAACTTTCTAAGAATTAAGTTTAATAATTTCTTCTTTTTAAGTGAAAAAAAAGATGAAAATTATAGGTAGGTAAGTAATTTAATTAATCTACCTTTTAAAATTTTACATTTTTTGACATGTTATTAAATGCCAACGTTCGAAGCTTTACTTTTACTTTTGTGGAGTATAATCACGACATAATGCTTAAAGGAAATATAAGGTAGGAATAGTTCGCGCGCGAGTTGAATGCATAGCTTATGTATGTGTCACGATACATAAGCTCTGCATTCAATATAATTATAGGTACCTACCTAATACTTATACAACTAAAGTGAAAATTTCAAATAAAGCACGTTATTTGAAACTTTTGGAAATACCGTAGGAAAGTTAAGATAATAATATTATAATTTTGAGATACATTGGAGTCTTGTGTCTGAACTTTTTGTGTCATAATCAAAATTAACCATAAAACAATCAAAGCTTTATTTTTCACCGCAAAGGACGATGACCGCTTTCAAAATTGGGCAAAGAGCCAAGGTTGAATTCCACTCTGTATAGTATGTACCAGGTACATACCAATGAGCCAAGAGGTGTCGTATTCTAGAATTTCTAGAGGTGTTGATGGCCCGAAAAACAGTCACTACCTTATATAAAAATTGTGTGTTTGTCATTTAATAAATTGATGAACCCATGTTTACGACGTCCGGCAGCAACATCGCTGCCTTTATTATTATATGACGTAGTTATCTCTTGTGCTATTGGATCAAGCATTAAAAGAAAAAACCGGCCAAGTGCGAGTCGGACTCGCGCACCGAGGGTTCCGTACAAACCTGTAGTAAGTTTTACGATTTATGACGTATTAAAAATAAAAATTACGTTTGTTGTATGGGAGCCCCCCTTTAATATTTACTTTATTGATATTTAATTATTTATTTTGAAAGGTAATATACAAGTTAATATTCTGTGAAAATTTGAACCGTCTACCTGTTACCGTTTTTAATATTGAGCAAAAAAATACGAAAAAAACACGTTTATTGTATGGGGACCCCCCTTAATATATATATTTTTTTAGGGTTCCGTACCCAAAGGGTAAAAACGGGACCCTATTACTAAGACTCCGCTGTCTGTCTGTCTGTCTGTCTGTCTGTCTGTCTGTCTGTCTCCAGGCTGTATCTCATAAACCGTGATAGCTAGAAAGCTGAAATTTTCACAAATGATGTATTTCCGTGGCCGCTATAACAACAAATACTAAAAATTAAAAAAATGTATATATTAAGGGGGTCCCCATACAATAAACGTGTTTTTTTCGTATTTTTTTGCTCAATATTAAAAACGGTAACAGGTAGACGGTTCAAATTTTCACAGAATATTAACTTGTATAGTACCTTTCAAAATAAATAATTAAATATCAATAAAGGAAATATTAAAGGGGGGCTCCCATACAACAAACGTAATTTTTATTTTTAATACGTCATAAATCGTAAAACTTACTACAGGTTTGTACGGAACCCTCGGTGCGCGAGTCCGACTCGCACTTGGCCGGTTTTAATTTTTAGTATTTGTTGTAATAGCGGCAACGGAAATGTATCATTTGTGAAAATTTCAGCTTTCTAGCTATCACGGTTTATGAGATACAGCCTGGAGACAGACAGACAGACAGACAGACAGACAGACAGACAGCGGAGTCTTAGTAATAGGGTCCCGTTTTTACCCTTTGGTTACGGAACCCTAAAAATAAATTTCATGTTTTTTGCATAAACGTCTTTGTGTTATTAGATGGGGCGTTTTTTGACTGCTTATGTATGAGATCTGCCTCTCTATGAATTATGATCTACAACTCAATGAGTATACTGTTATAAGTGATATACAATTGCTTATTTGGCAAATGCTTGCGTCACATCGTCAACCCACCGTGCAACGCCTTGGCGGGTTACGCGCTGGCGAGCTTCGATAAAGGCAACCAATGACCTCTGCGTGATCAAATATGACAATAATGGAATGGAAATTATAAGCAAATGGAAAATATGATCATAGAAAAAGCGATATAAGGTACCTAATGTTTAAAATTGGAGAGAATAGAGCAACGGTTTATATTTTCTACTAACTTAATGGACTAAGAGTTAGGACCTATTAAATAGTTTGCCACCTTCCTTTTCCACTCTCTTCCTGCCACCTTTTTGGAAGAATTTTTAGTCACCACTTAAAATTTCCGGAAGAGGTATATGACGTTATATCCATGTTTATTCTCCATATATCATTATAGGCAGGATGAGGCACTCATTAAAGATATAGCAAACTTTGGCGTATCGACGAAACGAAAGCTTCTTAACCATCTTTATAGGTTGAGATGAAATGCCGCGCGGCCCGCGGTTTACTCTTTAGACGATTCACGTTATTGTATTACAAATTCTACCACTTTTACATAAACTAACATACAAAAAAACGCTCCTACTAATTCACACCTTCAAGTTATACCCATAATTACCGGCGTACCAGCTTCAAAACATTGTGTAAAGAAAACAATAAGCTTTCGAGGCGTGCTTGGGAACCTCATAACCGCATGGCCTCGATGTCTCACGGCATATTTTCGGAGCCTCTCTAGTATTGTTCCGCGAGTCTTCTCATGACTATTTTGTTACACATAATTTGATAATTTGCTAATGTTTAAGATTACCTCCGTATTTCGGGTAAAAGTGTCTCAGATATCTGAGACACTCACTTAATACCTTTTTTGAACAATTAAAACTTTTTCTGCCTTTATTTCTCATTATTATTTTTCACATTGACTAAGATTATATTATATCCTTTGATGAGATGGGACAATGCCATTATGGAAATGCACTAATGGAAGCCTAAGCCCCTAAGACCTAGCCCCCTGAGTAGTTTCCATGAGGGTTAAGGGATGTCGTAGGGGAATGCTAATTATAGTTTAGTGATACGGTTCACCGATAGTGTCGTCACTCGTTACAATACAAACATCTCCTTAGATATACCAAACAAAACATTAGGCGGGGCGTTGAATTGAAGTCAAATGAACAAGCATGGGAAGGCTATAAAGCCTTCCCATGCTTGTTCAGTAGACTTGTTAAAACTTAAATCCCTACAAGTTTGATGATAAGTTAAAAATTACAGAGATAGATAGATAGATAGATAGATGAATACTTTATTGCACACATAAAAGAATACAAAGTAAAGTTTACTAAAAAGTAGGTATGCAAAGGCGGCCTTATTGCTTACTGAGCAATCTCTACCAGGCAACCTTTGGTGAGAGGATTGAACAGGTTGTGTAGGGTAGTGTGGCACAATATAATACACGTTATTATTAATAGTAGGAAAGCACATAGTAGATGTATTATATATTTATACAATACATATAAGTAAAATAAATAAATATAGATAACAATATATATTATACATATACATACATAAATAATACATACATAAGGCATACATAAATTACACATTTAGTTAATATTACATAAACATATTAACAAATTACGATAGAGATATTAGGTATTTAGTTATTATGGCATGGCGTAGTTGAGAAAATATTCTTTGAGACTATTTTTAAAAATAGGTAAGGATTTGGAGTCTCTGATATGTTTGGGTAGAGAATTCCATAACTGCACAGCATACACCGTGTACGATTTACTGTAAAATTTTGTACGACTGCAAGGAGTTTTGAGTTTATTATCCTTGGTAGAACGCAGCTGCATATGGCGATCGACAGCACCGAGATAGTGGAAACGTTCTTTAAGATAGCTGGGAGTATGAGGAGCATATAGGATAGAGAATAGTAAGGAAAGAACATGAACATTTCGACGTAACCTAATTGGAAGCCATTTGAGACGAGCACGATACGCACTAACATGATCAAATTTCCTCAATCCATAGATAAATCGAATACACATGTTCTGTAAACGCTCAAGCTTGTTTAGTAACTCCTCAGTGAGATCCGTGTAACTGCTATCGGCATAGTCCAGTATAGGTAAGAGGAGTGTTTCAGCTAAGGATATCTTAGTTTTGACTGGAAGGAGATTCTTCCAGCGTTTTAGAGAGCCGATAGCAGCAAAAAGGCTTCGGCTGACGTGGTTAACTTGCGGTACCCAGGAGAAGGAGGAGTCAATAATCAAGCCGAGGTTTTTAACAGTGTCTCTGAGGGGCAAGATCGTGTTATCCAGCACAATTGGTTCTACGGAGTTAATATCAATCTTACGGGTTTGAGCTGGGTTGCCGACAATGATGACCTGTGACTTACTGGCGTTGATATTAAGGCCATAAGACTTACTCCAAGAACTTATTTTACATAAATCTGAATTAATTTTACTTATTCCAGCTGTAATTTGATCTACAGGTACAGAGACATATATTTGCAGATCATCGGCGTACAGGTGGAAGGAAGAGGAGAGGAGATTGGAAATAGTATTAATAAAAATAGCGAAGAGTAAAGGTGATAGGACACCCCCTTGTGGAACACCAGCCTGAAGGTAAGAAAAGGAGGAGGAGTCATTATCAACACGGACACATTGCTTTCGGTTCCATAAGTATGAATGAAACCAGCTGACTACTTCCTGCGATATATTATTAGACTTCAGAATGGCTAACATTAAATCAAAGTCAACGGTGTTGAAGGCATTACTGAAGTCCAAAAGAACAATAATTGTAACGAGCTGGTTATCAAGCCCATGTCGAATGTCATCGCATATCTTTGTGAGCGCAGTGACAGTGCTGTGTCCTGGCCGAAAACCTGACTGAAGCGGATTAAGGAGGTTATTATATGATAGGTAGATGCGAAGTTGAGAGGAGACTATTCGTTCAGCTACTTTGGATAAAAAGGGTAAGATGGAAATAGGACGAAAGTGAGAAAATGACGAAGGATTAGCAGTTTTAGGGACGGGTATAACAAATGCTGATCGCCAAACATTAGGAAAGGAATTGGGGTCACTTTTTCTAAAGCCAATAGCACCATTTTCCGGCTTATACCGTCACTCCCAATTGCATCGGATTTAATTGCTAGAATGTGTTTTTCAACTTCATTCAGAGTAACTGATTTAAACTTAAAAGGAGGGAAATAATGGGTAGCCGATGCACCGATACAGGCTAAGGTGTTAGCTTTAGTTATGCTATCCATCAGAGTCACTGTAGTGAAATGATTATTGAGATGATTCAAGTTGACGTTCTTGATGGCTTGATTTCGCTGCTTGCCAATACCTAGCGAGGCCAGAAACTTCCATGTTTTTACAGGATTGCGATTGTCTATGGAGTCATGTATATAATTGCGCTGCGCATCTCGGCAAAGTTTACTACAACGGTTCCGAAGATTTTTGTATTTAGCGAGGTTCTCATCAGTAGGGTTTGATTTAAATTTAGCTTTAGCTGAGTTGCGTTTAGCCATTACAACTTTTATATCTTTAGTCAGCCAGGGAGCAGGCAAGTGTTTCAGCTTGATTGGCCGTAGAGGTGCATGTACGTCAAATAATTCAGTTAGCATTGAGTTAAATAAATTTACTTTATCATCCACTGTAGATGCTCTATAGATAGCATCCCAGTCTATATTATGGAGATCTTGTAGAAATTTATCATTATTAAAGTTCTTGAAGCTGCGTCGCATGACAATAGTCGGCTTCGCCTTTGGAGGGCGTATTTTATATGAGACATAAATCAGATCGTGGTATGAGAACGCTTCAGCTGGAAATTGACCATGTAAATTAACATGTTCTGAAGAGGAGACCATTATCAAATCCAACCGAGAAGGTGCGCAGTTCGGAAAGAAGTGCGTAGCCGAGGAAGGGAGCATCAGCAGGTTGGAACTATTTACGATGTCAGATAAACGTTTAGCACGCGCATCTCCTTTGAGAAGACACGTGTTAAAGTCACCCATAATTATTGTATGGTCAACTGTGGGAACATATTGTTCAAGCAGAGTTTCAAACGATTGGAAATAATTTATATGTAGAGAAGGACTGTAGTATACGCCAAGGAGTAGTTTCAGTTGACCAAACAAAACTTCAATGAAAATGTGTTCAGCAGATTCGGAGTACATGCTGGGTGACTTGTCCAGAATAGTAAATGGAATATGGTTACGAAGATATATTGCCACACCACCTCCCCCCTTACCCGTGCGATCATTCCGTATCAAGTGAAAACCATTAATGGAGTAGGAGGAAGAAGGCAAACAAGGTTTAAGAAATGTCTCAGAGACTAGGATGGCATGGATGTTGTTGTTATTTTCAAAAGAAGCAAGGAGATCAGGAAAATGAGATGGGATGCTTTGAGCGTTAATATGAATAGCGTTGAAGTTTTTAGGAAATAATGACAGAGTTGAGTCAAGTTGAGAGTGAAGGGAAGGAGAGGTGCTGAGGAAACTAATGTCGGATGTGTCGGATCGATCAGAAGCTGAGTAAAATTCGTCATCAGAGCAGCTGTGCCAGCTATCATTATTATTAGCCATTTTTTTAGAA
The DNA here is from genome assembly GCA_917051295.2 of Erebia ligea. Lineage (NCBI taxonomy): Eukaryota > Metazoa > Arthropoda > Insecta > Lepidoptera > Nymphalidae > Erebia > Erebia ligea. Next base: position 12,892,649 of record OU785228.1, read on the forward strand.
TAATATAATATAATATATATAAATATAATATACAAAATAAATAATATTAAATAAAATACAAAATAAATATACTATAATGATACAAAAAAGTGTCTTTGTAATATCGGTCTCCTTCTATTACCCACCAGAAATTGTGTAAAGATCGCTCAGTAATAATTATTCAGATCAGAATTAATCAGAGTTATTGAGCAAAAACAATCGACCGTTTTTCCATCTGCCGACCTGGCCAATTATTACATCGTACTATTATTACCTATTCTGTGCTATTACTTCAGTATAATAAATCCGCCCTGCCCCTTTAGCGCGTACGCCCGCCCGACCTAACGGGTCATATACTGAAAATATATTTTTTTAATTTGCATGTAGGTACCTACATGCAAATACATGCACATATTATTATTACCTATGCACATATTATGTTCCATGTACATAATATGCGCATGGTAATGTACATTGTACAGGTATCTACTCTCTATCTGCGACCATATTATTATAGTTTTGTTTACAAGAGAAAGTAGTGAAAATGTTTGTAGGCTATGATTTGTTTAATTACAAATTTCCCATTTCGTGTCTAAATTAATTAAAGCAATTTAGTTTTGTGTTTAGATAAATGAATAAATAAATACAACCGTGTGAAGTATTTGTATACCTATCCGTCCAAATATTTATGTATGTTTTTACCATGAACTAAAATGAACCGCACAAAAAGTTAACGTCTATTGTTTTCCCATAAACATCATGCAATTATTACGTAATCAAAAAAATTACATTCTCATACATGCAATTGTTATCATTTAATAATTACCACATAATGAATCCTCAATTTTTGTTTACTTAACGTTAGTAGGTATTGACTTATTCAGTTGTATATCCGACGCCGTTTATAGGTCTTATACCTACGTTGTATAAGGCTTATAACCGTACTTACGTGTTTTTAAATTTGATGTAGCTGCAATCAGACTTGCTACTTAGCAAGGGAGGTTGCAGCCTAATGCACTTGCCTAGAAGATGCTTATTCACTCTTAAACCTAAAGAAAACCCCTAACTTAAGCCACTTAGCAAAATTAGCATATTCTATTAGGTAAGATCAAGTTTTTGTTTACACTAAGTGATATTTTATTTTAAAAAGTACTTCAACCTTAAGTTGATTTTATTTGGGAATTTAGAAGAAAGTTGGGTACAATAGCACTTAAATTATCCATACTAATATAATAAATGCGAAAGTGTGTCTGTCAGTCGGTCTGTCTGCTACGCTTTATTAATGGCCCATCTTTTCAACCGATTTGGATGAAATTTATAAGCTACATTTAATGCCGGAAAATTAAGGAGTTCCCCCGGGACTTCAAAACAATAATCTTCGCGGATAAAGTCGCGGGCATCATCTAGTTAATAGGAAATTTTGTAGGTAACATACGGAGTCTAGGTATTTGAAGTTTTTTCAATGATGTCAAAACATAGTCATAACCCCCCTGCTACACACTGCCCGAGTGACGTGGGAAGTAGCGTGGGACGGAGGCAGAGACGTCGTGTGGCAACGATACTCGCCATGCTCTCGCCACGCTCCTCGTCCTCGCGCATCGCTCCCTGTTTTGTCGGTTTTTTGGGCGCGAGTCAAAGGACTGGCGATATGAGCGCGAGAGACCTCCCACACACTGCCCGCTACTCATTCGCAATCGAGCGCTCGTAGCAGAAGCACGCGCAATCATGCCGTCGCCGCCGCCGCCAGCCGATGAATGGAGTAACGATAAAACGTTACTACCTTTAATATTATGTTTTAAATAAATCATGTTGGTACCTATACCTACATTATGATGCGCGTGACTTCGTCTGCGTGAATTAAAAAAGTTCCCGCGGGAAGTTTTTAATTTGCCGGGACAAAAGTAGCTATATTGTGTTATTTCAGACTATAATCTATTGATGCCCGCGACTTCGTCCGCGTGGATTGAGGTTCTTTGGTTCCCGCGGGAACTCTTTAATTTGCCGGGATATAAATTAGCCTCTATGTTATTCCATAAGTATATTGGTATAGAGAAGCTTGTTTTTTAAAAGTACTAGCTGATACCCGCGACTTCGTCCACTTGGAATAAGTTTTTTTAATTCCCACGGGAACCATTGAAATATTATACGAGAACTCTGTAATTTTCCGGGCTAAAATGTAGCCTATGTCGATTTCCGGGTCCTAAACTACATCCATGCAAAAAATCACGTCGATCCGTTGCTCTGTTGCGACGTGATTGAAGGACAAACCAACAAACAAACACTTGGTAGAGGGGATGAAAGTCAAAATATATGTACTTAGTTGTAATTCATTAACGCGTAGTCTGATTTCATTCATTCTTTTTTGTTCGAAAGTACGTACTTACCTACTTTAAAAATTGATCTGTAAAAATTTCAAGGTCATTGGGTTTGTAGTTTAGAAGTATCGACACTATCATTATACACAGCAATGAACGTCCAAAATATGTAACTTGAATAATGTGTTATTTTATGCATGGGTTGGTATACCTAGTTGAGGACCTGGCCCCTTATTCTCTAACTCAGTGGCTATCAGAAAATGAAAGACACTGACATATTTATTATCCATTGAATGTTCGCTATGAAAATGTTATTATTACTTCATAGCAAACCTTCAATGGATAAAAAATATATGTCAGTGGCTTTCATTTTCTCATAACCACTGAGTTAGAGAATAGGGGGGCTGGACTTTTTTCTCGGAGTGTATGTTTAGGCACACAATGGGGCAAATAAAACACTAACTTTAGCAATTAGTGGTTTTAATGTTTATCCGTCGATGGATGTAAAACGAATGAAATTGCATAATTAATAAAGTCAAGTACAGTGTTGACAAACGCCTGTTAAAGTTTTAGAGCAATTATTGTATGTGATAAACTAGTGTTCCGAAGTGGCCAGGCGTCTGCGCCGGAACACGTTGCAATAAGGAGTTCCCGTGGGAATTTAAAAAAACTTATTCCACGCAGACGAAGTCGCGGGTATCAGCTAGTTTATAATATTAGTATGGATTTTGAACTTAGAGCTTATTATCCATACTAATATTATAAATGCGAAAGTGTGTCTGTCTGTCTGTCTGTCTGTCTGCTACGCTTTCCCGGCCCATCTTTTCAACCGATTTTGCTGAAAAATGGTATAGAGGTAGGCTATATCCCGGGGAAGGACATAGGGTACTTTTTATCCCGGAAAATGAAGGAGTTCCCGCGGGAATCAAAAAAGGTAAATCCACGCGGACGAAGTCGCGGGCATCATCTAGTTTTTATATAATTTAATAGGACGTACATTTATATAGTTAAATATGCTAAACAAGGATAGCGCGCACGCAGCCACAGTTTCAACCTCCATTGTGTGTTACGTGTAGCAAGTGCAAATGACCTAGTGCGGAGCGTCGCGATTAATCGCGCGAGGAGAGCTGTGTGTGGCCACGGAGGGCAGCAACGCGGCAGAGCGAGGGCGTGCTACGCGGCAGCGCGAGGAGCATAGTGTAGCGGAGGCATACGTGTAGCAAGTGCAAATGACCTAGTGCGGAGCGTCGCGATTAATCGCGCGAGGAGAGCTGTGTGTGGCCACGGAGGGCAGCAACGCGGCAGAGCGAGGGCGTGCTACGCGGCAGCGCAAGGAGCATAGTGTAGCGGAGGCATAACGTCGACTATGGCGTGGAGATGTATCATAATGTTTGGACTCCGTTATAGATGTGGCACGTGATGACTGATGCCGTATATAATTTGAAAAAGTATGTTCACGCGTTTTTCTGTGCAGACATTAACGGCACAAAATTCTTGTATTAGTTCCTATGCATCTAACGGTCGGTCGTTCGGCCTGCGGCCATCACTGGAAGACACAGTGATATTGCATACTTTGATTTTTAAAGTTTGTGTACACACACAAGGCGCGAAGGAAATGTTTACAATGTGAACTAAAAAATAAAAAATCGTTCACACTGCAAAGCGCAAACCGCAAACTACAATGTATAACCTACTATTATACCTCTATGGTATAACATGTGGTATAACGACATACTTATTAGGTACTAGCTGATGCCCGCGACTTCGTCCGCGTGGTTTAAGTTTTTTGATTCCCGCGGGAACTCCTTAATTTTCCGGTATAAAAAGTAGCCTATGTTACTCCAGGTCCTCAACTATACCCATGCCAAAAATCACGTCGATCCGTTGCTCCGTTGTGACGTGATTGAAGGACAAACCAACAAACCAATAAACCAACAAACAAACACACTTTCGCATTTATAATATTAGTATGATACCAACATACTTAAGCGTTGGACAAAAAACGTTCATTGTAATAATTTATAAAGCAATTAAAAATTTAAATGTTTTTTATTTCACCTTTCTCTATTATGTTTGCTCAGCTTGACTTTTACAGCGACCTGAAAAAGAAGAAAAATAAGTTTAGAATATGGAGGCTATTCATCGAAAATTATTTTATAAAAAATGGAGTTAATATAGTTAATAACTTTTTATAAAAACAGATCAAAAACTGATTTTCATGGAAATTTGCTGCTAAACGAGGTAAATAATATAGTTTTGCTCTAATGCATCCAGTAGAATTCTCCTTAATAACGCACGTAGCTTCTAATATAAAAACGAAAACAGAATCTCCGATCCAGATCAATACTTGCATTAACACCGGCACGTGTGAAAGTTGTTGATAGCAAATAATGGACGGCGACAGAAGCATTAGATACGACTTTCATTCATATAACTTACGGAAAAGTAATCTATGTATTATACTGTAAAATCATTAGCAAGCTGAAGTGACGAAAAGTCCTAGAATGGAGACGCGAATTTTGGCACGATATACCGACCGACATTATAAAGAGGGTGGGGGGAAATGGGGAAAGCTTAGAACAGGGTGTGGTGGCGCTTACTTGGAAAAGGAAAAGCCTATATTCAATTAGTGGACGCCCGCAGGCTGATGATGATATTATGAAAATAATAACTTAAATATGAGCTTTAGGATTTGTATATGTTTATTTATTAACGCTACCTCACTCTGTGTTTATAAACGAGTGTAGTTTATTGAATGTGAAAAGGGATAGCGTTACTTCGTCGTAAGAAATCTCCCTAGAGATGTCTTACATAATATTGAATACATCTAGATATTTTAGCGTTCGAACGTAAATAGTACCTACTTAACATAACCTTACTAATTTGAGAGATGTTACGTGCTGGTGCATTTGCCATTAGGGCGAAAATACACTACGAACAGGACTAAACGTACGTGCGATCCGCCCATGACGTACCTATGGAAAACACGTTTCGTCATGTGCATGTCGCGGCAGTCTGAGCAGCTTCATAGAAAAGTTTGCGCGTGGACTTTTTGTCCGCCAGACAAATTGTTTGCCTGTAATGTGTTTTCACCCTTATTATACAACTTGTATGTACTTATGTTCTTGTTCAGGGTTATACTTTCCCGGAAGAAGCCACCAACAGCGTGATTTGATGGTGGATACTAAGAAGTTGCGGTCACGAGTTGACGTCCATTTTTTTTATGGCAATAAATCGCCGGCAATCTGATACTCAAGCAGGGAGATCGAGTTATATATGAGAGTCCCACGAATTAATGTGTATTATTTGCGATTTTCAGAGATAGGTAGAGGTAGTAAGTCGTACAATATGAATATTAAATAGCATCACGGCGATAAATGAGATCGGTCAAGAATATAATAATTAAGAACTAGTGTTACTCGCAATTTAGAGAAACGTGTAGATTTTCTTATTCAACATTTAAAGGCCATGTATTTACAAGAAATTAGTTTTCTTGCAGAAGTTGATTTACTGCGAGTATTTATATGCAGAGCAAAACACTGACTTCCTTGCCAATGGACTAAACTAAACCTTACATCGCACCGAACCCGTTTAAATCATAAAGAAATCAAATAAATATCATATATTCTAGCTATTCTAGCAACAGCAGAAATTAATAGAGACTACAGATTCAACTTAATTGGTAATAATATATGTTGATATACAAACGAAAATAGTCGATGACTTAAAATGGAATGTAACCGGTCACTCAACCAACTCACCTTGGTTGGAGGGCGACCAGTCTCTGAACAATGGCATGTTTATACTAGACGCGGACCAATAGCTAACTTTGCTATGACAACTAATTGACTATCAGGGTATTTCGCAACTCTGTATTCAATCAATATTCTCTCTTGACATAGGTATTTACTAATCAAGGCTATTTTGGTATAGCAGCGGGCAAAGGCAGCGGGTAAGTCACTATGTGGGCATCAATCAAAAATCAGAGAGCCATTGAATACAACCGGTTCCGATTGTAGCACCAATCCAAACCGGAATCAAAGATTTTGGAAATCCATACAAGACCAGCAGTAGACTTTTATATTAATTATGTATTTTTTGTGTATGACATGACATGACATGCCATGATTACCTGCCTCATCGGCCTACCTGGCCTATTATGCGGTTCTGGCATACCTATTCTGTGGTTCTGGGTTCAAGTCTCAGGTTGGTCCAAAAAGTTATTATTGATAATCTGTCAAGAAACTCTCCTAATGTCAATATTTTAGATATTTTATGTGCTGGCTTGTCTCCATTGGAATTGACTGCCGTGGCAAATTTGTTCGGAGAACACGTGTGCTTTCACAAGAAAAAGTTTGCACGCGGCCATGCGCCCAACTCGTTTTATCGAAATTATGAGATTGATACAACAACAACCAAACCTATTCCAGTACATCAATAAGTTACACTGAAAGATCAATCAGGAGAACAATTATTATTAGGACCATAATCTATACAAATCTATACTTATAATATTATAAAGAGGTAAAGTTTGTGAGTTTGTGAGGTTGTAACTTGTAGGGGTAATCTCTGGATCTACTGAACCGATTTTGAAAATTCTGGTACCAATAGAAAGCCACATTATTTGTGAGTGTCATAAGCTATATAATATTAATCCGAAAAATTATTGAGTTCCCGTGGGAATTTAAAAAACTTTCAAAAATTCACGCGGACGAAGTCACGGGCATCTGCTAGTCAAATAAATATTATAAATGCGAAAGTTTGGATGGATGTATGGATGGATGTTTGTTACTCAATCACGCCCCAACGGCTGAACGGATCTGGATGAAATTTGGCACAGAGATAGATTATAGTCTGGAATAACACATAGGCTACTTTTTATCCCGGAAAATTAAGGAGTTCCCGCGGGAAACGAAAAACCTCGATCCACGCGGACGAAGTCGCGGGCATCAGCTAGTTATTTATAAGGGTAAGCAATTGGCTATTTGACAGTTTTCGGAAAAATACTTAAAAATGTTCGTGGGTTCATTTTATACCTCTTACAATTATTTTTTTCTCAAAAAAAGCGTTATTTATTAGAAAAAATTACATTTTTAATACATTAATTTTACATTCGCGCGAAAACAGCCGGTCACGTGACATTTGCTAGCTGTGACGTCATAGCTCTAAATAAAACAAAGCTAACTACGACGCTCCAAGTCTTAAGTAATTTCGAGTGGAAAGTTTACAGCTTTTTTAATGAAATTGTGAAAATTACAAGCTAGAAGACGTGTGATGAAATTACTATAAATAAAATAATTAATTAATATCCTGACAAATAAGATAATCATTTAATGAGATTAATACTTAATACAATATTAAAATGCTAAAAACTAAATATTAAAGTAACTATAAAATAAATTTAAAACAAATCCTTATATAATACCTACTAACAATAAAATAAAAATAAAAATAAACCCCTAATCAAAAAGACCATCCCTGGTTGCCCCTGGGCCAAAGGTACCCATCAAGCTTGCAGCATTGCCACGCTGAATGGCGATGGATAACCTTTGAACCAGGTAGGAACCAGAACTCCTGACAAATTGTATATGAACACATACCTACAATAATGTCATAAACGTCGAAAGCAGTGGTTACAGTTAATCTGCCGAGACCCGGAATTTAAAACGGATAAATCTGCGATATTTATTTGTGAAGACCACTTTGATGTTAGTTAGATTAGGAAGAAATCAACTTAAGACTCGATCTAGCAAAAATGAACATGATTTTCTTCATAAAACATGACATAAAATTAAAATAAATTATTTTTCTGTCACTTTACAGCAGTACTTTCTTAGGTCTTAAACACGAGACCTAAGTAATATTACTTTGTTTATTTCGGTACTTACATAGAAGTTTTTACATTACGAAGCTCGGCAGAGCAAAAGTTAGGATTACACTGTGGATTACACGCAAATAAATTTGCAACCATAAATGAATCGACTTTAGGCAGATTTGCACTATCAGCTTTTGTATAGCCTGACTCCATTTCGTGAAACCTTTCACAAGCTCAAATCGAAATATTTTATGTTAATTTTCTCAACAAAACGAAAATGATTTATAGGTATAACACACGACCTCACAGTAACGTTTGTATGAGATAAAAAGTACCCTGTCTGTGGTTTGAGAGTTGTGACGTCACACGATGCTAAATCAATGGCGCCCGCATTACGGGTCTTGCAATCCACAGATAAAAAATCTCAAATTTGTTTTGCCTATATTAGTAGATTGTTACACAAGGGACGTAAGTAAGCTATTACAGAACAAGATCCAATTTGGCGCCAGTGCGAGCGCAGCTCGCATAGGGCGCTAATGGATCGCGTGCACCCGAGATATTTAGTCACACGAGCGAGCGCAGCGAGCGAGGGTGAATATAGTTCGAGGGTGTAATAGCTACTTGCAACCGAGGTAAGCATTCTACTTTATATCATTCTTGCGAGGTAAATAAAACATTGGTAATGCAAAATGAAATTAAATCACTTTACGAACAAACTTCACAAACTTTCAGATCAAATGAAATGCCGCGTTTTCCATTTTTTTTCGTAAATAGTTTTCCATTTTTTTTTTACGGCTCTGAGTTCCAAGGAGTTTTGCATAGTTTGAAATGTTGAAATGTATGGAAATTAAATGCCGCCTTTTTTTTTTTTTTTTACTACCCTTAGCCCTTAGCCCTTGACTGCGATCTCACCTGATGGTAAGTGATGATGCAGTCTAAGATGGTAGCGGGCTAACCTGTTAGGGGCATGGCAGTTATATTAAACCCATACCCCAATTCGGTTTCTACACGGCATCGTACCGGAACGCTAAATCGCTTAGCGGCACGTCTTTGCCGGTAGGGTGGTAACTAGCCACGGCCGAAGCCTCCCACCAGGCCAGACCAGGGAAATTCAGAAATTATAAATTTCCAAACCCTGCCGGGGATCGAACCCGGGACCTCCGCACGTTAAGGCAACAGCGCTCAACACTGCGCCACGGAGGTCGTCATGTTCAGTGTTTTTTTTTCAGTAAAAAGTTTTCTTACCATTTTATAAGAAAAGAGATTGTTTACCAAGGAGTTTTGCATAGCTTGAACTGTAATGTGAACATTACAATTCAAGCATAGTGCGACGTAATGTTGCCTTGAATTGCAAACACCAACTTACAAGGAGACTTTCCACCATAGTAATCCCTAGTTACTGAGCAAGTATGATATAAAAAATATATACAATTTATTTTAATGCAAAATACATATTGCATAATTATTGTTAACCTACAAGCTACCAAATCTAACATATTTCATATTTTATAGTTACAGCTGTCAAGTAGCCAATTGGAGTAGTTAGGATGGAAAACTAGCTTAGTTCAAGTGCCTTCGTTAACACGTATGCGGAAGAAACCAAAGGCAAAGGCCCTATTAAGTACATAATAGACATAAAGGAAAAGTTGTCTTGACTTATAAGCGTCGATGATGGACTTAAACTTACGTCAGTTTATTATTATTTTCCGCCGACATTCTCCCATCACGCTAAAATAAATAGTCTGATCGTTAACATTTCATATTATATCCATTAATTTAAGAAAATAGCTCTGGCCCGCGACATCGTCGACGTACCTAATTACTTATTGCTGTTTTATCTTTCGAAAGTATTTCTAGAGGCTTGTGAGTATTTTCCTGACACTTGTTGAAAGTAACGTCGACATCGTCCGCATGGAATACAAAAAAAATGGAATTTAAAGGTTTTCTAATTTTCTTTTCTTTTGTAGTAGGTAGGTAATTATTATATCTGTACCTGTCTTCATAAAGCAATACTGTCTCTGTGTAAAGTAAATATCTACAACATCGATTCAGCGGTTGATCCGTGATAGTTAATAGTCAGTCTGACAGACACACTTTCGCATTTATAATACTAGTCTGAGAAGATACGAGGATAGAAGGAAAATTCAGTGAAAGTCTCACTTACAACATTATATAGGTACCTACGTATGTTAAATATATTCGCAGTAGTACGCATCCATTTTGTGCAATCATCCTCGTAATACGTGAAATAATCTGACATTTACGGCGAATAATAAAACGAAAGTGGCGAATTTTTTCACATGTATGTTTCATTACGTGATAGCTATATGCGGATAAATGCAGCAAGTTATTACGGCAACCCCTGTTTCATCTATACCGCTAGGTCATCTTAAATGTCACCAGATTACATTATACATACCTAGGTATTTTTTTTAAATAAAGTTGCTCTTGAATGCTTTGAAGTTGCTTTGACGACCTCCTTGGCGCAGTGTTGAGCGCTGTTGCCTTAACGTGGGATGGGAGGTCCCGGGTTCAATTCCCGTCAGGATCAATTTGGGAATTTATAATTTCTGAATTTTCTCTGGTCTGGCCTATGGGAGGCTTCGGCCGTGGCTAGTTACCACCCTACCCGCAAAGACGTGCCGCCAAGCGATTTAGCGTTCCGGTACGATGCCGTGTAGTAACCGAATAGGGGTATGGGTTTAATATGACTGCCAAGCCCCTACAGGTTTGCCCGCTACCATCTTACACTTACCATCAAATGAGATCGCAGTCAAGGGCTAACTTGTAGTGGATAAAAAAAATACACAATTATTTTTTTCAATAAAGTTGCTCTTGAATGGAAAACAATTTATTATGTAACGCATGCACAATATTATGTGTCCTTGTATAGGGGAAGTATATGACTCTTTCCCTTTATCAAGAACCCATAACTTAAGATAGCCATAATTAATTATTAATTTAGTTAGACAAAGCCTCCCTTACATCTTTTTTATCTAGACACAGTATGCCAGTAAGATAATTTAAACTTACAAAGTAATTAATATTCCATCACCGCTCAGGCTGTATTTTATTTTTCCACTAGCTGATGCCCGCGACTTTGTCCGCGTGGTTTAAGTTTTTTTGATTCCCGCGGGATAAAAAGTAGCCTATGTCACTTTCCAGCTCCTCAACTATAAACCACGTAGATCCGTTGCTCCGTTGCGGCGTGATTGAAGGACAAACCAACAAACAAACACACTTTCGCATTTATAATATTAGTATGATTGTTATGAGTAACTAACTGTCTACAAATTATCTACTTACACAGATAAATATGGGAGTAGTTACCTACCTATTAAATCTAAGTTTCTATGAGAAAAAAAAAATAGTGCATCGAATGGTGACTCATGACCTATGAGCTGTCTTTTCATTCAATGTGAACTTACTTCAATATAATATGTGGTACATTATTTTTTTATTATTTTTTTTATTGTGAGATAGGCTTGCGCTTGACGACAATCATGCTTAGTGCAAAGCAATGATGAGGTCTAGGTTGGAGCGCGCTTGCCTAGAAGATGCCTATTCACTAACCAGCTAACTAGTAGCTTAAGAGATAGACGGTGAAATGAGGTTATACCTGTTTGTGGTAATTTTCTGCCTCGAGATAAGCTCGACCTATCGCCTTGGCGAAAGTAACAAGGTTGCGACTTGCGATAATCACAATTCACCGCTTGGAACGAAACATGTTCTAGACAGCGATGCCTTGATAAGCTGCTGTTTCTGTCAAATGATTAAACGGACAAGTTTATGTTTTAAAACCTTACTCAGGTGATCTTTTTTGCGTTTAATGACAGAATACCATTGATGTAGAATTTTAAATGCAGAATACAATAGATACGTTTTATGTATAGTCCCACAAAGTTATCAGGCCCGGTTGGCAAAATTGGAACAAATTTTTTTGCCTGTTTAGTTTTTGTTTTTATTTTATTTTTCATATATACTCGTACCACAGGGTAGATAAACCTCCTAACGGAACAGAGGCAAAGCTTCTAAGGAGCGAGCAAAATTTATACCTATTTTGGTAGGGTTGGCACAGGAGGATACAATTTAATAAACAATAGTTATTTGTGTAAGAGAAATATTTATTGAAACATTAAGTTAAATTTAGAGGTTTTATGTGCGTACACTATATTAATAAATATTTAACATGAGCCTACGTATTTTAATTTATAAACATTATTAATCAATGATAAACATAACAATTCAATCACTAGGTAAGTAGGTATTACCTACAAATTTCAAATCAAACACCAATCATTTCGCATTCAGTAGGTAGTAAAAAAAATTGTGTATGTGCAATTCACACACGGCAGAAGTGAAACTTCAGAAAAGTAACCTATGAGAGAATTAGATAACTATAGAAATATCAGGAATATTAAGAATTATAATGTTTGATAATTTATAATATTTGTGCCAAGCTCAAAAAATAAAGTAAGGGAATTTATGAAAAAATTAAAATATCAAAATGGCGCCAACTTTTAAATTTTGGTAACAGTTCCCTGTTTTGGGTTCCCAGGGATCCTCCGATATTGATTTTGAACGAAATCGGTACAATAACAAATAATTTCAAAATATTGCAGCCTTTTTTAAATTTTGGTGACAGTTTCCTGTTTGACTCAACATCTCCTGAAGATGCTCAGGTTTCGGAGTGAAACGTACGTTGAGAGTGATTTGGAAGATTTGTGTGGTGTGGTGCGGTGCCGGTGCGAATTGCTGGGTGGTGGGTGTTCGCATGCTATTGGTGAAGGACACGCACTGTACCACATAGATTTGTTTGCTGTGGCGGATTATAGCGAATTAAACTTCTCGTTCATTCATTCAGGTACCTATCTACCCTACACATTAAAAATAATAAATTATAATCAAGTTAGTACTACCTACCTAGTAGAATCTTTCGGATAGCTAAAAAATGATGTGTTTTTATTCTTTCTATTATTGGTCATACACACAGCACAGTAAACCATATTTACACTTTTATATTAAAACACTATTATAAAATTACATTAAAAAACTATTTAAATTATTATCATTAACATTAAATTAAATGAAAACACGACGCGCGACGTGTACTGCAGCCCCTGAGCTTGAGCACAGGCCGAGCCGGTATAAACCGATTTCTCTCCGTACGCGACGTAGCGCCTGTGCTCACGCACACACGCGCCTCAAGCTTGTAGTAGTGTACCTAGCGTAGGGCGCTTGTATGAAGCTTTTTCTCTGGTCCTTTTCTACTCATGTGCTCGTACTAGCGACGCTGTCACTGGGTCAGATAAGTTTGTGGGACTGTAAAAAAAAATACTTTGTCCCACTAATTTTTTCGACGTTTTATTAAGTACTAGTGGGCCCGGCAGACGTTGTCCTGCCTTGAAGCTAGAACCCGATTGCAGCGCCCCCTATCGGGTCCAATTGTGAATATAAACCATCCCGGGACCCACACAAACACACTCCAAAAATTCCATCTAAATCGGCCCAGCCGTTCTCGAGTTTTACCGAGATAAACGAACAGCAATTTCTATATATATATATATATATATATATATAGAAGAGATAATACCTTACATATTAGGTAGCTATGTACTTGTTGAATATCTATTGCTACAGGTGAGCTTAATACTTTTCGTGTATTTTTTTTTTCACGTCACGGCCATAGCCAAAGCCTCCCACCCGACTGTGATAATTCCGAAATTACCTATAAATTCCCAAATTGACACTGACGGGGATCGAACCCGGGACCTTTGCACGTAAAGATAACAGCACTCAACACTGCGCCATAAATAATGAATGAACCAGAAGCTTAATTCGCTATAATCCGCCACAGTAGATAAATCTATGTGGTGCAGTGCGTGTCTTCCACCGACAGCATGCGAACACCCACCACCCAGCAATTCGCACCGGCACAGCACCACAACCACACAAATCCTCCAAATCACTCTCTACGTACGTTTCACTCCGAAACCGGAGCATCCTCAGGAGATGTTGACTCGACAATGCACGATTGTGAAGTTGTGTGTTTTTTTGAGTCAACATTGTCGAGTCAACATCTCCTTCATTCATTATCATGGACTTCCGCAAAGTAACGCCTGCTTCGATTCAATATGCGCCATAAATGTTAAAACGAAGTTATAAAACTTAAAGAGTTTGACGTATAAAATAGGTAGATATAATATTATATTATCACAATTATAGGTAGATATAATATAATAAATAATAGGGAAGCTACGCTTCTATGTTAACACGGTTAAAACCACAAATGACTGCCGCATTTTTAAAATTCAGCCTTCTATTAGTTTGAATGTACTAGAGTACTAAGAATATAAATAAAATAACTTAATACAGCGAGAGCTTGCGAGTTGCGACTGCTAACCGTTAGGAGGTTTATCTACTCATGTGTGCTAACCTTGCGTCATTCATGCAAGTTTCACATTTTACTGAATACAGCCATTGAGGAGTGATAACAGCACAAGTCTAAAGCCTCGTATTCATTAAGGGAAAAATGTCCCGAGACACGTGAAACGTGACGCTAGAGAAATAGAGAAGTCGCCATCGCCCAACGCAGCCTGACATCTCTAACGACACGTATAGTCACAAAATGTGTCACAAAATGTGTTTTTTGGGTCAAACTTTTTTCTATAGAAAAATATAAACGAGGTGTCATTCGATTCGGAATAGTGTATGATTTTCGAACAAAATTCAAGAAAAACGGAGACTCTAGCTTGCGTAAGCCTCGCCCACATTGGACCTTTAATGAAGAAATATTATTTAAACCTATTAAATATGAAAATTAGGCGTAATTAATTAATTAAGTAGGCCGTGGCACGGGAAATTTGTCCCCTAGTTAATACGAGGCTTTACTTAAACTTACTCGTAAGTAGTAGTAGGTACTATATTCATAAGTAGGTATATTTTTTAGTTTCTACTCGTTTAGATCTATTTAAATATCTTGACTCTTGAGTCTTGAGACATGTTGTTGGATTAATATTAGTATAGGAAAATGAAAAGTTTTCATGTATAACTTGTTTAGTTAAATACCGGATGCTCGTGAAACCTTTGTTCTCGAGGAAAAAAAAATTGTATTTTTATAAAATCGTTTCGATTTTAATTGCACTGAGGTTTCTAGCAGACCTCTTGACCTTAAACTGTTGCTTTTACTTCGTAAATTGTCAAAATTAATAGAAAAAATAATATTTTTCGCGGTGATACAATTCAATGAGCGTGCTTGCAATAAATCTAGCAGTCACGATCTCTTAGCGTAATAAACGGTGACGGAGACAACCGGTTTTTATCTGAGACCGTTTTTAAATACCGATAAATAGTACCGATTGCGGATATAATACGCCTGCGTTAGCGCGTGCTGATAATGAGTCGACATCCTAGTAAAAGTAGTAAAGGCGATAAAATCGGTCGATAAAATCCAGTACAACTGATTTATTTATTTTGACAAAACCAAACAAAATTAACACAAACAAATACATTAATTATTGAATTTTATTAAAAACTATCAATACTCCCAGTTCATATCACTCGTACGCTTTTTATTCTATCCACACATGATTATAATTATTAAGGTACAGTCCGCGCACGAGCTCCGAGCAAGCGGGGTCTGAAGAAACGACGGCTGTACGCCACCCCCGATCGTCGCTCCATATCCAGCTCGCTCCCAGGACTAGTTTCGAGCTTAACACGTGTAATTTTGCGATAGCAGTATTGTTTTGTACTTTAAAATACTCTCGGTCATTACTCTAACATTCCATAAGATTCCTCGGAGCTCGCGCGCGGACTATAGGTATCTAAAATCTTTTAATAGAATTTATATCTGCAGTGTTATCAATTTCCACGTTTACAGAAATTTTCTTTTTCCCAGAAAATTTGCACGGCAACAATAGTTCAAACAAAACTCTAACAGGTTCGGTTTTCGTGGATGCTTCCTCCGATTTGTTTAGAGCCTTTTTGAAGCCATCAGTGACATTGTGCTGTGTTTAGCAGTCGCCAACTTTTATAAAATCAGCTGTTTATAATTATCGGTCGTCTGCGATAGCTGCTTAGAACTCGGTACAAGTCACAAGTGAATGTGAGGGCCCGAAGGCCGGTCTGTTCATGACAAAGGCCTAGAAGCATTCTATAGATCTTTAAACATCGCATTATTCGCAACTAACTTTAAATTCTTGAGCAATCTCTTTTTATGCTTACAAATTATGTTGACGGGTTGGCGTGCATGCACAGATCTTAAAAATTCTTGAACAAAGCATTGACATGCTGATATTTCTTTTTATTCAGAGTTAAGCAAAACCTGCGATCTCAAAAAATCAATTATGTGTGATAAGTGATGATCCAATCTAAGATCGAAGAGAATATAACTTACCTAGTTATGTGGTATCTAACCACTTAAGAGGATCGTCTAGTTGTAAATTTTCATACAAAAAGCGATAACGTTTTTCTTCCCGTAAATGTTGTCCAATTTTCATAATATTTAGAAATGTTGCAGATACAATGAAGAACTATGCTCGTACGTTTTAATTTTAAAGAAATATAGCTTATGTTAAAAGTTATTATCGTCTAAATATCCATATTTTTGACCTAAAAACTTCCTCGAGTATTTTAATTTTTTAAAATTTAACTAAACTAAAATACTAAAAAAATAAAACGTACGAGCCTAGATTAAGGTGTACTGAATCTAATGAGACCAAAATTGTCTAACTTCGTAAACGTTTGGGGGGGTAAAAACGTTATCACCTGAAACAATATTTCAAGAATAAAATGTAGGCATATGCCAACTGGACTTGCAACTCTCTCTATCGCACGATACGGAGAAGGCAGCGAAGCGTTGTGAAACAGATAGCATTATTGAAAATACCTACTCGCATCACGTTTCATCACTAGACGATCCTGTTAATAACTTGGCGGTACGGCTTTTCCGTTAATGTGGCAACAGGCCTAAAACCTTTTACCGGACTGGATCAGAGAAAAAACTATAGATACATTCCAAAATTATTTCTGCCAGGACATGAGAACATACCTACTTATAATATAAGATCATATAGAGAGCAGGGATGTAACGCAGGTAAATTTATCGGAACCGAAGTCGGAATCGGAGTTTTTATTTTCCACCACAATAGGGGATCGTTACTAGTATTAACGCGATGGGTATGAAGTATGAACCAGTTCGTAACGGACGACGCAGGCCGCCGTCGCTATTTTCTATGCTTCGACCTCCGATTAAAACCTCCGATTAAAAAGTTTCGGAACCGAAATCGGAACCGAAAATGTGATAATAATCGGAAGTTCCGACTTAACGGAATCGGAATCGAAGCTCCATAACATCCCTGATAGAGAGGTAGTCTAAAAAGTAAATAAAATAAAGTAGTTGACCTACGTACAATCTACAAGAATCGTTTGGAAATGATGTGTGAAAAAGCATTGTCTAAAACTGGTAACGTTCGCCGTTCATTCGATTATGTAAGCGCTTACATCGACTTTTCGGAAGAATCGATTCCTAGTAAATAACTGGTGACATGATACCTACCGGTCGGACACTGCCTAACTAATCGAACATTGTTTTCGTTACTTATTTAAAGGTCAAACAACGATTTATTGAAATCTAGTAATATCATATCTTCTAAATGATCGGTTTGCTTTTAAATAAATTGAATTTTGCTCGATAAGATATAGTTACGGAGTTTACTCGTTCTAAGGTCAATTTTATTGATTAATTTAGTTTTCGTTGCAGAAGTAGATGAAGAATTTGATAGTCATTCTTATGACTCTATCAGATTCTTAATCAGTATAGACGTAAGTACTCGTATCTTTCAAAAGCTGTCCTAATCCATACTAATATTACCTATAATTGCAAAAGCATATCTCTAGATCTATTTGACATACCTACAGAGATTTTACACCGGGGAGGTACATATGCTACTTTTTTAAATTATACCGGAAAATCAAATAATTATTTTGAAAAAAAAACCAAATAACGTAAGTACGTTTAAGAATAAGCGAGCGTCATTTTTAAAATTTTAAGGATAAGAAACTACTTAGACTACTTCTTCTTCTTGCCCTTAGACTACTATTAGATCTTTTCTCATCGTAGGTAGGTACTCATTTATTATGATCATGTTGCACTAAAAATCATTCTCGTTCGAAAAATGTATTGCCCTTCTATGTGGTATTACCGAATAGTCGCATGTAAACTGTATAGCCAAGTACAACCATCCATGATCTCCTACTTTATTCGGTAAATGGATATCATAAAAAACTACAATAGAAAGAAAACAAGATAAAAAATAATTAAATTAATCCAGAATGCCATAAAAACGTTACATTCCACAAATCTTCTTAAAACGATAAACTTTAAGCTTCCATTATAAAATTCCAATACGCCCCCGCCTTTTGATCCCGGAAAGAATTCAAAAAACTTCGTGTGCCTCAAAAAAAAGAAAAAAAAGGAACTGGGAAGATCACAACATCCCGATGGAGTAACAAAAAATGAATAACACAAAAAACTCAAAACATGAGGCACGCGATCGAGAATGAAACCTGCACTATTAACGTGCCAGCCACACCCACCGGTTTCGAAAAAACTTACCTAACTGCAGGCGAAAGCATTGAACCGTAGAAATGTATTTAAAACTCATGATTCGATCTCTCTAGGTGTCTCTAGTCTCTACTTTGCTATTGATTTTATTATTGATATTTAACAAAAAAAACTTACAAATAAAGTTAATTAGTTTCATTCGGAGTGTAGGCCTTTTATATCGCCACGGTACTATCAGAGCGTCCATCTCATGCACAGTTGGAATCCTCCGGTTTGTTCAGGGATGACGGTAAGATACCGGATGGCATGATAGTCCTTTAGTACCGTGGTCGACGGGGCGGGCCGTGGACCGTGGTCTGGGACGCCACCTGCGTTGATACCGCGTCGGCAGCGTCTCTAAGGGCGGGTGCAGCTGCCGAATCTGGTGCATAAGCGCTGTAAATACTCAATCATCAGCAAGGACTACATTTTTGCGGTGCTTGCGTTTGAGACTCTGGGCCCAAGGTCATCGGATATGAAACATTTTATCAATGTTGTGTCCCAGAAGCTGGTTCACGCTACTGCATGGTGACCCAAGGGTTGGCGCTTTAGCCCAACGGATTAGACTGGCAATTCAGAGCAATAGCGCCTGTATATTGGGCACCATGCCCATGAATGATCATTTGGACGGTGTATATTTTAATTTGTATAAATTTTCATATAATTTTTATGCTTAGGTACTTAATAAAAATTGAAGGGGACCAATAGATCATTTTAATTTTGGTTAAGCGAGAAATGTACTTATTTGTTTTATGATAATAATTGATATAAGTATCTATCTTACGTACTCATTATAGTTTGGTATACTGATCAAACGGGAATCGAACTTATAACTGCTTCATTGTTGAAGCGGGACTAATATTGAAAATGTAAGTATGTACCTAATATAATTAATATATTATAGAGAAAATAACATTTTATTTAGAAAACAAAGCGAAATCCGCCAAACGGAATTCCTTTCTTCGTGCAGTGGAAATTATTTGTAATGAAATTAGAGAAAGTGTACCTACCTTGCACGCCTCTGTCCATACCAATATGAAGGCTGACAAATCAATTGTTTTCACCGCATTGCGTGAATGTTAACAGTAAAAGTGAGATGTAAACAGGTGGGTCTGTAGTTTGAAACTATTTTTCATATAACCTGCATTGAAAGTGCGAGTTTCAATGCCTGTTGAGCCACTCGAAACAAGTCAATTTTCAGACGGATGCGACTGTTGCCAGGCAGAAACAGATAGTTTTCCGCCCGTGGGATGATTTTCTGCCCGCTGAATGACGTTGCAGCCCTGCTTTCGATCCTGTCAGAGTATCTTTTGTTTATTTCAAACCTTTATAATTGTCGTTTTAACCGCAGGTTTTAACCATCAACTAAACTGACAGTTAGTGTATTTCTGCAACTAAAATAAATATGAAAAATATAGTACGTGACGCGGGATGAAACACGATTTCAGACTTCGGCTGATGCCAGTTCTCGCGTCGCTCAGGCAGGCAACTTCACCCTCGTCTGAAATCGTCTTGTTTCATCCCTAGCCATCACAATATACCTACTATTGAAATCGAAGGTACGAGTAATTTATTGACATAAAAGTAATAAATAGACTGTTTAACTTTACCCCACTATTTTTTATTCGATAAAGCGCCTGTCCGCATACCTACTTTTTATCAAGAAATTCATCATCATTACCTCGAGCCATCGCCGGCTCTCTACTCAGTTGGGGTCTCATCTAGAATAAGAAGGGTTTAGGCCTTAGCCCCCACCGCCGGACTAGCCGCCGAAAAATCTGTTGAAAAAAATTGGGAAACTGTCTAGAAACAAGTGACTTGTCCAATTTTTCTTAACAGAGAAAGCATTTAACCAGTGACTCGTGATTTCGCAGAAAAAGTACCCAAAAACTATTCGATTGTATAACAGTTCTAACTTCTACCATAGCGAATCTAGCCATTTTGAGCTTACGACACCAACAGCGCAAAAAATGCTACAAAACTTTAAATAAGTACCTAACAACAGATATAATATAATAGATACGAAAAGATAACTTCTGCTGGCATCGTGTAGAGGCAATATGATAATACAGGGTGGAAAAAACCAACGGGACATAGAGAGGAAATTCCCAAATTAAATATTGAAGATATCAAATTTTACTCAAAGGAAACCTTCTTATTATATAAAAAATATAAATATCTGGTTTCAAACATTTTGAAAAATTTTTACCTGAGCCGGAAATCGAACCAACTAAAAATGGAGAAAATATCAGTCACATATTTCATAGAACTAAAATTAATATTATTAAGTACGTATACTTATAAGAAATTTCCTGACGTTCCTTCTTAATTTCTTCTCACAAAAGTATTTTGTTTTAAAAGGTAGAACTACTCTTTTAATGCTACGAGTTATCCGATTCGACAAGAAATCTGTACCTGACGGAAACATTCTCTCTTTTTAACGGAAACGAAGAAGAGAATCCCAAGGAACGACAGGGAATTTTTCTCAGTATGTCAATGTAAAAATATAAAATGTCTTTCTTACAAATTTAATCGAGTAGCTGCCTACGCGACGCGACGTTAGATATAATTTCTCATGCGTTCGCCTACATCACGCTTGGCTAGCTTATTAGTTCAACGATATAAACTTCCCGGCCTTCTGTACGGGTATCATATCAATTCATTCACGTTGTTTTTAGGATATCTCCCCGCATGAGTAAATATTAGGTTTTTAAGGAACTCTTTGATTTATCGGAATGAAAAAATGCCAAGTCCGTTTCCGGGATATGTCTGTACCAAATTTAATCATAATGTCGGATAATCCGTATAAAATTAAAACTCAGATACAAATTTCGTATTTAAAAAAAAATTTACCACATTTTTAGTAGGGTAAGCAGTGTTAAATGTTTATATGAAGGTGTTCAGTGGGAAGGCCATATAGCTGTAATACTTATGCGATAGGTTTTTACAATTTACGCATTTCCCTTTCGAGAATACGACTTTATTGCTTCCTAGCCATTGTTCTATTTTCCTACGATTGGTGGCAGTGGGAAGCATACGCGTAAATCGGCAATAGATACGAGCCTTTAGATACGATAGTTTGTACAATATACTACATAATATATCATACAAGCTGATGTTCGCGACTTCATCGGCGTAGAGTAAGTTTTTATGAATTCCTACGGGAACTCCTTAATTTTCCGGGTTAAAAAGTAGCCTGTCACTCTCCAGCAGGGTCATTATGTAAAACCTGCAACAATCATTGTTACAGTATGTATCAATGTTTTGGTTATCTGAATTAATAGTATTTTTGCTGCGTCAATGGATTTTGGCCAATAGTGAAAGAATATTAAAAAATCAGAGATGATCGATCGTTACACTGTAGCTGTCATTTTTAGCCAATCGGCCCCAGGTCCGCAACTATACCCATGCAAAAAATCATGTCGATCCGTTACTCTGTTGCGGCCTGATTGAAGGACAAACAATCAAACCAAAAATGTAATACACTTTCGCATTTATAATATTACTTAGTATGATGATGAACAAATCTCGTTTACCTCGTAGTTACGGTCGGTCATATTTGCCGACATCAAGGCAAATCGCATTCAGCGCTAACGCACGGACAAACATTATTCTATTAGCGTAGCGATTAAGTATTCGAGGTATGGCGGTTAATTACCCCATTAATGATAATCACGTTAACTGAACACGACCTTGCTTGTTTTGAGAATTAACATGACTTCCATTTTGAGAGGCAAATGTTCTAGGACTACCTACTTTAAAGCACCTGTTTTGGGCCAGCAATGTATTTCCAAACTTCACACATGCCTTGCAAGCCTTATCGTCTCTATATATAAAAATGAATCCCTATTTCCCTTGGTCACGGCATCACGCGTGAACGGCTGGACCAATTTCGCTCATTCTTTTTTTGTTGTGTTTGTTATTGTAAGGAGAAGGAAGAAATAAAATGTTTTAAAAAATTGTACGGAAAAGTAAAAAAATTGGGTTTAAAAAACTCCATATACAAAAGTAAATGAGACATAAAACAGTAGAGAGATCTTCAAATATATTGTCAGACGGTCATTTATTCAGTTTCATATATTATATACATTTACACTGGGAAAAAAACCAGTTCCCACGGGACTCCATAAGACCTAAAATTCACGCGGACGAAGTCGCGGGCATCAGCTAGTTGTCAATATATATAGGTACCTCTTTTCAGAGCTTTATCTAGAGCTTGCTAATAATTTACAGAGTTTAGTTTGACTTTTTTAAGTTTAAAATTATCGCAGCATCCAATCAGAGATTTTGTTTTCAGAAGCAATTTATATTTTGATATTAATATACCTAGATACTAGATAGTTTGCCTAAGTCTTGCCTATTTTTAGAAAAATCGATGTTCCCACTTTCCAGCTTAAATTAACTTAAGTGAAGGGAGTAAGGTATAAATCACGAAATGATCTGCAACTGTTTCGTATTTTAGGTGCGTCGGCTTAAGACTAAGTACTTATTTGCGGGCCGATAGAATGACAAGGATGCGTTTGGCTGTAGCTAAGCTTATGTACCTACAATGAATTCAAATTAGCCGTAGAATAAGAGAGAGCTGTCTCTTCGCAGGTGACTAGTGAAATGCCAATAAAAACAAACTTATTAGTATGGTAGTGTTGATTTTTTCCGTAGAGCCTTATTAACGTAAAACTGTTGCTACAGTGCAGCGTAAAGATCGGCTCTGATTGGCTAACACTCTTTAGCTATTGGCCAAAATCCATTGTCGCAGTCAGAATATCATAAATTCAGCCAGACACAACAACATCCAACTGGACATACAGATACTGGACTGGATAGTTTATTTGTCCGAGGAAAACAATGAGCATGATTAATAGTAGATTATTAACCAAGGGGATAAAGCAGTGTCTTCTGTCGCGGGTGACGATTTAAATCGCGAGCGTAACGAAGGACTCGAGGTTTACTCCCGAGCGTAGCGAGGGTGTTAAAAACTTAAATCACGAGCGAAGCGAGGGATTTAAGACGAGTCCTGAGTGTAGCGAGGGATTTAAGTTCACCCAAGACTAAGATAGCTTTATCACCGAGGAAAATACTCTACTTTTCGTACCATTTGCGAAAAAATTAACACAATAATAATATGAGATAAGCATTTATTAAAAATAATGTCAATTTTTTTTTTATCCACTACAAGTTAGCGACTGCGATCTCACCTGATGGTAAGTGATGATGCAGTCTAAGATGGTAGCGGGCTAACCTGTTAGGGGCATGGCAGTTATATTAAACCCATCCCCCTATTCGGTTTCTACACGGCATCGTACCGGAACGCTAAATCGCTTGGCGGCACGTTTTTGCCGCTAGGGTGGTAACCAGCCACGGCCGAATCCTCCCACCAGGCCAGACCAGGGAAAATTCAGAAATTATAAATTCCCAAATTGACCCTGCCGGTGATCGAACCCGGGACCTCCGCACGTTAAGACAACAACGCTACACACTGCGCCACGGAGGTCGTCAAAAAGTAAAAAGTCAAAAGCAAATTAAAAGTAAAAGTTAACATTCGAAACATTGGTCCAATTATTGATAGAGAGAGTTACAAATAACGTTTATGTATTTGAAGAAAACAAAAACGCGGCAAATTCCTAGACTAATATTTTTTTGTCGGAAAAGCAAAGGCATCAAGCTCATACGGCCTCGTCGGTTTTCGTCATTTTATTTAATAATCATAACTGCATAATAAATGCGTATTCCTTTTTCAAAAAGATGTATAATGCTTTATATACAAACTCAATGGTGTAAACACAGATGTAGTTCAGTATAAATTTCGGTAAGTCACAGATGTAGTGTCGGTAAGTATTCCAAATTTAAATCACATTCTCCCCCTAGAGGATGAATGAAATTCAGTACAATTTTCTTTCCCTGTTTTTAACAGATTAAAAATGACTATTGTTATGTTCGCTTTTTGTGGCATAGAATGTCACTTTTTTGAGCAAGTGGTACGAAAAAAATATAGTAAGTATAATAATATAATATGTTAGTATGGGTAATATGCCTACTACGTATTAGGTTAAGTTCCCTGCCTAACGTGTGGTTATCAGTGTCAACAAGGATTAGTTTCGTATCAGAAAGTAACTATGTAGTTTCATAGTCGTAAAAATGCTGCAAGGTAATGTATGTAGGTTTAACATTTTATATAGAAACTTCATTAAAGCAATTTGTAGTTTTTTTTTATCCACTACAAGTTAGCCCTTGACTGCGATCTCACCTGATGGTAAGTGATGATGCAGTTTAAGATGGTAGCGGGCTAACCTGTTAGTAGTTAGTAGTCAAGGTAGACCAGCAATAGGTTGAATTGAAATAATATGATGTTATCGATGTAACATAGACTTAAAAACAGCTCGGTTTGGTTTCTACAGGTAAAAATCTTGGTTGCGATCGGTCATCATACTAATATTATAAATGCGAAAGTGTGTTTGTTTGTTGGTCGATGGTTTGTTGGTTTGTCCTTCAATCACGTCGCAACGGAGCAACGGATCGACGTGATTTTTGGCATGGGTATAGTTAAAGACCTGGAGAGTGACATAGGCTACTTTTAATCCCGGAAAATTAAGGAGCTCCCGCGGGAATCGAAAAAACTTAAACCACGCGGACGAAGTCGCGGGTATCAGCTAGTCTCATATAATCATATTGACTAGCTATCGTCGAAGTCAACATGACAGTTTTGTGAAGATGACAGCTCATGGCTCTTGCGGTTACCTATTGTAAAAGACCCCAGGTTTTATTTATTGCTGGAATGATATCAATAAAGGTCATGTTTTTAGAACCTGCGCTTTGACAACCCTACCAGTAAGTAATTGTTAAAAAGAACTTTCTCTGTTTATATTTCACACGTTTTCGACTAAACTTTGTATGACTTCACGCATTATATGACATAATAATAAATTGGTGGGAACCTACAACGGCAAAAGTGTGAAAAACGCTAACTATTTTATCACAATTTGTTGAACAAGCTATGGCATAGCAGCTAGAGAATGACGTAATGGTCAACAATATTAGATTTTTTCAAGTCTTAAGCCAAAACCACACTTCTGAAGACATCCTACATAGTAAGCTTTTAACCCACTCAAGGTACTAAAATTCTACATCAATGCACTCACTATACAAAACTCACTACACTTTAATAACTACCAAGCAATGGTGCTACGTTTCAACTTTCAAGCCATTAGTTTCCACTACAAAATTTGACAAGTAGATACCAAACACTTACCAAATTTTACAAGGATAAATGATGAATTGACCTCAATAAAAAATGGTTCACGATTTTTTGTGGAATTAAATAATTAATGATATATATAGTCTTTTTGTACCTAATCAATCAGGCCTGGCAGAAAAACATTTTAATTAGACCAACATCCTGTCTTTTGCTAATAAATAACTATGTAACATCGTGATCTCCATATAAATAGGCATAATTAATAAATGCCATGTTACGTAATTTAACTACAAGTGAGTCTTATAGAGGGTACACACCAAACTGGATTCCGCCTCACGAACCTGGAAATAATAAAATTAATTTAGTTTTCGAATCACGAAATACCTACATAAATTAACGAGAATTTAATATAACCAGGGTCACTAATAATAATTATTAGCAAATATGCTTAATGTGATATGATATCGTCATCAGGTAGATATGGTGGTAGGTATAGGTACCTAAAGGTTGTTTTTTGTGAGATAAAAATTTAGAGATACAGGATTTTGTTCTTAGGAACCTAATCGTCGTTTTCAAAAAAAATTGCCTGCGTAGTGGGCAACACACACACACACACACACACACACACGCTACACAGACCTCAGGCATCTAATTCGTACTTTTCGTTTAAAAAACCGTAGGTACTAGGTACGTAAGTGATTTTATTATGGTAATTGGTATAACGAAAAACTCGTACATAAAAGCAAATAATAAAATTTAAAATATTATTTTGTAGGTACCTATACCTGTAATATATCCATGTAATAAGCAGATTCCTAGTTCCATGATACCTACTAATATTATAATTGCAAAAATGTGACTGTCTCTCTGTCTGCTACGCTTTCACGGTTGATCAGTAAACCAATTTTGATGAAATTTGGTACAGGAATAGGTTGTATCCCGGGGAAGGACGTAGGCTACCTTTACTTTTTATCCCGGAAAATTAAAGAGTCCCCACGGAAATGAAAAATAAAACTTAATTCACGCAGGCGAAATTGTGAGCAACATTTAGTTATCTTCTATCTTCTATATACAAAAATCAATTGCTGTTCGTTTGTCTCGCTAAAACTCGAGAATGGCTGGGCCGATTTAGCTGATTTCGGTTTTGAAATGTTTGTCGTAGTCCGGGAAGGTTTAAACGTTGAGAAAAAAAGATAGTAAAAACAACAATTTCATTTTCCCATATAAACTGTTCTAGCTACTTTCCTGTCAAACATTTGACGTTCGTCCCTTCGGTACGGTAGATAGTATATATATGAGTATAGATTCTTCTGTACGTGTGTTTGTCACCTAACTCCTCCTAAACGGCTGTACTGATTTGGATGAAATTTTGTGTGTATATTTCAATGGGTTCCTGGCTGGTTTGAAAACACAATTGGACCAGTAGGTGGCACTGCAATCGGGTTCTAGGTTCAGGGCAGGACAACGTCTGCCGTGCCCGCTAGTAAATAATAAAAATATCAAAAGCCGCAAAACTTACATAACACAACTTTTAAACGATAACATCATAAATACATAACATACATACCTACTTAATATGGTATCGTTTATAATTACTGCGTTAAGAAAAGACAATACATGACTGTACAATCATGAAAAAATAATAAAATGCATAATATTGAGCCGTGTAATGATAGTGTGAGATGATTTAACTTTCACTGTCTGATGAACACGTTCGCGAATACGCTCGATTATGTGAATTAATAAGGTGAATTAGTTCTTCCATTTGTAAGATATTTCTTTATTAAAATACTTACATAATATAAATATGTAAAATTTAACTGTCATGTACACTTGTATCGGTACCTAACTAGACAATGCTATGATATGTTTTACAAATGCTGGGGCAATTCCTTGATTTTCCGGGATAAAAGTAAGCTTATGTCACTCTCTAAGTCCTCAAATATACCATAAAAATTCATGCAAAAAATCACTCCGATCCATTAACTGTTATAGCGTGAAAGAAGGACAAACCAACACACTTTCGCATAGGGCAGAATACCCGCTTGTCGCTTATCGGTATATACCAATATGTCCCAAATAAAAAAACTAGCAATATATTTTTTATTGTGAAGATTTGGATGTTTGTAGGTTTGTATGTTCGTTACTTCATGCCACAATGACTGAACCGATTTGGCTGAAATTTGGAACAGAGATAGCTTATAACCTGAATTAAACATAAGCTACCTTTTTGTCCTGGAAAATTAAAAAGTTCCAGCGGGAATCAAAAAACCGTATCGCGGGTATCTAGTCAAATAATCAAATAAATATTATAAATGCGAAAGTTTGGATGGATGTATGGATGGATGTTTGTTACTCAATCACGCCCCAGCGGCTGAACGGATCTGAAATTTGGCACAGAGATAGAATATAGTCTGGAATAACATATAGGCTACTTTTTATTCCGGAAAATTAAGGAGTTCCCGCGGGAAACGAAAAACCTCGATCCACGCGGACGAAGTCGCGGGCATCAGCTAGTATTTTATAATTTTGTCTTTAGATACCTATCTAAACAAGATTTCTAGGTTAGGTTGAGATAAGATAGAGAACGATTGCTCAATGAACAACAAATTAAATAAATAGATTCAAACGTCAAAATAATATCCATTTATATCAGCTCCTTGTTGCAATCCTAAACGCGGTATGATTTGCCAAAGTGTTGTAATTTTATTATTTTTTTATCATTTAGAGCGCAACAAAATGGTCGCTTGGAGACTTATTCCGCTTTAAAAAACATTATCTATTTCTTAACATAGTTCCACGATTTCTTACGGGTAATTCAAGTAATAATGCCTAGTCAATTTTTGCTAAGGTTTGCAGCTAATCTGTATAATTTTTTTCCGTGGATACCTATTTTTATATTTATATAGACCTACATATATTATTTTGATTATTATTTTTCGGAAGTACCTTTTGCTTATATGGGTAATGACTAACGAGTATTCAGTATATAAATATAACGACATTATATTAATATGAGGCATATTTAGCTAAAGAAATTTAAAAAAAATGTATAGCAGGCAAAATAATATATTGTTAATCTTTGTCATCGCTACAACCTTTTGAAAACTCGAATCTAATCAAGAAAATTCCTGCACCATTCCAGCACTCGTATTTCCACCTCTATAGCTAGACCAGACCCTTGACCCTTGGCTAGCTCCATCTAACCACTAAGTTTTTGCAGCAGCCGACCAATGCGTCTGTCCGTCTATGCATATTAATATTAAGCATTCCATATTTTCTTTAGGGTGAACTGCATCATCGATAACTAGTTAAGGTTATCGTTAAATTATCCCCCCACCATTTGACTTACAATCTTATTTATAGATGTAAATATAACTGACTTGTGCCTCTCAC
The DNA here is from genome assembly GCA_917051295.2 of Erebia ligea. NCBI lineage: Eukaryota > Metazoa > Arthropoda > Insecta > Lepidoptera > Nymphalidae > Erebia > Erebia ligea. Next base: position 12,921,952 of record OU785228.1, read on the forward strand.
TATGCTAGCTTTTTAGTGGTGAAATTTTACGAGAACTTATAGTTTAACGATCTATTTTGTAAAGCACCCTAAGAAATTTGGAATATTGATTATTGTTATTCGACATCTTTCAAAATATTCCCTGCTGGACCTTTGTTATCAATCGCATGAAATATTTTGAAATAAACACACTAAATGATCTTGGCATAATATTTATGCATACTGTTAAGAAAGAATCCAATTTAAATATAATATACAGATGATATTTTTGTAATAACTAAAGTTCTAAATACATAATTTCGCTGCTGATGTTGGGCAAATTCCTTATTTATTGCTTTAATGTTACAGAGCCTTCACAACTTTTTTATGAAATGTTTAATGTGATGAGTTCATCGTTACGTTTATCGTTATGTAAATAGCACAAAGTTCATAAAGATGTCACACTCGAAGTATCTCTTGCAATATACGAATATTTAAGTAACATACCTATTGGGTTCTTACTTTGTCGTAGTATTTTGTTGTATAACAAACATCAAATAAATATTATAGGTAAATGCGAAAGTTTGGATGGATGTATGGGTGTTTGGACGTATGGATACGGATGTATGGATGTTTGTTACTCAATCACGCTCGAACGGCTGAACGGATCTGGATGAAATTTTGCACAGAGATAGATTATAGTCTGGAATAACACAGGGGCTACTTTTTATCCCGGAAAACTAAGGAGTTCAAAAAACAAACGGGAACAAAAAAACCTCAGTCCACGCGGACGAAGTCGCGGGCATCAGCTAGTATACGAATATTAAAGTAACATATTGGGTTCTTACTTTGTCGTAGTATTTTGTTGTATTACATCGTTAATTCGTTTATTTAAATCTCCAGTTTCTTAATTATTGTAAGTACACTTGTTTCATTGTAGGTAATTGAGCTTTTGGTCATAATATAACTCCGATCAATATATAATATTGTCAGATCATAATACAACAAGTTTATCTCATTTAAAATCGGTACAAGGACTACAATAACGTACATACATTCTTGCCTCGTAGCAGGTGCTATCTTTAGGAGTCTAACAGCCAATAGTGCCTGACTACAAAAATACCTATAGGTACTTACTCGTAAATATCTGTTTTCATATTGGTGTATATTATAAAATTTCAGAGCACTATTTAGTAATAATACACTGTATAATTACTAAATAGTGCTCTGAAATTGTTAATACACTTAATCATTTTAGAGTACTAGTTAATTAACATTAACAACGGAACCATATTATTTTGATATACATAGGTATAATAAATTACTTTCTAATTTGAAACATGGAGCCTAGTTGAGCTTAATGCGGTGATGACTTTGACCGTCTATTTGGGTGTCTGGGGTTCGGGCAGGCCTTTTCGGTTAGGTTTGCCAGTCCGCACTTGGCCGCGTGATGGACTACGGCCTTTACACTTCAGGAGGAAGCACAGAGGCACCGTGCTCAACAGTGCAGGAAATGATTATGAATAACTGAATCTACGGCAAAATTAGGTATAGGTACATATAATATATTAAAATAAAATGTTCAGAGTAAAAAAGCTCCCGCAAACTTCGATCGGTTCTTCGTAAATTATAGTAAAGTCAAATATAGTTCAGCAATTTTTCTACCTAAATACAACCCGGAAATCGCATTTTAAAGAAAAAGGCTGGTAGGTACTAGTTATTTCTCATAATGGAACGCCAGGCTTACTGGCTTAAATCAACGATTTAAAATTCAACAACGTATCTGCCTACCTACAGAACATCAGGGTTATCATGCAAATCGGCCAAATTCAACAAAATAAAGAAAAATTAAGACTTATTTGACAAAACAGCCGGTTTGACCGGATGGGCGAGACAATAATAGGTATAAAAAAATATACTACTTAAAATTCCGAAAACGTTCGTCTATGTCTTACGTGCAATAAAACTGTTTTTACTTAAGCGCTAAGTTAGGTATAAGTACCTAATGAATTTTTAATGCGCTATCGAGTGCCTCCGGGTTAAAAAGCCATAACATTGTAATGAAAAATGATGTTTTAAATGTACCTACATAATTTTATAAAAGTACTAGTCGTCGTCGTAGTCGTCGTTGGATTGAGGTTCTTTTTAATTTCCCGGGATAAAAAGTAGGCCATGTGTTATTCCAGACTAATAATTTAACTCTGTGCCAAATTTCATCCAGATCCGTTCAGACGGTTTGGCGTGATCGAGTAACAAACATCCATCCATCAAAACTTTCGCACTTATAATATTAGTAAAGGCAAGAAATGGAAAGGTTTTGTGTAAGTTGGCCTAGGTATGAATAATTGGGTCATATTTCAAAGGACATCCACCATTTCAACCCTGAAGAGATTTGATATAACTTTTGACATAATTATCTTAACAGAATGCTGGCTTGATGACTTCTCGATAATTCCTAAAATAGATTCCTATACTACCAGTTATACGCAAAAGATTATAAACCAAAATAGCGGTGTTGTAGTATACATAAGGGAAACTTGGAATGCTGCCGTTTCCGAACTAAGCCTAACGGACGCCAATTGCTTGCAAATACAAATTTCAAACTCAGTAACGGTATTGGCAATATATCGTCCTCCTTCCTTCAAAAACACAACAAATTTCTTGTGCTCTCTTAACTCAATACTAAGTAACCATTCAAACTCCAATACTACCCTAATTTTAGCCGGTGACTTAAATATAGACCTGATATCCGCATCAAGTAATCAAGACATAGAATACTTATGTTTAACCGCAGAACATGGCCTTTTTCCTGCTATAACAAAACCAACTAGAGCGGAAGCCTGTCTCGACCATGTCTTCGTAAACAAAACCGAAGGTGCTATTGGCATAGTCTGCTATAGTGACATAACTGATCATGATATTGTCATATTAGGCCTGTCATTATCTATGCCCAGCTTAAAGACACTAAATCGAGTTAGGATGAAGCATGATATAGAGGCGATCAGAAAAGACCTCCGTGAAACAGACTGGTCTGAAATATTTGACCCCGATGACCTTAATAAAACTGTTAACACCTTCAGTCTTCGACTATTACAGACTATTAGCAAACACACACGCAAAGTGAGAGTTAATCGCAAAGAAAATAATATTAAGCCCTGGATCACCCCCGGACTAATCCGTTGTATGAGACATAGAGACCGCCTGCACATGCAAGCACGGAAATATCCGAATGACTTACTCAAAAGAATCATTTACACTCGGTATCGAAACTTCTGTAATGGTTTACTGCGGAAACTTAAAACAGATTATGATAATAACGCCTTATCTTCTAATATAAAAAATCCCAAAAAAACTTTGGAGTTCAATAAAGGATATCTGCCATTTCCCTACAAACAAACAAGACCCTTACGAATTACTGAAGACCGTAGGTGCGATTGACGCTAAACATTCCCTAGACATGTGCAACAGCTACTTCTCAACAGTAGGACAGAGTCTGGCTAATAATATTCTTCGCGATCTACAAACCGAGGAGAAAGAACTAGCAGCAAGGATTAAGCCAAAACATCTAATGCTCAACTCTTTCTTTATGCAACCGACTGATGAGTACGAGTTAGAGTCTCTTATTTTAACACTACAAAATGGTAAAGCCCCAGGTATTGATGGCTTAAGTAATGGTCTTTTAAAAGAAATAAAGGATATTATCATATCACCATTAGTTGCCATATTCAATTTGAGTATGCAAACTGGTATTTTCCCTGACAATTGGAAGATGGCGTGTATCAAACCAATTTATAAAAACGGGCCTAAGGACTCCCCCCAAAACTACCGACCGATCTCCTTACTGCCAGCATTCTCAAAATTACTTGAGAAAGTGGTTAATAAACGACTTACTAAATTTATTGAAGCAAATAACCTTATCTCCTCGAGGCAGTTCGGCTTTAGAAGTGGAAAGTCAACGGAAGATGCTGTCACCCTGTTTACATCTACAGTAGCTGCTCATTTGGACGCTCATAAAACCACTATTGCTGTATTCCTAGATCTGTCCAAGGCATTTGACACTGTCTCGATTCCAATTCTCCTAGAGAAGCTCGAATCTCAGTTCGGTGTAAGAGGAGTAGCACTTGACTGGTTTCGAAGCTACCTGACTGGTAGAAAACAGTGCGTTAGAGTTGGTGGTCATGAGAGTAGTCTGGAAACAGTAAATTTTGGTGTGCCACAAGGGAGCATTCTTGGACCTTCACTGTTTATTATGTATATAAACGACATACATACTAATGTTGATGGCGAAATAGTTTGTTATGCAGATGATACAGCAATAATTTATGAAGGATCTACCTGGCCAGAAGTGTTTAGTAAGGCTGAATTTGGAATGAGACGTGTATCCGCATGGCTGCGTCATAATCTCCTTACGCTTAACTCATTAAAAACAAACTTCATTTGTTTCCATAAAACAGCTATTTCTGCCCCTAGCCCAACATTACAATTGAGTTTGCATACCTGTGAATATGACCGAAAGCAATGTAACTGTGTGGCGTTGACCAAAACTGATCTTGTAAAATACCTGGGAATCCTAATTGATCAAAATTTAAACTTTAAAGCACACATAAAGTCTCTTTCAGGTCGCGTACGCAAAATTATAAACATTATAAAACTTCTTCGGCATTCAGCTTCACCAGAAACCTTGCGATCCGTTTACTTTGCCCTCTGTCAGTCTCTTATCACTTACTGTATAACTTCTTGGGGTAGTGCCGCGAAAACACATATCATTCAGCTTGAACGAGCTCAACGCTCAGTACTTAAAACCATGCTAAAGAAACCGTTCAAATATCCTACAGACCAACTTTATCAGGAATGCAAAGTCCTTACGGTGCGTCAATTATATATTTTAAAACTAGCTCTTAAAGTCCATCGGTCAGTAATTTCGTCAAAAGAATACAACATGTTACTAAAACGTCGTGTATTTAAGATTCCTTTACCCAAAATTAAATCCTGTTTCGCTAGACGATTTAGTCCTTACGCAGAATCATTTATTTACAATAAAGTAGTTAGCGCATGCGACATTAAGCACTGTTCCGTAAAACAAGCAAAAGCAAAAATTTTACCTTGGCTCGCTTCAGTGGATTACGACGCAACGGAAAAACTTTTCTTACACTTATCATAAGGGCATTCATCATTTTTCATTCATCATTATTTATTGTTAGTTAGATATGTATTATGTTATTTTAAAAATGCAACAAAAATCTCAATGTTAAAATACCGAGCGACAATTTCGTACTGTGAATCTTTCTTTGTTTAATGCGACATAGGTACCCACGATACAGGATTACCTAGTGTGGGTACCATAGGACATAAGGATAAATTGTCACAGTTGTTTTTGGAAAATAAACATTTTTCATTTTTTTTCATTTTTCATTTTCCTTAGAGCTAGTCATTAATATCATCTAATTATATGACTTATAGAGTAGAAATATACAAAGTTTCTAGATATATCGTACTAGTGATCAATATTACATTATATAATTATATAATATAATTATGCACGCACAAAGGTAATATCCTATTTACCTTTGCTTGTGTGCCCTCTAGTTCTACATCGTCGACCGGTAAGTTATGTAAAACGCACTATACTCTTTGCATAATATCACATGTGTACCGACTTACCTACTACTTCTTTCTTTGTCACTTTCTTTTTCTCACATGTGTATTGAGTTAGAAAGATATTCGTTTAAAATCACATGAATAATTACTGGCTATTATCAAGTCATAGTTTCCGAAATAGGTATACCTTATAATTTCTTGCCCTCGGGTAGTTTAACCACCGGATATTGGTAGTTCTGATCGACACCTATCGTCCGAAGTAATAGCCGTTATTGGATCTATAGATTACGCCTCATTATCGGCAAAAGATGCACGGATGTAGATACCGATTGGTCTAACATTTGAGAGCTTAAGGCAACTTTCTCGAAAATATAAAAGTGGTCAAACGCCAGGGAAGGAAGCCGCAAGTAGCATGTCGAGGTTATTGTTCGGTCACGCTAAATATAGAATTGCCATAGGGCATATACCACCATGGCTAGCGCTTATCTACGCTACGCCTATGTCTGTTACTATAAAACTAACTATGAAGAATACCTTCAACTATAATATTATTATAGACTAGCGATTCGCCCCGGCTTCGCACGGGTAGCACTTATAATCCTAATAGTCTATACCCAATATGTGGGCAGTGGGCAGTGGGCAGGTTTCACATTTTAATATTACCTTGTAAGAGTACGCCCCGTCCTCACCACATCTGCCACAGCCGCCAGCCCGCCATGATGTAAAGGTCAATTTTTATTAGGGTTCCGTACCCAAAGGGTAAAAACGGGACCCTATTACTAAGACTCCGCTGTCTGTCTGTCTGTCTGTCTGTCTGTCTGTCTGTCTGTCTGTCTGTCTGTCTGTCTGTCTGTCTGTCTGTCTGTCTGTCTGTCTGTCTGTCTGTCTGTCTGTCTGTCTGTCTGTCTGTCTGTCTGTCTGTCTGTCTGTCTGTCTGTCTGTCTGTCTGTCTGTCTGTCTGTCTGTCTGTCTGTCTGTCTGTCTGTCTGTCTGTCTGTCTGTCTGTCTGTCTGTCTGTCTGTCTGTCTGTCTGTCTGTCTGTCTGTCTGTCTGTCTGTCTGTCTGTCTGTCTGTCTGTCTGTCTGTCTGTCTGTCTGTCTGTCTGTCTGTCTGTCTGTCTGTCTGTCTGTCTGTCTGTCTGTCTGTCTGTCTGTCTGTCTGTCTGTCTGTCTGTCTGTCTGTCTGTCTGTCTGTCTGTCTGTCTGTCTGTCTGTCTGTCTGTCTGTCTGTCTGTCTGTCTGTCTGTCTGTCTGTCTGTCTCCAGGCTGTATCTCATAAACCGTGATAGCTAGAAAGCTGAAATTTTCACAAATGATGTATTTCCTTTGCCGCTATAACAACAAATACTAAAAATTAAAAAAATATATATATTAAGGGGGGTCCCCATACAATAAACGTGTTTTTTTCGTATTTTTTTGCTCAATATTAAAAACGGTAACAGGTAGACGGTTCAAATTTTCACAGAATATTAACTTGTATATTACCTTTCAAAATAAATAATTAAATATCAATAAAGTAAATATTAAAGGGGGGCTCCCATACAACAAACGTAATTTTTATTTTTAATACGTCATAAATCGTAAAACTTACTACAGGTTTGTACGGAACCCTCGGTGCGCGAGTCCGACTCGCACTTGGCCGGTTTTTCTTAATTACAATACCTACTTGAGATGAATAACATATTTATTTTGATAAGGATTATTAATACTATGTCGGTAAAAGCATCTTCGCAAGTAAAGCATTGGTTTAGAAAAAATATTGAAAATCATAAAAATAGTTATTGTGAGTCCAACCGTAGCTACAAGATAGATATTATATTTTATCACGGACTTTTTTTAGAACTTTTTGAGAGGAACCATTCCACCATACATTGTTTTCGTGTAACTTTAACTATTTACGCAGCGCACGCCACGTAAGCTCTCAAAAGAGACGATTTTTTCCGACTTAGTTCACATTATTGCAATTTTCGTAAGGATCTCTAATTTTTTGAAAATAAAATATAGCCTATGTTACTCGCTGATAATGTAGCTTTCTATGGGTGAAAGAATTTTTAAAATCGGTTGAGTAGTTTTTGAGTTTATCCATTTCAAACAAACAAACAAATCTTTCCTCTTTATAATATTAGTTTAGTCGAAGTTTTTGTAAGTAAAGGACACTATAAGCAACTTGATGGTGTGTTTTTTTTAATTTGGAATTTTTCGAAACTTGCTTGAGTGTAAGGTCTGATCTCGTCTCCTTTAATTCTGGTAGTGGAATTGTAGATCTAAACATAATACAGTGATAATGGTGAAGATAAGTGCAATTTAGTAGCATCGTGCGCCGAGTTGCCAACTTTATGAGGGCATAACAAAAGTTTCTCCAACAAGATATTCGATGCAAGACTTTGCTAAATGCCAGTCATTGATCTGTCTGTGTGATAAATAAAATAAACCTACGTATTTCAGATGCTGCATCATCACTTATCAGGTGTACGTTACGGTCAATTAGGTACAAACCTGTTTTCAATAAAAAGTCCACACGTCTCATCAAATAAAATAACGTACAAAAGCAATCTTAAAAGCAATCAGTCTTCAGCCCATTTCGTTCTGCGGCATTCGAAAGTTGCCGATGTGCTATAATTGTTAGGTACTATTGACGTATCTTCGATCGGTTTCTTGTACGCTCTTATGTAACAACATACCTATGTACTGGTGAATTCATAGAACGGAGTTTCTAAGCTCGCGGGCTGATTTTCTTAAATTCCTTGAGCGAAAAGGAATTTGAACAAATGTTCATTGATTTTTCCTAATTACCATTATTATTTTCACGTGTTCTTTGCAGATAATTTGTAAACAGGTGCATCGCTCCTCTTCTCTCTATAATTATTAGAACAAAGTCGCAAATCGCAACCTACATATTTTGTCTTTGTATTTGCCTCGTCCTATGCACGTTCCGCAATGTTACCGCCTGAGATGTTCTTTTATCACTGCTACTGAAATTTTGTTTTGGGTGATACCTAGATATCATTGACGCCTAATATCTATACCTACCTACTTTTTCAACATACCCACGTATTTACCTACCCATCACCTACACTACAGGCTACAATGGATGACTAAGTCTTCTATCTTCGACTGTTTTAAGTGCAGAAAAGATACCCAAAACAAAAGAACATACTTAATTATTTATGACCTTAGCAACAAAATTCGTGCCAGCAAGCAATCGCTAGAAGGTAGGTTGTAACTTGTAGGGACCTACCAAATGAACTTGAAGTAGGTAAGTAAGTATTTAATATGCTAATTTAACGGAGGCTTCGTGGCAAACATCATGGAACACGACTTTGTCATTAGACGGGTGCGAAAACAATCGAGAATGACGGCTCAAAATGCGTTACAAAATTTAAATTACACGATGATGATAACGTTCTTAATGCTTATTATAAAACTAGCTGATGCCCGCGATTTCATCTGCGTAGATTAAGATTTTTTGGTTCCCGCGGTAACTCTTTAATATAATTTCCCGGGATAAAAAGTAGTAAAAGTATTCTGCTATTCCGGGCTATAATCTATATCTGTGCCAAATTTAATCCAGATCCGTTCAGCCGTTCTGGCGTGGTTGAGTGATAAACATCTATCCATCCATCCAACCATTCAAACTTTCGCATTTATAATATTAGTAAGTATAGATACACCGACATGAATTTATTTCATCAAATATGCGTTGTATTTTAAGTAACCTACATAATGCATTGTTCTTTTTCCTATAACATATATAAATACGTAAATACGTGTTCCTCTCTTTAAACAAGTTTCATAACTAGGTAGATAACCCGTACCTACAAATAAACATACCTACCTAATCGTATAAGTGATTATAAAAGATGGGCTCTAATATTTCTACCTTTACCACGAGTTCTCTTAAGTATGTGGACTAGATACGTCTGTAATACTTAGAGGAGTTGTTTAGGTGGGTATGAAAACTTTCATCATATCTAGAGCCAAGCTCTTAAAAGAGATAACAAAATAATTTTTATCTGATATATATACCCACCTAAAAATATGTTTATCATGATAACGGGTGAGAATGACCTACTTACGCTGCCCGATAACCACTCTAGGCATTGGTCGTAATATGGGTAGGTATATCGAGGTTTGACTGAAACCATCCATAACGTATATTATTATATGAAGTACTTATTTTTATAAAATTTTCAAAAAGTAAATTAATTAATAAGTAAGTAAATATAACAGTCTTAATATAAGATGATTTTTTTTATATAAACATAACTTACAATTGTCGACGCATTTAACGGCCGCCAATTTAGGTGGAACTAACACGAAAAAAAGCGAAAACCTTTGTGCCTTACACCATTGGTGACTTCCGCGTTGGGTTCGCCTATAGATTTTTTATTTACTTCATGCATTTTTTTTACTCAATGTTATAAATTATGTAACATATTTTATATAGCAGGCAAAATACACTTAAGTAATGTAAAATTTCTTTTATTTTTTTTTTCGGTTTTTATACCGCGCTGGGGCAAGAATTTTTCAAACTCACACAAATTACCTTTAAAATACTTTATACTTATCTCAAGTCCAGTTGTAACATATACCGATCGTTGTAATGTATTGCCCAAAATAAGTTTTTATTTATAGCCATGAAAGTTTTCCTTGTGACTCGAACTGCATTATGAAGTAAAACATTATCATGAAATAGTATAATTTATGGAGTTGTAATGAAGTTAAAATTCAACCGGGTGGGGTTGAAAAGAAATGTAGCAAAGAAAATTTACCGCAGGCATGCAGGTGGTCTCCGTCATCTAGGATTTCTTAGTTGTGCTAAAGAAATGTAGGGCATTTGTTTTCATTTAAAGTATACTATTTAGCGGCAAACCTATAAATAAAGGAAAGCACAAGTGATGAACTTAGACGGGTGTCTAACTGGGGACTCAATATTACTAGGTAGTCATATTGAGGGGGCATTGCTACTCAATACCTATTTTCGTTCTTGTTGAATTTAACCACGATGTTAATAATAATGTCCTCCCGACCGAATTTCGGCCACGGCGGCCTATCCCCAGAGAGATTAGCCATCTACGCGGGAGATATTATAGTGTACAAGCGTGTGCGCAAACACAGGTGCACTCTCTGTGTTTGCGCACACGCCTTTACTCTCATATGGGACCGATGGCTTAACGTGCTCTCCGAGGCACGGGGGTGAAACACCACCAACTTCCTAACTCCGGGCTAGTAGGTAATGAGAATGTCTTGTCAGAAAAACCCAATACTTGTTATGGCCCGACCCGGTACTCGAACCTGGGACCTCGACGGCCGCAGTCCAACATACTAACCACCAGACAAACGAGACAGTCACGATGTTAATAGTATGTACCTAAGTGTTATTGAATGATTCTTAAAAATAAATTAAATTATGAAACATATTAGAAGTATACTCGTAAAATGTATTTGCAATACGAATGCACTTTCTTTCGCATGCTATGCCCGTCGCAATCCATCAAGCACAAATTGCTCGATCAATCATCATTTGAATTAAAATGAGGAAATTTGTTTCATGCATACTTACAACTGATAAATTACTTTAATCGGCACATTACTTAAAATTTACTTCTCGGAAAATTAACTTTCTATTAAAAAATGTTAGCTACGTTAGTTTATCTTTTAAGTGCAGAGTAAAAATTGGAGATACATAGTCTAAGACCAAAGCAAGTGCAAGAACCCTATAATATGCTTAGCAGTAAACGCCTTAGGTTAAACGTATTAGGTAGGTATCTATATATATATAAATCTCGTGTCACAATGTTTGTCCTCAATGGACTTCTAAACCACTTAACCGATTATAATAAAATTCGCACACCATGTGCAGTTCGATCTAACTTGAGAGATAGGATAGTTTATATTATATAGATTAGGATTATTAGTGCTACCCGTGCGAAGCCGGGGCGGATCGCTAGTGTACTATAAGTTTATCATACTTATCATACTAATATTATAAATGCGAAAGTGTGTTTGTTTGTTGGTTTGTCCTTCAATCACGCCGCAACGGCGCAACGCATCGACGTGATTTTTGGTATGGGTATAGTTGAGGACCTGGAGAGTGACATAGGCTACTTTTTATCCCGGAAAATTAAGGTGTTCCCGAGGGAATCAAAAAAACTTAAAACACGCGGACGGAGTCGCGGGCATCAGCTAGTGTGTTATAATTTTAATTTGTGATTTCAAGGTGATTATTTTGGTTTTTATTTAAAATTACCATTACAAATTACAATCTTTAAATGCAAATAATAATTTGTACAAAAAATATTTTCAGGACCCGATATCGTTGATGTCTTTTGTATGGGCAAATAAGCGTCGCGCGGTGATAGCCAAATCAACGAATGCAGAACCGAGTGACATCTCTCAAAATACAAATTTTCACCTACTTCTTGAACTTTCGTTAACATACATTTGTGAATAGCTAACTGTAAATATTGACATTCCTTTATCTGATAATAACATTCCGCATGATCTCATCTCTCTGTTGATAACTACATCAAGTTTTTGTTATCTCAAAATTCTTCCTATGAGTTCATTAGTTATTTTTATCCGCACCGGTCTACTAAATTTTCATAAAATTAGTTAGTTTTTCTATCGCGGCCATCGGTGGGTACGCGACACTTATACAGCCAGATCCTAATTACTTATTTAACAGTAATAAAATTACCTTCCCTTAATTAATAGGTCTGAGTTAGGGACTAATTTAGACAGATAAAGCTAATCCGAAGCTTACCGCTAAACCCACTTATTCTACTGCGCTTATCATGACGCCAGAGAGGTCGTCATAAAAAAAGCTAGAGACGATGATAGATATCATCTTTAGCTACGTAGGTACAAATGGAGCAAATGCACTAACGTGATAACCTTACCCAAACCTCTGATTTATCAATCAAAGTATAACAGCCAACAGGTGTGTTGATGTTTAAAAATTCCCAAAGAGTGATTTATTGTTATACAAATAAACAAGCAAACCATTTGTATTCTTCTATTGTTATTTATTGATGGCATTCCATTGTAATCGAATCTGCACAATGTTGCATCAAAACAATGGCTTTGTTTATGTAAGCAATTTTATTCTCAGATTTTGTTCAATTTGTCCATAATGTGGTTTAAATGCCGAGTTATAATAAACTAAAACAAGCCTACCTACTAAATGAAAAAGGCTTAGCAAAAAAACTATTAAGTAAATTACTTAATTTCATTGATTGAGGTTAAACGCCTGATGTAAATATGACTTTTTGTTACATAAGTCGAGTCAGACCTTTCTTTAGTTTGTTTGCCCTTTTTTACCCTACTACAGCAATGGCAAAAGGAAGACTGCTAAAACCATAGCCCTTCCTGTATGTTTGTATTTATTCAAGAGTGAATAGATACCTACTGTTTTTATTTTAATAAAACTAGGTAATAACAGAGCTCTATATATATAATTTGATCGTAATATTGATTTCATTAAAATTGGCACTTTAAAATTAAAATAAGACTTGTACCTAATTATCCAAAATCCAAATTGAAAATGATTTTTAGGTTATTTTTAACATATTATACCATGCATGACATAGGATCAGTCTTGACGAAGTTGCGGGTTTCTGACCGTTCCTCTAATATTTTATGGGTAGAAATATGTGCTAGTATAGTTTTATCAAAACGTTAAGGCGACGGCTGACTGGTTCTCTGATAAGATCTAATCTAAAATAGGTACAATAACTTGGACCAATCGTTAAAAATCCACTTGCAAGTTGTGACAATGTGATAACCTACAAACAATAGTTTTAAGAGATCCTTTGTGATAACTCATAATAGGTAAGATTAGGTACTGAAATCCCTACTAACATTAGGTTAACTATAGGTTAATCGTAGAAGTAGGTATGACCTACTTTCCTTGACCTATTACATCATAGTCATTTATATTAAAAAATATATAAAAATATATTTAAAATTTCCGCTAGCTTATTAAGCAGAAAAGAGAATCCGCAGAAACTGAATACAACTGTACCTAAATCAACAACTGTACGTGAATAGTGAATACGAATTAGTGAAGTAGGTACTATTATTTTTTTCCACAATTCCCATCTAGGAACTCTAGGCGACATCAATGGGGATTTGTGAACTTTTTTCCTCTTATCCCCATTGATGGGGATTTTCAATGGGGAAAAGTCGAATAACCCCTTATTGCTAGCAATACCTACCTAATACCTTGTATTAAAATCAGCAATACCTACGGAGAAGTGCATTCAAGTCAACAGCATTTGGCGCGTCGTTAAAATAATCGGAACAGAGGTCACGTGAGCGTCGACCTCTGCTGACGTCATCAGCATTATTAATTGATACGATCGAATCTTGCATAGTTCGCGCGCGAGTTGAATGCAGAGCTAATGTATGGTGACACATACATTAGCTCTGCATTCAACTCGCGCGCGTACTATACATGCAGTATCAGTAGATACTCGTTGGTAACTATCCAAAAATGCGTCGCTTACGCGTTTTGTGGGTCCCTTCGTTGTAGGTATAATCACTACAGCCATGCCAACAATATCAAATTATTCTATGCTGCCAATCCTTAAAAATTAAAAATAGTACAACCAATAATCTTGAGACCTTTGACAATTTGGTTACCAGTATCCTTTATTTTTAGCTTCTAAACATTTGCTTTTTTTGATGTGGTGAATTAGTTCGTGTTTTAACAACGAATTACCTACCTCTAATTTGCTACATGTTCCTATAGGTATAACGTGAATCGAATTTGGTCACGTCTTATAACTTTAGAAAGTTATTTAAATGTAGGTAGGTATCACTTTAGCTAGATTTTTAACGAATAAATTAAGTGCATAGTTTTGAATTACAGCCACACATTGCTATCAAATATGACGAAGATATAATGCAATAACTCATTTAAACCTCAGTTCACACCTCAGTGTAAAAGACCACATTTTTTAGGTGAATTTTGAAATTTTTCCTTTGACCACTTAGGTAGGTTTAGCTCTAGAATGTTTCAATTAATTAGATTGAAGCTAATTAATTGAAACATTAATAAGTGATCTAGTGGAAAAAATGGTAAAAAGGTACCCGTTAGCCCTAAACTATTTCAAAATCGTATACCGTATATATACCTACGTATACGTACATATACAATTATTTTCGAAAGCTGCCATTCATGCCATAATCCGGTACTTTATTGAGAAATTCGCTTCACGTTCCGTTTACATGCGATTCAAATAATTTAATTCCCTGATAAAACGCAGTTAGACCAAACACTTACCCGATCGATCCGTTAAAAGCACGCAACAAATCCTGTAAAGCACAAATTTTTAAACACTTTTCCGGTATAGAACCTTGCAAAGCACTGTTCGATCAAAAGCCAACTTTTCGTTCGAAAAGTTAGTTTTAAGAAAGTAAAAGTTGAAACAGACACTTGCTGTATCACAAATAAGTTTATTAGTTTCTTAGATGTAGTTTATCATACACACGTCAATTTCTCGCGACAGGCGGCAGTTCACTGGAGGAAGAGAAGTGAGGGGACACGTCACGAGCTGCGCCCGCGCCGAGCTCACCTTTACTTGAGCTGGCACGACAATGTAATCTTGAGACTTTAAGAAGCTATAATTAATTGACACATCTGTAAAGTTAAGTACAGCATTCACTACCTATGCATGTTCAAAAAACTTACCTGTGAGTGAAGTTCGATCACAATTTATACGAAGGATTCGTCCGAAGAGATTAATTATGAGTGAAAGTGAAATAGTTTAATACAAATTATAAGTGCATTCGTGTACTTTATACAAATCGGTAAAGTAGGTGTCTCACCAAAAGACTAATCAACCTTTTTAATCCCGTGTTGTAATACGAGTATGTTCGATTTGTTATTAAAGTCCTTAGATCAATGAGTTTTTTAACAAAGACCCCCTTCTTTCAATGTATTTTTCCCTGGAATAATAGACGACACGAATTATATATAAAGTATCAAGTTGTATCGACCGCCATAACCCCGTCGACATCCCGCCATACGGCCTCGATATTCGGTAAACGCACACAGGCGCAAAACACTGACTGAATATTCCACATTCATGCGTTACTATTAGAATTGTTTGCCAATGATAGATGGTGGCAAAAAATATTACATTGCCTTTACGTGCCTTTACTTTGAGAGATCAGGCTGCAGGTCCTGTGACAGGTAAAATTTTGGGTTTAGCAAACCTACCTATTTGTCAGTTCTTTGGAAATCTTCTTCAAGGTTATTGCATACTTACTTGCAAAATGCGCAATAAACACATGCAAAATAAACACAACGCATTTTTCATTATGAAAAATGCGGGTGACATGAGATATCATGACCAAAATTGGGCTGAATCAATTGCATAGAAGACGTGCAAATAGCCGATGTCGGCGCTGGCATGACGCTAATTGTGGGGGTGCGCATGATAACTGATAACACTGGCGAAGATCCTTGAGCGGTGTAGGTAGGTAGGTAACTAGGTAGTAGAACTTAGGTGGAGGTATTTGGTAGGTATATAATATAGTCCGCTAGTTTGGTAGGTAGGTAACATGCCACTATCAGCGCCATCTCCAGTGGACTTCTTTCATGACACGGACTATACTCATTACTCACAACTCCTTCAATCCTTGTACCTATAGTTAGTCGAGGACCTGGAGAGTGACCCAAGCGTTTTATCCCGGAGTACGCGAACGAAGTCGCGGGCATCAGCTAGTGTGCTATACTTACGTATTTATGTAGTTACCTTCATGCCTATCTAGTAGGTACCTAAGTAGTGGTAATATATATATCTATTTTGAAAAATCAATAAGTCTATGCCACCCCACCACCTACGCCTACGGTTCCTACGCAACCTAAGGAAAGGCATGCGGGCAAAGTCGTAAGAATTCACCTACTTACTGACTACTTATTTGTAGTAGGTTATGTAGGTACGTACTCCTATGTTTTACTCCAAGTTCCTCTTGCATATTAATGATGCATTCATTTCCTTCATGATTGTTTACCCTTGGCTGGTAAAAACTAAAAAGGTGTCTTCCCAGTTACAAAACAACGAGAAGTCTATATTAGGTCATTCTAAGAACCATGTTTTAGCCTAATTAAGTGGTTATCTAATAAAACCCAAAACGCAACGTGACAATGAAAATAAAAACAGTGCTTACAGAGGGAAGCGTAAATTAACGAAACGCATATACTATACCTACACTATACGTAAGAGCGAAAACATAGTTACTACGTACAAAAATTTTGTCTGGTGGACAAAAAGTACGCGCACTTTAGTTTTATATGGATCTGCACACACTACCACGACAAGACAAAAACGTCGTTGCCCTCCGACGCAAACGTTTCGCGCAGACGTTTTGTCCTATCCGGACCCCAGTGTGTGTTCGTTCTAAGCCGCTCTCCTATACAGTGAACAGTCGCGTTCAGTCAAGTTCTTTGTATTTAATGAACCGTATAATCTAATAACCACCTTAATAGGCCTTATACCACCTTCCGTGTTTTCCAGTCGCACCCTTTGGCGCAGAAACAAATTTCATCCTCACCACCTGGATGCCTGGTCTTCTTCCACCTCCCGTTATTCCAGGTCATTTCTGCCACGTACCTGCAAATTATGGAACCAGCTTCCATCTTCTGTATTCCCTCTTGATTATAATATGGGACTCTTCAAAGGACGGATAAACAAACATCTCGAAAGCCAGGCGCATTGGCGGTTCCTCTGGTGCTGCAAATGTTGATGGGCGGCGGCAATCACTTACCATCAGGTGACCCGCCTGCTCGTTTGCTCGCTATTTATATGAAAAAAAAAATACACGCATAGGAACGTAGACCATTTCCGTACACTTTGCAACTCTAGGTAACAGTCGCCTTAAGTAAAATTTCCGTAGCGTCATTAAATTCATGTTCAACAACATTTATATAGTAATTTGGACGCATTATAAATCCATTATATAGAGCTACTTACCTACCTACCAACCTACATTATCAATTACAAAAGCAAAAACGCCTATAAATATTTTTGTATTGTGCAATTCTTTCAACATTGTGGAGACTACGTGACTCGCTTGTCTAGTCTAATAGAAAATTTAGAAATTGTACGCTCCGAAATTAAATGCTTGTAATATGAACACGCAGCTAAATAACACAATTTTATAAGTTTTTTCGTAACATTGATATTTGATAGGTACCTAGGTATAGTAGTTAGGCTCAATCATTTAGTAGTCAATGGATGCTCTGGCGCCACGCATATTCCCATGTTGATTATGACGAAGTTATGACTCTATACTATAGGAGACTCCAAATTTTGACGACCTCCGTAGCGCAATGTGCAACGCTGTTGTCTTAACGTGCGGAGGTCCCGGGCTTGATCCCCGGCAGGGTCAATTTGGGAATTTATAATTTCTAAATTTTCCCTGGTTTGGCCTGGTGGGAGGCTTCGGCCGTGGCTAGTTACCACCCTACCGGCAAAGACGTGCGATTTAGCGTTACGGTACGATGCCGTGTAGAAACCGAATAGGTGTATGGGTTTAATATAACTGCCATGCCCCTAACAGGTTAGCCCGCTACCATCTTAGACTGCATGATCACTTACCATCAGGTGAGATCGCAGTTAAGGGTCGTTTTGACAAGTGGATACAACCGTGCGAAACAACACAACAAATTTTAGGTCTGAATACGCTCTAAAAGTTTGATAATAGACATTTTTTCGATATCTTTCACGAGAAAAAAGAAAATAGCAAAAAACCCAAAAACTAATTTCACTACCTAAATTTATGTTTTTAGGGTTCCGTACCCAAAGGGTAAAAACGGGACCCTATTACTAAGACTCCGCTGTCTGTCTGTCTGTCTGTCTGTCTGTCTCCAGGCTGTATCTCATAAACCGTGATAGCGAGAAAGCTGAAATTTTCACAAATGATGTATTTCCGTTGCCGCTATAACAACAAATACTAAAAATTAAAAAAAATATATATATTAAGGGGGGTCCCCATACAATAAACGTGTTTTTTTCGTATTTTTTTGCTCAATATTAAAAACGGTAACAGGTAGACTGTTCAAATTTTCACAGAATATTAACTTGTATATTACCTTTCAAAATAAATAATTAAATATCAATAAAGTAAATATTAAAGGGGGGCTCCCATACAACAAACGTAATTTTTATTTTTAATCAAATAAATATTATAAATGCGAAAGTTTGGATGTATGGATGTAGGTATGTTTGTTACTCAATCACGCTCCAACGGATGAACGGATCTGGATGAAATTTGGCACAGAGATAGATTATAGTCTGGAATAGCACATAGGCTACTTTTTATCCCGGAAAATTAAAGAGTTCCCGCGGGAACCGAAAAACCTCAATCCACGCGGACGAAGTCGCGGGCATCAGCTAGTACGTCATAAATCGTAAAACTTACTACAGGTTTGTACGGAACCCTCGGTGCGCGAGTCCGACTCGCACTTGGCCGGTTTTTTCGATTATGTCATTAAAGATGAACATGTGAAAAATGTAAAGAATTACGTATAAAAAGCAACAAAAAAGTATTACATCAAAATGTTATTATATCTCAACGGAGAACCGAGTTATTGTGAAAAAACTGAATTTAACCCTTTTTTCAAGATGGCGGAAAATGCACATAGGAAATCTTGGTCGACAAATTGAAGTTAAGCTTTTCTAGGCCTCCCCCACATAATATCCAAAATTTAGCTTTCTCGGTTCATATGCATTTCTAACTCGTTTTTTCCGACGTAATGACTGGACTATCATACTAATATTATAAATGCGAAAGTGTGTTTGCTTGTTGGTTTGTCCTTCAATCACGCTGCAACGGAGCAACGGATCGACGTGATTTTTTGGCATGGGAATAGTTGAGGACCTGGAGAGTGACATAGGCTACTTTTTATCCCGGAAAATTGAGGAGTTCCCGCGGGAATAAAAAATCTTAGTCCACGCGGACGAAGTCGCGGGCATCAGCTAGTAGCTTATCTTTCCAAGTTGAGCAAAAGCAATCGTTAATTTTTCCGCCTGCAACGGACTATATATTATACCTAATTGCCTACCTATAGGTAGGAAAATAGGGATGTACCTTTTATACTGCCATTGATTTTATTTAGACACATCCATACTAATATTATAAATGCGAAAGTGTGTCTGTCTGTCTGTCTGCTACGCTTTCCTGGCCCATCTTTTCAACCGATTTTGCTGAAATTTGGTATAGAGGTAGGTTATATCCCGGGGAAGGACATAGGCTTCTTTTTATCCCGGAAAATTAAGGAGTTCTCGCGGGAATAAAAAAAACTTAGTCCACGCGGACGACGTCGCGGGAATCATCTAGTTTATCATAATTTATAAAGATAATAGGTATTGATTTATGACTTCCGAATAAAGCTTATCTACCTACTCGCCACTTTTTTATACTAAGACAGGTTTCGTGAGTTCGCAGCAGGTTGTGACCTACATGGGCCAACTTTCTTCACTCACAAAAACTATACTAGTTGACAGGTCGGTTATTTTTGATGAGGGTTAAGCAATACATTACTCATATATTATACACGTAGGTACCTACTTCATACAAGCAACTAGCACTTGATTTGAGAGATTTGTACTCGTATAACCGAGATACAAACAAATAAATTGTCGGGGGTCTTTTCACAAAAATCAGCTAGATATTATTTGCACAAAGTCTCATGGCAATTTGCACCCACTATAAGTAGGTACACTGCCGCTCCTAGAATGTGGGTTATGATTATGAAGAACTTGCCGCAGATGTGAAACTTGAAAGCTCTCGGGTTCAATTTATGGCCCAGTTTTTTTTTTTTTTAATGGTCTAAAATGGTCACCGTTGTTCACATGGAGACACCGTTCCGCCACGGTGCCACACCGAATCTGATGAGGGGTATGGGTTCATGGAACCACAGGAAAACACTTTAATTTACCTGCCATACCCTTTCCAAGATAGGGTTGTTAGATGTTACCTTACTTAACAGTAGAGTTACCTTAAGAGCGTACATACCCTGAGCCTCTTTTGAAGTTTAGGTATTTATCTCGGGTAAATCCTTTGTCTCGGATAGTCCTTTGTTTGAGCGAGTGAACAGAAGCCATCGGGTGCAAAGTAGTTTGACAAACCGTTTTGATCCTAATCCCATTTTCAAACGGGCTATTATTTTTTCAATATTTAAAAAAAATGTTTCTAATTCACTTAACATACGTTTCATATAAAACTTTTTTTAATATAGGTGTATTCATATAAAGAGAAGGTTGCATGATTGTAAGTATAGATGTTTTTAAGTAGGTACATCCTTAATAATATTATCTTTGTTTGCTTATTTTCTGTTAGTTATTTATAAGACACATTTTGTACAAAAATAAATAAAATAGTAAAATAAAATATTAGTATTATTTTGATTTTTACTTAACATTATTTACAATATAAAATTATTAGAATTTATATAGTAAATGCTACTATATTTATATAGGTACATATCACTACGCCAGGTCTTAGTTTTTACATTGCAAATTCGATTGACCGTGACCGATCGATCATATTAGCGTTAAAGTAAAATGAATCTTAATATTATTGATTTAGAGCTCAATTTCGTGTTTGCATTTCCACTGCTCCAAATGGAAACGTTTCGAAATTAAAATCGGTTGGAATTTGTGACTTTAAATCAAGCACCTTTGGGCACATTTTACCCTGACTCCAATGTGATCGAACGCTCGATTACGATCAATCGAATTTTCAATGTAAAAACAAACTAAAAAAGGGTGTCTCTTATTGGCATTTATCTACATTTACGGGGATCTACTATTTCAGGCAAAATACATTTGTAATAAAAACTTATTAGTTTTTATTCCATATTTTTTTCCAAAATTGATCGTCCTTTATGATCTTTTCAATTTTCAAATTCAATTTTTTCCGGTTCAAACCGCAAGAAGACAAATTTTGATTTTGATTTTGATTTTGAACCTTTTTGATTCCTTGCCTTCGCTAATTGTTCACTACGTAAATATTTCTTTTTTTTTTTAGTTTGAAAATCGGAGTTTTAGAACCCCATTTCTGAAAAAAATAACTTATTTTAATTCGCACGCAATGAATCCTAAAGACAAAACAGTGCAATAAAACTGATAGCGATACAATAATAAAAAAGGTCTGGTTCGGAAAATATAAAACACAATCATCAAGTGCCGCTCTGTAAACGATAATTACTTGCAAAAGGTAATAAAACTATGTAATCCTGCAGGTGTTGTAGTGTACTCAGCTTACCAAAATAACAATAGAAAACTGCGCGCGTGGTAGTAATAAAATACAGCTTAGCTACCAATTTTTCAAATAACTTTTTGCCGTGCTAATGAGTCAATTGGTTATTTGTAAGAAATTAATAATTTTGCCTGACAGTAAAATAAAAACGCGATGCCAAAAAGCGCATAAAAATACCATGAAAACCTAATTCAACTTTTTCGTGATTGACTGATTGACCGACAACGCACAGCCAAAATCGATGAACCTAAATATTTGATTCATTGAGTAGTCTAGGTGTGAACTGAGGAAGTAGGAAAAGGCTGATAAGCAGGATAAGCTCTATCAAATGTGCAACATAAATAAGTTATAGAATTACTGATTCACATCAGCCCCCCGATTACGTAAGAATTGTCGATCAAACGTTAAAGATTTTCGTCAAAGTAAAATAAACCATAACTGCATTGAATTAGAGCTCAATTTCGTCTGGCCATTCTTATACGTTTAGGTATGTACGATACCCTAGACACTTGCCTTCTCAAATTCCAAACCAGGCAATAAAACTGATAAGCACGTGCAAATTGCAGGTATTGCACTATTGTAGGGTTTTGTTTATTATAATAACAATAGCGATCACGGGTCAATAGTGATACAATATAACAAAAAGAAAAGTCCGGTCGACAACCATACTCGTAAAACACAATCATCTATAATGACGCTCTGTAAACGAAATCCACTTGCAAAAGGTAAAAAACATATAATAATTACAGTTGCGCTAGTATGTATATTCGGTTTACCAAAATAAAAATAGACTTTTACTACGCGGGGTACAATAAAGTACAAGCTGCACTTTACATAACTTTTTGCTGACGTGATGAGTACATTGTTTGGAATAAGTATATCTCAGTACTCAAAATATATAGGTTTGCAATAAAGAGGGAACCAACAAACAAAAACACATATACATACATGATTGCTAACGACTAAGCCTTCTCCAAGTCGGGCAAAGAAAGGTTCAGTTCAAAACATAAAACAAAACCTATTCATCATAAAGGTCCGTAAGCGTGGTAAATAATAATAACTACCCAATTGTTTGCATAGCTACCTGCTTTTGCTATCGTGACGACTGTATTTTTATGGCCATAAATAATATCTATCCAAGTGTAAAAACAAGCAAACATACGAGCCAAACAAATAAAATTCTAATTTCTAATTTATTGTAAGTGCACAGTAAATTTAACTATTCGAAAGCTCATTGCATAAGTTTACTAACGTCCAATGGTGTGTCTCGATACGAGTCGTTTCACTAGGTGACTCCCGCAACTTCATCTGCGTGATTCATGATTTTTAAATATCTCATGGGAATTCTTATTTCCCGGGATAAAATACCTATGTTTGTCTCCAAGAAAGTAGCTATCTCTGTACCGAATTTCAGGAAAAATTGGTAGATAAACCTTGCATGTAGACAGCTGGCAGACCGACAAAGTAACACACTCGCATGTTTAATATTAGTAAGGATTACAAATTCAAAATTTATATAAACTTATTTATTTAATAAATATAACACAATATCTAATCGCGGGCAGTATCATTCAGAAGTAATTCAAGCTGGAGATAAACGATCCAAAGGGATACAATATCCAAATCATAATGCAAATCACACCAATAAAATGCCAAGTCGTCATAAGGAAAGATAATTTCACAACCGAACACAAGATACCGTGCTAATATGCCATGAAAGACAATAAACACGTGATTTTTTTTTTGAAGGGCTGGCTCATTTTTTGCGCAAAGGATCAGCCTTTCTGTCCAGCACGGAAATGCAGCCAGCATTCTCGCCACCATTCCACGCGGGCATGATTTATCGTAGTTATTAGGTTAGGCTAGCTAGGTTTATTGTTTCTATTGTATTGTTTTCAATAAATTTTACCAACGAGTGATTATCATTTCAGTACATGACATCGCATTAATATTTATAAGGGACGGAGTTGCCAGTCTAGGTAGAGATTGTTGGTCAGCCTTTAAATAATAGTTAATTTAACCACAAGCTGTATAAAGCAAGTTTAGTAAAGTAAATTATTTTATAACTGTCTGAAACACACGACCTTGTCTGAATTGAATATTCAAATTCTTATTTAAATAATTAAGTAATATTACTATAAATATCACATACGTTTAGTATAAAGTATAATATACAAACCTTAAACTATTTAAAACAAAATAATTTTCATCAATCAATAAGAAAAAGCAGAGAGTATTAAAAATGCCTACTATTGAGAAGTGACAATCACACTACAATCTCAGGTATATGCTACGTATATCATTTTGAGTTGCGGAGACAAAAGGCGTTACGTCCACCCTCTGAGAAGCCTCGGCTACGACTAGTTTTCCTAGTGCTTGATCACGCAGTTTTGTAGTTTGTTACAAACTTATTTTTTGATGTAAATTATTGTTAATTATATATTTTTTTTTGCTTTATATAATTGAAAATATGTCTTACTTGTAGGAGGACTAATTTATTTTTACAAATTAGGCCAACAAACCTCCTAAAATGACGTTTTATAATTGAAAATATGTCTTACTTGTAGGAGGACTAATTTATTTTTACAAATTAGGCCAACAAACCTCCTAAAATGACGTTTATATGTGTCCTTAATTTCGTCAAATTAAATATTCTTTGTTTTGGATTTTATAATACAAAGGATAGCAAATTAATAATTTTTATCTTCAACTATAGTAGTTCAGGACCTTATACTCTATAAAAGTATCTCTTTGTGTGACCACAACGAGTAAATTTGGATTTTCGCTAACGTCAAACTTTACACAAAAATCAAGATTAAATAACAGCTTCTTGGTATTTTCGTAATAAGAAACAATCTATTAATTAATTTCAAAATGTTGTCTGTCATAATAGTAGATCAGAGAATTCCCTACAATTTGGTATGAATAAGTTTTGGTTTAATGCAGGGAGTAACAAAATATCAGGGGGCAAAAAAGCTAAATATAAGGGTCTACCCTTGCAGCTCAAGCTCAGCTCGAATATACAGTCCTAAGGCTGCTTAAGTTTGCGGCTTACATATTCAAGTACTTGTATACGTACCTACATAATTAGTTACTTACCAAAGCAAATACTTTCAGAGTTGAATAAATGTATGAGGACCCATAAACTTCAGATAAGCAGTTTAAGCTTAACATAATTCGGCCGATCAATTTGTCGACGTTAATTGGCAGCGAGAAATTGCTCGCTTCACTTTACTGACACGGGACACCTATGCAGAGTTGTTCTGAAGAGCGAGAATGATTTGCTTAAAGGGTTATCAAGTTTTAACATCGCTTTTTCAAACAAACTTACCTACTTTCTTTCGGTTCAAACTTAATGTAGGAACCAGCAGATTAGAGCGATTTCTTTAGAATGCATCATTAACTTACCTTATATATTATATATTTTACCATCAAGTGAAATCGTAATCAAGTGCTAATCTGTCGAAGGTAAAACGTGTTCTTGAACTTCTTTTGCAACCAAACAATGTATCATTTACAACAACCCTGGTATCATAGTTTTATTTGAATAGACAATTAAGCACCAGAGGGGCCAGAAAATGTTCCATTGTTTGTTTGACTCTCTTCTCCAATTAATGGGTATTTAACATATAAAAATGTATCATTCAGTTAATTACAAAGTACGCTATTAATGAGAACTAACACGCAGGTTACAGACAATCTTTTGCGTAAGAATGGCACCTAGGTTGTTTTTTCTGCACTGGTTTACATAAATAGATAAACGTTGGCGTTTAAGATGCCCGCGACTTCGTCCGCGTGGAATAAGTTATTTTGATTCCCATGAGAACTCCTTAATTTCCCGGGATAAAAACTGATAAATGCAAAAAAATAGGCGATAATAAGACTAGTGCCCCGAACTGAGACCTCGTGGTATCACAGAGCGCCATCTATTGACATCATTGTTAAGTTCTGTAAAAAATAATGAAGCTCATTAAAAATTAAATAATTTCGTTTCCTTATAATATTTATCTAATTTTAGTATTTGTTGTTCAATTACAGAATATAATTTAAATAATTGATAAGTTTCAGGCTCAGCCTTCCAAAAAATTGAGAGTTCTGAGGTCAACTTTGAACGTTAGAAAATCAATCACCATGTATATCACTGACCTAGAAAACAATTTCTGTGACAGAACATGAGCTATCTAAGAAGCTAATCTAAGAGTTATTAAATCCTCAATGATGAAGGACAAGCGAACAAGATGGTTGAACTTCCAGATTTAAATATAAAGATCCACGTTTGAGTGAGAGTGAGGTAGTAACTAGTAATTAATAATTGTTGGGTGGGGTGATACGAGTAAATTGATACGACCAAAATACCATTTAGATCATATTGTTTCTGCAGACGTATTGTAATAATTAAAATAATAATAAAAATATTTAAACCAGCTGAATTCTACGATTCGCCATGTTATTAAAATTATTAAATGCGATATTATAATTAAATATACCTACCCATCGCTTCATGTGATGGCGCTTCAAATGCCATCTATACACAGAACACTGACTGACTCGTTGGTCTAGAGGTCACCATGTTCGACTGCGGCCGACGAGGTCCTGGGTTCGATTCCCGGGTCGGGCCATAGCAAGTATTGGGTTTTTCTGACAAGAAATTCTCAGTACTAGCCCGGAGTAAGGAAGTTGGCGGTGCTTCACCCCCGTACCTCGGAGAGCAAGTAAAGCCGTCGGTCCTGCGCCTGATCTCTCTCCGGTCGTGTCGGATTTTCCGTCCCATCGGGCTTTGAGAGTAAAGGAACAGAGAGTGCACCTGTGTATGCGCACACACTTGTGCACTATAATATCTCCCGCGCAGATGGCTAATCTCTCTGGAGATAGGCCGCCGTGGCCGAAATTCGGTCGGGAGGACATTATTATTATACACAGAACAAAGAATTATTATAGTAGGAGATCCGAATCTAAATCGAGGCGTACCGGTTTGATAAGAGAATCAAATTTATTTTATAATAAATTTCATATATTAGAAAATAAATTAAAAATGGGTAGACAACAGAAATCCTGGACAGAATATTTTTAATTACTTTTTGAAAAATGATTTTTCATAAAATGTTGCAAAATGAAGATAATAATAAAATTTTATACTGGACTTAAAGTATAGAGCATATAGAATGTGCAATCGTAGGGTAGACTATTATTTCCATTATTTATCCAGGTAAATAATAGTCTACCCTACGATTGCACATTCTATATGCTCTATACTTTACGTCCAGTATAAAATTTTATTATTATCTTCATTTTGCAACATTTTATGAAAAATCATTTTTCAAAAAATAAATAAAAATATTCTGTCCAGGATTTCTGTTGTCTACCCATTTTTAATTTATTTTCTAATACATATATGAAATTTATTATAAAATAAATTTGATTCTCTTATCAAACCGGTAGGTCTCGATTTAGATTCGGATCTTAGACCATTATAATATGAAATGAATGTCACAAACTGTTGTATGTTCGGAAAAGTTTAATTAAGTATACTTACCTATAATTACCCCCCCCCAGCTACTTTTTAAGCCATATTCGGCTGGAGGCCATCGGTTTACATATTATATTTGAATTTGAAGTAATTACGTTCAGTAGTTAATTCAGAAGTATATACCTAAGGCTCTGACAGACAGACGGACGGACGGACGGACGGACGGACGGACGGACAAGTGCAAATTCACTCAAGTAGACTCAGAGACCTTCGCTTCGCTCGGTCAATTACTTAGTAGGTATGATATGATATGATGCGCCTCAATAGATTGTTAAACAAACAGGGTACCTTATCGAATCTAAAAATTTCTATAAAATAATAAAATTGCTTAAAATCATTCATAATTCATTTTGATAGTTTTCTCAATACAAAGTAGGTACTTAGTTAGTTATTTACTTTCCATGAATGAATGCCTTTGACATGAATGGATGCTCGTAACCACTGGCAAGGTTAATTAGACCGTATAAATTGATCGGTCGCGTTATAATCGGGTGGCTTCCAGTTTCAAAAAGCGAAAATTAAGCGCTAGTGAGGTAAGTTGAGACTTGAGATGATAATACTTTCGGAAAATGCCCGAAACCGCCGAAATGTTCGAAACTATTCGGGCATTTTCCGACAAAGCTCGTGAGGTTTAGCCGGTATATAGGTATTTATAGTTAAAATTAATATCAGTCACGTTTATACGTTAAAATGATAATACTTACCTACTATAAATGTGAGACATGTATCAAAGTAACGGGTAACAAACAGCAAATCTGCACGATCATTGTATTAAATAGCTTTGTAAAAAGTAGATTTTTGATTTTATACACAAGGGTTAAACTATCGTGAGTGACATCCATACTAATATTATAAATGCGAAAGTGTGTCTGTCTGTCTGTCTGTCTGCTACGCTTTCCCGGCCCATCTTTTCAACCGATTTTGCTGAAATTTGGTATGGAGGTAGGTTATATACCGGGGAAGGACATAGGCTACTTTTTATCCCGGAAAATGAAGAAGTTCCCGCGGGAATCAAAAAACCTTAATCCACGCTGACGAAGTCGCTGGCATCATCTAGTTCATTATAAACAAACTAGATGATGCCCGCGACTTCGTCGCGGGCATCATCTAGCGCGTTAATTAATTTTATTTTATTCATGCGGGAATTCTTTAATTTACGGGGATAAAAAGTAGCCTATATCCTTCCCCGGGATGCCACCTATCTGGATACCAAATTTATCAAAATCAAACGAAATTTTTAATTTTTAATGAGCTCAGTATTTTTAACGGAACTTCACAATGATGTCAATAAATGGCGCTCTGTAAAAGTTTATTCGTTTGTGCTTACAAATAATAGACGTTAGCACCATCTTACGTGGAATAAAAAAATAGTCTACTGATAGTACTGATGTCTATGAACGTAAAGATAGTTAAAACTATCTTATGGATACCGCGAGGCCTCAGTTTGGGGCGAACCACTAGTAACTATGTAAACGGTTGTAAACTCACGTTTTTTGTTGGAGAACACCCGACTATAGTTTCGAGTGAGCAGGCTCATGAATAAGGACACCTGTTTTGGTAATAAGGTTGACTTTGGGTTGTAGGTTTATGGTTCACTTCGGGTTTTATAGCAATGAAACGCGTCCACTCGCTCTGATTGTTCATTAGGTAGGGCACCTACTAGTATTACGGTATCTTAAAACTAAAGCTACGATGTTTCCAAATGCGCCCTCTGAGAAAAGCCTACAACAACAAGCCGGTTTTTTTAAAATAATTGTTTGTTTTTAATATATAATAAGGGTGTACCCTATGCTATACATAAGGTAAGTCAACTAATTTGAAATAGTATGATGAAGGATACTAAAATTTAAAAATAAAAAACATTTTCAACTTATTATAAACATATCTTTAATTATTTTGACACCGTCAACTTATAAATTTCGTAGGTAATATTATGTACAGTTCGCGCCCGAGTTGAATGCAGAGTAGATGTATGTGTCACCATACATTTACTCTGCATGCAACTCGCGCGCGATCTATAGGTACTTTACCCATAGATTGTCTTACATTTTTTAACATTCTACAAGAATATCATAAAACTTTTCAGGTAAAGAACAATGGGAAAATTAAGTGTGATAACAAAATTTTATAAAAACTGTGTTGTGATCCCGAAAACCCAAAATGTGAGAGATTTTATATTCATGGTAAATAGTGGAATATTACGATCTATCTTCTTCCTGAAAAAAGTTTCAAACTAACGCTATAAGTACAGTTCGCGCGCGAGGTCCGAGGAATCTTATGGAATGTTGACGTAATATGATAGAGTTGTGATTTAGTCGATATTACGTTATCGATACTAACACATCTTTATTATCTGTGAGCGTGCATTGAATTAATTATGAAATAATAATTCTATAAGGATATTAAGTGCAATAAGGAAGAAAAAACAAATTGTATCATAAAATTTAATTATAATGAATTGTACAAAATGAGGGTAAAATCTAATTAATCTGTCGCAATCAGATTAATCAGTACTTTAAGGAATTTAAAAATTCCTTAAGAGGCCGTATACTCGCCATCGGTCAATTTTGGAATCTGTAGGTATACCGCACAGTAGACCGTTAGGCTGCACTCATACATAGACGATATAGGCCAGTAAAGATACTTTGATACTTTGCGTAGTCAAGTACGTACGTACGTGCGGTCGTACGATCTGCAGTACCATTTTACACGTGAATTTGATCAGACTTTGATAATATTTTTTGGTCATATAGGTAGTTTATAGAACTTTATTTTTACACAATTTGTGTTATATAAATACTAAACATTCATGGTAAATTTTATTTTATCAGTAATTTCGTCAAACTTTTAAGAAATACAGGTTATTGTGACGCGTAAATTTTGATAAATCGTGCACATTGATTTGATTTTTTTATTAACTAATTTTGTATAGAACGTATAAAAACGAATTGCAACAGTCCAATTTCAAAAGCGTGTTTATCATATTAGTATTTATTATAAGTCATTTATTATAATTTTTCGTGGATTTATATGGGTGAAAAGTGTGACCCAAAAGTGCAAAAATGGTAAACGTATTCTGCAAGAATGAGAATTTCACTATTATATTTCAATAAAATTAAATTTTTATTTGCAAGTCTACTAAGGAGGGATTAATCTTTAATGTTTTAATTTTCTTTTTGTTATAATACTAATATCTCATGCACAAAGCTCATCAAAAGTTCTTAAAATGTCGGTTAACTGGTTTACGGACTGTTAATTAAATTTAAAAATCCTGTTTTTAATTTTGCTATTGCAAAATTAAAAACAGGACTCGATAAAGCGTACTCTCGCGTCACGGTCGCTACTAGTATGGAAGTGTGCGGGGTATGAAGCAACGGTCGGGCGCGGGGCGCACCCGCCCGCTACCTCCGCCCCCGATTCCTCAAGAGCTGGCGCGCGGACTATAGGTAGATATATATATAATAGAAAGAGAAATATTATAGAAGCTCTATAACATTTCTCACGCGAATCTATTACGTACGGGTGGTTATAACGACCATATTCTGTAGATATATATAAATTGATTTTAAATTAATTGAAATACATTTTTATCAGGGCTAGCATACCGACGACATGGTACAGGACAGGTATGGTATGGACAGGTATTAAGTATTTTACACGATTCCCATATATTCCCATTACTATGGCTCAGTCAATGGTTTACAACAATAAAGTGCGAAAGTGATATTTATAAGACAAGAAACAAATAACACTTGTGCTGTAGCAGTCAAATTATCGACACAATGTGTACATATGCCTTATTATACCAACGAGATTGATCTGTCTGATTTGTCGCTAAGCATTCTTGCGCCGTTATACTAGCACTACAGCTGAAATACAATCAATTTACAAACCCCTGAGCACATTAACTTTGTTTTTTGGAATTAAAAAACTATAGCAATGCCAGGTTCTTACTATTAGTTTTTGCAACTACT
Source organism: Erebia ligea (assembly GCA_917051295.2). Lineage (NCBI taxonomy): Eukaryota > Metazoa > Arthropoda > Insecta > Lepidoptera > Nymphalidae > Erebia > Erebia ligea. The sequence goes on from OU785228.1 coordinate 12,953,283, forward strand.
TTTTTATGAGTTTTTATTATATAAGTGAAGAAATCTGCCTTTTAATATTTAATATTATAAATATACCTTCATAAAATAAAACAAGTTGTTACATAGGTGCCACATAATACATTAACTACCTACTTATTACGAAACTGCCAAATCTAGACAAAAAAAAATTAATTATTGTATTTAGTAGGTACAACAAGATAAAAATAATATTCCTCTATTTATTGAACATCTTACATCTAGTACCCAATAGTACCATGACTAGCATTTTCAAACAAAATGACACAGATGATTGTCATTATAATAAGTGATTATTTAGCGCTAGTTTCATAGTCGAGTCATCGCCATTGCAGAAAGTATAGCATTCCAATCGGTTTATGCAATTACTGATTTTAAGTTTCCAACGTACAGAAATGGCGTTGCACTTTTCTATAAAAGAAGCTCCAAGGAATGATTATAGTTTTCTTAAGCTAGCGAGCCTATACTTACTTTGCTCTCGTATTCTTATATCAACCTTAGTATACAACGATTCAATACAGGCAAGTAAAATATGTACTACATTGAATATGTGAAAAAGACCGTTAGTTATTGAGGCACGTAAAAAAACGGTCGAAAGATAGGTTGGTCTAATCTAATAAGAAAGTGTAAACTTTCGATCAAAAATGTTACTTATCACAAAAGTGTTAGTGTTCTACGGAACGGTTCTAGTCCAGTTAGATAACTATTATTATTAATTGAATTGTTTTCTGCTACTTGCTTCTTTTAATATTAACTAATCTAGGCAATCGATCTAAGTCTTTAAGTCCTATCAAAATTCTGATGTATTGTCGGAAATTAAAATATACATATACATATATATATATATATATGTATTTAATTTCAACAATTTTGTAAAACTTTAAAATGAATCGGCACTTGGTGACTTTAACTTTCTAACTCTGTTAATATAATTCGAATAATAAAGTAAATTGGGAAATACATTATTCACTTATGGAGGCCATTATAAACGCTACAATATATGACGTAATTAACAGTATTTGGACTGCTTGTGTAACTAACTATATTTGATTTTTATTTTATGGAACCTATGTTAAACAATACCATATTACAAAACTAAAACCACATTTTATGTTATTTTAAAAATTGTAGCAGAGCAAATAAACAAAATGAATAGTTTAGTAGAAGACAGAAACGTTCATCACTTTAGTAAAGTAGGTCTATTGTTGTATATGTTGAAAAAAAAAATTATGTGAAACGTGACCAATGACCATGTAATATATCAAGCGTACAGCACGTGCCTAGGTTGCGCTGTTTTAATAATCCCATGAAATTATATTCCAATTCTTACATGCAACTCAACCCCTCGACCCAGTTTAAGGAAACACAGGTAACTATAGGTATAGGTACTTAAAAGATTCGGTTTTTTATCAATTTATTCTAATACAGACATTATTAATTGCAAGTATTTTGATACACAGTGCGTTTGTTTTGGGGGGGAAACAACCCCGCATAGTATAATATTCGACTTCTGCGTTTGTACGTGTACGTAAAGAACTTTTACGCTGGCGTGTACGCTTGCTATATTATCGAGTCTAGGCATAAAACTTGTAACAGCGTTCGAAGTTATTCATTCTTGATAATCTTTTAAACGGACATTTGAACACCAAAGTTAGCCATCTGTAAAGATAGTCATTAAAACATTGTAAGTTTAAACGTAATTTAGCATGCAAATATGCATGAAACAGCACACGCATATTTTATTGGAGCAGGCAATGTTTTTGCTACAGATAATAAATAATAGTTTAATTTAACGTTTTAATACGCAGTTTACGTTTTATTGATTTTACACTTTCTAGACATGCATTGCATTACATTGGAAAAACTGCTACATTTTTTTCTGTAAGTTCTATGCGTTTCAAATTAATCTAATTATCAAATTACTCTCCATGCCTGTCAACAACATGTATTCCAATAATTGTAGCTTTTTCTTTCTTATTTATTTTGTATTTCTTGTATTCATAACAGTTCAAAAATAAAAATGATAACATATTGTTATATGATCGACATTATTAATTGTTCAATTAAATTAAATTCAATATTTATTTATTCAATTTAGGTACACTGTACACTTATAGACGTCTGAAACATTAAAAAACAGGTAAGCAAGGTCTGGAGTGACATTGTTACTTTGTCTTATTTGAATCGCAATGTACACTTTTTATAGGAAACGATTTATATAATAGTACTTGCAAATAAAGTAAACAAAGATACTAAATGTGTTATACAAACATATTTAATAATTGAAAGGTTTTCTTAGATTTTCCGAATATATCCCGCTCCGACAATAATATGCACGACACTTAACAATATAATTGCCCTTCATAAATAATAAATGTTAATATTTCTATGTTAATATATATAGTACGTCAATATTAGTTTTATGATAAAACATGCTATAAGAATACTCCCACAAACCATTCTTTAACACACAATTCTAACATTTAATAGAAGACTGACTGATACTTAGACATATTATGTAGCACTCGATAAATAATACTTAAAGTAATCAATTTTACCGAATTAAGACTTCATCTTAAATCAGCGGACCTAGCACCAAAGTTTGATAGATATAATGTGACGATCGTAGTCCCTTCCGATTGGCTAACACTAGCACTCAAAATATATTGTAGTAAGTAGTGGCAAAAATTCCATAAATTCTGCCATATCAATTATTGCAATCGTGACTTTTGCAAGTCATGATCATAACTTTCGTGCTAGCCTCCTGTTCTACTGCTAGTCACTGTCATGATCACAACTTTCGTGCTAGCCTCCTGCACTTCTACTGTTAGTCTGTTACAAAACCTAAGGCGATCATTGCAATCTATTGCAATCTTGATTCTGATTTGTTATTAACTGAGACTTTCTACGAAGTTCAAAGAGTAGCATTTAATTTAGTAAATAACAACAACTGAAATTACTTCACTGCGACTCACGATCGCAAATTTCGTAGCACAGACAAAGAATTAGACATGAGTTTAAGATTTTACATCTTACCATCGTTGACATTATTCTAGCGTTGAAACAATTGAGTTAAAATAAAAAGGAACCTTAGCAGCCTTGTATTAAGGTTTTAATTTATACAGCCAGCGCTCCGAGATGAAACAGTGCGAGATAAAAATCGAAACTTTAGGTCCTTTTCATTCAGATATTATATATCACGCTCGAATACTATCATCGCTTCGTCTGGATGAGATGCCAAATCCTATCCTGTCTGTCATCCTATATAATCCAAATGGTACTGAATCTACGTACAGAGTACGTGTAAATAATTCACTGGTTATTATATATTAAAATACTTACAGTTAAACGTGTATAACAATTACATAGAATGTCACCTTCAATAGAGGTCAGTGTAAGTTTTCACATTACAAACTGTGACACAGGAGCTCCATTAGGACGAAATTGGCTAATTCTATTGTACACGATCTCTTAACTAAAATGACAAAATCTATTGCTATCACTTTCATAATGCGGAAAAGGATGGCACTAGATTTAGACATGTAAAATAATTATTGTGTAAAACAGAATTAGCCATACTGCAGTCGATATAACTGAATTTTTAGTGTAGTTGACACAAAAAAAATTGACAGACTTCGCAGTCCACAGTCGAGTATTAGAACTGTTACATAAGACAAAACAAAACTCTGGCAACCAAAAAAAAAACGCGACATTATTGTGCCTGCGTTATATAAACGCAAAGATCAAGTATATTTGATGCACCGGTATGTTTTTTTTTTTATTTTTCCAGTAGGTACTTATGTATTATGTATTTTCTATTATACGAAGATAAATAAATACACTTACATTGTAAGTTACGTTCTATATTACATACTATCGATTAATTATTATATGCCTTTAGCACTCGGTTCATACATGAGTTTCACACATACACAGCCTTATCATAATATGTAACAATAATTATATTGGTCACTTCCCTATGTATCTGATATCGTAGAACCATTTTGTAATCAACAAATCTTTGAGTTAGAAAAGTGAATTAAATGAATGTAAATTGAATCACTGAAATGTGATTGTTGTATAGTTTAAAAACGAGATAACACAAAATAATATGTTGGTAGTATTAAAGTCACTTTTAAAACAAGAACACCATTTGAAAACATTCAATTCAACGCTAGCGGTCATTTAGAAATGAACGCACCCCACTAAACGTTTGCGTCAATTATGCAATAGATAGCCAACCGATCCGGCCATAGAATTCATGTCTAAATAACCGGTAACTTGGAGTCCATAGAGGACGTCTAATTTGTGTGTATTCTACTTCTTCACTACTACACAAAAACATTAGAGGCACATTCATTTTTCGATTAGGCGACCTCTTAATAAATTCATGTTTACTACAAGAAAATTATCTAAGCACACAAATTATGCTGTTTATGATCCAAGTGCCGTAACCAAAGGCCGAGCAACAATTTCAAAATATGTATAAAGCAACTAAACATTTCGTTTTCATTGAAATTATTATTTTCATCCCAAAATGCCAACTTTCTACCGTACTCTTTGTATGAGGCTAATCTCACAAATATCCTATTCAAATGCCTGCTCAAAAACGACACTTTCTGCCCCCCTTCGGTCCCACTACAAATACTACAATCACAATTTCTACCTATTTCTACTAAATTGGAAGTTTCTGTTAGTATAATATCTTTTTCAATATTCGCAACATCAATTTGGTTACAACTATCAACTTCGGTTACAATAATTGTAGGTACAACTAGTTCACGGCATTCAGATTTAGAACGCATAAGTAAGTTTTTTCTTAGTTTACGAATGTTTCTTAAAGCATCGCTTTGATATTTATCTTTCTTATCTTCGAGAAACGTGACCTTGGAAACTCTATCAATCGCCTCAACAGACCCTAGACGGGAATGTTTTCCTTTATCCTGAACGAACACGTCGTCGCAACTTTTGAAATGGATCAAACTCGGTTTAGGCAAGAAATTTGTATTTTCGTATTTAGAAGAAAGAACTTGCCACGCGTTCGACGTAACACCAATTCTTCTTTGCCGCCGACTTTTCTGTTCATTCTCCGACTCGAAGGATATGCTTCTGCATATATGTGCCGGTTGTCTCATCTCAAATCCTCCTATATCAACCTCGGTGTCAACTGTCGCCAAATTCTCAGTTGAACTATCAGCGGACTCCTTGTATTCGTCGAAGCTTTTAAACGAAAACGTCTTCTGCAACTTTCTAATCTGCGGAGTGACCCTTCCACTTTCGGCATCTAAACCCTTATAGCTCTCCCTTAAGACCGAAAACGCCAAACTGTTACCGAGCATAGTATTCGTAACATCGACAGATACGTGCCTGCTTTTCGCTTTGACTGGAGAAGCTGCGATATCATCGAAACTCCTCTGCTGTTCGGCCCGTAAGACCGAGCCGTTATCGGAACCTACCGTCCAAACAGAGACCGCTAAATCGTTTCCGCTATCTGATGAAAGGGTCTGCAGATAGTTAAAAATGTCTATGCCACGATCTAAAGAGATGGTCCTCTGGAGAGGGATGTCGTGGGCGAATCTGAAGTCGACTTCGTAGTCCTCGTCCTTCTCGTCGAATTTGCCCAGCCATTTGTCGACGTCGCGGTTGCTAAGGTTCAACTGGAGTAGCTCTTGTCTGAGGTCGAGTCCCGGCCCGGTGTGTCTTGTGTCGGAGAAGCGCCTGTGTGTAGTGTGGGGCGTGCGTTGCGCCGAGTGCGCGTGCGCGGTCGCGGGGTCGGAGTGCCTACGCGGGGGCGGAGGCGGGGCCGGCGTGCGCGGCGCCCTTGCCGTGCGGCCCCCCGCGCCGCGAGAACCCGCCCACGGTGATATCAGACTCAGCAAAGAGCTTGCGAAAACTGCGGACCGACATTAACTCTCAATACTGACTTCTTCCTGTTCACTAAGCTCGATAAGATTTTAGACAAATTTTGTCACCGTTATCATTAAAAAATTTAACATCTAAAGTGAGTAAAATGCCTTCCTTGAACATTTGCATCACCAAAGGAACCGCCTATCTATTCAACTCCATTCTTTAATGGCATATTTATAATTAAATATCATACTTAATGATAAATTGTTATTATAATGTATGTGTATTGATTATAAATAAAATTGATTTGATTTGTTAAATTTTCCTGGGTTGTTCAACCCATACCCAACCCCGTAGATTAACAAACTTCGTCAATATTTTACTTTTTATCCGGACATTTGTGTCAGATGACAAAATATGGCTATAATTTTATCGAAATCATCTGATAAATGACATTTTAATTTATGATTTCAGGCACTGGTACTCCTAATTAAAATATTAAAATATACCCGACTGGAGTGTTTTATAAGAAGTAATGAATGCTTTAATATCAGTTTAGAAAAATAATATGAAAATAAATATGAGATAGCGATGGTATTTGCGTGATATGATTCCGTATCGGTGTGTATTGTACCTGTATTCCACATATCAGTGCCAAGGGCCGAAAGAGATCCTCGGAGGTGGCGAGCGGCGACCTTGAGAGCGTGACGTCAGCGCCAGCCAGAATCTACCCATCGACATGAGGGACGAGGACAACGAAAATAACAAAACAATTACAAAAAAAATAAGAAAAACGCGATTTCTCTGCCTCTCTTATAATATTTTTATTTTATTTAATTCAGTTTTTAAAATTATTTTTAAGATTTCATGAAAAAAGATCTGAAGAAATAGATGAATTTTATATTATTATATTGAAATTGTTTTTTATTTGTCAAAAAGTTAAATTATAACTTAAAAAAATCATTAAAGCTAACTTTTCAGAGCTAAAAAAAAATCACTAACAAAACTTGTTACAACTGGCAAAATTTTATTAGAAAAAAATATTATTACATTGATATTTGCAATTAACAAGATGCGAAAAAATCGAAAAAAAAAACAAGAAATATACAGGAAGGTTATGGAAAAAATGAAAGGTTAAACATTAATCCGAGTTAGCGAATGTAACTGTATACAAAATCATATTATAAATAAGAAACTAAACACAACGAGGATGGGCAATGTGAAGCGAAAGCGTTCGAGTGTATGTATGTACTCATGCCAATCCGTGCTTCGTGCTTAGTATTACGATGGTTCCGCTGAAAGATCTCTTTCGGCCCTGGTCGCATTTTCCGTACATTTAAACAATAACGCACCTAAAAACAATCGACACAATTTTGAGCATTTTCGGAAACATAAAGCCAAAAATAACGTAAACTATTCATGCGTTTTTTTAATTTAACCCAAATAATAATATGCTAACGGCCAAATTTAATTAAATATCAATATGTAGTATGCCCACAATATAGTAACGTTGTTATTTTATCCAAAAAGTTTACAAATCTAGACAAATAACAACGTTTTACATACTTACTTGTGCGTCATAGACAATTTACATTGATTATTTATTTATACCGGCCGTAAATAGAGAAAAATGTACCAGAACCAATTGGAAGCATTGGGTGAAAATAATATTACGCCCACAAAAATTCAAAAATAATGCAGCATTTGTAAATTTACAGCATGTGTGAGCATTTAGGTATGCAATACAACGCTCTAATAGATTAACTATTGTTTAAAAATGTACAAATGCAGACAGGTACATAATTTGAATATAGCAGATAACGCTTATTTTATATTTTTTGGCCAAGTTGTCCTATAATTTTGCCATTATGTTATCGACTAGATTCAAACTAATTAGGATTCCTTAAAACAAATCCATTTAAAGAAAAATGAAATGAAGAAGTGCTCATTAAGTGCAAAAAAAAAACTTTGGAAGAAATAATATAATTTTTGAAGTAAAATTAAATAAGTACAATGCATTTTTTGAAATTATAGTGATATTATGCATATTTATAAGTTATAATTATGAGTTACCAACCCATATACCAATATAAAAAAGTGTATATGTGTAATTTACACACGGCAGAAGTGAAACTTCAGAAAAGTAGCCTACGCGAGAATGAAATAAATATAACTTGTATTCTATCTCATTCTCTCGCAGGCTAAATCCTATTACGAATATTATGTTTGTCTCTTTTTAGTGTCGCTTTTTCGTTTCATCGATTTTTCAAATCACAACGATTCTAAAGAATTTTCACATCAAAAATGTGCAAATACAACCTAACTTATTAACCAATACCATAAGCTATGTATATACCATGACCAATGAAATAGCATGCGTAAATAAAACCCAGAAACAAAATATACAAACAGAAACTGCAATTTTTCCTGGTTCGAGTGGACGAGTATAGCATACTTAAGTTGCCTTGTGTACAAAGTGCCCACGTCTAAAGGCCGAATTAATGATCAATCTATCTGTAATCTCTCGATAAGTCACTTACGAACGTTATTTGTCAAGCTTAGTAAGGTATCTTTTGAACTAATGACGCTTAGTTACCTATCGACAGTGCCGTTATAACAAGATCGCAAATCATCGACGCGACGTTGAGCGTATTCAACCGTGTCCACTTGGAGTGCTCACTTTATGTATGGACGAAATTGAGCTATAATAAAACAAGGCAGTTGGGGTTCATTTTACTTGAACGCCAAAGTGTTCGCTTGAATACGCTTAAAGTCGGTATGATTGAAAATCTTGTGCTAAGGGGTAGGTATAAATTGCAATTTCTGTCCCACACCCATAGCCGATGAAGGTTAAACAAACAACGACAGATATACATAGACGGGCCCTGTCAAACAAAGAATGAACCTATTTTACTAACGCCATCTAGTCTGAAAAGCGAGACAGCGCTATGGCGGGGACAAGGACAGGCTTATACAAGGGAGGGGCATGCACCACAAGTCGGACGCCCAACTTTTTTCTATGAAAGGGTCCATCTAGTACGTACATATATCGATGTAAACAAAAGGTTCACTCACAACTTCCTTATGCCACTGTTCCGCTTCCAGGGCGCGTCGTCAGGCTCGGCGGGCAAGGGCCCCTGCACCGGCGCCTCCTCCTCCTCCGCGGCTGTCGTGCTCATTGACGGCGATGTGTCCGAGCTGCTGTAAGGATAATAATGTCCTCCCGATCGAATTTCGACCACGGCGGCCAAATCTCCACAGAGATTAGCCATCTGCGCGGGAGATATTATAGTGCGCATACACAGGTGCACTCTCTGTTCCTTTACTCTCATAGCCCGATGGGACGGAAGATCCGACAAGACCGGAGAGAGATCAGGCGCAGGACCGACGGCTTAACGTGCTCTCCGAGGCACGGGGGTGAAACACCGCCAACTTCCTAACTCCGGGCTAGTAATGAGAATTTCTTGTCAGAAAAACCCATTACTCCCGGGACTCGAACCCGGGACCTCGTCGGCCGCAGTCGAACATGCTAACCACTAGACACATACGCCAATAGATGGCGCTACTAGTAGCATACGAAGGTAACATTTACATAGGGTCTGAATCGCGCTATCAAAGTTTCTATCCAAGAGTGCAATTAATACAGCTCCCACGATTCAATGGTCCGACGACCAGCGGCCCCCGGGTATAGCACTAGTCTGGATGAAAATATCTGCCCTTTTTTACTATGAGTGAGATGTGTGAAGTTTGCGGCCAAGCCAGCTTTGCGGTCTTAGTGCCTAAATACTTGAATGACTAATCTACTAGTTATCAAATTATCAAAATAATTAAATTAAGGTCTGCTAAATTTTGCCGACAGGCAAAAACCTTGTCACTCTGGGACCAGAACTAGAATAGTAATCGCAATAGGCTCAAGAATGCCCGAAGATCGTTTGTTAAGTGATTATTATATATCTCTCTCACTCCATCTTCACCACTACATCCCATTAACGTCTCACCGCTGGGCACAGGCCTCCATTCTCATAGGAGAGAGGGAATTAGAGCTTAGACCCGCCACGCTGCTCCAATGCAGGTTGGCAGGCTTTAACGAGTTCGGTACCCCTGATTACGTATCATGCAATCGATTCGCGATAGCAATAATCGTACAATAATTGCTGTATAATCGCAACCACTCTTCCGCTATTGGCCAAAATTCGTAAACGCAGCAAGAACAGCCAATCACAACATCGACTGTTGTGATTGGCTGTTCTTGCTGACTTTAACAATGATTGTGATAACCCACAGCCTCCTTTACTTACAAGCCATGCTGTTAAGTTTGGCAACGTCGCAATTATGATTTGCGTGAACCGATTGTTTTAACTTTGAGTAGCAATTTGTACTAGTGCAAGCCTTGTATATGTGTTGTGTTTAGTGACATTATGCAAAAAATAAGTACATAAAATTGTCAGTTACTAGGAATGCTACCTAGGTACCTTCTACCTAATAAATTAATGTAGATAAGACAGTAGAATTCGACGTCTTACGGAAGTAAGAGTGTCGTTTACTTTAAAAAATATAACTTGTATGAACCTTTGAAGGTTCACTATTTCTCTAAAATAAAACAATATAATATGAAATATATGAAAATACATATATATTATAACTTAATTTATTTTTGCAATAAATATTAAGTTATAGTAGCTGATGCCCGCGAATAAGATTGTTTAATTCACACGGGGACTCCCTAATTTTCCGGGATAAAAAGTATGCCACTCTCCAGGTCCTCAACTATGCCTATGCAAAAAATTACGTCAATCCGTAGCTCTTTTGCGGCGTGATTGAAGAACAAACCAACAAACAAACACACGGTCGCATTCATAATATTCTTTATATTTATAGCACCTACATAGCATATTAGAGTCTTAATACACATAGGTGAGTATATAGTGAAATACATACCTAATTTTAAATGGTTCCATGTATTAATAATATCACTAGGTAGGTACAACTTATCCAACAGTATTCCAACTAGCTAAGATATTATAAGCAGGTAAATTATAAGGATAATCTAGGAAGACAAAACCAGATTTAAAATATTACCAGGTTTTTTTTAAAATCAAAATAATAAAATTTAAAATTAAGCTCCCTTTTGTTATTTTAACTTTTTTCAGTCTGTGAAATTTTCAAATTTTTTGTAAAATTATTTAAAATCATATTACAGTACAGTACAGAATAATGACTTCAGAGATTTCAGATTCAGATTTCAGAGATACTGAATGATTTATGAGTATGGTGCATTTATCTAAATAAATAGGTAAATAAATAAATAAATCTATGTATGGTATGGTGCATCTATATCAATGCAAAAATTGCAGATTGTAGGCTCGTAAAATCGTTAGTGCTGCTAAAATTCCTCGGGCATCATATTAATTAAAGTAAATAATTGTTAAATCAGCATTCTGAATAATAAAAACTAAACAGTAGTAGTACATATAAATGATAGCTTACAAATTTCACGGAATCATTAGGGAGTGACAGACCTCTTCTTTGCAAATAGTCCAAATAGACTTCATAAGTCGGTTCACGAGCGACGTTGCCAGCTTTCTCACAGCATGGCTTGTAAGTAAAGGAGGCTGTGGATAACCCCAATACCTAACAATTTTTATGCCCGACCGGTAATCGAACCCAGGACCTCGTGATCTGCAGCCGACTATGCTAACCGCTAGACCGACGAGGCAGTTCGCTACTCCATCTTACCTGTCAGGTAATGGCTCAGCCTGCAACGCCTGCAACTGTTCCTCAGCACGATTCAGTTTCAACTTGAGCTCGTTCCGCTCGTGAAGTATGGCACGCATTTCACGCACGCTAAACGTCGGCTTGGACGCTTGGTCCTCATCGTCACCACCTTCGACAATGGCCACGCCACATGAAGTGCACTTCTGGAACAAATGGTTACTACATAAATAAAACACTCAATATCTACGAGTAAATGTACCTGTTATGTATTAGCACATAATTTAGGGGCGTCTTCTACAACTCATTACCACTCTAAAACCACCCTTCTTTTCAGTGAAAAAATTATATTTAAATTTTGTGTGCGTTTTTACTACATTACATTTTACGCGGTCGTTAAGACCACATTGTTTAATATTTAATCGATATCCACTACAAGTTAGCCCTTGACTGCGATCTCACCTACACGGCATCGTACCGGAACGCTAAATAGCTTGGCGGCACGTCTTTGTATTTTGTGAAAAGTAACTAAACAACATAAACATTTCCTTAAAAAGCCCTATTCTAGGGTTTTAATTATACGGGTGGCTAACGATGATGTATAAATTCGAAATAACATACTTTGTAGTTTCAATCAAAGTGCTATTAATTTTTCTTCGACAAAGAGCTTCTAGACACTTAGAGAATATTTTTTTGGGAATCACGAATTACACGAAAAAAAATTTTGTCAGGGACGATAGCTTACCGAGTACCGACATGTCCGTTTTGTAAGAGAAAGAGATGACAGATCGTGACAAAGCAGAATGCTAAATCAAAACCTTACAGAATCAGTCTCCTAGTCCAAATCATGGTTTTGGTGTTCTTGAAGGATCCAAATCAACTACTAGGAGTTAATAATAAGGGTGGAGTAAAACAGATGTACCTTGTTGTGTGCATCAGACTGCTGTAGCGTGGTGAGATCCCTCTGCTGGGACTGGACTATGGCGCCCAACTCCGTACGTTCCTCGCATACTAAGCGCATCTGGAATAATAAGTTACATGCATCGATATAGTTTAAGTGTTAAGGTGTTAACTTTTAAAAGTCCCCTGGATACTTAAAACAACTAAAAAATGTACAAAATAATGGCCCGCGAACACTGATTAATTATTAGGGTTTTTCATGATGGCGTAAGTTAACACCAAGATATGTCCACACGTAGTAGCAAGAACTAGCAATACTATATAGTTGTAAACAGTAGTCCAACATGCCTTTAATTAAACATTTATAGCCCCACAAAAAGTCCTATTGAGCAATTTCAACTCTTATTTCAAATGAACTGAATAAGGTTCCTTTACCCTTAAAATCTCGTATATTCGAATACGACGAATACACACACAGTTTTAAAATTCAGGGGGTCTACTCTCTTTCTCTCAAACGAAACTTCGCAAACGAACGTAATTAGTCGGTTATTAGACCCACACAAAATCGTTCAATCCAATCGGTCACGAAAATTTTCTATGGAACCGTACTTCGTCTGCGTGTACGAAAACGAAATAGAGAGGAGCATAGAGATGATATTATGTAGGAGAGGAGTTAACAAAATTTCGTTTGTTTGTTTGCGAAGTTTCGTTTTAGAGAAAGAGAGTAGACCCCCAGGATAGAATTATACAATTACTACACTCTACGTCATACAAGGGACCTACTCTCAATAGTATTTAAAGTTTCTAACCCCAGTGCTTTAAGCTGTGCGTTGATAGATTAGTCCATCAGTCAGTAAGTCAGTCATTTTATATAGATTCAAAATCTTTAAAAAGCTTTAAACTTGTACGTACAATATAAGAATCGTTCCCTATTCACAAATATAAAACTAAAAATACCTGATTTTGTAGCTGCTTATGCTTCCGTCGGAGGTCGCGGCTGACCTGTGCTAATTTCTCCACTTGACTCGTCAACTGAAAACCATCCAGAATGGCCATGTTAAATAAAAAAAAAGCTCTCCAAACTATAACGAGCACGGCACTTGAAACTTCCACTGCAGAGTCATTAAATTTTTTTACTAAAATAATATTGTTAATATATAAAATCTAGTTATATAAATATAATCTGTATGTATTTTTGGCAAACACGCAACGAATAATGTTTACATATAATATAGTATAATATGTCCTATGTATTATGTGTGTATGTGTAATATAACTACGGTAGAGAGAACAAAGATAAATAATATGTATACTCCTAAGTCCTAGTACAAGTTTACATTCGAAAACTTCGATGGTTATCGTGAGTTTTGATACTAGAAAGTCGGTGTAAAATGGTCCTAAGTCATATTGATTTAAAGTCGAAGTAAGTTCGATTATCTGTAATAAAAATGACGCTATAAATGTATGTAATTGTATGGTCGTAATTGAATTTCGTTTTCGAAAACTACAACAACTCGCACTAGGTGGTGGTTAAGAGCGGCTGATACGAATTTAAGTTTGAAAGACAACCAGATATTGGTGTTAGCAGATTAGATACGTCAATCCCAAAATTATTCCATACTTATTGGGCGATAATAAAAAGGTCACTCTCTTTTTAAGCCCGCGATATCATCTGAGTCATTCAAATTGATTGTGGTAAGGATTTTTTGCGTATTATAAATGGGTGTGCCTTAATCACCGTTGTTAGAGTTCCGTGCCCCAAGAGTAAAAAAGGAACCCTTATAGGATCACTTAGTTGTCCGTCTGTCTGTCTGGCAACACTCTTTTTTTCGGGAACGCGTGGAGGTATCAAGTTGAAATTAATATCAAATACTCAAGTCCCTTGGAGCTGTAAAAAAAATTAACAGTCATAGGGACTGCCGATAGAAGTGAAAACTTATAACTTAGAATTTTAGTATTAAAAAATAATTAAAATATAAACCTTAAAACTAAGGCATTAAAGTTTAATTACGAATGTAGTATATTTATATTTAAGACCTTTTGTCTTCGTAACAACGACGAGGTGACGGTGTCGGTGTCGGTGACGCGAATCCACAAGTTTACCCTCTACCAAAAAGTGCTTAACTACGACACCGACACGACACGACACGTGTCACCGGCCCTGACCACTTCTGTATAAACCCCGCCTAGCAGCGTATTGAAAATTTTCGAGCTCTACGTTAATTTCATAAACGAAGGGCACGATTTTTATGCTGCAAAATCGCCAGTCGCGGTCTGGTTACGATACAATAGACTTTTCACTTGACTAACTTACAATTGAAATAATCATTGAAGTAATTGATCGAACAACACGTAGAATAAAGTAATTACTAATTACACATATAGATAAAATTGTATGTACCGATTAATCATTAATGATTATTCGTTCGTATATTTATTGATTTAGGTGTACACTGTACAGTTACTATACCTACTTAGGTGCCTATTATGGCATGAACCAAAAACACTACGGGCCTAACCGTAACCACGTCATAATAATACATATACAGTTTCAGCACAAAGTTTCGTAGAGCTGTCAATTACGGTTCATATCTTCGGTTTTAATCGTACCTTAGGCGGCGCAGGTGGTATATATATTTTTTATGAGCATGGCATACTACTTCTTCGTTAAAAAGTTTTTACTTTTACAGCGAATTAATTCTTCTACTAGATAATGATAGATAGAGTTTACCATTTGATAAACGACTCTACAATCTACATTACAACAACAACAACAACAAAGTTCTAAGGAATTTTCAACCTTTTTAAACAGTTCCGGGCTTTTTCTAATACTATCGTAATATCTCTAAAACTGCTAGTTGTAAACTAATAAAACATGTATCAGAAAGAAATCAAACACTTTCAAAAATCGCATGCCGCTATCTTTAGATGTATCTGATCATGTGAGGGATTCACTTTCAATGCCATTACACTGTTAAATAAACTAGTGGGTCGCCCCGAACTGAGACCTCGCGGTATCCATAAACTTGTACAGAGCGCCATTTATTGACATCATTGTGAAGTTCTGTTAAAAATACTGAGCTCATTAAAAATTAAATAATTTAGTTTCCTTATAATATTTATCTAATTTTAGTATTTGTTGTTCAAGTACAGGATATAATTCAAATAATTGATCAAGTTTCAGGCTCAGCCTTTCAGAAAATTGAGAGTTTTGAGGGCAACTTTGGACGTTAGAAAATCTCCACTTTAAAAGCCCCCCATTTCGTCAATTTTAGAGGAAAAATTAAAAAAAATATAATTCTAATATAACTCTATTCCTAATTATCTTTAAAATGATATACCGCAACCCTATGTAACGCTATAAAAAATAAAGATTTTTATAACTTTTTAAGCCATATTCGGCGGGAGGCCATCGGTTTACATATTATATTAAAAATTTGAAGTAATTACGTTCAGTAATTCAAAAGTTATAAGGCTCTGACAGACAGACGGACGAACGGACGGACGGACGGACGGGCGGACGGACGGACGGACGGGCGGACGGACAAGTGCAAATTCACTCAAGTAGACTCAGAGACCTTCGCTTCGCTCGGTCAAATAAATTACCATGTAATTACTAGTATACCACACATGTGCCACACATACACTATTGTATAAGTAATAGTAAGCGATAACTTATGTTACACTTCCATACAAATAAGATTAGAATTAGTGTAGAATAAGTTAGGTGATGGTGTTAAAATTCGATCGTACATCAATCTCCTAAGCAGATATTATGTACGTCTAAATGCTTTTCGTTATGTTCCCCGTGTAAATGACACATTAAACTTTTTTGTTTAGATCAGATGGCAAACATAATATTTTTGTGTAGGTACAGTTCTTGCAATTCACGAATGCGCGTGGCTTATGGTCGTGTTAAAGTCCTATCTGTATACATTTGTTTACGTGTAAATGTGTGCGTGTACGTGATTGCGCGTACGACTGACCGCTCCGAGAGCACACGAGTCTGTGCCGAGAGGCACGCACACTTACGCAAAGTACATAACTACAAGTAAAGTTCACGAGCGCTCGTGAATTGCAAGAACTCTAACAGAATTACCATGGTTTCAATTTTCGGTTGTAGGTACTCATACCATTCTCTAAATTACAAACCCAAAGTGACCTAACATCTGCGGGAAATATTGTGAAACAAAATATTTGGTTACCCTCTAATATCAAAATCAATTAGATATTATCTATTACTCATCATATTATAATGGTTACGTTAATCATGGTAAACTATTTGCTTCGTATCTAATATTATTAATTTAACTGAGAGCGAATGTTTCTTGCGTCCGATTAGATATGTCAAATAACAAGAAACGTGTAAGTAATTATAGTTATTCAATCTACAAATTCTACATTCTGATCTGAATATATTTTATAATCTTTTTCTAGTTTTATTCATGTTACATACCTAATAACAAATTCAAATATTATATAATGCTGACTCTTAATGGTGATAGCATAAAATGTTTGGCGCTGACGTGAATTCTACTTGAAATGAAATGGTTTAACAGTGGAATTCATAATCGACTGAACGGCTCGCCACCGAGACGTTTCAAGCGCTATGTGTTGAATTCAAGCTTTTTGCATTTCATAGTCGAAAGAAACTCTCAACTTGGCCGCTAGCAGCGGCCAAATACTGATTCAATGAAATAATGAAGCGAAGGTCTCTGAGTCTACTTGAGTGAATTTGCACTTGTCCGTCCGTCCGTCTGACAGAGCCTTATAACTTCTGAATTAATGAACGTAATTACTTCAAATTTAATGTAACACAATTTTTTAAACCTTATAATATGCTAGCTCCGTTAATCACTACCAAGGTGTAAATCATTTCACAGTGCTGTTTCACTGTCAAATATATCATACACTTTGGGCGCCCAATGCTGCTGACAGCGCTCAATGTTGAATAATTAATTCGCCTCTTGCAGATCTTGCAAATCTAGCTGTCATATTATGCGATCTCGTTAAACCTGCAGCATACTTAATCTAAGAGTCACACGAATTTGCAGTTCACTGTACAAAATATCGACATCTCTTGCAGTGACAATCTTGCTTTAATAAAGGTACGTCGTGTTTATACTCATATCATGTCACATGCAATCCCCTAACGAGCGGTTACTGTTCGTCATAATAGCTCTAGGTGATTATGCATGCACACGAACCACCGAGCTACGTCCAAACAAATGTAAAATTTTAATGCTGAATATGTATGTGTGGGATGCGGCAGAATTTAATAACGCCGCAGAACTTTTCTCACAGGTGAATAGACATACGTCATGGAAATCCTAATATCTATATAGGGGCGAAAACACTTAACTCAAACTCAAATGTTTTTATTCAAATACTAGCGACCCTACAGCGAGCGAGCATTACAAACAAACAAACAAAAAGTACTAACAATCAAATCTTTTATCTTTAAAATATTAGTTTAGATTTAAATTGGCGATCAGAAAGTGTTCTGTGCCATTACCATAGAATAAACTTTTGACTTTTGACGCCACTCTGCTGGTGTACGTTGCACCTAAGAGTTCCCATTAATTTATCGTTCTTAGTCCAATCTGATATTAAATTTTTGAAGACTCAGTTCCCCTCGGCATTATCGGTGATCTCAAAAATCTCTTTAAGAGCTTAATATTTTAATTTATTTCGTCGTCAGCGAAAGATATTGGATTAAGTGGTACTCCTGTAGGAATTTAATTCTATAGGGATGATTCAAGCTACGCCTTGCTGCGGCCGCCGCCGACTTTTGTATATTTTAAGTACATAAATGAATAAAATAAAATGTCTTTTCTTTATCCTTAATAAATTATATTTTACGGGATACTTACCTAGAATTATTGTCTATAAGTTATTCGCGTTCGTTATGTTGTATACTACAAACAACAATTATTTTTTTATTGGCAACGAAATCTAGCGTTTTTTTTGACAATCTCATAGATATGAGGATTCTAAGATTTGCCGAATTTTTAAAACTATTCTTGTCCTGCTCCAGGGTGCAAACCATCTAAGCAGCCAGTTTCGTCAAGACCGTTTCAGTGGACAGATATACTTTCGCATCCATAATATTATTACATAGTAAAGTATATATACTTAGTATGGATGGTAATATAATTAGTTATGGATAATTCTAAAAGAGCTCAAGCATAATCTAGTTATTGATTTATTAGTTATTACCCAGTGTTCTGCTTTACTTTCACCTTTTATCTTCGCAACCGGAACCGGCAAAAACTTAAACTTCCATAACCACATTGTAATAACGAATTATCTAGCTCAACTACCTATTTCTTTGATTATGTTGACCGATGAGATTATTGGTCTATGATAAGATAGATACCTACCTAGTATAAAACTTATAAATAACTAGACGATGCCCGTGATAAACGTAACCTACACGTTGATTTAGGCTTTGACTTTTGAAAAATCTCGAAAACTCTGCTTTTCCGGGATATAAGTCTTAAAGTAACTTATGCCGTAATGCGACAGACACACTTGCGCATCTATAATATTAGTATGGATAATTTAAAAATAAAATACATAAATATTTTATATACAATTTGCAATTTTCATGAGTGGGCCTAGGACAAAGAGTGAGCGACAGAAGCAACGCGACACGATACGACGCCATAGAAAATGCAAAGTTGTCTACGCGACAACGTCAAGGGTCAGCTACTGTTTGACACTGTTGCGGTGTCGCGTTTGTCGCTCACGTAAGACAATGGGTTAGCTACCGCGACTCTACTATTTATGAAATAGTTTAGTTTATTAATGAAATAGTTACTCTGTCTTTCTCCATCTATACTAGAGGGAGACCATCTATACTAGAGGGAGAGAGTCAGAGAATAACGCTCTCTGTTTTTCAGCCTATAGGAAGCCGCGTTTTATCCTGCCATTTAAGTAACAGAAAATCTGCCCATGGAAATAGAGTCCTATCCTATCCTTATCGATACATAATATGCGTGTTCGCGTCTATAGTGCAAGTAATAGACGAAGACCTTTAGTGTATAAACATTTCGGTACCCTTTTAGATCAACCTTTTGGCAGGGGTTATACGGTCGTTTCGACGCCACCAGATTACTTGCTAAGCAAAGGTGATGCGTGTCGTAAAATTTAAGTTCGTCGGTGTTAGGTACTCTTAGGTAAAAAAGTGATGTAATTGAAAATGAGATCATCAGACTGGCGTTTATTTACGCTTGTATTTAATTCCACATGTTGAATTACTCACGATATCACATAGAATATAAAGATTTTTTGTGTGATAATTACCTAGTAGGTACTAGGTAGGTACAATAATATACAATAGTTATATATCTTATTGTATCTGTGTTTTACTTACTAAAATGTTAGCTTTTTGTTTTTTTTATCCACTACAAGTTAGCCCTTGACTGCAATCTCACCTGATGGTAAGTGATGATGCAGTCTCAGATGGTAGCGGGCTAACCTGATAGTTGCATGGCAGTTACTCGTATACAAAACCCATGTCGCCTTTTCGGTTTCAACACGACATCGTACCGGAACGCTAAATCGCTTGGCGGCACGTCTTTGCCGGTAGGGTGGTAACTAGCCACGGCCGAAGCCTCCCACCAGGCCAAACCAGGGAAAATTCAGAAATTATAAATTCCTAAATTGACCCTGCCGGGGATAGAACCCGGGTCTTCCGCACGTTAAGACAACAGCGCTCAACACTGCGCCACGGAGGTCGTCAAAGAGCATAACCAACGCTAGTTATTTGAGAAATAGGTATATGGGACCCAAATTAAATATTTGAATTTTTACAGAACGTTTGTGTGTGTGTGTGTGTGTGTAGACTAGACACTAGGCAGTGGACATACTCGATTAATTAAGAGCTTACATAATTTAAAAAAAACATTTCACTCAAAATTTTACAATATCTTATGCGTTAAGTGATTATAGCATTATGCAACTATAAATAAATTAGTAAAAAGTAAAAGTACTAAAATTAAATATGCAGAACTATTTGAGCGGCGGTGAGCGATTACATAAAATTAAATTATAGACCTCAAGTTAGAGTCCAGGCACTGTCGGTATGATAATTAAATTACAGAATAGAAATATCAAAGACACATTCGCAACAGTTTCCAAAAATATGTCGAAAAGGGGTTGTTTCATCTTGGGCCAGGTACTTGTACGGTATT
Organism: Erebia ligea; assembly: GCA_917051295.2. Classification (NCBI taxonomy): domain Eukaryota; kingdom Metazoa; phylum Arthropoda; class Insecta; order Lepidoptera; family Nymphalidae; genus Erebia; species Erebia ligea. Next base: position 12,973,946 of record OU785228.1, read on the forward strand.
CCAAAAAATTGTATAAAATCATAGAAAACAAAATAAAATATGCTTTTTGGCAGTTTTACAGTGATTATGAGGTACAAAAATAAAATGTTTAATTAGGTACATTTGTAGAATAGCAACTCTCGCAGCGCATCCATCCATCAATCTGACTGCTGTTGGATATTTTAAGGTTAATTCACATTTCCCAGGTAATTTTATGTCAAATGTCATCATGACACGTGTAATATACGTCAATGTCAAAATGGACGCATGTTGTTGCGCTTTTATTTTGCAAAATAATTTCGCATTGTACCTCGTAAATTGAACTTTTTAGTAAGAAATAAAGAAAAAAATGTTACTATTTTATGACCCCGAACATTTTGAAATACCGTACAAATACCTGGCCCAGGCTCCATATAAATTTGAAACAACCCCTTTAATCCAATCCTGTTTTATCACATCAAATTAAGATAAGACCGAAGAAGCACACATTGCAATATCAACGACAATGTATTGATAGTTTTCAAATAAAGAGCCTCCAAAAATCGCGAAAACATTCATTTCATCTTAATCTTAAGGTAGATAGTTGATCCCTATAATCTTGATATAATGCCTAGTGGTGCAGTCTAGATCGCATAATTTCCATCTAGACTGCAGCACTTACCTGGTCAGATTGAAGTCGAGAGCTACTTAAGTAAATTGCCATCTACCTAATAAAAAAGGGGTCAAGATATTTCAATGACGGTCTGAATCTTGCTAATGAATGTACATCTGAAAGTGTAATCTAAGCTTTTTCGTTTAAATGCAGTACTTTTCTATCGCCAAGAAAATAATATAAAGTACTGCAGTGCAATAATTCAACTATTTTTAAAAGCTGTTTGGCAGTGTGAACATGTTTAATAGCTCTATGCCGCTTCAGAAGTAAACATAAATAAATCACAAACTGTATGTAAAGGCTCTCAATAAACAAAGGTTCGAATTTCCGGTTTTTTGCAGCTGTAACTTTGTAAGGACGCATAGAATTGTATTCACGCATTGCGAAAATTCCTTACAGGAATCAATTTCATGAATATACGCAATACATGATAGCAAGAGAATAAGGCGCATGCCCTTGCAATAAAGTTTAACAGCTACCGTTCAGATTGGATGATTAACTTTTTGAGGGAACTTAGGAAAAGTACAGATAAATTGACCTTAAAACAATGATGTTTGGATCCATTTTACTTCGACGTTACTGGAAACAAAATTAAAATTCTAATTCTACCAACGTTATCGAGATGACCGAACTTGTACTTAACGGTATCGATGATCGAAGACACACACACATACGAAGTGAAACCCTACCGTTGTTAATACAGTACCGTCACTAGTCGCTACCGTACCCATCGTGGTTGGTAAAAACTGAATGAGGACGCATGTACTCGTATGTATTACGAGTATTTATGTGCATTTAAATGAAAATGAAAAAAAATGAAAATGAAAATGATTTATTTCATGTAGGACAATTTGTGCCACTTATGATAAGTCGTAAGAATCTACCACGTATCGTAACGTACCGAATCACACGTATCGAATCTACCACGTAACGAATCGTAAGTCCCTAATTCTAATTGTCTTCAAATTAGGGCGGTTTTACTGTCATGCTGATTTGCTCAGGTATGTGAGATTGGCTAGCATGTGTGGTACCAGCAAACCACCTTTTCATAATATGTTATGTATTTCATACCAGTGTAGATATACATACTCTGCGTCAGTATAACATTCACAGCGTGAAATTTGACACAGGCGAGGCAAATCTACATGACACTAAAACCTCCTTTAGCCCTTCTTTAAGGCTTCATATACATGAAGCCTAAGCGTTGTCCCATCTAGGTGGGACCCGCCATACCTACCTACTACTTTTCCAATTTGCTTGATCATGAGCATCAAATCAAAGGCCCCATTGTCTAAGCAAATCGTAATCTTTTGACATCTTAAAACGTATTACTCGAACAGTTTAAGGAGTTCATACATGTTGTTTTACGTGCAGGCATCTATGAACTCCATAAATAGGTCGAATTATACATTTGACAAACGATTTCGATTACGATTTCCTTACACAATCGGGGGGCAGATGCGCGTGCAAGAACTTGTGTGAATATAAGTACAAAACGTTTAACTCACACTTTCAATAAGTTGTTGTTTCTCTTGCAGCTGCAGTTCCTGGTGACGGAGGGTGGACCGCTGTTTCTCGGCCGTGCTGCTCAGTCGCGAGAGCACCTCCTGATCGTGCTCACGCGCGGGCGACGGTGGAGCGCTTGTACCTATAAAATGATACTCACATTACAAGGAATTTTACAAGACTAGATCGCATAATTTGTAAACTTCCAGTGGCAATAGTGATTAAAGAACGCCCATACATTAACGCCATACAGAGTCGGCGCGTTTACATGACCTCATCTATAAAAGCCCCTTAAAAAACAGATTTAAAAAAAATACCAAGCGGAAAACTGCAAAAAAATTAGTCATAGTATTTTAAATACTACACTTTCTATACCTTTAATATGCTAATTTATAATTACTATCAAAATGTATAATGCCAGACCATTAATTAGCTACAGCTATGATTCTTGAATTATAAAACAACAGGGTGTCTGACAGGGGTTTGCAATCGTACTAGGTGTCTGACAATGGACAATGCGGTTTCTAATATTATTCCAAAGAAAAATATAAAAAAACGGAGCTTAATGCTTTAGCATTTACGAATTTGACCATTTTCCATTTTAACGAATTTGAGGTGCCACCTTTTCTACCTGATACCTTCCAAAGCAACCGCGATCCAAACTTCGTAGTCGGGGATCGTCTATTAGAAACATACATAGAAAAACTTTCAGCTTTAATAAAATAACGTAGGTCTGATCGTCGCGGGATCTTGCTCTATTACTTACAAACCATTCGTTTTATACCCTAATATATTAAAGTTATCAGTATCATAAAATACCGTTATATTTGGCAATAGCCTCCATTTTTTTGCGCATTCCTACATCAAATTAGAAGTAAGGCATGTTTCATTTATACGAGGGAGAAACTCTGATTTATGTAAAATATTGTCTTTATTGCCCTATAGTTTAATATAAATTAGTAAGTAATATTGGAACGTTTTGCATGGAAACAACACTCGTTTCTTGCAATAAAACATACATTTCCAAAACTCACCGTCCGCAGGCGAGTTGATTGTCCGCCGAAGGCGTTTGTTTTCGTCTTGGAGCCTGGACACGGCCGTGACCAGCTCGGCTGATTCCGTCCTCCATTGCTCCTCGATCGCTTCTATTTCCTAAACCAAAGACAATACGTTACTGATAATGGAGCAACAAGAAACAGGAGGGATATTGAATATACATGTATCAATATGTAGTTAATGTGAAGCTACAAAATCTTGGTAAACAGAGTGTAGGGCGTCCCTCAGTAAGGTGGAGCGACAATATCCTTAAACCGGCGGGTACCAAACTGACATCGACTGGATGAGAACTGTGAAGGAAGGAGCATGTTGAACTGGTTAAAAGAGGCTCCATAATGGCTGTTGATGATGACAATGCCCTAGTTAAGACTTAATTAACTTTCGATTAAAAGTTAGTCCTTAATTGCGATCTTACCTATTATTACCTGGTAGTAGTACCTAATGGTGCAATCTGATGAAAATGGGCCAACCTGGATTACTAAGACTTTTAAACTAAACCCACTACTTACAATCGATTTCTACTCGGCATCACGCCACGAGAAGCCTCACAAATCTTCAATTTTCGAACTTCATTTATTACTTCACTAGATGATGCCCGCGACTTCGTTCGCGTGGATTAAGTTTTTGGACAGGATTCTCTTGCAACACAATCTTGCTAAATCACAAGAGAAGTTAAGTAAAAACTTAAATTAACATCTAGCTGACATCTAGTTACTTTTTCCCATTGTACGTACATTCAGTTTGATAGCTGAGCGAGTAAGCTAATCAGGGAAGCCTTTTATATTGTTTGTAAAGTTCGTAAGTGGCGTGACCTCTCTTGACCTTTTAAAACAGCAGAGTTTCCCGACAGCCGAGTAAAAGTATTCATTATAAAAATTACTCATTCTCTCGAAGTTAATAAGTAAGTACCTACTTAATTAATAAAAAGGGGAAGTAGGTAATTAGCATAAAAATTCGATGAGTTCATTCATCTCATCAAACAAAAGCTTTTTGTTATACATAATTCAATTTTGACGACCTCCGTGGCGCAGTGTGTTGCGCTGTTGTCTTAACTTGAGGAGATACCGGGTTCGAAAGGGAAATTATAATTTCTGAATTTTCCCTGGTCTGGCCTGGGAGGCTTCGGCCGTGGCTAGTTACCACCCTACCGGCAAAGACGTGCCGCCAAGCGATTTAGCGGGAACGCTCCTTCCTACCGGAAGGTAGGATGCCGTGTAGAAACCGAATAGAGGTATGGGCTTAATATAACTAACAGGTTAGCTCGCTACCATCTTAGACTGCATCATCACTTACCATCAGGTGAGATCGCAGTCAAGGGCTAAGTGCTAACTAATAGTGGAAAAAAAATAAAAAATTGTACGCCTGTAAGAGTTTGAGTAGTTAATTGCATAAGTACTTAGTTATTAGTTACTTAAGTAATTGTACCTAACCTGAATTCAGTTTTCATTCAATATTTTGAATATACATATTATAAGTTTACCATGTAGAAAATGACTCATGTAGTTTGTAAAGGCTCTCTATCAAGCTATAAGTAACTAAGTACTTAATTAACTACATATATATGTCTAATTAAAACAGCTTAAATGTTCAATACTTATTGCAGTGAATGAATGAGCTGCATTAATTAAAGATTTAATAATAACAAGGCAATTCCTACAACAGTTTGTGAACATTATATTGTACATATTGGTCAAGGTGGTTACATGTTATCAAATTGCTTTGCAATTCAATTTAAATATTAGATTAAAAACCTACATTTAATTGTTCATATTGGTCTGATTCATCTTTATAAGCAACAAGCTTGTTATACTTAAATTACTTAAGTACTTACATAATAAAATTTCCAAAATTGAGATTGAACTTTTTATTAGAAACTATGATATTGATATTTTATGTCTAACGGAGCATTGGCTCAACAGTTATCAGTTAATTATCAATCTCAGGAATTACTCTTTGTTAAGTGCGTTCTCCAGAAAGAAGGCTATACGTGGAGGATCTATGATAATGACCCGCAGCAATATTAATTGCAAAGAAAGAAAAGACATTGTTAATCTTTCTGTTGAACGCACTATTGAGCTGTCCTGTGTTGAGCTGGAGCGGTATATTATAGTTTGCGTGTACCGACCTCCTTCAGGTGACTTTGTGTTATTTGAGGAAGTGATGGAGGAGATCCTAAGGCGAATATGTAGGTCATCTAAAAAAATATTAATCTGTGGAGATTTTAATATTGATATTTTGATTTGCACAACTATGAGTGATAGATTAATTCATTTATTTAAAAGCTTTAATTTAGAAAATATATTTACTGAACCTACACGAATAACTGAAAATTCGGCTACTTGCATTGACAACATTTTCTGTGACTGTAAAGTTGTCAAAAAATCAGTTATAATCAATCTCAGATCCGATCATTGCGGACAAATGGTATCTATTCCTAGCTCTCAACAAAACACAACGAAGATAATAAAGTATAGACCAGTCACCACTAAAAAAGTAAGGCAATTCAAGCAAAATTTATCAAACATGTTGCCTAAACTTGACCTTATACAGGGTGGTCCGGATGAACATTATAAAGCATTTTTTGATTTGATAAATAACCAATTTAATTCAATATTTAAAATCATAGAAAAAAGACTGTTTAAAAATCTTAGATTCAGCGACTGGGCTACTGTTGGAATTTATAAAAGTAGGAATAAGTTGTTTGACTTGTACGCTCAAAAGCAATATAATTACACCCCTACATTTTTGGAATACGTAAGAAATTATTCAAAATTATTTAGAAAGGTTTGCATTCAAGCAAAGTCCCTTCACATAAAGCGGAAAATTATCAATTCAGAAAATAAAATAAAAGCAGCTTGGGATGTCATCTCTGATGAAACTGGTAGACATAAAGTGGACAACAATAAACTGGAGCTTAAGATTAATGACCATATTATTGACTCCGATTTAGAAATTGCAAATACATTTGAGAATTTCTTCCAAAATATTCCAATCTCCACTACCAGTTCCCTTAATTCCTCGCCAACAGAAGCCTATAAACTTCTCAGTAGTAATGTCTCTGAGTGCAGTGTTAAGTTTAAGTTTCAGTACGTGACCCCCTATGATATTATAAAAACATTCAAATCTTTACAATGCAAAAAAACGGGAGATCTATGGGGGATATCAGTGAAAATTATCTGCAATGTTATTGATGTTATTGCGCCATATCTTGCTCAAATTTTTAATGAGTCTGTGGATTTGGGATCTTTTCCTGGCCTCATGAAATTTAGTAAATTGATTCCTCTTTTTAAATCAGGTAGCAAAAGTGATCCAAATAACTACAGACCAATTTCAATTTTGCCAACCCTTAGCAAGATATTTGAAAAAATTATGCTTAACCAACTGCTCCAACATTTTAATTTAAATAAATTACTTCACTCCGAGCAGTATGGATTTACGAAAGGTCGATCAACAGTCGATGCGGGCGCGGCGCTGTTAAAACATATATTTGATGCCTGGGAGAACTCACAGAATGCTATTGGTATTTTCTGTGATTTGTCTAAGGCATTCGACTGTGTTGAGCATGAGACACTGTTGACCAAATTAAGCCACTATGGAATCAAAGACACTGCACTTAGGCTCATTGCGTCATATCTTAGTGACCGTATTCAGACGGTATGCGTAAATGATGTGAAATCATCCGGATCAGCCTCGTTAATGGGTGTCCCTCAAGGCTCTATTCTGGGTCCCTTCATGTTCTTGGTATATATAAATGATTTACCATATTTCGTCCAGGATACTTGCGATATTGTGCTATTTGCTGATGATACGTCTTTAATTTTTAAAGTCGATAGAAATAAGGAAGATTTTGACGACGTAAATAGTGCCATTTCTCAGGTCACTCACTGGTTTACTGTAAACAACTTACTTTTAAATGCAAAAAAAACTAAGTGTATTGAGTTCGCACTGCCCAATACCAAGAATACACGTAACATTAATCTAGTGGTAAACAATGATATGTTAAAAATAGAAGAGGCCGCCGTGTTCTTGGGAGTGACCTTAGATGCTAAGCTTCAATGGGGCACCCATATATCAAATCTAGCTGGTAAACTCAGTTCTGCTGCTTACGCTGTCAGAAAGATTCGGCAGTTAACAGACGTTGAAACTGCAAAGATTGTATATTTTGCTTATTTTCATAGTATTATGTCTTATGGAATCTTGCTGTGGGGTAAAGCGGCAGATATTCAAAAAATTTTTGTATTACAAAAAAGGGCAGTACGTGCAATATATAATTTAAAACCACGTGAATCCCTTAGAGAGAAATTCAAGGAAATAGGTATTCTTACAGTAGCTTCGCAATATATTTACAGTAATTTAATCTTTGTAAAACAGCATATTCAGAATTACAAAAGAATATGCGATTTGCACGATAGGCCAACTAGAAACCGCCATAGGCTCGTGACTCCATCGCTCCGCCTCAAGAAAGTCCGAAGGTCGTTCGTGGGAATGAGCATTCTATTCTATAACAAAATTCCACAACCTATTTTAAACTTGCCTTTACACAAGTTTAAAAAGTCCATTAAAAGTATGCTTCTGAAAAAAGCTTATTATACTGTTGAAGATTACGTAAATGACAAAGGAGCATGGAATTGAATCGCTCCAGCAATGCTAAGGACAGCGGTTACGTATGTAATTACAAATTAATGAAATTGTAATTTATTTATTTTTTTTCAAAAGAGCAACCGCCGAGTTTCTTGCTGGTTCTTCTCGGTAGGAATGGCATTCCGAACCAGTGGTAGATTCATTCGACTATTCATAAGCACTTGTAAAAAGTCTATTTGAATAAAAAACTTTTGAATTTTGAATTTTGAATTTTGAATTTTGAAAAAAGAAACATACTTAATTCGCAAAAATAAGTTAAGTAATGATACTAAACTATGAAAAGAGATATAGGTAAGAACATAATTACAGGACACTAGCCAACTCATGGACTCATATCATGACTCATTTAAGTAACATAGTTCACTATGATCAAAATTATAAGATATTTTATGTACAGTTGTGATGTTGATATGTGATCTGATTAGGAATAGATCATAGGTTTTTTAACATGTATCGGTTGCTGCAGTTATAGGTGGCATCTATAACTAGGTATTTAGAGATTTAGAAAACCTGTTTTAATATTTTAAATAGATGTTACTTTAGTATATTACGCCCTTAATCCTAATCTATATATATAAAAGGCAAAGGTGACTGACTGACTGACTGACTGACTGACTGATCTATCAACGCACAACTCTAACCACTGGTCGGATCGGGCTGAAATTTTGCACTCAGATAGCTATAATAACGTAGGCATCCGCTAAGAAAGGATTTTTGAAAATTCCAACCCCCAAAATGGTCAAATGGGGGTTGAACGTTTGTATAAAAGTTCGTAATTTATCAAGTTGTTTTTCAAGTTATATCCATGAAACTTTGATTTTGGGCTTTCAATTAAAAATAAAGAAGTACGTATGTCACAGTTTTTCAAAATTCCACCCCCAAAGGGGTAAAATAGGGGTTGAAAGTTTATATGAAAGTCCTTCATTTTTCAAGTTATAGCCATGAAACTTGACATTTAGGCTTTTAGTTATATATGTCAAAGTGGGTGCTTCAAGATTTTTAAAAATTCGACCCCCAATGGGGTGAAAAATAGGTTGAAAGTTTGAATGAAAGTCCTTCATTTCTCAAGTTATAGCCATGAAAGCATTTGGGCTTTCAGTTCGATATGCAAGAGGACGTGTTTCACAATTTTTGAAAATTTTCCCCCAAAGGGGTGAAATAGGGAAGAAAGTTTGTATAAAAGTCCTTCATTTCTCAAAATATTTTTCAATTTATATCAACGAAACTTGGTATTTTGGCTTTTGGTAAAAAATAAAGAAATACGTTCACAGTTTTTCAAAATTCCACCCCCCAAACGTGTAAAATAGGGGTTATTAGTTTGTATGAAAGTCATTAATTTTTCAAGTTAAAGCCATGAAACTTGGTAGGAGCTTTCGGTTAAATATGAAGAAGTACGTGTTGCACCATTTTTGAAAATTCTAACGGGTGAAATAAGTGACGAAAGTTTGTATAAAGGCCTGCATTTCTCAAGATATTTTTCAAGTTAATACCAACGAAACTTGGTATTTTGGCTTTCAGTAAAAAATAAAGAAGTACACAGTAACAGTTTTTCAAATTTTTTCCCCCATAAGATTAAAATAGGGGTCGAAACTTTGTATGAAAGTCTGTCATTTTTCAAGTTATAACTTAATATTTGGAATTTCGGTTTGAAATGAAGAAATACGTGATTCATTGTTTTTGAACATTTCATCCCCAAGGATGTTAAATAGAGAGCTTGTTCTTCAATCGCGCTGCAACAGAGCAACAGTATAACTTGATTTTTTGCATGAGTATATAGATGGTATATAGTTAGTTTAGGATCTGGAGAGTGACATAGGCTACTTTTTATACCGAAAAATTAAGGAGTACCTGTGGAGAATAAAACTTAAACCACGCGGACGAAGTCGCGGGCATCTGCTAGTTATATATAAAATACAAGAAATGTTTGTTAATGGTAACAAATATAGGTAATGTCCACTACATAGGTAGACTTTGAAACTATCCTACCAATGTGCCTCAAACCAGTTTCATTAGATATAGATAATAATGCTAAGATGGTTAAAGACCACTAAAATTATTTTTAAATTGCCTTTTTTTAGCGTAATAGCACACGCCGGGTATCCGATGGTGCCATACAAATGTGATGATGCTAATGTATCAAACTTGAAATAAAGAAATGAGTTTTATTATAAAACTAGCTGAAAACAGTTCTATTTGTCTAAACTCATAGGATTCAAGATCTTATTTCGGGGCGAACCATTTATTTTATGTACAAGTTAGCTAGGTAAATTCATTTCCTTGCTTAATTTGTGAATAACTATAATATAAAGGAACAAGTTTGAATATTATCATAGATTCGCAGATAAAGGTTGTGGGAAACATACACACATATCTAGACAATCCAATTATTCAATTGAGTGAACAGGACATGAAGATCCAAGTCTCGATTAGGTATATAGATAGACCAAACTAGTGTATATTACAATGAGCCAAGCTAAGAATTAAGTAGCCAATGCCCTCTATCTGACAATTTTTAGTTGAAGTTACAGTCTTTACTCTTTACAGTTTGCAAGGAAAATAACTTAAACATAGATAACAATTATTTTCTGCAAAATGTATTGAAATTTAGAAGTGTAATTCTAGGAACTTGTCACAACATTCCTATTAACTATATATATATATATATATATATAAGTAAATAAAAGCAAAATACCACACTACCTACAAAGCACTATAAAGCATACAAACTTGAAATTTGGAAGGTAGGTTTCTTCTATAGTGTAGATATAGAAACGGTTTTCAGAAAATTCTCCCCTAAGGAGGTGAAAAGGGGGTTGGAAGTTTGCATGAAAATCCTATGTTTTTGAAGTGAGAAACAATAAATTAGCATTTCAGTTACTTATTGGTTTTAAATAATAAAAACCTGCATAAGCTATACATAAAGAGTCTATGAATAGGCTTTTTGCAGCAGGAAAATTTCATAATCTTATAGGAAATCAGAAAGTGTATGTAAACAAAGTCGCAGGCAACCTCTGGTTAGTTATAAGTTATAACCACAGTCCTCAACTCTAAACCTCACAGTGAGTTAGCCAACCAACGGATGAGTGCGATCCTGCTCACACAAATAGCATGAAACAGATATAGTAAGTACAGAAGGTCTGATCTTACTATTTAAAAACAGAAACTAACACTTTCAAAGTCGCATTCAAACAGCCATCTCAAATAAATTACTTAAACTACAGCTACTTGTAAATTTGTTTGAGATACTTACTTAATATGATTGCAACTTTGTCAGTGCACTCTATAGTTTCCACTTTTAGGCCCACTTGCGTAACGTTTGATTTAAATATCTCCTAAATAAAATTAGTTAAATGTATTTAATTGTGTAAACATGTTTATCCTAATCGCATTTATGATCGTCTTGCACGAGTCTCTTTTGGATGTCATTTAACTAAATCGGTTTAGCGAGTCGGTAAAGCAGTAATTGCGTTCCATTTCATACCATTTGTGATGGATTGACAGGAAATTGTGTTTGCATTACAACTACGCATGAAATGAAACGTAATTTTTTTTCAAAACGCAATTCAAACTTCAAAGTCCAAAACATCCCAATGACTTTGGAACAGCCATAATAAAATTAATTTAGTAAATATTGGCTTAAAATAATCTGAATTGGATTTAACGCAACAAAGCAGGTGTCGGGGACCCAATTTTAGTAAAGCGAGGAACAAATAAAGTAATGTTTAGGACAATAGAACTAATTCTTCCATCATAGAATGTAAAAAAGCTGATGCAATAAAACAAGCAGACGAACAAAAAAGAAATATTATTATTTATTTTGTTTTCAATTAACTTCAATCTCTCTTTCTTTTTTAACCCTTTAATTTTCTTGGATATCAAGTGTCCTATGTTTATGCCTAGGATGTAAGCTATCTCTGCAAATTTTCATCAAGATCGGTACATAGGTTTATTGTAGGACATCCACACGCCGCAGTCTTGTGTCACGGATGCAGCGGCTCCCTGCGACTCGGCCCATCTACCTAGGGGGGTCGTGGCTAGCGCTACACTTTCCCGTGCTTTATTCAAACTCAAACAAGTTTATTTCATGCGGGATATACTTATGTATGACTTTTATGATGCGTTAGTTGTCCCATATATTTGAATCATGTGCTGATCCGTGCTATCTAGCCACAACAATTAGAACTGATAACTATTACCTATTCTGTGCTGATAGGTAGGTTAGCAGCAGCTACACACTGAGTATTATAGAAAAGTAGCCTTTTCTATTTCTACCTATCTCTGCATCCAGGCGAAAATATTCTCACAGTCTTCTGGAAAACTGTTGAACATATCAGTTCGTGCTAGGAGTTGTCGAGGTCTACTTATAATAATATTCTATGATTTCTTCGTTGTCGTCAGAATGTAGTTCGAAAAAATCCATTGTGTGCTCAATAATATTCGTCAAATTGGTCCACTCTTTACGTTTTACAGAGAAATACATTTTTTTATTTGTTATTAAATTCATAACACAACTGACAGCAATGACAACAGCTTAAATACGTTTAGCGCCGTTAAATAGCCATTCTGGGATGTTTAAATTTGACAGTTCGCTAATTGTACTTAGCAGAAAAATTTACGTTGTGCAAGACGCTAATTGTATTTAACCGTTTAAATGCGTTTAGGACGATTTTAAATACGATTTAAGGATGTTACGCAAGCGGGCCCTAGTGTTAGAGTTGACTTTCAGTGTTCGTATTTATGCTAAAACTAGCTGATGCCCGCGACTTCGTCCGCGTGGATTGGTGTTTTTCGGTTCCCGCGGGAACTCTTTAATTTTCCGGGATAAAAGTAGTCTATGTGCTATTCCAGACTATAATCTATCTCTGTGCCAAATTTCATCCAGATCCGTTCAGCCGTTGGAGCGTGATTGAGTAAAAACAAATACATCCATCCAAACTTTCGCATTTATAATATTAGTATAGATTGTATGTAAGAGGGCCTATGTGCTGCTGCTACCTGAAATTTTGTCATATCAAAGTGTAGCTACGTACAGCCATAAGGTTTGCTGATTACTATTCAAACATTATGCCAGACTAGCTGATGCCCGCAACTTCGTACGCATGGAATAAGTTTATTGATTCCCGCGGGAACTCCTTAATTTTCCGGGATAAAAAGTAGCCTATGTGCTATTCCAGACTATAAACTATCTCTGTGCTAAATTTCATCCAGATCCGTTCAGCCGTTCCGGCGTGATTGAGTAACAAACATCCATCCATACATCCATCCAAACTTTCGCATTTATAATATTTATCATTTGATATTTGATTATAGCTGTAGTAGTTGTGAAGATTATGGTACTTAGTATTTAAGGGGTCCATTAAAGAATGACTTAATATACCTAATTATTAATTATGTACATTTTATGAAATACTACAGCATGTTAGGTGAAGGCACTACATCAAAGCTGCTCACATTATTTGGGTGTAAAGTACAAATTAAGAAATACTAGCGTCAAAGACTGATAGTGATGTCAATGTACCTCAATATGCATCAGAAAATTAACATTATTTTGTAATTTGTACAAATGCGTTCAAAGATGTTGAAACTACAGCGGGCGTTTCATGTTTTTGTACATACTCATTCAATCACGAAATAAAAATGACCTCTACCACATACCTTCTCGAAACGCTGTCTGTACTCCGCCTTCTCGATCTTATCGTTTTCCAACTGCGATATCTTCGCCGTTAGTTCGTGCAACGCCTGATTCTCCTTTTCATTACGCACGGCCAAGTTTTCTAACAGTTCCAGAGCGTTTATCACTTTCGGCAACAGAGCAGTCACGGCCTCAGGGCCGTATTTCTCGATGATTATTTCACATTCCTTTCCAATGTCCGACGCCAGATCGTAAACATCGACAACGGTCACCTCGTCATCGAAATCCGGCATTTTAGCGGAGAAGCGCCTGCGGTACGGCATTAAATATCACCTTGTTTTCACTCCACCTCACAACACAAAACTTATGTTACAGAAAACTATCCACCTTTTGCAGGTGGCAGGTGCGCCATTATTACTAAAGACTAAAGAGAAGTGAAGACGAGCGAGAAAGAGAAACGTCAATTGTCATTACGTCACGTGAAGCAAATTGTTTGACATTTACGTAGTGATGTGAAATTCGATATTGAAATACTAATCATATGGTACTAGTCGAAGTACATATTTCATATTGTATCGATAATAATAAGTAAGTTAAACTGATGATGCCAGCGACTCCACCCGCCTGGGTGATAGATTTTTAATTCTCGCGAGGACCGTTTAATTTTCCGGAATAAAAGTAGCCTCTGCCCTTTTCCAGGTTGTGATCTTGTAAAAATCGGTTGAACAGATGGGCCGTGAAAGCGTAGCATACAGACAGATACACTTTGTATGCCACACAATGGTGGCGCTTCTATTACTGGCTATATCAATTAATATTCAACGTTTGTTGATTTGTTTAAGGACGTTTGACCATAATCATTAATATAGGATGTCCATACAAATTTAGATTTATAACGGATGGACTACGCCAGAAGACTAGCTTCGTCACCCATTCATTCAGCTTCAACTCGACCTTTGTTTCGCTACAGAGCTCGGAGGTCGCCAGCTCGCTTCGCTCTCCACCTCCCTCCTCTCAATTGGGCTTCATAGGCTCGATTCATTCAGGACCTTCTTCGCGAGCTTCCGGCTTCACCTCTTACAAATATACGGCCCTAGAGGTAAAGCAGAAAAGTAGTCGGGTTGTGCTGATTCGGTTTTGGGACAGATCCATGTTTTTGAAAAATATTGTCACACTTATAAAGCAAGTTTTCACTATAATGGTTCCGCACAGCCCAAAATAAGAAAGAGTGGAAGAAGAAGGGGGAGGCCAAAGGCCTCCCCCTTCTTCCCAGCAGTGGGAAGTTGAAAGCTGAAAGTGGGAAGCTGGGGTTCATCACCCAGCAGTGGGTTGATGTAATATAAAATACTAGCTTATGCCCGCGACTTTGTCCGCGTGGACTACACAAACTTCAAACCCCTATTTTATCCCCTTAGGAATTGTTTGGGGGTGGAAATCTGAAAAACCCTTTCTTACTGGATACTTACTCTTCACAAATAATACACCCTCCAAATTTCATGTCTCTAGGTGGACCAGCGGTGTAGGCTGTGCGTTGATATAATATATCAGTCAGTCAGTCAGGACTTTTAATTTTATATATTTTGCTAAATTAAAAATCATACTTAATTAAATAAAATTAAGTTTAGGCTTACATAAACTAGTGGTTCGCCCCGAACTGAGACCTCGCGGTTTCACAGAGCGCCATCTATTGACATCAGTGTGAAGTTCTGTTAAAAATATCATCATCATTAAAAATTAAATAATTTCGTTTCCTTATTATATTTATCTAATTTTAGTATATTTTGTTGTTCAAGTACAGGATATAATTCAAATAATTAATCAAGTTTCAGGCTCAGCCTTTCAGAAAATTGAGAGTTCTGAGGTCAACTTTGGACGTTAAAAAATCACCACTTTGAAAGCCCCCCCATTTCGTCAATTTTAGGGAAAAAATTAAAAAAAAAATATTTTTGGACTCTATTCCTAATTATCTTTAAAATGATATACCGCAACCCTATGTAACGCTATAAAAAATATTTTACTTCGCATTCGCTTCTATGAGAGCCCCCCTGAAAAAAAGATTTTTATAACTTTTTAGGCCATATTCGGCGGGAGGCCATCGGTTTACATATAATATGTTAAACCGCCGCACCAAAAAATTATTATGAATAATGAATCAACAACTATTTTACAAAGATATGATTATACAGTGTTTGACCATAATATTATCATGAAATAGTTACGTATTTAATTAGCTGATGCAATTCTAGGATTTGGGCTGAACATAGCTCAGGTTTTTACACGTTGATTAGTATATACATATATATATAGTAGTATACATACTAATCAACGTGTAAAAACCTGAGCTATTAAGCTATGTATGTAGTGATTAGTAATTAATATAGTACCTAATTGTTCTGTCTTTAGCTCTTAAAAAATAAGTATATGATTTTAGAAAAGAAAATTAAGAAACATTTTAACATTATTATTATTAAATAAATCGTGATATCTAATTGTTATGATTAAATCGAATAATGCCTTCCCTAGCGAATAAAATAATTTTACTATCTGTGACTATTTCAACCTGTTCGGATACGTGTATCTTAAACTACGATCGTAAAATTATCGTGTTTAATAAAAATAAATATTATTTACTTATGTACTGCATTTTTGCGTGATTTTTGCAATGATCTTTATGTTAATTATTACTTTATAATTATTGTAAAATTTAAAACCTGGTAAGTAGCGCAGTTTAGCAAAATTATGTATTCTCCAGATGTGCATAATATCATAAGCAAAGCGCGGCAAAGTAGTTCGAAATCAAATCGGCATAAAAGATCAAAAAAAATCGAGAGTTTACTCCTAATGAATTAATATCCTTTTTCCCAAGCCTATTTTTATTCTAGGCTTTATTTTTAACTACCTACTATGTAAGTATGTAGGTACCTACTATATACAACCTCATTGGAATTAACAGCATCTTGGAATCTACTCACTGCTTTTCGGAACTTACCCAAGATAATAAGAATAAATAAATATTAAACCCCCAAAAAAAATACCTTAAATACCAAGTACCTAGTAGTACATCCAAGTTTTTCATCAAACTGATAAAAGATGACATGATTCATTAAATGTATCACTGTTTCAAGAGCGTTGTAAACATAATATCGATTATTAGTAGTAGCCACGCGCGACGCAACAGTTGGAAGAAATCAACAGGCGGGAGCGTGCGACCCTACACCATTCGCCCGCGAAAATTGAAATTCGATCAGTGTTTTTTTTACCGCGATGAACTTTCAAAGCAAAGGCAACAAGTATGTGTGCCCGAATGATCGGCAGCTCTCTTTACGATCAAAGTGAGTACATACGGTCTTTATTTTTTTCGCTTTACTAAAGTTTGGTAAGTAAAAAGCTCCCATCTGTTTATGTTTTGCAGCGTTGTTGACATTTTGATTTAACTATTTTACTGGATTTTCAGGCGATTAGAAACTAATATATCCGTAATAGAAACTAATTTATGCTATTATGCTTTAATACATTTTTTTATTAAAGTTAAAAGCCATTAAATATCATATCTTAAAACTAAATCTGTCGTCAACTTAAAGGTGCTAAAAGCTTTCCAATGTAAAAAAAAGTTTGTCCTGTCTGACTGAACTTACAGCCTAAAGCGATGGGGCAATTGTAATGTTTAAAGTGGGTCCCTTTTAGCTTAGGTATAGTTCAATCAAACTCGCTTATGCCCGCGACTTCGTTTGCGTAAATTGCACAAACTTCAAACCCCTATTTTAACCCCTTTAGGAGTTGAATTTTTCTTTCTTAGTGGATGTAAGTACTCATAATATATAGTTATCTGCATGCCAAATTTCAGCCTGATTCGTCCAGTGGTTTGATAGAGCTGTGCGTTGATAGATCAGTCAGTCACCTTTTCCTAATTAAATAATAATATGTGAAAACCGACAAACAAAACGAAATCAAAATCGGTTCATCCGTCTGGGAGCTACGATGCCACAGACAGATATAACTAAACCCCTTTGTTGAACACCCCTTTGTTTGCGTCGTTGGGGGTTAAAAACATTGATGTAGAACTTTAGTATTATTCTATTTCAATGGTTAAAAATAAAGAAATAAATACCTACTTACTCGTTCCTAAATTTTTGTAAATAGCACCCTCAAAAGGATACCCACTTTGAGGGTGCTATTTCCAAAAAATGGATGGAAGTTTGCGTGAAAGTTCATTATTTCAAGTTATACCAATTTTCACAGCTAAACCATCCATGAAAATTATTTAAGTAAACAAGTTAAACAGGGGTGGTAGGTACCTACGTAATTTTCAATAATAGTACAGTATTTCAATTTTTGATTAGTAATATACCCTATATCTACCTAATTTATAGCGTCTGGTGGTACGGAACTCAAGGGCGAGTCTCGCACTTGACCGATTTTTTGGAAATATCACCACACTCCCAAAGAGGGTAAATAGGGGATGGAAGTTTGTGTGAAAGTCTATCATTTAAAGTTATAGTAGAGATTTTGAATGAACTATAATACCATCCATTAATATACAAGGTTTATTTTAAGGTTAAAATACTTAAGTACAACGTCTGAAAGGGCAGAACATAATACTTACTATTTTTTAATAATACTGAAAACTTTTATGCTACAATTAAAAAAAAACTCAATAATATTTGCTATAATAGACGCTCTGGAACTCAGTGGGCAGTAGTTGATCAATAACCGGTTCGCCGCGACGATCACTGCACATCGTCGCGTGGAGTAATGCCAACTTAGAGCAGCCAATTAAGTACCTATTTTTTCATCCCACCATCTCGGAAAGAGTATTTTTATTCTTCGATATCTGATGGTAAAAGCCGTTATTATCCTCTAGAGGATAAAGTAAATTGTATTTAGAACATCGTGTGCACGTTAGTAAATATCACTCGTCTATGAAGTTTGTGAATTCAAAACATCATTAAAACCTATTTACTTGTACCTCTATGGTGCCGAATTTCCATACAATCGTTTTTAATTTGTTAAAAACTCACACTCGTAACCTTCTTGGTGTACTTTTTTAATTTGCTTTGCGCGCACCATTTTCTTTCACGTCATATTGTTTAAAATTAAAACCGATTAAAAACAAGAAAATTGAAAATAAGTGAAAAACCTAAAATGAGTGATTCTAGTGACGAAGAAATTAACAGAATTGAATTTAATCTTGTGATTTTTTTTGCATTTAGTCATTTCCTCGCTGAGGTGGGATGAAAAGTTACCTCGTGATTTTTTTTGCATTTAGTCATTTCCTCGCTGAGGTGGGATGAAAAGTTACGTGTTGCACTCGAGTGAAAAGATTTTTCACCTCGTGCTCTTTTGATTCCCTCGCTGACGCTCAGGATTCTAATTTTTGAATCACTCGCTCCGCTCGTGATTCAATTTTAGAATCCTTCGCTTGCTCGGTCATCAAAATTGAGCACGCGGTTAAAAAACAACTTTTCACTCTTGTATAACAAATAACTATTATACTTATTTGTATAAAAAAGAAAATATTTTTTATCAGGTGTCCGTACTCCGCAGACCAGTTGTAAAATTAATTATGGATATTTGTTGTAATATAATTAAGAGTATGGGTTTCATATTTAAACTGCCATACCCGTAACAGGATAGCCCGGTCTCATCTTAGACTGCATCTTCAATTATTAGGTACCATCAGGTGGGATCGCAGTCAAGGGCTACTAATTGTAGTGGATAAAAAAATGAACGTATAAAATTATACGTTCTTACCCTGTATAATATACTCGTACCTCCAAGGGATTTTTAGAAATTCTACTGGACTCTCGACCGAATCTGGGACGGCACAAATTCTACGCGTGGAACCTTGAAAATACTTATACTATGTATTTTCAAGTACCTAGGCACGTACCTACGACTACGAGAGTAGAGCTTACATGCTATGTAAACTCTATGAATACGAGAAGAGTTCCAATGCCTTTGGGCCACCCTGTACCTACCCTTAAACGAGCCTATCAGTGCCTATAGGCTATAACAGCTATGAAGACTAAAATATGAGAACTATCCACAGAACTATCAGATACAATTTAGACTCGCAGGTATTCTGTTAAGTATTTGACTTCCCGGGTCATGGCTTCAGGAAAAAAGGATCGTATAGTTTGATTTTCTAAAAATAACTCCGTCGAGGTTACGTCGTCCTTGCTACGAGCACATCATTTACTATCTCCCTGCCACATCCGCTTCCGGACGCTTTGTTTCCATTAGAAGTTGGTACATACAACTCAGTGCCATTTAGTTTGCCTTTGGCATTGTTATTTTTGTTTCCGGAGATATTAAATATCTAGTTGAGGGTTAAAGGGTCATACGGGTTAAGGTTCAAGGTTAAAGGCCTGAAAACACTCCAACGTACCTACTTAAGACGATACGGGAGGGCGGTTTCCCCATACATAGATTGTTTTCTCCGTGGATAATTACAAAAGAGAAAATATTGTTACACCATAAAGTGCCATGCCCCTATGTTTTGCTTTTTTCAATACATTAATAATTTTAACAACAAGGAACCTTCAAAAATTGCAAAAAATGGCCCAATTTTCGCACCATAATCAGACATCCCGTGAATAAATTTGACGAATATAATCAAAAAACAGAAAGGTATACCGTCATAGGCTGAGTCCTTCTTAAATTATTATTCTTGAAAAAAAATCTGTTTAGTTTTGGAGGAGAAACAAAAAAATACGAGAGTAAGAATACGACTGTTTTTCATAGGTATTATCGGTCCAAGCTGTAGTTGTCCCTATCGGGTGTTATGGGATTCTATTCGAGGAGCAGCGCGATGGCAATAATTGTTCAATACTTATTCCCGTTGATGCCATATCCTCGACGCGACACGACCGACCGCGATACTTTCAGTACCTATCGGAAATCGGTGATTTGATCGCTTTTCGACAGCTAGGAGCGATAAATCGTTAGTATCGGATGCTAGCCTGCCTATAATTTTCAGGCTTGCCTTTGTTCACGTCTCGTGGTGTCGTGTTCATTGATAAAGCGAGTTTAGTGTGACCTCTCATGGCCTTGTCCCGACTCTTTGTGTTTGATATAATATTATTATTATAAAGCATTTTCCCGACATTTATAAAGGTCTGTTCATTATCCCTTAAAGGTCACCAGTTTAGGTATACGTATACCTACTTACTATATTATTTATACTAAGTTTCTTACTATTATCTAATAACTAGCTGATGCCCGCGACTTCGTCCGCGTGTTATTCCCGCGGGAACTTCTTAATTTTCCGGGATAAAAAGAAGCAGAGTGACAACTCTCCAGGTCCTCAACTATACCCAGGGCCGTCTTTAACCTACTGGAGGCCCTGGGCACATTAGGATAATGGGGCCCCTATGAAAAGGCAAGTGCCTGTTTTAACCAAATTAGTCCTCTGGCTATTTTGTTAAAACATACATAATAGTCTAGTAAACAAGTGCTTTTCGGGTCAAACTTTTTTCTCCGCCTCCGCGAAATATGAACGAGGTGTCACAAATAGTTTTTGAGATATTTGCAAGAAACCAAACCCCATTTTTTTCAGATAATTGTTAGTAACTTTTGCAATTTTTGCAAGCGGGTCTTGAATTTTGTTCGAAAATCATCTACACGCTATTCCGACTTCCGAATGACACCTCATTCATATTTTTCGGAGGCGGAGAAAAAAGTTTGACCCAAAAAGCACTTGTTGACTAGACTATTATTATTATATCATATTATTATTATATTATGTATTGTTAAACCTTATCAATTAATCCTGTATTTATTTTGATTTGAATGTGAATCAGAAAAGTTTTCGTATATTAATATGTAGAACCTACACAGTTATTACTTATATATTTTACTATTCTCACATTCTGGGGCATCTGGAAGAAATCTCTTCAAGAGATAAGCTGTCCTTGTGCATGTCCTTTCAATGTTTATATATTTTTTTAAGTTACTGGTAAAGAATATATAAATAAAATAAATAAATAGGTATGTATTAACAAAATAGACAGAGGACTATATAAATCAATCTAGAATAATATTGATATCTACTCTTTAGTAGATATGGATATTTGAATCAATATTCTAGATTGATTCAAATGTTATTTTAAACGGTTACTTTAAAAAATATTCAAGATCAATTCAAAATCTGATTAACTTACTTTTGAGGTATATTTTGAACGTAATATAAGTGTATAGTTATCGTTAATTTGAATATCGGTTATCTATCGGTTGGTGATCGGGCTGTAACTAGGGGGCCCCCATCGATCGCGGGGCCCTGGGCACAGGCCCACTGTGTCCAGTGGGAAAGAGGGGCCTGACTATACCCATGCCAAAAATCACGTCGATCCGTTGCTCCGTTGCGGCGTGATTTAAGGACAAACCAACAAACAAACACACTTTCGCATTTATAATATTAGTATGATATATTAGGTTTTTACATAAATAGTTATTAGTTAAGTAAGTAGGTATAGGAACTTAATGATATAATAATATTAATAACTAGACGATGCCCGCGACTTCGTCCGCATGGATTGGTTTTTGGAGTTTACCTCCTTTAGAATCGATTTGCATATGTACGTATAAGCCCGGGGTGTGAAAATTTATGGGTAGTAAAATAAAATTTTATTTGTTACGTTATTGACTTTATGTTTCCATGGTAAAACTTGTTTATGTTTCCACTAGCTGATGCCCGCGACTTCGTTGCCGTGGATTGAGGTTTTTTTGGTTCCCGCGGGAACTCTTTCATTTTCCGGGATAAAAAGTAACACATGTATTGTTCCAGACTATAATCTATCTCTGTGCCTTTCATCCAGATTCACTTAGCCGTTCTGGCGTAATTGAGTAACAAACATCCATTTGTGGTTTTTTGGTGCCCGCGGGAACTCTTAATTTTTTTTATACAAATCTTGTCCTGACTCGAACACAAAAAAAAGAATTATCCAATTTGGTGCAGTCATTCGGAAGTTATGCGCTTAGCAACATTCATTTTTATATTTATATGTATAGATTTATTTTTCAGTCATTTAATGATGGATTTTAAACATAAACACTGATTTATTAGTTTTAATCTATATTTTACTTCCGTTGCGTTAATTAATATGATATTCACGTCATCAAGAAACTTCTCCATTCGGCCACTAAAAAAACCACCACCATAACTGACTGAAACAACATAGGTACGCTGAAATCAGCGGGAAACGGATAAAACGTGACTTTATCGGCCCTGTTATACATAATAATTATCTGGATTCTCGTTAGGTTCTCGAACTCGTTACATCGCTGGTTCCAAATAATCAGACCTCGATTACAACTACATGTACCTATAGATAATACTACTAGCTGATGCCCGCGACTTCGTCCGCGTGGATTGAGGTGTTTTGGTTCCCACGGGAACTCTTTTATTTTTCGATATAAAAAGTAGCCGTAAAAGTGTGTTATTCCAGACTATAATCTATCTCTGTGCCAAATTTCATTTAGATCCGTTCAGACGTTCTGGCGTGAAAGAGTAACAAACATCCATACATCCCTACATCCATCCATCCATAATAACAAACTTTCGCGTTTATAATATTAGTAAGAAGATTATTGGAATTGTACTCCATTATCTACCCTTCGGGAAGCGTTGCATTATCTCGTTTTAGTTTAAATCCATAACTAGGTACAATGTAGGTATGTTGCCAACTTATGTTAAAAGCAAAAGTTTTCCAACCTGAGCTAAGCTATATACTAAAGTCGAGTTATATTAAAAGCTTTAAGGATGGGATAGTAAACGTTTATATACCACAGTTTATGAACGATTAGGTACCTACAGGCTACACTATTTATTATTAGCTGATGCCTGCGACTACCTACGTCCGCGTGGATTGAGGTTTTTTTGTTCCCGCGGGAACTCCTGAGTTTTCCGGGATAAAAAGTAGCCTATGTGTTATTCCAGACTATAATCTACTATGATTATTAATGTATCTCTGTGCCAGATTTCATCCAGATCCGTTCAGCCGTTCGGGCGTGATTGAGTAACAAACATACATCCATACAGTGGCGTAGCGTGCCTTGGCAGGGCCCCGTATAAAAATTTGTTCGGGGGCTCTTATGAAGGGTAAAGATTTCCCACAAAAGAAAAAAAAATGTTTGCATAAAATTAAAAGAAATATTTATTCATCATAATTACTTATCTATCTGTCACTTTTTCCAAAATTTTTGCAAATAATCCAAATTAATTCCTATTTTTACACTAAATTGATGACAACTTTGGGCTCAAATAAATAAGATTAGGAGTATGAAAATTATAAAACAATTTATCAAGAAACATAGTTTATTTATTCATTAGTTGAAATAACTTTACTTTGTAAATATACATTTAGTAGTTTTTACAAACAAACGGGTTTCCCAAACGACTGTTCAACCCTTTTCGTGCGCTTGATTTCGGTGAAAATCACCGTGTCTCGCACCCGACACGCACTTTCTCACACAATGTTAGGTGAAATAGCAGGTTACCCACGTGCGCCGGCAACTTCGGTCCCGCGTACTGAGCCCTCTAAACGGGGAAATCCCGCAGCCCGCGATAACCGATGTAGGGTGTTGCCAACTTTTGAACGCACGCTTTACGCGGGAAAAAAAAGAAATTGCTTTTTTTGACTTTTGTCATTTCTGAAATTAAAAAAAATTTGCGAAGTTTTTATTAATTTTTGCTTGGGCACGTCGGGGGCCCCCGTGGCTCGGGGGCCCCGTATAATTGATACGGCAGATACGGCGGTAGCTACGCCCCTGCATCCATACATCCATCCAAACTTTCGCATTTATAATATTTATATTGATATCAGAAAGTTCTGCTACCTTGGAGATAGCCCGTGTGTTGTCCCTGTCACCCCACAACATTGCTCTACGTCTCCGTCAGGTGACTGGTAGAATAGAAAGTATGTTGCTGGGCTGTGCTAAGTATTTAATATCGAACTTCAGATTATACATCTGCATCAGGTCCTTTACAATATTTTTCAGAAAATTAATCTTGCTGACGTAAGGAAGAAGCAATGGTGTCCGTTATCTCACCTCATAAACCAGTAATCCAATCCACAGACAAATAAAATCCCGGGTATCTGGGAATCTACAGGTCACAGCACGTCTCCCTAACACAATTAAGCACCTAAGTACGTAAGCAGAGAAGTACGTAAGTGTCTATTAATCGGCTTTATTTTTGCAATAGTCCTGCATAGTACTCCTGGGATTGCTGTTGAGTGCATCCCACTTCTAAACTGAAGCATATCTACAATACAGGTACCCCCATTTTTTTTTATCCACAACTTAGCCCTTGACTGCGATCTCAGCTGATCCTGATCTGACCTGATGGGTAGTGAGGATGCAGTCTAAGATGGTAGCGGGCTAACCTGTTAGGGGCATGGCAGTTATATTTAACCCAAACCCATATTTGGTTTCTACACGGCATCGTACCGGAACGCTAAATCGCTTGGCGGCACGTCTTTGCCGGTAGGGTGGTAATTAGCCACGCGGCCGAAGCCTCCCACTAGGCCAGACCAGGAAAAATTCAGAAATTATATACTCCCAAAAAGACCCTGCCGGGGATCGAACCCGGGACCTCCGCACGTAAAGGCAACAGCGCTCAACACTGCGCCACGGAAGTCGTCTAGAAATCTAACTAATTCATTTATGTACTCTCTTGCCGCTTGAATAGGTACTCACTGGTCCTCCTAGAGTTCCTGTAACTCTAGTATAGTGTAGAATGCACGTAAATCTGTTAATTAAATAGTTGGGTGGGTAAAGGGCGGAAAATTTCATGATTTGGGATTAGGTATCTCCATAAAAATATGCAGATTTACGTGTTACTCGTACGTTTGTAGGTTTTGTAAATCGTAGAAAAACCTTGACCTTGACGACGAAAAGACGGAAAACTTATTTTATACTTTTGCCTAGACATGTAAGTATAGTTCGCGCACGAGTTGAATGCAGAGCAAATGTATGGTGACACATGCCTACATTTACTCTGCATTGGTACTTGGTAGTACGTCCGCAAGCCTGTATAATCATTATACTAAAGCTATAAAATTGGCACGGATTATTAGTAAGTATTAGCAGATTCCTTTTCTGTGGTTATGTACCTAGATGGATTAATCATGGGAACTGGGGAGGGTATTTCTATAGGACGTCATGACTCATGTGCGCTATACAGCTATAATGCCATATTATCAAACTCGCCTGATATGAATGAGATAAAAAGGTAAAAATAGATGATAATATGTTGCGTCGAGTTTAGTAATCGAGATATATTATTAACAAAATCTCGTAATTACCTACTATACCTACTTAATTCTGGGGAGTTATTACCATAGCAAACAATATTCAAAATATCAGCTTTAACTATGTCATGTACCTTGAGGTCCCTAAAATAAGGATAATATGATTCTAAAATACGAACGAACAATATATTAAAACAATACGGATTTCAAGCGATGGTAGTATGCCCATGTATCTACCTACATAAAGACGTCTAGCAGACTCTAGCCGAGGTTCGAGCACGAAATGAACGAGGTCATTAATGAGTCCGCTTAACTCGCAACGATAATTTTCACAGTTGAGACTAGACCGCGAACGAGTAGAAACTATGTAAGTAGAAAATAATTATCACTGCTCATTACATGGTGGAGCCTCCGGTTTTATATAACACTAGTATGGCGCGTGGTTGCGCGGCCCGCTACAGCGGACCGCGTAGTGGACTGCGTGGTCCACTGTCTACTTACTCGCTGTCCTACTATCCTGCCCCCCGATAATGTAAGAATGGCCGGTCAAATCGTAAAAGTTCGGCGTCAAAGTAAAATAAACCATAACAGCATTAAATTAGAGCTCAATTTCGAAACACGAAATTGAGCTCTAATTCAATACTGTTATGGTTTATTTTACTTTGACGCCGAACTTTTACGATTTGATCGACAATTCTTATATAATCGGGCAGCTGGTTTACTGTCTACGTGTTCTGATCTGAACAACACACTGCTATGCTAGTGAGCACAGTGGAAGCGCCAGCGCCAGCGCAGCCAAGCGTCCGACGTAAAAGAAAATTCTCATAAAGGAAAAACATAAAACAAAGACCACCAACCCCCCGCCCCTCCCTTTTTGTTTGAGCAGCCCCTAAGTAGGTGCCTATCTTTAATACCCTGACCGTGCTCCTCACCCATCATCCGAACCTTCGATCATCTCCATATTTTTTTCTCCGAACGATTCGTCAAAATGAGAATTCTTCCATAAAAACAAATCTTGAAAAGGAACCGTAGTCTTGCATAGTTCTACACTTGTAGCCTCTTCAATATTCGCCATACATTTTCTATGGAAAAATAAATTCCGCCATCTTGAATTTTTTTCCTGTTCATCAAGTAGACCTTCATGTCCTGATCATCTTTTGCCAAGAAACCACTCTTCCATCTTTTATACTCTCCGAGATAGACACCGACGAAATTTGTATGGCGGCCATCTTAAATCCGCCATTTTGAATTTTTTTTCAGCTCACTGTCAATTGGATGAAGTTTCGAGTGACATTTGTTCGAGCACCCCCCACCTATCTTCAATACCCTTTTCTATGGAAAAATAAATTCCGCCATCTTGAATTTTTTTCCTGTTCATCAAGTAGACCCTCACGTCCTGATCATCTTTTGCCAAGAAACCACTCTTCCATCTTTTATACTCTCCGAGATAGACACCGAAGAAATTTGTATGGCGGCCATCTTAAATCCGCCATTTTGAATTTTTTTTCAGCTCATTGTCAATTGGATGAAGTTTCGAGTGACATTTGGTCGAGCACCCCCCACCTATCTTCAATACCCTGGCTGGTGCTCTTCATCCGTCTTCGAAATCCTCAATCATCAGCTCTCTCCGTATTTTGCCTCTGAATGAATTTTTGTCTTCTATACGAAACGATGAGTGAAAAAAAATATTTTCATACAAAATTTTACAGGAGAGGTGATCAATGAGTGAATCAGCACGAGCAGCTATATATATATTAACTAGTATGGCGCGTGGGTGCGCGGCCCGCTACAGCGGACCGCGTAGTGGACCGCGTGGTCCACTGTCTACTTACTCGCTGTCCTACTATCCTGCCCCCCGATTATGTAAGAATGGCCGATCGAATCGTCAAAGTTCGGCGTCAAAGTAAAATAAACCATAACAGCATTAAATTAGAGCTCAATTTCTAAACACGAAATTGAGCTCTAATTTAATGCTGTTATGGTTTATTTTACTTTGACGCCGAACTTTGACGATTTGATCGACAATTCTTACATAATCGGGCAGCTGATTTACTGTCTACGTGTTCTGATCTGAACAACACACTGCTATGCTAGTGAGCACAGTGGAAGCGCCAGCACGCCAAGCGTCCGACGTAAAAGAAAATTCTCATAAAGGAAAAACATAAAACAAAGACCACCAACCCCCCGCCCCTCCCTTTTTGTTTGAGCAGCCCCTAAGTAGGTACCTATCTTTAATACCATGACCGTAATCCTCACCCATCATCCGAACCTTCGATCATCATCTCTCTCCATATTTTTTTCTCCGAACCATTCGTCAAAATGAGATTTCTTCCATAAAACAAATCTTGAAAAGGAACCGTAGTCTTGCATAGTTCTACACTTGTAGCCTCTTCAATATTCGCCATACATTTTCTATGGAAAATAAATTCCGCCATCTTGAATTTATTTCCTGTTCATCAAGTAGACCTTCATGTTCTGATCATCTTTTGCCAAGAAACCACTCTTCCATCTTTTATACTCTCCGAGATAGACACCGACGAAATTTGTATGGCGCCCATCTTAAATCCGCCATTTTGAAATTTTTTTTCAGCTCACTGTCAATTGGATTAAGTTTCGAGTGACATTTGGTCGAGCACCCCCCACCTATCTTCAATACCCTTTTCTATGGAAAAATAAATTCCGCCATCTTGAACTTTTTTCCTGTTCATCAAGAAGACCTTCAGGTCCTGATCATCTTTTGTCGAGAAACCACTCTTCCATCTTTTATACTCTCCGAGATAGACACCGACGAAATTTGTATGGCGGCCATCTTAAATCCGCCATTTTGAAATTTTTTTCAGCTCACTGTCAATTGGATGAAGTTTCGAGTGACATTTGGTCGAGCACCCCCCACCTATCTTCGATACCCTGGCAGGTGCTCTTCATCCGTCTTCGAAATCCTCAATCATCAGCTCTCTCTGTATTTTTCCTCTTAATGAATTTTTGTCTTCTATACGAAACGATGAGTGAAAAAAAAAATGTTCATACAAAATTTTACAGGAGAGGTGATCAATGAGTGAATCAGCACGAGCAGCTATATATATATTAACTAGTATGGCGCGTGGCTGCGCGGCCCGCTAGCGGACCGCGTACTGGACCGCGTGGTCCACTGTCTACTTACTCGCTGTCCTACTATGCTGCCCCCCGATTATGTAAGAATGGCCGATCAAATCGTCAAAGTTCGGCGTCAAAGTAAAATAAACCATAACAGCATTAAATTAGAGCTCAATTTCGAAACACGAAATTGAGCTCTAATTCAATGCTGTTATGGTTTATTTTACTTTGACGCCTAACTTTTACGATTTGATCGAAAATTCTTACATAATCGGGCAGCTGGTTTACTGTCTACGTGTTCTGATCTGAACAACACACTGCTATGTTAGTGAGTACTGAGTACCTACAGTGGAAGCGCCAGCACGCCAAGCGTCCGACGTAAAAGAAAATTCTCATAAAGGAAAAACATAAAACAAAGACCACCAACCCCCCGCCCCTCCCTTTTTGTTTGAGCAGCCCCTAAGTAGGTACCTATCTTTAACACCCTGACCGCGTGCTCCTCACCCATCATCCGAACCTTCGATCATCATCTCTCTCCATATTTTTTTCTCCGAACCATTCGTCAAAATGAGATTTCTTCCATAAAAACAAATCTTGAAAAGGAACCGTCTTGCATAGTTCTACACTTGTAGCCAATATTCGCCATACATTTTCTATGGAAAAATAAATTCCGCCATCTTGAATTTTTTTCCTGTTCATCAAGTAGACCTTCATGTCCCGATAATCTTTTGCCAAGAAACCACTCTTCCATCTTTTATACTCTCCGTGATAGACACCGACGAAATTTGTATGGCGGCCATCTTAAATCCGCCATTTTGAAAATTTTTTCAGCTCACTGTCAATTGAATGAAGTTTCGAGTGACATTTGGTCGAGCACCCCCCACCTATCTTCAATACCCTTTTCTATGGAAAAATAAATTCCGCCATCTTGAATTTTTTTCCTGTTCATCAAGTAGACCCTCATGTCCTGATCATCTTTTGCCGAGAAACCACTCTTCCATCTTTTATACTCTCCGAGATAGACACCGTCGAAATTTGTATGGCGGCCATCTTAAATCCGCCATTTTGAAATTTTTTTCAGCTCACTGTCAATTGGATGAAGTTTCGAGTGACATTTGGTCGAGCACCCCCCACCTATCTTCGATACCCTGGCTGGTGCTCTTCATCCGTCTTCGAAATCCTCAATCATCAGCTCTCTCCGTATTTTGCCTCTGAATGAATTTTTGTCTTCTATACGAAACGATGAGTGAAAAAAAATATTTTCATACAAAATTTTACAGGAGAGGTGATCAATGAGTGAATCAGCACGAGCAGCTATATATATATTAACTAGTATGGCGCGTGGCTGCGCGGCCCGCTAAAGCGGACCGCGTAGTGGAGCGCGTGGTCCACTGTCTACTTACTCGCTGTCCTACTATCCTGCCCCCCGATTATGTAAGAATGGCCGATCAAATCGTCAAAGTTCGGCGTCAAAGTAAAATAAACCATAACAGCATTAAATTAGAGCTCAATTTCGAAACACGAAATTGAGCTCTAATTAAATGCTGTTATGGTTTATTTTACTTTGACGCCGAACTTTTACGATTTCATCGACAATTCTTACATAATCGGGCAGCTGGTTTACTGTCTACGTGTTCTGGTCTGAACAACAAACTGGTAACAAACTGCTAGTGAGCACAGTGGAAGCGCCAGCACGCCAAGCGTCCGACGTAAAAGAAAATTCTCATAAAGGAAAAACATAAAACAAAGACCACCAACCCCCCGCCCGTCCCTTTTTGTTTGAGCAGCCCCTAAGTAGGTACCTGTCTTTAATACCCTGACCGTGCTCCTCACCCATCATCCGAACCTTCGATCATCATCTCTCTCCATATTTTTTTCTCCGAACCATTCGTCAAAATGAGATTTCTTCCATAAAAATAAATCTTGAAAAGGAACCGTAGTCTTGCATATTTCTACACTAATTATTGTAGCCTCTTCAATATTCGCCATACATTAACTATGGAAAAATAAATTCCGCCATCTTGAATTGTTTTCCTGTTCATCAAGTAGACCTTCATGTCCCGATCATCTTTTGCCAAGAAACCACTCTTCCATCTTTTATACTCTCCGTGATAGACACCGGCGAAATTTGTATGGCGGCCATCTTAAATCCGCCATTTTGAATTTTTTTTCAGCTAACTGTCAATTGGATGAAGTTTCGAGTGACATTTGGTCGAGCACCCCCCACCTATCTTCGATACCCTGGCTGGTGCTCTTCATCCGTCTTCGAAATCCTCAATCATTAGCTCAGCTCAATTCTTCCATAAAGAAATAAAGAACAAATCTTGTAAAAAAACCATATCAAAATCATGCATATTTCCTAACCTCTTTTACTCTCTTCAATGTTCGTAGATTCTGCCATCTTAATTTTTTCTGCTCATCAAGTAGACTTTCTGGCCCTGATAATTTTCTACCCAAAAACCTCTCTTCCATCTTTTAAATAATGTCTGAGATAGCCGCTATCTTGAATCCGCCATTTTGGATTTTTTTTTCAGCTCACTGCCAATTGTATGAAGTTTTGAGTATTTTTTGTTTGAGCAGCCCCTACCTATCTTTAATACCCTGACCGTGCTCCTCACACATCATCCGAACCTTCGACCATCATCTCTCTCCATATTTTTTTCTCCGAACCATTCGTCAAAATGAGAATTCTTCTATTAAAACAAACTTTGAAAAGGATATAATATCTGCCATATGTTTTCTATGGAAAAATAAATCCGCCATCTTGAATTTTTTTCCTGTTCATCAAGAAGACCCTCATGTCCTGATCATCTTTTGCCAAGAAACCACTCTTCCATCTTTTATACTCTCCGAGATAGACACCGTCGAAATTTGTGTGGCGGCCATCTTAAATCCGCCATTTTGAATTTTTTTTCAGCTCACTGTAAATTGGATGAAGTTTCGAGTGACATTTGGTCGAGCACCCCCCACCTATCTTCAATACCCTTTTCTTTGGAAAAATAAATTCCGCCATCTTGAATTTTTTTCCTGTTCATCAGGTAGACCCTCATGTCCTGATCATCTTTTGCCAAGAAACCACTCTTCCATCTTTTATACTCTCCGAGATAGACACCGTCGAAATTTGTATGGCGGCCATCTTAAATCCGCCATTTTGAATTTTTTTTCAGCTAACTGTCAATTGGATGAAGTTTCGAGTGACATTTGGTCGAGCACCCCCCACCTATCTTCGATACCCTGGCTGGTGCTCTTCATCCTTCTTCGAAATCCTCAATCATCAGCTCTCTCCGTATTTTGCCTCTGAATGAATTTTTGTCTTCTATACGAAACGATGAGTGAAAAAAAATATTTTCATACAAAATTTTACAGGAGAGGTGATCAATGAGTGAATCAGCACGAGCAGCTATATATATATTAACTAGTGTTTCGCTCTGTGCGCGAGCTGCTAAAGCAGCTCACGAGATGTGGTTAGCCCTTAATATCGATTTTGAACGAAATCGGTCAATTAACAAAGAATTTCAAAATGGCGCTGATTGTTTAAAACTTTGGTATCAGGTTCCTGTTTTGTGATCTCAGGGAGTCCTCAATATCGCTTTTGAACGAAATCGGTAAATTAACCAAGAATTTCAAAATGGCGCTGATTTTTTTATAATTCTGGTATCAGTTTCCTGTATTGTTATCCCAGGGATCCTCAGATATCGACTTTGAACGAAATCGGTCAATTGATA
Source organism: Erebia ligea (assembly GCA_917051295.2). NCBI lineage: Eukaryota > Metazoa > Arthropoda > Insecta > Lepidoptera > Nymphalidae > Erebia > Erebia ligea. Next base: position 13,006,481 of record OU785228.1, read on the forward strand.
AATAATTTCAAAATGACTCTGATTTTTTAAAACTTTGGTATCAGTTTCCTGTATCGTGATCCAAGAAAGCCCTTAATATCGATTTTGAACGAAATCGGTAAATTAACAAATAATTTCAAAAAGGCGCTGATTTTTTAAAATTTTGGTACCAGTTTCCTGTTTTGTAATCCCAGGGAGCCCTAAATATCGATTTTAAACGAAATCGGTCAATAAACAAAGGATTTCAAAATGGCGCAGATTTTTTTAAGCTTTGGTATCAGTTTCCTGTTTTGTAATCCCAGGGATCCTCAGATATCGGTTTTGAACGAAATCGGTGAATTAACAAATAATTTCAAAATGGCGCTGATTTTTTAAAACTTTGGTATCAGTTTCCTGTATCGTGATCCAAGAAAGCCCTTAATATCGATTTTGAACGAAATCGGTAAATTAACAAATAATTTCAAAAAGGCGCTGATTTTTTAAAATTTTGGTACCAGTTTCCTGTTTTGTAATCCCAGGGAGCCCTAAATATCGATTTTAAACGAAATCGGTCAATAAACAAAGGATTTCAAAATGGCGCAGATTTTTTTAAGCTTTGGTATCAGTTTCCTGTTTTGTAATCCCAGGGATCCTCAGATATCGGTTTTGAACGAAATCGGTGAATTAACAAATAATTTCAAAATGGCGCTGATTTTTTAAAACTTTGGTATCAGTTTCCTGTTTTGTACTCTCAAGGAGCCCCGTCGTCGTGGGTAAAACTGAACCGTATCAAAATCTTGAAAAATCTTGGAAAAGTAAATTCCGCTATCTTGAATTTTTTCCTGTTCATCAATTAGACCTTCAGGTCCATCATCTTTTGCCAAGAAACCACTCATCCATCTTACTTTCTGAGATAGACAGACACCAAAATATAAATTTGTATGGCAGCCTGAACATGAACTACACCGTTTCGGATCTGTGGCGCCGCGATTCGGGGTCGAAAAATCAAAAATTTGAAAATACTACAGCTCGGCCGCCATCTTGTTTTTCCAATTTTTTATACTTTTTCTATTTATCGTTTACTAATTTCTTCAATAATTGCGAGTTGTAACGAAATCGGTTAGAAAACAAAAGAGTTGCAAGAATCACGTCGGCCGCCATCTTGTTTTTCCGAAATTTCATAATTTTTCCCTACTCGGATCCCGCACCCGAACACATCTCCCATACATCATTGTATCATTTTCTGTCTCTTTCTAGGAGAACAATAAATGATGTCAATGAGTCCTAATCGCCATATAATTTGGTATGAAAAAAAATATTCCGCCATCTTGAATTTTTTTTCTTTTCACTAAATAGATCTTCTCGTCCTGATCATATTTGGCCGAGAAACCACTCTTTCATCTTTTATACTTTCTGAGATGGACACCAAATAAATTTGTATGGCGGCCATCTTAAATCCGCCATTTTGAATTTTTTTTCAGCTCATTGTCTTTTGGATGAAGTTTCGAATGACATTTGGTCGAGCACCCCCCCCTATCTTCAATACCTCGGCCGTGCTCTTTACCCGTCTCCGAAATCCTCAATCATCAGGTGTCTCCTTATTTTTGTTCAAGTTTAATTTTCTGACGTGTATACGAAGCCATCAGTGAAAAAAAAATTTTTCATACAAAATTTTACAGGAGGACATTTTTGGGAAAATCTCGAAAACTACCCCAAATGTGGCAACACTGTTTAGATATCTCGATTGGTTGAGTTACACTATCGATTTATACATGTCAACTTTCCCAAATGTTGCCAACTGCCTCAAAAACGTGTTCGAAATTTTCAAAAACACAAAAAGAATACAAAATGGCCGCCACCTCGTTGCACAGAAACATTTTACATAGTTTCATAATTTTCCCGTAAACTACAGGTCATACTGCTCCTGATGACGTTTAAATTTTTCATCTCGCTCGCACCCAGACGAAATGATCGCCTCTGAAAGAAGACCATCTCGAAAATCACTTTTACTTTGATAAATTCCAGTGTTGCCAGACCTCGGCGACGAAAATACAAAAAATGTCATTCACACAAGTGAGACACGTGGTTGCTCGTACTCAAATTTTGCAAAAAGTCCGTATTTCGATTTTTTTATTTTTGGGGTAAATCTTGAAAATTTCCCGAGAAATGGGGTAATTTTTTTTCCCCAATCCATACCTCGAGGCTGTACACACAATCGCCCCCTAGAAGTCGAAACGCTCCGACGTTGCCAACTGTGAGAAATTTGAATTTTAAAATTGCGTTTTTTCGTACCTCAAACAAAAAGGCCGCCGCGACAGCCGCCATCTTGAATTTTTAAAAACCACTCCCATTCTGTCAAAACACAGGATAATTGTAAGCGAAAAAAGAAAAAAATATCATGCTCGACCACGCCGTTTCGGATCTGTGGCGCCGCGGTTCGGGGTCGAAAAATCAAAAATTTGAAAACACTACAGCTTGGCCGCCATCTTGTTTTTCCAATTTTTTCCACTTTTTCTATTGATCATTTCTTAATTTCTTCAATCTTTGCGAGTTTTAACGAAATCGGTTGGAAAACAAAAGAGTTACAAGAATCACGTCGGCCGCCATCTTGTTTTTCCGAAATGTCATAATTTTTCCCCACTCGAATCCCGCACCCGAACACATCTCCCGTACATCATTGTATCGTTTTCTGTCTTTTTCTAGGAGAACAATAAATTATGTCAATGAGTCCTAATCGCCATATAATTTGGTATGAAAAAAAATATTCCGCCATCTTGAATTTTTTTTCTTTTCGCTTAATAGATCTTCTCGTCCTGATCATCTTTGGCCGAGAAACCACTCTTTCATCTTTTATACTTTCTGAGATGGACACCAAATAAATTTGTATGGCGGCCATCTTAAATCCGCCATTTTGAATTTTTTTTCAGCTCATTGTCTTTTGGATAAAGTTTCGAATGACATTTGGTCGAGCACCCCCCACCTATCTTCAATACCTAGGCCGTGCTCTTTACCCGTCTCCGAAATCCTCAATCATCAGCTGTCTCCATATTTTTCTTCAAGTTTAATTTTCTGACATGTAAACGAAGCCATCAGTGAAAAAAAAATTTTTCATACAAAATTTTACAGTAGGATATTTTGGGGAAAATCTCGAAAACTACCCCAAATGTGGCAACACTGTTTAGATATCTCGATACTGCCGGTCCAGTTAGACAATCGACCCATACATGTCAACTTTCCCAAATGTTGCCAACTGCCTCAAAAATGTGATCGAAATTTTGAAAAACACAAAAAGAATACAAAATGGCCGCCACCTCGTTTCACAGAAACATTTTACATAGTTTCATAATTTTCCCGTAAACTACAGGATATACCGCTCCTGATGACGTTTCAATTTTTCATCTCGCTCGCACCCAACCGAAATGATCGCTCCTGAAAAAAGACCATGTCGAAAATCACTTTTACTTTGATAAATTCCAGTGTTGCCAGACCTCGGCGACGAAAACACCCAAATGTCATTTGTACAAGTGAGACACGTGGTTGCTCATACTCGAATTTTGCAAAAAGTGCGTATTTCGATTTTTTATTTTTTGGGGTAAATCTTGAAAATTTCCCGAGAAATGGGGTAATTTTTTTTCCCCAATCCATACCTCGAGTCTGTACACACAATCGCCCCGTAGAAGTGGAAACGCTCCGACGTTGCCAACTGTGAGAAAATAGAATTTTAAAATTGCGTTTTTTCGTACCTCAAACAAAAAGGCCGCCGCGACAGCCGCCATCTTGAATTTTTAAAAACCACTTCCATTCTGTCAAAATACAGGATAATTGTAGTCGAAAAAAGAAAAAATTATCATGCTCGACCACGCCGTTTCGGATATGTGGCGCCGCGGTTCGGGGTCGAAAAATCAAAAATTTGAAAACACTACAGCTCGGCCGCCATCTTGTTTTTTCAATTTGTTCCACATTTTCTATTGATCGTTTTCTAATTTCTTCAATAATTGCGAGTTGTAACGAAATCGGTTGGAAAACAAAAGAGTTGCGAGAATCACGTCGGCCGCCATCTTGTTTTTCCGAAATGTCATAATTTTTCCCCACTCGAATCCCGCACCCGAACACATCTCCCCTACATCATTATATCGTTTTCTGTCTCTTTCTAGGAGAACAATTATGTCAATGAGTGAGTCAGTCAGTCAGTCAGTGAGTGGTAATCGAGCTATATATAGTATAACTAGTATGGCGCGTGGTTGCGCGGCCCGCTACAGCGGACCGCGTAGTGGACTGCGTGGTCCACTGTCTACTTACTCGCTGTCCTACTATCCTGCCCCCGATTATGTAAGAATGGCCGATCAAATCGTCAAAGTTCGGCGTCAAAGTAAAATAAACCATAACAGCATTAAATTAGAGCTCAATTTCGAAACACGAAATTGAGCTCTAATTCAATGCTGTTATGGTTTATTTTACTTTGACGCCGAACTTTTACGATTTGATCGACAATTCTTACATAATCGGGCAGCTGGTTTACTGTCTACGTGTTCTGATCTGAACAACACACTGCTATGCTAGTGAGCACAGTGGAAGCGCCAGCACGCCAAGCGTCCGACGTTAAAGAAAATTCTCATAAAGGAAAAACATAAAACAAAGATCACCAACCCCCGCCCCTCCCTTTTTGTTTGAGCAGCCCCTAAGTAGGTACCTATCTTTAATACCCTGACCGTGCTCCTCGCCCATCATCCGAACCTTCGATCACCATCTCTCTCTTCCTCTTCAATATTCGCCATACATTTTCTATAGAAAATAAATTCCGCCATCTTGAATTTTTTTCCTGTTCATCAAGTAGACCTTCATGTTCTGATCATCTTTTGCCAAGAAACCACTCTTCCATCTTTTATACTCTCCGAGATAGACACCGTCGAAATTTGTATGGCGGCCATCTTAAATCCGCCATTTTGAATTTTTTTTCAGCTCACTGTCAATTGGATGAAGTTTCGAGTGACATTTGGTCGAGCACCCCCACCTATCTGCAATACCCTTTTCTATGGAAAAATAAATTCCGCCATCTTGAATTTTTTTCCTGTTCATCAAGTAGACCCTCATGTCCTGATCATCTTTTGCCAAGAAACCACTCTTCCATCTTTTATACTCTCCGAGATAGATACCGTCGAAATTTGTATGGCGGCCATCTTAAATCCGCCATTTTGAATTTTTTTTCAGCTCACTGTCAATTGAATGAAGTTTCGAGTGACATTTGGTCGAGCACCCCCCACCTATCTTCGATACCCTGGCGGGTGCTCTTCATCCGTCTTCGAAATCCTCAATCATCAGCTCTCTCCGTATTTTGCCTCTGAATGAATTTTTGTCTTCTATACGAAACGATGAGTGAAAAAAAATATTTTCATACAAAATTTTACAGGAGAGGTGATCAATGAGTGAATCAGCACGAGCAGCTATATATATATTAACTAGTATGGCGCGTGGTTGCGCGGCCCGCTACAGCGGACCGCGTAGTGGACTGCGTGGTCCACTGTCTACTTACTCGCTGTCCTACTATCCTGCCCCCGATTATGTAAGAATGGCCGATCAAATCGTCAAAGTTCGGCGTCAAAGTAAAATAAACCATAACAGCATTAAATTAGAGCTCAATTTCGAAACACGAAATTGAGCTCTAATTCAATGCTGTTATGGTTTATTTTACTTTGACGCCGAACTTTTACGATTTGATCGACAATTCTTACATAATCGGGCAGCTGGTTTACTGTCTACGTGTTCTGATCTGAACAACACACTGCTATGCTAGTGAGCACAGTGGAAGCGCCAGCACGCCAAGCGTCCGACGTTAAAGAAAATTCTCATAAAGGAAAAACATAAAACAAAGATCACCAACCCCCGCCCCTCCCTTTTTGTTTGAGCAGCCCCTAAGTAGGTACCTATCTTTAATACCCTGACCGTGCTCCTCACCCATCATCCGAACCTTCGATCACCATCTCTCTCTTCCTCTTCAATATTCGCCATACATTTTCTATAGAAAATAAATTCCGCCATCTTGAATTTTTTTCCTGTTCATCAAGTAGACCTTCATGTTCTGATCATCTTTTGCCAAGAAACCACTCTTCCATCTTTTATACTCTCCGAGATAGACACCGTCGAAATTTGTATGGCGGCCATCTTAAATCCGCCATTTTGAATTTTTTTTCAGCTCACTGTCAATTGGATGAAGTTTCGAGTGACATTTGGTCGAGCACCCCCACCTATCTGCAATACCCTTTTCTATGGAAAAATAAATTCCGCCATCTTGAATTTTTTTCCTGTTCATCAAGTAGACCCTCATGTCCTGATCATCTTTTGCCAAGAAACCACTCTTCCATCTTTTATACTCTCCGAGATAGACACCGTCGAAATTTGTATGGCGGCCATCTTAAATCCGCCATTTTGAATTTTTTTTCAGCTCACTGTCAATTGGATGAAGTTTCGAGTGACATTTGGTCGAGCACCCCCCACCTATCTTCGATACCCTGGCTGGTGCTCTTCATCCGTCTTCGAAATCCTCAATCATCAGCTCTCTCTGTATTTTTCCTCTTAATGAATTTTTGTCTTCTATACGAAACGATGAGTGAAAAAAAAAATGTTCATACAAAATTTTACAGGAGAGGTGATCAATGAGTCAGTCAGCACGAGCAGCTATATATATATTAGGGTCAATTTCAACAAAGGCGTTTTTTTGTTTCATTTCGGTGAACTTTCGTATTATCAAGTTTTCTCAAATTTAAACAGTAGTTTATTGTACTTCTTGATATTCTTCATGCACTTATTTAATGCCATCAAAATATACCTTAATAAACTAATGAGAAATCGTGTTTAAATTTGTGATGCCACTGAAATGAAAAATTCGTTCACCGATATGAAATAACTAGCCACCGAAATGAAAAAACCTATCCACCGAAATTAAAATCCACCGAAAACGAATACAAGCATTCTTTCTTTTCTTCTCTGCTCACATAATCTTCTTCTTTCCTTTCTTTCATCTGCAGTCAATGCTAGCCTCGGCATTCTAAAAAAAATATGTCAATTATAGTTGGTATCGCGTTTCAACTTTGCATTCACGTAGTACTTTAAAATAAATAAATCGGATTATATATTATTAGGTCTCTACCTATGAAATTGCCTTTCTTCAGTACTGGTCATTTCAAATTAAAAAAAGTTTGTAATGGTTCTGTATTATAAATTCAAATTAATTTTGTTTTAAAACCATGACATTCTTTTTACAAACTCAGTCTTTTGTTTTTTGATTAGCGTTGTATTTTCATTACATTTCAACATTTTTCGTCATAATGGATACTTTAAAAATTCGTGTAATTATGGAATATGAGTTTCGTCGTGGCACCAACGTGACACAAACGGCACGTAACACCAAAAACGTTTACGGAGAGAACTGTACAAACGAACGCACAACCCGTTATTGGTTTTCCCGGTTCCGTTCTGGAAATTTTGACTTGAAAAATGAAGCTCGTGGTCATCCGGAGACTTTGGTCAACAATAATGAATTAAAGGCGATTGTGGAAGCTGACGAAACTCAATCTACACCTGAGATAGCAGCAGCTTTTGATGTAAGCATCAAAACAATATTGATCCATTTGCGACAAATTGGCAAGGTAAAAAAGCTTGATAGATGGGTGCCCCACGACCTTAACGATCGCCAGCGCAACGTACGCGTCGAGATCTGCCTTGCGCTGCTCAACAGGCAAAGAAATGAAGGAATTTTGAAACGAATTGTTACGTGCGACGAAAAATGGATTCTGTTCGACAATCGAAAGCACTCAGCAAGTTGGTTAGATCCTGGTTCAGCACCAAAGCAATGCCCTAAACCAAAAATGACCCCTAAAAAGGTGATGGTCACAGTTTGGTGGTCTAGTACGGGTGTGATTCACAACAGCTTTTTACAAAACGGCATGAGCATTACTGCAGATGTGTACTGTGAAGAACTGGAGAGAATGATGGAGAAGCTTGCACATCTGCAACCAGCTTTGGTCAATCGGTCGTCCCCACTGCTCCTTCACGACAACGCGCGACCCCATACTGCGCAACAGACAGTCTCCAAGCTGCAAGAGCTGGGGTTGGAAGCTCTCCCTCATCCGCTATACTCACCAGACCTTGCGCCTACCGACTATTACTTTTTCCAAAATTTAGACAACTTTTTAGTGGGTAAAAAATTCAATTCCCGAGAGGCAGTACAGCCTTTGAAGAGTTTGTTGCCTCCCGTCAAGCTGATTTTTACAAGAAGGGCATCAATAAACTGCCAATGCGTTGGCAAAGATGCATCGATTGCATGGGTGATTACTTCGATTAACAGAAATAAAAAAGTTTGAAAAAATAAGTACTTTCACTTATTCCATACAAAACGGCAATTTCATAGGTAAAGACCTATTATTTAATCAAATCTCGTTATATTCGGTTGAAATCATATGCGAAAGTGTGTTTGTTTGTTGGTTTGTCCTTCAATCACGCTGCAACGGAGAAACGGATCGACGTGATTTTTTGCATGATTATAGATGAAGACCTGGAGAGTGACATAGGCTACTTTTTATCCCGGAAAATTGAGGAGTTCCCGTGGGAATTAAAAAAAACTTATTCCACGCGGACGATGTCGCGGGTATCAGCTAGTTTACAATAAATCGCACAAATGTACAGGTCTTGGAAACACATTAGCAAAATGTATTCAAAGATTGTGAAATATCCACCTCCTAGCTTGCATTTTCACCGAAATGAAATAATAATCAACCGAAATGATAAAAATATCCACCGAAATGAAACAATTATACACCGAAATGATAAAAACTCACCGAAAAGAGAATTTTTATCATTTCGGTGAGTATTTTGTCATTTCGGTGGTCAGTTTAGGCCACCGAATCAACCGAAATGAAAACACCGAAATTAAAATCAAGGAAAAGAATTAGTATTACGAGAAAACTATTTATTATAGGATGTAAGGAATACTACACAAATGAGCGTAGTACCATTGCCCATTCATGAATACTTAGATAAATTTACTAGCTTATTGCAAGACAAGTTATACCTATACACGGAAATGAAAAGAAATGGATTCCATGTCACCGATATGACATACTTATGTGTTTTGCGGGAACACGCAGCCAAGCGGCGCACGTCCTCCCACGATCAGCATCTAGAGGCCACAGTTGCGTAAGTTTTAAGCGCACGCGGGAGGAGCTAGAGTTGTTTTATGCAAAAATATACTTGATAAACTTTTTGTCACCGAAATTACAGAACTTTCAGTGACACATGTATTTTTACTTTCCTGTTATTAAACTGGGTAGATATTCTTAAAAAAATACTTTGGGATTATACTATCACTATTCATGATTAAAATAAAGGTAGCCTTAAACCTTAGTAACCAATATTTTTTGTTTTATGAGGAAAATTACACAGAAACATGTTGCAGTGACAGCCACCGAAATGAAAAATTCGGAGCTTTACCATTATTTTTTTTAAAACTGTAATCCTAATGAAGAAATATTTAATGCCTCGCACATAGGTAACTACCTCTTCTACCTAGAAAAAAATATTAGAACTGTATAGTAACGTTCTGCACTACCGATTTCATCCATGCCGCATAAATTTTGCTGTTGGGAAATTCACCCATTAATGTGGTAAGTAGAGCAATCAATCGAACATCAATATAACCCATTGCATCGCGTCGCAGCGCACTATACTGACCTATACACTTGCTATCACATCTTTGACAACACTGTGGAGAACTCTCACGAATTCAGGATTCCTTACGATATTTTCCGAACCGAATAGGGGTATGGGCTGAATATGTAACTATTAACTGCCATACTCCTAACAGGTTAGCCCGCTACCATCTTTAGACTGCATCATCACTTACCATCAGGTGAGATCGCAGTCAAGGGCTAACTTGTAGTGGTAAAAAAATAATTTAATAAAACGCACCGAACCGTGCATGCTTGGGAGTTGGAACCGAACTCTCGGGAGTCCGCCTTATGAAAGGAGCCTATTCTACTATCAGTTACCACCGCTTAGTCTTCATAAGGTCATACGGTAATAAATAAGATTGGTCTAGCATAAGCTTAACATTGGTAAGCCCTTTTTACCAACAAGAAAAGCCTTTTAGTAAGTTACACTACCATATCTTCTATCGAAGCATGAGTGCGTAGCCTTTACAGGGGTTACCTACCTCAAAATCTCATTTCCACCAAGGCTATCCAGACTCCACGGTACTTAGTGCTGCCCGCAGGGAGCACATTTATCGCTATTCGACCTTGTAATTGTATAGGTTAAAAAATGGTCCCTACTCAAAGTGTGCCCAAGAAAAGGTTAGAAGTGCCTATACATATTAAAACTAGTATATTGCTTGGCTGCGCGGACCTGCACAGCCCCCCTAGCATGGGCCGAGACAATTTTCTCCCCGAGGAAAGGATAAAAAATTTATTCCTAAATAAATAAATAAAAACACTATAACGGTGGATAAATAGTCCCCCGAGTCCCCGTGAAATGTCAAACGGGGATAAACTTCTCCTCTCCCCTGTTGCCGTGCTCTGAGAAGTGGATAAGTTAATTTTATCTCTTGTCAGTGGATAAAATCGGGGGATAAATTTTTTATCTCCGGCCCATGCTAGCCCTGCTGTAGTTTTTAGGGTTCCGTACCCAAAGGGTAAAAACGGGACCCTATTACTAAGACTCCGCTGTCTGTCTGTCTCCAGGCTGTATCTCATAAACCGTGATAGCTAGAAAGCTGAAATTTTCACAAATGATATATTTCAGTTGCCGCTATAACAACAAATACTAAAAATTAAAAAAATATATATATTAAGGGGGGTCCCCATACAATAAACGTGTTTTTTTCGTATTTTTTTGCTCAATATTAAAAACGGTAACAGGTAGTCCTTCCTGTTCCTGTCGTCACGCCGCAACAGAGCACAGGATTGACGTGATTTTTACATAGGTATAGTTGAATACCTGGCGAATGACTTAAGCTAATTTTTATCCCGAAAAATAAAGGATTTACCGTGGGAATTTTAAAAAAGTCGCGGGTATCAGCTACTTATAGTTCTGTAAAACTAGTTTAGGTCTATTTGGGTCTTGATTTTCGTATTTTATCGGCTCCATTTAAATTGCCGACCTAAATTATCAGTTTGACAAACCATTACGATTATGATTTACTTACACAACTCTGCCCGAGTTGCTACTCCAGCTCCTCAAACTCTCACGGAGTCGAAAGCAGTGATCTTGGTTCAATGGAAACTAATTCCTTCCACCAGTTAAGCTATTCCCAACACACACCAAAAGAATAAAAACTGCTCTCTCTTTCCTCAAGTGGAGCACATCCATCCATCCATCCATTACAGCCCATTAACGTCACACTGCTAGGCACAGGCCTCCACTCTCATTATAGGAGAGAGGGAATTAGAGCTTTGACCCACCACGCTGCTCCAATGCGGGTTGGCGGGCTTATGCAAGAGGAGCACATATACCCGGCTTAAATTTTTGCAAAAGCTATTGCAACCTTTCTCCGTACCAAATTTCTTGAAAATCGGTTAAGAATAAGTAGATTGGCTGTGAAAACATAGCAGACAGACTGAAGTACAGTCAGACACGCTTTCGCAATTATAATCAGTATTGATACCTACTAATCTTGCACCTACAAATCTTGCGGTCATGCGTAGCTTTTAACCGAAATTTTGTTTTTAGGTTACGAACTGGATGGAGTGCTGCTAGAAGTGAGCCCCCTTTGACGCAAAATGAGCGAGAAGCCATCGCCGCCGTGGTCAAGAGAGCTGAGAAGGTGGACGAAGTCGAGGCACGACGCGTTGGCCGACTAGTTGCAAGACTCGAAGGTAAGGCCTTGCAGCAGTCGAATTCAAAATAATGTCGATAATAATCCTAATCAAATAAACTTTTACAACCATGCCAATTGGCACTTGGCGTTGGCCTGCGTGGTGGAGTAAGTATGTATGACCAAACAGAGGCCCAATTGTCTAAGCAAATCGTAATCAATTGACAGCTTAAAACGTATATAACTCGAACTGTTTTAGGAGTTCATATATGCTTTTTGACGTTCAGGCATCTATGGACTCCATAAACAGGTCGAATTATAGGTTTCACAAACGATTACGATTACGATTTCCTTACACAATCGGGGGGCTGGTTCTCATTCTTCTGAGAAGAGACTCGACGTGCTAAGTAGTGAACCGTCGACGCGATAGGTTAAAATTATTATAATTCTCATGCATTTTCCTCACGAAGTTTTCCTTCTATTTAAGTACCTACTATTTTATTTTATTGCTTAAAACGCACCAATCAGTGGATCCTAGTGGATTGACGACATGATACCTAACTCCCAAAAGTTAGAGGTGCATCAGCGTGCTCGGGAATCGAACTCCAGGTCACCGACTAGGAGGCCGAAGTCTTAACCACTAGCTATCTACCGCTTTTTCCTGAATATAAAGAATTGTATTATTCTTGCCGAATCAAGTTTCATATCTGTAACGTCTGTAGTGTTCCATCGCTAATAATTAATTCTAATATTCTCGGAGGCATTAAGATTACGACCCCATTTTGATATTTCCGAGAAAATCTGTAGGTGGGTACTTCTCAGGCGCCTCATTATTTGATTGACTTCGGTGGCACAATTTTTTTTTTGTATTTGAGACATACTAGCAGGAAATATCAAATCTAGATTTAATTTAGTTAATATTGGTAGTAAAGGGAACTTTATAGGCCCAGCGGTTACATCGTAATTCGATTTTCAAAAAATGGTGTCCACCGAAATCAATATTTTAGTCACCGAAATCAAAATAAAATTATTTATGGAGGTATTTAGTATTTTGAAGACTAAACGTAAAGAATTTCAGGTTAATTTTTCAATAAAATATTTTAAAATATTATTTAAAATATTACTTATAACATAACATATTATACCTACTTTAATTACTTAACTTAGATTTAGGAAAATTTACGAAAATCAACTTTGTACTTATGTATGTATTTTAAATAAATGACATACTAAATGAAATTAACCATAACAAAGTAGGAACTTAAAACAGTCTCTATTTAGATCTATCATAACACACATAGTCCAGTCGCTTATTTTGAAGCGAAAAAAAACAAAATTGTTAACAGGATGGGAACAGTTGGAAATGGTAAAGTGGCATATAATAAACGTAAAAAAAATGCGTGAGCAGAGGTTTTTCCAGATATATTTGGGGAATGAAAAGGGGTGGAATTTTGGATTATTGTGATATCTGGCGAAAGTTGACTTCGGAGAGAAAAGTGTACAATAGAAAAGTTGTAAATCATAAAAAGATCTACCACTTTTGTATGAATGGTTTTTTCACATAACCTCAAAATCTCCGAGAAAAATGCGAAAAACCGTTTTTATCGTTTTTTGTTTTTCATTTACCCAAAAATAATTTTATTTTGACGAAACTTGGTGATACATTTTCGTATTTAAAATATTCACAAAATTTTTCAGATGAAAATATTAAGAGACTTCCGAGATAATCGCGTTATTCGGCCCAAAAAAATATTTTTCAAATTCAAATTCTCCTTTGGAAAATTATCGTTGAGACTTATTTCAGGTCGCAATTTTATCGTTTTGAGTTATACTTTCTTGTGAAATAATAAAAAAATACAGCCGCCATTTAGAAACATGCTCAAAAATTGGAAAAATCAAAAAATGAATTTTGCAACCATCTTTTTTCACTAAATAGATTAACTATTTCCACCGAAAACACTGAGATCAATCCCACTGAAATCAAAATAATGAGCAATATCCCAGATTTTTACAAAAGTATCCTAAATTTATAATAATAACCTCCTTAATTGCAATCTAGCACTCATACGATATACGTTTGTATAAATTAAATAATAGTAGTTTAAATAGATATGGATAGAACAGTTCCACCGAAATCAAGTTTATGGGTATACCAAGCCACCGAAAGCGATTACTTATCTTAATAAAAGGGACGCACAGAGAGGCACAGACGTGTTGCCTTTAACCACCGATGCGGCTTGACGGATAGTTTGTCTTACTCTTACTACTATTCTCGCAGTTATTAAAGTACAGAAGTTTTAAGAGAATTGGAGCGCGCCACCGGTATCAATTCTAAACGTCGGCCGCGAAAACAATTTGTTGTAAGTTGTCAACTAAGCCCTATTATTGATTATAAATGTTATAATTTGAGCTAGTAACTAACTAGTTTCTTGTAAGCACCTGCAAAATAGTGGCATATTTTATAGAAAAAAAGAAAAAAAATAATTTTCAACTCAATATGGGGTGCGGGACACGGCACCGAGGTCAATATTTCCGCGGTTTTCTTTTTTTAACTTAACTTACATAATGTTTACCTAAAAAAGGACATAGGCCCCCCCTAATATTTTGATCATATCTACCATACATAAAATTATCAAGAGGCTAGCAATATATTTCATACAGGTTTTCGACCCGGACACGCTTTTTTGAGCCGTTTGAGAATGACCCAGGTATAACTGCCCACGCAATGAGAAACGCCACAAGGCAAAATATTACAGAAACATAGTCATAAAACAACAATTCATACTAAGACTTAAAAGTAAAGTTTGTGTGTCAGTCTGTCTGTCTGTTAACTTTTCACAGCCCAACACTTTTTATTGATTTTGACAAAATCTAGTAGGTCCTACATAACTATACATTACACCCAGATAAACTCACGTGTTCTGTCGGGAAAGTGCCTGACTAGTTTCGAACCCGTTCGGGGCCCTTATTCATGAGCCTATTCGCCCGACGCGGTCGCTGCTAGACAACTTTCCCGACAAAACACGTGCGTTTATCCGGGTGTTATGTTAGTTATAATGAATATCACTCCCGATAGTTTAGACGTTAATATAGGTCCTAACTAACATAGCTTACAGCCGGGAAAGGACACGGATTTTTATCCCGGAAAATTAGACTCTCCTCGGAATTAAAAAAAGCTAAAATGCACGCGGACGAAGCCACGGGCATAATCTAGTCTCATACTAATCCATACTAATATTATAAATGCGAAAGTGTGTCTGTCTGTCTGTCTGTCTGCTACGCTTTCCCGGCCCATCTTTTCAACCGATTTTGCTGAAATTTGGTATAGAGGTAGGTTATATCCCGGGGAAGGACATAGGCTACTTTTTATCCCGGAAAATTAAGGAGTTCCCGCAGGAATCAAAAAACCTTAATCCAAGCGGACGAAGTCGCGGGAATCATCTAGTATTATATAAATGCGAAAGTGTGTTTGTTTGTTGGTTTGTTGGTTTGTCCTTCAATCACGCCGCAACGAAGCAACGGATCGACTTGAGTTTTGGAATGGGTATAGTTGAGGACGGAGAGTGACATAGGCTACTTTTATCCCGGAAAATTAGGGAGTCCCCGAGGGAATCAAAAAAACTTAAACCACGCGGACGAAGTCGCGGGCATCAGCTAGTTTTATATTATTATGTAGCTTTTATTATACTTAATTATATTATGTAGGTATTTGCATTCATGGTCAGAACATGTGGTGAGTAAGTAAAGGACTTCTTTTATTAATTTGCAATTTCGGAAAGTAGGCCAGATTTTATAACAGAAAAGATTAACATAGACCCTCTTTTCTTGTCGTTTGAAATGAACCCTTTGGAACCCTCTTTTTTATGTATAGAATTATCATTGTCTAGAACGTAAAAGATTTCGAACCATTGTTGTATATAAATGATAGTAGGTGCACCGTACATAGCAATTAGATAATTCAAAATACTTATAGTTAACTAGATGATGCCCGCGACTTCGTCCGGGTGGATTTATGTTTTTTGATTCCCGCGGGAACTCTTCCCCGGAAAATTTTCCGGGATAAAAAGTAGCCTATGTCCTTGCCCGGGGTACCTACAAACTATTAAGACGATATTATACGATTTAAGACGAATCCCGAGTGTAGCGAGGGATTTAAGTTCACCCAAGACTATAGACAGCTTTATCACCGAGGAAAATACTCTACTTTTCGTACCATTTGCGAAAAAAATTAACACAATAATAATATGAGATAAGCATTTATTAAAAATAATGACAATTAAAAGTAAAAGTTAACTTATTTATAAAAATAAATTAAAATAAACTTAACGTTTATATTGTATTTGAAGAAAACAAAAACGCGGCAAATTCCTAGACTAATATTTTTTGTCGGAAAAGCAAAGGCATCAAGCTCATACGGCCTCGTCGGTTTTCGTCATTTTATTTAACTAGTGGTTCGCCCCGAACTGAGACCTCGCGGTATCCATAAACTTGTACAGAGCGCCATCTATTGACATAATTGTGAAGTTCTGTTAATAATACTGAAGCACATTAAAAATTAAATAATTTCGTTTCCTTATAATATTTATCTAATTTTAGTATTTGTTGTTCAAGTACAGGATATAATTCAAATAATTAATCAAGTTTCAGGCTTGAGAGTTCAGAAAATTGAGAGTTCTGAGGTCAACTTTGGACGTTAGAAAATCGCCACTTTGAAAGCCCCCCATTTCGTCAATTTTAGGGGAAAAATTAAAAAAAAAATACTTTTGGACTCTATTCCTAATTATCTTTAAAATGATATACCGCAACCCTATGTAACGCTATAAAAAATATTTTACTTCGCATTCGCTTCTATGAGAGCCCCCCTGAAATAAAGATTTTTATAACTTTTTAAGCCATATTTGGCGGGAGGCCATTGGTTTACATATTATATTTAAATATGAAGTAATTACGTTCAGCAATTCAGAAGTTATAAGGCTCTGACAGACGGACGGACAAGTGCCAATTCATCCAAGTAGACTCAGAGACCTTCGCTTCGCTCGGTCAATAATCATATAACTGCATAATAAATGCGTATTCCTTTTTCAAAAAGATTGTATAATGCTTTATATACAAACTCAATGGTGTAAACACAGATGTAGTTCAGTATAAATTTCGGTAAGTATTCCAAATTTAAATCACATCTATTGTTATGTTAGTCGAGTTTTATGCGGAAGGACCTGGGAACCCACCGCATTATTATCCCAAGAAAACCTGCCATTATTAGAACACGACCCTCAGTAATACATAATATTACAGAATTTAATATAGCTACTAAACAATGCTGGTAGCTATACCTATAGTGTATCAGCCTGATACGGGGTTGATTGATTGTAACGGCCCAGCCTCCCGCTGATCTCGATATCTTCTTAATTGATTAACTAGCAGTCAACGCTCAGTGGGTAGGTAGGTACTCTATTTAATGGCAATTGCTCGACCATAAAGCCATATACAACAAACTGTATTAATTTATTACAACCCGCGGGTGATATTATACAATGATAACAAATTAGTATCTTGGTCTGCAGGGTGTAAATGGAAAGCGACTCTACAATGGCTAAAAGTCAAGCTTTTTCCAATGTACAAATTCCCCATGGGCCTCGAGGGACCCCTCGCGGGGAAAATCGCTTCCAATTCGTGTTTATTCATCGACTATGGCCTGCCTTCTCAGCATAGGACTTTCTGGAACTTTGCTGTCGTGTCCCCTAGTTCTTCGCGCTGTAAAATGTAATTGTTAGACACCCGGTACATAGTAAATCTGGATCACGATCCGCTATCAATTTAAATCAACGATCGCGATTCAGATTGATCGTTCGGTGTCGGCATAGGCAGCCGACACCCAACACCGAACGCGTTGTGTCAGTCCCGGTGGATCTCACGTCGTCGTCTTCGTCGCTATTTTCCTCTGAGTGCTGCGCTGGTGAACTGGTGATAGCATTAATTGGCAATTTCTGGAGCTCGCGAGGTATTGAGACTATGCCCTAAACTCTAAAGGTAAACACGGTTTGATATAACATCTAGCTAGAACTGCTAGATGCTATACCAGAACCAGAATAATAATAATAAACCAGACAAAAAATACCAATTATAAGAGGGTTATATCGGTTCATTAATTTGGGAGCTACGATGCTATATAAGCAGATACAGAAATACACAGAAGATGTACATAATATGCATTAACTTATAACACCCTCTGTTTGTTTTATAATTTTTTATAATTTTTTTATAATTTTTATAATTTTTTTATAATTTTTATTACAGTGCTTCACACACGAGGAAAGTTTCTAAACTTACTTAAATATACATATCAAAAATTTCGGAACCCTCTGTTTGTGTCTAAGGGGTTAAAAATAAGCCAATGTCCGATAACGATATGACATGCTTTGTAAATCTGGCACCGATGCCGTTTAAGTACCTATCTACTCGTAGTATCTATACCAACTTGCTTACACTCTACGTCTATATAGGAATGCGTCGGTCAGCGCAAGGGCCTGCACCCCGCAGCTGTCTGCTGTGTGGAGAGACGTCGAAGTTGTTGGCTCCTTTACGGACCTGTTCCATGTGCCACAACTCCGCCTGTCCGAAATGCGTTATTGACACACCTCTTCACAGGTAAATCAGTTGATATTTTTTATAGAACTTCATTGGTTGATATATTCTTCTATTTTCAAATTGTTTCGCTTTATTCGACGAGATAAGGTTTTTTAAAGCGGGCTTCAACCGAGAGCGGAGCGAGCTCTGTACGGACTCCGTTTAACTCGCAGAGGAAAATTGCATGCCTTCCCCAACAAAGAGCTAGAGGAAACAACGAGCAAAACAGCGAACAAAATAAGTCAAAATGAGCTCGCTCATTGAGGCATCTGTCAAAACACTTTAGTTAGTGGAAGTGTAAACCTTTTTTGTCTACACAGAATCCGTTCCGCTTATCCATTTTCCGCTCATTTCCCTTTTGCAGTGGAAGCCCTGTGTCGCACTTTGTACTTAGCGTTTTATTTTATGATCTGCTAACTAACGCGGACAATTTCCCCATACAGATCTCCAATTTATTCAAGAAGAGAACAGTATATGTGCAACCTATGCGCGGAAACCCGGGAGATGTGGAAAAAGTCAGGAGCATGGTTCTTCAAATCCTTACCGAAATATATATTGCCGGACAGGCGACCCACGGGACGATACAACGATTCGGAACTAGCCAAATCACTGCAGGTAAAGAAGCCTTTGTAATTTTTGACCTCTTTATAAAAATACCTATACTGTTATTTACGATAAATATGGACGCACATAAACTTTATACTTACAAAATTTTATTCTGAGTTTTATGAGTTGTTTGCGGTATCTTTTCTGTAGAATCTAATTTCTGAACCGGTGGTAGGGTCTTGATATACCTGTCATAAGCTTATAATCATAAGCGACATGAGTTGTCTTACGTCAAATAAATTATTTCATTGCGTAAGAATTAATCTATTGATATAAACCAGAAATGTAACCTGATATCCCCGGGACATTAAAGGGTTACAATTTGTTTTTGTGGTTAGGGTTAGAATTTGTATTAATTGTTGTTTATCTACCCAAACCATCAAAGAGAAAATAACATTCAATAAAATAAATAGACCTACATGAATGTTATAAATCCCAATAACGTAGCAGCTAAAAGGGTAACTTAAGGCATTTAATACCTCAATGACTTAAGGCTATTTTTAACCTCTCACCTAATACAAGGGATTTTATTGCGCTATAGGCTGTCTTTATTGCGCTTTTTCGTGGAAAGCGATTACATTAAAATGTTTCGATATATATCTTCATTGGTTGGCTTTTATGGATTTAAATGAGTAAATCCCACAACGGCCCTCGGTGATAGTGTGAGTGAATTTTGTTTAAAAGAGAACAGTTCATAAATAGCGGCTTCACGAGAATATTAGCACCTAATAAGTTAATTATAACTTTTGGTTAAGCCTTGTATTATCATTCGATTAGAGTTATTTTGCTATTGACACCTCTGAATGAAACTTAATTAACGAATGTATTCAATTATTATTAGTCGTTTGAGTCTCCGAGAGAGAGATTGCCTTTCAATCATTTGAAAATCAAATTAGGGTTCTCGCCGTGAGAGAATAAATCGAATGAGTCAAGTATCAATTTAATTAAACTCACTTCATCAAAGAATTCAATAACGTTACGTATAATTAGTGACCATTTCTTCAAAAAAAATATCTACCCACTTCAAACAAAAATTTGACTTCGGACGTGCTGACTATATACTGCCCATAGTGACTGAATGTGTCCGGAACGAAGCTGAAAGGTTGAATTTGTTACATCGCACGTGTGGAACAGCATACTCAAAGACTAGAATGCTGTATAGAGTATAGGTAGACGCAAAGTAATTACGAGTACATAATTATTTACTTCTAATAAGATTTTTTTTGTAATGTTTTAGCTTTCATAGGGGTGACATGCTCACTACGTGATCAAACCCCTTTAAGTAAGTCTGATAAAAAAATTGGCAGGGACTGCCGATAGAAGTGAAAAAAACTTATAACTTAGACTTTTATTATTAAAATTTGAAAAAAAAAATTAAAGTAGGTATAAACCTTAAAACTGAGGCATTCAAGTTTAATTACGAATGTAGTAAGTATATTTATATTTAAAACCTTTTGTCTTCGTAACAACGCGAGCATGTCGGTGTTCGCGAGCATGGCGGTGTTTGCGAGGTGTCGGTGACGGTGTCGATGACGCGAGTCCACAAGTTTAAACCCCCTGCCAAAAAGTGCTCACTTCAAAAATTGGGTACCTACTTTCCACAAGTTCAACTTAAGGCAAAATCACAACTAGCATATCACTAACGATTACTAAAAGTACTTAGGTATTTAACTTATTAATCGTTAGTATTCTGTGCCTAAAGTCTGAAAAAGAAAAGCTACAATGTTGTCTGTCTACGTCGGCAAACGCTTTAAAATGCAAACGCAAATTACAAAGCGATTCAAAGTTTATATTGCAAAAGTTACTCTAGCCAACTTTACTGGGGCAACATCTAGTTTTCTATTGATACGAGTAATTAGTAATATTGTGTATTATTCTAAAAGCTGAATAATTACTTACATCTTTTAGGCAAACTAAATACCTTAGGTATCACTTCAATATTTTAAATTTTTCAAATCAATTTCCCAACAATGGAAACTCATAGCTTTGCTGAAAGGTGCTTAAAATTAGGTAATAGTACGTACGAAGTATAATCAAAATTTAGGCTAAATACCTAAGTACGGTCTACTGAAATTTGTTTTTTTTCGTTTTTTTTATCCACTACAAGTTAGCCCTTGACTGCGATCCCACCTGATGGTAAGTGATGATGCAGTCTAAGATGGTAGCGGGCTAACCTGTTAGGGGCATGGCACCCATACCCCTATATTCTGTTTCTACACGGCATCGTACCGGAACGCTAAATCGCTTGGCGGCACGTCTTTGCCGGTAGGGTGGTAACTAGCCACGGCTGAAGTCTCCCACCAGGTCAGACCAGGGAAAATTCAGAAATTATAAATTCCCAAATTGACCCTGCCGGGGATCGAACCCGGGACCTCCGCACGTTAAGACAACAGCGCTACACAGTAAACACTGCGCCACGGAGGTCGTCGAAAACTTCTGCTCTGACACAAAGTCTCTCAAACAAATTTCAACTTTTCATTCTGTTTTCTCATACGCTGCAACTTGCAAATGTTACCTGAGAAAGTGCAACGGTCTTGGAAAGGTAGAATAAGCATTTTAAAGTTTTTTAATAAAAGTTTCAGAATTTTGAACCGATTCTTTTCCTTTGAGGTAGAATTTGATTTACTACGGTATATAACTACAACAACAGTGTTTATATACCACATCGACCACAGTCTATTGTAGGTACCTACCCGGTAGCTCTAGATGCGTAAAATAGGTAGGTACTTAGGTACATCTTGAATAAGTACATCCTATCAATATTGACTACAGAATGGTGGGTATGAAGTAGATCCAGATATATGCTTTACGATAAAGATGCGATAAAGATAGATATTTAAATGGAAAAGCGAAATTAAGATTTTTCTATATTGTTCTTACATTATAGTCAGTAAGTAGATAGATCAGTGCTCCACTTTTGACCTACAGATGATATCGAACTCCTAGGTACTATTATTTTGAACATTAGGCCTTTATACATATTATATGAACCTTGATTGATTTCTTTTACGAAAAAAGTAGTTTATGATTCTTTGTCGAACATGGCCAACAAGTTGTTTATTATTGTCTAGGAAGCAGGCAACAGCAGCAACGAAGGGAAAACAGATTCTGAACCAGGTTCCCCCCTCGGCATACACCCACCATCATTCTCCAGGCAGCCCAGCAACACCGACAGCAGAAAGTCCATAGCCTCAGCAAAAGTAAGACTTTATCTTTTCCACATAAATCGTTTTGAGAAATTAAGGTTTCCGGAAAATTAAGGAGTTCCCATGTGAATTTTAAAAAACTTATTCCATGCAGACGAAGTCGCGGACATCAGCTAGTTACATAATATCTAAAACAGATGTTAGATATGAAAATAGAGCCCCGTGTAAGTAGGTAGGTACTTGTCATCGTTAGAGCAATAATTCTCACTTCAAAGTTTCAATTGACTCTACGTTATAAGTATTTTTTTTTTAATTAAGTATTCTGTTTCAAAGTAATTTATTGAAGGTCTTTGTTAGGTATGACTTAAGTACGAGTAGAAGTCGTTAATTGTTCTGAAGCCCAAGCACAATCACTGTGATGACGCTTGTGAATAGGTATTTCGTAGAAAACTAAATCGTAAAAGCTGCTACAAAGCGTTGCCGCACTCGACTATGCTCGAGCTACTGGAAAAGGAAAACCTAGACTAAATATTATTCTATACTAATGGGCTGAATTTTTTTATTGTAAGACTTATACTTACACAAGTATTTTATATTAATCTAGGTACTAATTATTTAATCTTAAAGTGCTTTATAATATACGTATTAAGGCACATTACCGTCGAATAGTTTCTGTGACTGCTCATTACCTAAAATACGTTCTAATAGTTAGTGCTCATTTATGTTATATGTTTAAAGAGGTGAATTAACCTGAACAACATTCTACCTTAATGATGTTAGCAATAAGTTATGTATTGTATGACTTTTTGTAATTTTCTTGCTACAATAAAGACATTTAAAAATCAATCAAACAATGGGCTGAAAATGTTTTTAAGTGTCATGACCAATGACCGTGCTTTTCAATAGCACGTCGAAAGCCTGTGTGAGTGTGAATGCTACGAAAGGACTTGAAGTTACATCACATAGGATGATCGTCGCGAAGCGCGAATGCGGATGTTTGCGGTGTTCGCGGGCTGATACGAGTACGACGCGAGTGTAGAAGGGGCTTTAGGAAAATGGGACGCGTATGTATGCAGCCCAAGCACAATCAGTGCAAAGACAGCGTTTTATTGCGATTTTTGCAACGTTTTCTTTTTCGATTTCAAAGCCCGGCCTGTTTGTTGCATCGATTTTGGCGAAATCTCACTAAAAGTCACGGGTATTATTAGTGACACTGAGTACCTACTTAAAGTAATAAAATAAAATATATAAGTTTGTAGGGTCATAGGGTAATTCTTCAGAGACAAAATTTTCGATTTCTATGGGTATATTTCTGTAACCAACTAACAAAACAGCATGTAATATTTTTTTTTGTACAGTTTAGCTTTATCCCTAACTAGGACAAATGATATTTTTTAATTAAATGCCACAGATGTAGTACCAGATACCGCGCTCGGAACACGGCAGACGCGCCAACAAAGCGAATACAAAACGAAAAGCAAATACAATTCTTAGTTAGTTGGATGCGACGCGTCGAGAAGTTTTGACGTGACGTGTGTGTAGACAAGTTTCTCGAAATAATGCCGTCTTGTGTCTTGAAACACTGTAAAAATTGTTACCAAAAATTAAAAAAGGAAGATGGTGTTTCGTTTCATAGGCAAAAATTTATATTTTCATTCTGTTAGATTTTTTTTCCATGATAATTAATTGCCGATGACTTGAAACACAAAACCTCAACGATATCTATCAGTGTTGCTAATTTACGTTGAAATATTTTCCCTTAAATTAAAGAAGGTGTAAATGGGCTGTTAGTAGATAGTTTTTCTTTTGTGAAACAGCTACGCTGCCGGCTTATTTCGAAGTACGCCGATTAATTTATTGGTACGCCAGCTGCTTGGTACGCAGATGGTACGCAGGCTACTTTGGTGGTACGTAGGCTACTTTTAAGGTACGCCAGCTACTTTAGAGGTACGCCGACTACTTTGGTGGTACGTAGGCTACTTTTAAGGCACGCCAGCTACTTTAGAGGTACGCCGGCTACTTTGGTGGTACGCAGGCTACTTTTAAGGTACGCCAGCTACTTTAGAGGTACGCCGGCTACTTTGGTGGTACGCAGGCTACTTTTAAGGTACGCTAGCTACTTTAGAGGTACGCCGGCTACTTTGGTGGTACGCAGGCTACTTTTAAGGTACGCTAGCTACTTTAGAGGTACGCCGGCTACTTTAGAGGTACGCAAGCTACTTTTAAGGTACGTAGGCTACTTTTAAGGTACGCCAGCTACTTTCGAGGTACGCCAGTTACTTTAGAGGTACGCAGGCTACTTTGGAGGTACGTAGGCTACTTTTAAGGTACGCCAGCTACTTTAGAGGTACGCCGGCTACTTTAGAGGTACGCAAGCTACTTTTAAGTTACGCAGGCTACTTTTAAGGTACGCCTGCTACTTTAGAGGTACGCCGGCTACTTTAAAGGTACGCAAGCTACTTTTAAGGTACGTAGGCTACTTTTAAGGTACGCCAGCTACTTTCGAGGTACGCCAGTTACTTTAGAGGTACGCAGGCTACTTTGGAGGTACGTAGGCTACTTTTAAGGTACGCCAGCTACTTTAGAGGTACGCCGGCTACTTTAGAGGTACGCAAGCTACTTTTAAGGTACGTAGGCTACTTTTAAGGTACGCCAGCTACTTTCGAGGTACGCAGAGCTGTACGAGGTACGTACGTACCTCTAAAGTAGCTGGCGTACCTTAAAAGTAGCCTACGTACCTCCAAAGTAGCCGGCGTACCTCTAAAGTAGCTGGCGTACCTTAAAAGTAGCCTGCGTACCACCAAAGTAGCCTACGTACCTCCAAAGTAGCCTGCGTTCCTCTAAAGTAGCTGGCGTACCTTAAAAGTAGCCTACGTACCTCCAAAGTAGCCTGCGTACCTCTAAAGTAGCTGGCGTACCTTAAAAGTAGCCTACGTACCTCCAAAGTAGCCGGCGTACCTCTAAAGTAGCTGGCGTACCTTAAAAGTAGCCTGCGTACCACCAAAGTAGCCTACGTACCTCCAAAGTAGCCTGCGTTCCTCTAAAGTAGCTGGCGTACCTTAAAAGTAGCCTACGTACCTCCAAAGTAGCCTGCGTACCTCTAAAGTAGCTGGCGTACCTTAAAAGTAGCCTGCGTACCACCAAAGTAGCCGGCGTACCTCTAAAGTAGCTGGCATACCTTAAAAGTAGCCTACGTACCACCAAAGTAGTCGGCGTACCTCTAAAGTAGTCGGCCTACCTCCAAAGTAGTCTACGTACCACCAATTTAACTGGTATATCTTGAAAGTATTCGTCGTACCGCTAAAGTACTCAGCGTAGCTCCAAAGTAGCCAGCGTACCACCACAGTATCAGGGGAGATCGCAGTGAAGGGCTAACTTGTAGTGGATAAAAAAAAAACAGTAATATGCGCATCTCCTTTTCCAGGATACAAGCTATTCTCCTACCATATGTCGTTGAAATCGTAAGGCATAAAGAAAGAACCAACAAAATATACATTTTCTTTCATTAATTTGGCACTTTTTCATGAATCTGGCAACATTTCACGCACACTGATGCATGTGTTCAGACAGTGCTGTCACGCACACTCGAATAAATTTTGGCCGCACTTCCGTGTTCCGAGCGCGGTATCTGTTTAGTCCTACATCTGTGTTAAATGCTGTCTAGCTACAAAATAAAAATATTTGAAGTTCGTTTTTCTGATCCATATGACGTGTCCGTTTGCCATTTTCCGGAACAAAATGGTCGATGTCGCATTTTCCCTCTGATACATCAATATTAAATATAATTTAATCGAAAGGAAATGAATTGTCCTCTTACAAAAAAAATGAGTATTAGTTATAACTACGTTAGTGTGTTTATAAATAAGTAAATAAGAAGTGTCCGGCGTATAATACTGATCAATGTGGCCTACGCTGCACTTGACTGTACTTGATCAGGTTATGATAATGAGAGTCTGGCTTACCGCGCGGGGGGAAGCCAGTCGTGCAACGGACGAGCTAGAAGGCGAACGTGCGGCTGGTTGTCTTGGATCGCGGTGTTACGAAGGTAAATATCTGATTCATATGTGTTTGGTTCATGTGACATACTGATTACAATGTCTACTTTATAAAATTTATTTTATTATTTTAAAACTTTAATCTGAGTTTCGTGTGATGCTTTTGGGTTCTAGATTCGTGTAGAAAAATACAAATACTAAAGTCTGTATGTATGATGAGTTATGCATGATCGTAGGCAAAATCTTGATTAATCTGTGCCTGATTAATAATGGTCAAAACCCTATATGAATCATAAAATAAATCAATTACCTATATATATATATTATATAAATAATGTATATAACATTATGTATAAAATATTTATATGCAATAATAATATATATTAATAACTTAGCTATAATCTTTTGAATAATTCTATAATCACAGGAGTATAAACTTATTCTTCATAACGACACTTTTGATATATTGTGTTGTGTTAAGAATTAATATTACTTAATAAATATCCAGAACATCTCACACATGATTATTCCTTATTAACAATCATAAAAATCAATTTATTCATTAGTCAAAGTCTCTATCTAATTTCTGATATTTTAATATTGCAGTTTATAACAATGCCACAAAGCAAGGAGGAAAAAAAGGAGAAAAAGGATGGAGACGTCGTCAATCGATGAAAAACTTATAAGTAACTAACTCCAAAATTCACCAGAGATGTCCTATCGACCCTTCATCAGAGAAGCGTGGATGATCGATCAGATTCTGACGATGAGGACATTTTTGTGTTTAAAAAGCCCCAATATGAAAAACGGATAAAAAAGTCTCACGCGAAGAAGATCTGATAATTCCATCTTCCTCCAAAAATTTGAGTTCTCATCAACTAGAAAAAGGCTTTAAGGATGATATTGAAAGCAGCTCGGTCCCTCGCATCTCTGACGATGAGGACATTTTTGTGTTTAAAAAGCCCCAATATGAAAAACGGATAAAAAAGTTTCACGCTATTGGTGAAGATAAGTATGATTATTCCATCTTCCTCCAAAACTTCAAAATCTCGTCAAATAGAAAAAGTCTTCGAGGATGATATTGAAAGCAGCTTGGTCCCTTTCAAAAAGCCAAGGAAATATTTCTTTTAGTACCTTCTTAACTTTGATTTTGTTAACCATTACTATGTTGTTAACTATCATGTATGTTTCTTTGAAAGTTTATAAGACAGATTAATGTCAAAAATGCCATTTAATTTAAGTTGATCTCATTTTTGTTACTTTATTGGTATCTAGTAATAAATACACTAATGTGATTGTTTATTTTTATTTATAATTAAGACTGCTTAACAAAGACTGATGTCAAAAGTGCCATCTATATACTTATAATAAAACTGAAACAGGTCGAATTCTGTACATTGAAGATATTTTGAAATTTTTTTTGGAGGGCACTCATTATTCGATACTGAAGCCAAATCTGTAATTTTTTTCATTTTTGTCTGTCTGTCTGTCTGTCTGTCTGTCTGTATCTTGGCCGCGCATCACGCCGAAACTACTGAATGAATTCAAACGAAACTTGGCACGATTTGAGCCCATACTATGAGGTAGGACATACAATACTTTTTATCCCGAAATTCTACCCCCAAAGGGGTGAAATAGGGGTTGAAAGTTTGTATGAAAGTCCTTAATTTCTCAAGTTATAGCCATGAAACTTGATATATGAGCTGCGGGTTGAAAATGAAAACATATGTGTTTCACAGTTTTTCAAAATTCCACCCCCGAAGGGGTGAAATAGGGGTTGAGAGTTTGTATGAAAATTCTTAATTTCTCAAGTTATAGCCATGAAACTTGATTTATGAGCTGCGGGTTGAAAATAAAAACATATGTGTTTCACAGTTCTTCAAAATTCCACCCCCGAAGGGGTGAAATAGGGGTTGAGAGTTTGTATGAAAATCCTTAATTTCTCAAGTTATAGCCATGAAACAGCATTTGGGCTTTCGTTAAAATATGAAGAAGTACGTGTTTCACCATTATAGAGGGATTATACCGTGGGATAGTAATATAGGCTACTTTTTATCCTGGAAAATTAACTGAAAAACTTATTCCACGCGGACGAAGTCGCGGGCATCAGCTACAAAGAATATACATACATACATACATACATAGGCTACTTTTTATCCCGGAAAATTAATGAGTTCCCGCGGGAATCGAAAAAACTTTGTCCACGCGGACGAAGTCGCGGGCATCAGCTAGTTATTAGAATAAGTTTGTACTTCTGTGATTTTTTAATTAAATAAATAAATTAAATAAAATAGCTTTTATTATTAAGTACTTACATTTACACCATTGCATTTGGTCTTTAACACCTACCTACACTACACTTTTTTTACATTTTATTTCAATAATACAATGTAATCTAGTAAACAATGCATTTCATATTTAGATTTTCTAATTATGAAAGGTTATATTGCTAAGTAAGTCAATAAGTATAATAAACAGAACTAATGAAACTGTACAAGGAAAAAAAAATAAACAGAGAGAATAATATAATGCAGCAATTATAATTACTTTCTAGTACTTAACCAAATTTAATGTATTACAAATATTAGCAATAGTTAAAATTTCTGTTATACTACAATATTCTCGCTTTCCCACATAATACAAGAATTATTATACTGGAGTTTCAAAAATGTTTTACAAGAATAATTGTTGAATTTACCAGATTTTCCGTGATATGATCACTGTTCATAAAAACTGTTGTTGATTTTAACGCTGTTATTAAAATAATATGATTATTTTCTTAATACAGATCCCATCTACATAAAGTTTTTCTTTTTTATTTCTGTTTCTGATTGATCTGTAACAAATTTTGATTCATATGGGCACAAAATATTTGAACGTTGATATATCTTGAAATCTACTTTATAAAAACGAGTCCCTCATTCAAATATGTGTTATTTGGTATTCATATTTTTATATGAACGTGTGTTACAGAGCTAAAAGTTAAATTAAAATTTGCCCTTATGAATCAGTCAAAGAATGAAATTTCGAAGAAATACCCCATAACCTTTTTTACGATAATACATTAAAAATAACTATGTAAGCGTCAAATGAAGTTGTATTCAAAAGTTTATTTCATTTCTTAGCGGAACGTACAAATTGAACATTAATTACGCCCAATTTCCCAACAGAACGAGAGCCGAGACGTCCCAGCAACTGTTTAGCAATCATACAGTTCTGACAACGTCCCTTTCATAAAAAGAGAAAATGCTATTGAAAAAACTAGAAGTTTAATTCGCTATAATCCGCCACAGAAGGTAAATCTATGTTCTACGATTGTGAAGTGACGATTTTGTCGCAAAAAAAAAAAAAGATTTTGCGACAAAATTGCCACTTCACAATCGTGCATTGTAGAGTCAACACCTCCTGAGGATGCTCCGGTGTCGAAGTGAAACGTACGTTGAGGGTATTTTGGAAGATTTATGTGGTGTGGAGAATATCGCGGGCCGCAAGTTCAAGATACGCACTGTACCACATAGATTAACTAAAAGATAGAAGAACTAGAAGTTTATTCTAG
Organism: Erebia ligea; assembly: GCA_917051295.2. Taxonomy (NCBI): domain Eukaryota; kingdom Metazoa; phylum Arthropoda; class Insecta; order Lepidoptera; family Nymphalidae; genus Erebia; species Erebia ligea. The sequence continues at coordinate 13,036,172 of OU785228.1, forward strand.
TTTTTTCATTGTTCCGGTTTTTCTTTTCCGCAAAGTAACGCCTGCTTCTATCCAATAGAGAAAATGCTATTTAGTGCTAATTTATTTGGAGCTATATACGAGACTGCACGCCATGTCTACTGAATAAAAATTGGAATTTCTTTCAATTAAGTTTTATAGAATTTCAATGTCAACTTTGTTTAGTTTAGAGATGATAATATGTGTAACAACTGAATTAGAAATATTGCCTACCAGCTGCGATTATGAACACGAAGGCATGCATGTGGAATGCAAATCCCGGCTTCTATTTCTCCCAAGGATCCCACTGCAATGTCTTTACCAGAGGCGTCTTTGTAGGTACTTAACTAGCGAAATTAGTTAAAAGCTTCAGGACCTTTCTTTTTATTGTATACTTACTTACTATAAGGTAGCAAGATACTAGATAGGTTGTTTTATTTTCTTAGCTTTACTATGTTCGAGTTAACCATATTACTCCCATAGCATGAGGTACGAATATAATATATTTAATAAATACCTATAGGTCGCGCACGAGTTGAATGCAGAGCACATGTATGGTAACACATACATTTACTCTGCATTCAACTCGCGCGCGAACTGTATGTTGGTTGTCAGTCGGTGCGTAAGTCAGGACCTTTCTTTTTATTCCATATAATATTGTTTGTTTCATAACTCTATGCTTGCTAAACCATGTCCGAGTCAACCCCATTACTCCCATAGCATAACGAATGTAATAAATAGGTTGGTGCGTCGCGTCGCTACGTCATTTGTGCGTCACACCCACAGTCACACCACTCGACAGATTCAAATGTATGGGGGATGTTAAAATCTGTGTTTGGTTTGGGATTATGTAGGCCTTCTTGTCGACATTGTTTAGGTACCTATCAGCATTATGGCCATGTAATATTTTTATTATTGATCTTTATGTAGCAACTCGTAGCGTACTTAGGCCCAAGTGGACCAAGTTGATGAGTTCTTAAGAATGCCCGCATCGGGTCTTGGGAATACGATAATAATTTAATTCGCCTCAATAATATACCTACTCTGCACAGTAATAATGCCTACGTACCTATAAGTTTTAGAAATTTGAGATTTATTTCACTGAGAATCGCTATATAAGTATATGACTGCACAAATTAAGCACCATTTGCAATGCAATCATACGAAAAGAGTTATAACTTATTGCCTACTTATTGCATATATATATGCAATAAGTAGGCAATAAGTTAGATTATTTTTCGTCAGGTCGGTAATATATATTACCGACCTGATGAAAAATAATCAAAATGTGACAGCTAGGGAAAACGTGCTTTTACGCCTCATATTTACCTGCTCGACGCATCCGATTAGTAGCTAACCGAATATAGAAATCCGTTTGCCCTCTATCTTCCACAAGTCAGAGTAAATAACGTGTCGAGGTTTAAAGTTGATAAGTATTTCCTGCCAACAAGGTGAACTCGTAATACATATTATTAATATTAATTTTTCGGGTCGAATGTAGTCTTAAGAATTTCCCTGAGCGCTTTCGAGGTAGTTTACGCTAGTCGTGAAACTTGGGTTGAAAAGTTTTAATAATAATATCATGCTAATATTATAAATGCGAAAGTGTGTTTGTTTGTTGGTTTGTTGGTTTGGTCGTTTATCCTTCAATCACGCCGCAACGGAGCAACGGATCGACGTGATTTTTGGCATGGGTATAGCTGAGGACCTGGAGAGTGACATAGGCTACCCGGAAAATTGACGAGTTCCCGCGGGAATCAAAAAAACTTAAACCACGCGGACGAAGTCGCGGGCATCAGCTACTGGGAATATATATATTACAGTACCTCTAACCTAACGAAGTTGCAGGTAAAAGCTTCATTTTCTTATATAAGTACTTACGAGCGTTATTCAATTAAGTATGTCATTCTGTTATATCTCAGAAATTATAATACAGCTCTACCTCGTAAATTTGTAATTTCTGAAGTGTACGACGTCTCGCAATTCGCAATATATCATTCTTATTTTTCAAGTAATTTCTACTTTCATATTTTTCCAGATAATACCTACACGGTTTTACAGAAATGGCGAGTTGAAAAAAATGGCTCACATTTCTTTTTTTTTTATAGTAGGTACATTAACATTAACTTGATTAATAACTTGTAGACATATACTATAGGTACATACTGTATTACATAACGATAGCTTTCCTATACATACTGTATTACGTAACGATTTTGTGAAAGTTGGTATAGAGGAAGGTTACATCCCGGGGAAGGACATAGGCTACTATTTATCCCGGAAAATTAAGGAGGTCCCCCGGCAACTAAATACCTTAATTCAGGCGGACGAAGTCGCGGCCTAGTATTTTCATACAGTAGGTAAACTTTCAGTTACCTATTTAAATTCGTAACAAACGACTAACAAGTCGACGGATATGCCTGCGGGAAGTTTTGTTCTTCAAGGGACACACTTTTTTTTTGCGGCCTTGTGATTCGATTTCGGCGATCCCCTTGGGTATAAAATGGAACCTAAGGGAGCGTACACATCAGCCGCGGACTCTTTGAAGGGCTCCCTGCAAGGAAATGTAAACTTTGAGTTAGACTGAATCTTTTACACAATGCCTTTAGCACTCTAGCTGATACTCGCGACTTCGTCCGCGTGGATTGAGGTTTTTTTGTTCCCGTGAGAACTCTTTTCCAGGATACAAAGTAGCCTATGTTTTATTCCAAACTATTATCCATCTCTGTGCCAAATTTCATCCAGATCCGTTCAGCCGTTCTGACGTGATTGAGTAACAAACATCCATCCATCCATCCAAACTTTCGCATTTATAATATTAGTATAGATAGTAAAGATACAATAGGGATGATGCTTATATCAAAAATAAATTATTTCTAACTGACTATTAAATAGAGGGTCTTCCAAAAGACCTAAAATTCACATCCTCGGTTCGTTTTAAGTTTGTTAACCATTTTAAAATATAGATTAAAGAAAAAAAGTGCGTTGAAAGATGACGTCACAACTATGAATTTCATACAACTTCCATACTAGAAGCGCGTTTTAAGTTTGATAAAGAGCTGGCACTGATTTGATTGAGTTGTCATCATCCCTATTGTTCTTACACTTCGACTTCTTAAAAAACGGCGTCGTATTGTGTTACGGCGAGTGTGCGGCAGTTCAACATTTTGCCATGTTGTAATACGGCTGAATAAACGTCCGCCAATTAGCTGCCGAGTCGGCGACTACGCGAAAAGCAGAATAATATGAAGGGAGTATTGGGAAAAGCAGAAAACGACCAAGCCTTAATTTATAGACAGGAAGGCACCTAACATTTGCTCAAGTCGGCATCTGACAATACGTAAGGTGTGGACGCGCGCTTACGAACAAGTTTTATTAGGTTTCTATAAGTTTCCGATTACTCTCAATAAGTTCGATCTTCTTATATACCAAGCTCAAAGATTCTTATTTATAGCTTTAAGTACCAGTATGTTGGCTTAGCCCGCCATTTTGATCCATAGGTAGGTACTACCTATCTATACTAATATATAAATGTGAAAGTTTGGATAGATGAATGGATGTTTCAATCACGCCAGAACGGCAGTAAAGATCTGGATGAAATTTGGCACAGAGATAGATTATAGTCTGGAATAACATAGGCTGCTTTTAATCCCGGAAAATTAAAGTTTTAAATTAAGTTTCCTACAACTGCGTCCGCGTGGAGTTCGTTTTTGCCCGATTTTCCAAACGATTTTCAAAACGTAGATATGGCTTTTCGTAGGCAGAAGTTCGAATTCAACCTGGACAAAGTGACGGGCAAAAGCTATAGGTAAGTAAGATGATTCAGTCTTAAAAATATGCGTACTTTTATTCCAGGACCACGATTGGAGTGAAACCGACATCTTAACCCACGGAGTAAGCGGTCTAAGTCTCCACAGGACAGACAGCCTTAACCAACGTCCTTTAGGCCTTAAACGCACTGGCAGCAAAGGCAGTGCCTACAGCCTTAAAAATATGAGAAAAGATATGCCAAAACCCAGTCAAGTGGAGAAACCACCCACAATACCTGACTCGGGATACGGAACTTTGGAAATAAAGTTGGCTTATGACAATGGGACGTCGTCATTGGCTGTTACAGTGTTGAGAGCTAGAGGGTTGCTAGGCATGGATATGACCGGACTTTCCGATCCCTTCTGTAGGTTAGAAATATTACCACGAGGTAAGACTAAGTTTTTTTACCATGACACCTCAATTCGTCCTTCTAAAATTATACATATTATAGTAAACTGAAAAAATTTGGCTACGGAACCCTAAAAATATCTATGTCTTTATAATGTACTTACTAGAACTAGATCATGCACGTGGCTTCGTTCGGGCGGATTCGCCTTTGAAAATCCGGTGAGAACTCTTCCATTCCCCGGGATTTGACGACCTCCGTGGCGCAGTGTGTAGCGCTGTTGTCTTAACGTGCGGAGGTCCCGGGTTCGATCCCCGGCAGGGTCAATTTGGGAATTTATAATTTCTGAATTTTCCCTAGTCTGGCCTGGTGGGATGCTTCGGCCGTGGCTAGTTACCACCCTACCGGCAAAGTCGTGCCGCCAAGCGATTTAGCGTTCCGGTACGATGCCGTGTAGAAACCGAATAGGGGTATGGGTTTAATATTACTGCCATGCCCCTAACAGGTTAGCCCGCTACCATCTTAGACTGCATCATCACTTACCATCAGGTGAGATCGCAATCAACGGCTAACTTATAGTGGATAAAAAAAAAATAACAAATTTCTGTGCCAAATTTCGTTAAAATCGGCCGAACAGATGGGCCGTGAAAATGTGGCAGACAGTCCAACACACTCACATTTATAATATTTAGGTATAGTAAAGTGTGGTGGGCCTGACTCGTCGTTTGTACTTCTAATAATTTACAGTAACAATATGTTTAAATACCTACAACGTAAATCAGAATAAAGTAAAAGAAATTCAGGCATTGAAACAAGCCACTTTTAGTTTAATTCGTTATAGGTACTTCTAGTCGTATCGACTCTCCGGCAAATGGCAATGTGCCCTTAGCCTTTGATTGTTAACATTCATATGGAATTTTCCTGTTATCAAAAATCCTTTGTGAAACGTAAATAATAAGCTAAAATAATTGTTGAATTGCCCTTTTGTTTTCAGAAGGCACTTATTCAAACAGGCTACGGACGAAAACTGTACATAAGACGAAAAATCCGGAATTCAATGAGACTGTTCACTTTTTTGGTATCACCGAGTCTGATTTATCTGCGAAATCCTTGGAGATTGTTCTATTTGATGACGACAAGTAAGCTTTTATTATATTATTATTACTCATACTACTACTAATAATTACTCATAAGAGGATATGGCATGAACGGAAAACTTTGAGAATAGGTATTGAACAAAGGTATATTGCCGTCGCGCTGCTCCTCGAATAGAATTCCATAACACCCGATGAGACAACTGCAGCTTGGACCGATAATACCTTTGAAAACTGTTTACTTTTTTGGTATCACTGAGTCTGATTTATCTTGAGCGGAGCGAAAAAATTCTATGTCTATGGATTTATCTGCGAAATCCTTGGAGATTGTTCTATTTGATGACGACATGTAAGCTTTTATTATATTATTATTACTCATACTACTACATAAAATTACTCATAAGAGGATATGGCATGAACGGAAAACTTTGAGAATAGGTATTGAACAACTAGGTATATTGCCGTCGCGCTGCTCCTCGAATAGAATTCCATAACACCCGATGAGACAACTGCAGCTTGGACCGATAATACCTTTGAAAAACAGTCGAATTCTTACTGTCGTATTTTTCTGTTTCCTCCTCCTAAACAGAACCGATTTTAATTTTTTTTCAAGAATAATTTAAGAAGGACTCAGGCTATGTCGGTATGTTTTTCTTTTTTTGATTATATACGTCAAATTTATTTGCGAGATAGCTGACGATGACGCAAAAACTGGGCCATTTGTTGCATCTTTTGAAGGTTGGAATATTATTCTTAAAATTATTAATTTGTCGAAAAAAGAAAAACATAGGGACATGGCTGGACACATAGAGATTTTATGGTCCAAAAATATTTTCTTTATTGAAAGCACGGAGAAAACAGACTAATACCTACGATTGTATGGGGAAACCGCCCTCCCATATCGTCTTTCTTTTATTCCTTCCATATATTATTATGTAGTTAACAATTTATTTCACGTTGGCATTAGGCCTTACAAGTTCGTAGCGCTTACGAACTCCGTAGGTGATTCACGTAGCGCTTTGTAACCAGACGCGCGAAGGCTGAGCCCCCATAATAAGCTGAGATTTATAGATCGTACATATTGTTTGACGTGACTTTTAATAGTCTGAGCACCTCTGTACAACTCACGCTATCTCTACGAAATACCTGGACATTTTATTATGTATTTTTAGATGATTCAAAAGGTATTTTCTAAGAAAGTAAGTTTTTTTTTATCCACTACAAGTTAGCCCTTGACTGCAATCTCACCTGATGGTACATGACGATGCAATCTAAGATGGTAGCGGGCTAACCTGTAAGAGGTATGACAGTTATATTAAACCCATACCCCTATTCGGTTTCTAACTTTCGACACGGCATCGTAACGGAACGCTAAATCACTTGGCGTCACGTCTTTGCCGGTAGGGTGGTAACTAGCCACGGCCGAAGCCTCCCACCAGGCCAGACCAGGGAAAATTCAGAAATTATAAATTCCCACATTGACCCTGCCGGGGATCGAACCCGGGACCTCCGCACGTTAAGACAACAGCGCTCAACCTGCGCCACGGAGGTCGTCAAGAATGAATTTAGTAGTTTAACAAAAATTAAAACCAAAAAGAGGCTTGTTGCCTCCCGAGCCCTTAGATACTAAATACAGGGTTAATTTTAAAATACCAAGAAATACTTTTTAGTGATAAATTCTCTGCATAATACTGAAAATCTTTTGTTTTACCACTTCTCTTAATAGGTATATTCACCAAAAACAGACCATAAAGTAAGTACACTTTGGAGTCTAGATAATTATTCGGTAGCAGTGGCGTGAACAGCTTTTGAGGCTAGGGTAGGCATTAGTTAGTCAAAATACCTATTTACTAGATGGTTTGATGTGGTTTGATGAAAAATGAGCATTAATGTATTTCCATTTGGGTAAGCAGTGATTTTATGCCCCTATGAACTGCACGCCACAGTTCGATAGGCACTATATTAGTAGGCTCGCCGATCGATGAACAGCTATCAGCCGGCAGCGCGTTACGTAGCTATTGTAAGCACCTAATTTTAAACTGCTTTACCCTGTGGATAAAATATGTTCTTATCAACAGATATGGTTGCGACGAAATGGGTTCAGCGACAGTTGCTCTCAGGGAATGTCTGAAGTCCCCCGCTCAGTTAAGACTAGCACTATCAGGGGCATCCGGTTCCGAGCCTGTAGGACCTAGGCTTCTACTGGCCCTGTGTTATAGCACTAAGAAGAGAGCATTGGTGGTAACGATATGTAGAGCCGCGGATTTGCCGCCCCAGGACAGTAATGGATATTCGGATCCTTTCGTTAAATTGTGAGTAGACATATTAATTTATGGACTGCCTCGCTGGTCTAGTGATTGGCATGTTCGACTGCGACCGACGAGGTCCCGGGTTCGAGTCCTGGGTCGGGCCATAATTGAGTATTGGGTTTTTCTGACTAGAAATTCTCAGTACTAGCCCGAAGTTAGGAAGTTGGCGGTGTTTCACCCCGGTGCCTCGGAGAGCACGTTAAGCGGTCGGTCCCAGTTATTATCACTAACATGATAATAGTCGTTAAATCCCGCCAACCCGCATTCGAGCAGCGTGGTGGGTCTAAGCTCTAATTCCCTCTCTCCTATGAGAGCGGAGGCCTGTGCCCAGCAGTGAGACGTTAATGGGCTGTAGTGGTGGATATAAATTTAGGTATATTATTTTTAAAGTTTCCCAAAAACTATTCGGTGGTAATGGAGCATGCTCTAAGACACCGTAGCCATACAAGTTGTTAAAAATTTGGATACAGTAGGTAGGTACCTCATCTCTCGAGTAGGTAGGAACAATTTATTCGACTCACTTTTTATTTTCAGGAGGTACGTACCCTGTTTTTTAAATCATGTTATCAAACAAACACACCTTCGTATTTATGATATTCGTAAGAATTATCATATACCCATACTATATCCATACTTCCATACTAATATTATAAATGCAAAAGTGTGTTTGTTTGTTGGTTTGTTGGTTTGTCCTTCAATCACGCCGCAACGGAGCAACGGATCAACGTAATTTTTGGCATGGGTAGGTATAGTTGAGGACCTGGAGAGTGACATAGGCTACTTTGTATCCCGGGAAATTAAGGAATTCCCGCGGGAATGGAAAAAAGTTAAATCACGCGGACGAAGTCGCGGGCATCAGCTAGTTAATAATATAATCAGTAAAACAACCATAAAAATTCTAGATTGTCTGAAAGTTTTTTTTGGTAAATACGTAATTATTTTTGACCACGAGCCCTAGATATACCTACTTAGGGGTACTATTTAGTAGATCTCGAACTCTGGATTCTGGATTGTTTAAGAGTATTTTTATTTGTCAAGTGACTACTTAGGTTAACTTAGATTTACGCCTAAGTAGAATTCGTAAAAGATTAGTGACATTCACCGTCCAAATTATCTTAAATGCAATTTTTTCAGGTACCTAGATCCCGATCCGTACCACAAGAAACACAAGACATCAATCAAATGGCGCAACTTGAATCCCGTTTGGAATGAGGAGTTCCTCTTCGAGACTCGACCGACTGAACTTTCCCGTCAGAACTTGACAGTGACAGTCTGGGATAAGGATTATGGGAAACCTAACGACTTTCTCGGTAGCTTAGTGCTAGGGGCGAGCAGTAAGGGGAGGAGGTTAAAACACTGGATGGATTGTATTAAGTTCCCTGATCATAAACACGAGCAGTGGCACTCCCTAACTGATACGCAACATTTGTAAATTGTAACTAAATAGGTATTTTTTATTTAGTTTATGTTTTTAATAATTAAAATGATTAAAATGAGTTCGCCCTTAGGATTGACCAAAACACTGTTATCTGTTCTATAATTATTGTAAAGTCAGTATTATAGATATATTATGGAGTATGGGGTGTAAATATGGGGTGAAATTAATTACTAGTAACATAGATAAATAAGTAGGTAAGTAGGTATATACAACGTGAAATTTTAGTGGTTGTTTTCCAGCGGCAGATACATTTTCCCTAAATCGAACTAGGGTAGTGGAACCAAAAGATGAACGACCGAGCGAAAATTCAAAAAAAATAAAACATCCCGCTATTTATTTATGTGCATTATTTTTTTCTGCACGTGGCAACATTATTTCTTCCCGATTCCCTAACAAAATCAACAGTCACAGCTCCGACGCGCTCGTAGTTCGACGCTTTGTGAGAGTTTCCCGCCAAAAAATTGTTTTATATGGAAACCTTCATAAGGTAGGTAAGTGTTTTTCAAACTTAAGGATTTCGGCAATTTAAAGCAATTATATACGATAGATTTGAGTAGTTTTGGTTGGAGTAAATTTTGATATGTCTGTCTTTGATTATAATGATACATATACACATTATTCGCCGTATTTTTTGAAAAAAATACTGTTCAAGTAATGGTACAATTCGATTTCATAAGCTTGATCCAATAGATGAACGCCGTTCAACTAATGGAGAAATGGCATATTCTTACACAGGTCATAACATTTATATTAATGCTTAGAGACCGAAACAAAAAAACGCAAAATAATTTTAGTTAATTTAGGAATTTAGTTAGGTACCAAAAGTTGAACACATTATTTTGTGTTTTGAGGTTTTATTTCAGTATGAAATCTTGCGTTGTTCAGTTTAAGAATTCATGTCCAAAAGTTGAACTAATGAATATGATCACATTTTATTCGTTCAATTATTGGGTATCGCGTCTTAAACTGAATGCTAAAGTAAATTGCCCCCCCCCCCCCCCCCCCCCTCACATGCCAGGCCAGGGTAAGAAAATTAGCCAGTTAATAATTAAAAATTTGTTTTCCCGATGTCGTCAGTCGGGGCTCAAAACGCGCCTTAAAAATATTGTATTATGATAATAATAATGTTAAAATAAATGTATTCCTATTAAAATGCTAGTTCAACTATTGGGTTCAAACTATTCATAATTAGGGCTCAGTGTTCAATTATAGGGGTAAGCCCCTTAACTTCTTACAAAAAGCAACTTTAATAAATATATATTAGATAAAAGAGTTTCTTTTTTAGGGTTCCGTACCCAAAGGGTAAAAACGGGACCCTATTACTAAGACTCCGCTGTCTGTCTGTCTGTCTGTCTGTCTGTCTGTCTGTCTGTCTGTCTGTCTGTCTGTCTGTCTGTCTGTCTGTCTGTCTGTCTCCAGGCTGTATCTCATAAACCGTGATAGCTAGAAAGCTGAAATTTTCACAAATGATGTATTTCCGTTGCCGCTATAACAACAAATACTAAAAATTAAAAAAATATATATATTAAGGGGGGTCCCCATACAATAAACGTGTTTTTTTCGTATTTTTTTGCTCAATATTAAAAACGGTAACAGGTAGACGGTTCAAATTTTCACAGAATATTAACTTGTACATTACCTTTCAAAATAAATAATTAAATATCAATAAAGTAAATATTAAAGGGGGGCTCCCATACAACAAACGTAATTTTTATTTTTAATACGTCATAAATCGTAAAACTTACTACAGGTTTGTACGGAACCCTCGGTGCGCGAGTCCGACTCGCACTTGGCCGGTTTTTTTTAATCAGTTAAACCTTGAGGATATGTGGAACATTATATTATATATTAAGTCCATGATGTGGAATCACAAAGAAAAACCCAGCAAGCTTCAATGTCATTAAATAACCAATCAGAGCTGTTCAAAGTTGCCAAAATCGCTTATGCGTTCATTTATTGGTTCCACTACCCTATCAAAATATTTAACTCTACATTTTAAAATTTTGTTTTTCTCAATTGTAAATCTGCTATACCTACTTATTTGGATTCTAATAATTTTTGTTTTAATAAATCGATTTTACTTCAGAGACAAAATCATTTGGCTGTGGGAAAACAAGCAATCAAATTTCAGTTCAATGTTGGTTCTAGTTCTAAAATTGCATCAAAATAGGATTATAGCAAAACTACCTACCTTTAACAAAAAACCGGTCAAGTGAGGTTCCCGAGAAATAAGTAGGGGACAGACAGACAGACAACGAAGTGATCCTTTAAGGGTTCCTAATTTTCCCTCTTGAGGTACTGAACCCAAAAAAAATATCTGTAAGTCTTGTGCATTTTTCGAGCAACTGTATTGAAAAAAAAAAATTAATTTAGGTACCTACCTACTTACCTATCGGTTTTTTAGGATAAGTACCATCGGACCATAATATCGTTGAATCGATTGGATTGAATTCAATGTACCTACCTAAGTAACTTCGTTTACTTCTATTTATTATGAGGACTAGGTACATAGTTTTCTGAAGTAAGCCGACATCTCATGTATTAATTAATTAAGTAATTTTTACGTGCCAAAGATCATAACATTGTTGTTATTATTGATTAAGTACATTTATTAGTAGGTATTATTGTTGTTATTATCTACCTACTGCTTTAAAAAATAATAGGGAATTATAATGATACCGGTCTTATGTACCTATTGTGTTTAATACAGAATATATTTTTTCCATCGAATGATTTAAATCAATTTGCTCCAGCTCGTTATTTTATTACCTAGATATTAAATAACCTACCTATTGCCTTACCTATGATATTATGTATCCACATTAATAATTGGTACCTACCTATATACCTATAATCCTACGGTAATAAATTATTTAATTGAAAATCCAATCAATGAAACTTTTAAAAGTGGCGCGTTTTTGTAATTGCGCAATTTTTTTATTGGCTTCATGACTAGGTTCTAACTTCTAGCTCTCAACTTCGAGCCTCGAGCAGATAATGAATCAGCCTTTACTTCTTTGATAAACATCCTCTATATTATGTTCCTTGCTTATTAATAATATAGGTAAAAACTCGTAACTAACTACATATTCAAAGGTAAAAACATTGTGTAAAGTTATGAGTACCTACCTACTAAATCTATGCCAGATCTATGCCGATGCCACAGAGTTATAGTCATAGAATAATATAACCCTAACGGGGTTATAGTGGTCGATGCCAATGATGCCAATCACAGATGCCAATCGTTTGCCAGCCGCGTAGAATGAGAATCCCACGGAACAGTAATCTGCGTACAAATGGAGAATCCTTCTTCTCTGTCTATTACGGCCATCGATTTACCAACTAATAAGGATACAACATTACCTACAAATTAATACTCAAAAAGCGTCCACAATCGCTTAAACAAACACAGCTATAGTTAATATAGACTGAGACACCAAACGGTTCACAAAAACCAACCATATATCTTTATGTTTAGGGTTCAATTTTGTAATAACAATTCGACACATACGACATTTTGTCGCCTAGTGTCGTCCTAGTGTACTCATGCGTGACTGAGGCGAAAATTGTTCATTTATTTGTGCACAATTTGACCGTGCCGTTTTTTGCGTTTCGATGGTGTGTCTAAACTCTAAGGTATTGGTGAGTCAATAATAATAATAATAATAATAATAATAATAATAATCTTTATTAAAAGGTACAAACCCACAAATAATATATATACAATGTCAATTAAAAACTAAAATAAAATAAAATAATAATTATTGCCAATGGCAATAGATGCGTATGTCAACAACATATTGAAGTACCTAAATGGTACCTTGTATCAGGTTATTTCCTATTTGCCTCCTGGTGCACTGAAAGCCAGTGTTTGAAAATGGAACAGTCCAGATTCTCGGCCAACGTACTGAGGATCTCGTTGTTGGAGGTTCGTAAGCGACTCCAGAATGATGCGATTCGCGATCTTATGATCGCAAAGAAGTCCGGTACTCTGGCCTTAGCGAACATGTCCGACGCGCTGCAGTACCGTGGCAACTTCATCAGGATACGATAGGCACCCTGATGTTGTTGAAGGCACGCCTGGTAAACTTGATCCAAAGCTGACATGTGTAGAAACATAGGCAATATGCTCTAAACAATGTCACCTTCACCTCGTCACTACACTTTGCGAACCGACGTGCGAGCATGTTGCATCTAACAGCCAGAGCACGACGTTCCCTCTCAATATCCTCATCGTCAACGAGGCCCTCAGTCAGTATATGTCCGAGATATCTGAACCTATTAACCCTCTCCAGTTTATCTCCATCGAGAGATACCGTTGGAATCGTCTCCGGACCTCTGCCTGAACGGAACACCATCGTAACTGTTTTTTTAACGTTATATTTAAGGCCATGTTCTGCAGCGTAACGCTCACAGATCGCTACCAGCTTACGAAGGCCCCTGATTGAAGGACTGAGGAGCACCATATCATCTGCATAGCTGAAATTATTCATACAAGTGGACCCTATGTGACAACCGACCTTAGTGCTTCTCAGTTCTGCAATCAGGTCGTTCACGTACAGGCTAAAGAGGTCAGGAGAGGTCAAACCACCTTGACGAACGCCGCATTCTAGCATATATTCGCTAGATGTCGCGTCGCCCCATCTTACACAGTTAGTTTGGTTTCCATACCAATATTTCAACAGATTCACCGTTTTTGTAGGAACATTAGAGCCACGTGCAGTTTCTCCCAGAGTAAATTATAGTTTACAAGGTCGAAAGCACGACTTAAGTCAAGAAAACACGCGTAGACCGACGTACTTCTGTTGACGTAGTGGTTTACGGTAGCCTTTAAACTGAAAATCGCCGAATCTGTCGAAAGTCCTGGACGGAAACCAAACTGTGCGTCATTCAACTTCATACTTTCATTTAAACTTGGATGTATCAACCTTTCCAGTATTTTACCAAGTACTGTGCCTAGCGAGATCGGTCTATAGTTCTTAAGACTGGAAAGGTCGCCTTTTTTTATTTTTTGGGATAGGAACCACCACTGTTCTCATGAGTTGCGGTGGCAGGTAGCCAAAGTTTATGCAGGTATTATACAAGGCGGCTAAGGCCTCGTATACTGCCTCCCCTGCATATAAAACATGCTCCAAACTCAAGCCGTCTATTCCTGGAGATTTACCTCTTTTCATTTTAAGGACTACAGCAGCCACGTCATTAGCCGTAAAACATACATTGTCAGTTATTTCTGCAGCTGTAGAGGGTATATTATCAATGTATATATCAATGATTACGGCCAATACACAACTACGATAGTTTATTACACAGGTGCATTAGCTAATAAAAAAACATAAAAGCCTTCTTCTTATTTTGTTTTGAAAGGTTTTATGGCGTTTATTATTGCCACACCAGCATAAACACCTCAAAGTCTACGTTTAGTAATTCATAGACAAGATGACATCTATAGTCCGCGTCACGAAAGAAGTCGCTAGTAGACGCATGTAAGCAACTATTATATGTAAAATGTATAGTTCCACTAATTGCCACGGGACTTCTTTCGTGAGACAGACTTTACATTAGTCGTAGTTCCTAATTCCATGGCACAGACTTCCATGGGCATTTTATCATCAGTGACATCTACCTATAAACCACTTGTATGTCTGTGCTATAAACTTACTCTGAGTCCATACCAATGAAGAAAGCTACCGTCAAGGCACGTCAAGGTATACCGTATTCCGTTCCGTAAAGGTTCCGTACCAAGGTTCCGTACCTTCCACGTACCTTCGTACCTTAATAGTTCCTATTCATCTGTGGCTTTTTTCTGGTCGGTGGTCTGTGGCGTGAACTGCTTGAGGCTTTTTGAGGCTTCACCTCTTGCTCGGTCTACGCTTCACCTCTCAGATCAAAGCTTCACCGTGTTCACCTCCTCTTCCTCTCCTCTTCATAATATGTCTGTGTGCTTCACCGACCAGAAACAAAAGAACTGCTTTTTTTTCTGGTTGGTGGTCTGTGGCTACCTTTTGTTTCTGGTTGGTGGTGGCTACCACAGAGTTATAAAGAGAAGAGACTTATATTTATATGTCTGTGGTGGCTACTGGTGGCTACCAGAGACTAGTAAGTAGTAAGTAGTAAAGCGGCCTTTAGATTTGGCTAAATTTAGTACACTAAATGAAAAAGTCTCTAAATTTAGACAAGTGTAAAGACATTCAGACTGTAAGACACACTAATTAGACAATCAGAGTCGTCACTGCCGATCTAAATCAGTTAGCATGCTGAATTTAGCCAAGTGTAAAGCGATTTAGGCAAATAATGCGTTCAGTTGTCCGCCTACCGCGGTCGAGTGCGCACACGCTTCATTGGTTGCCGAACACATCGCAGTGCTTTCAAGCAGCGATGTCGAAAGAAAAAGAAATAATATTAAGGTTATTAGATTTGGAAATGCCCTATTTATGGGATAAAACCCTTAAAGAATATAAAAATAAAAATTATCGACACGACGGGCAACGAGTCCTTTTGGAAATTTATAAAGAACTAGCTGATGCCCGCGACTTCGTCCGCGTGGATTTAGGTTTTTCGGTTCACGCGGGAACTCTTTATTTTTCCGGGATAAAAAGTAGCCTATGTGCTATTCCAGACCATAATCTATCTCTGTGCCAAATTTCATCCAGATCCGTTCAGCCGTTGGAGCGTGATTGAGTAACAAACATCCATACACCCACACATCCACACATCCATACATCCATACATCCATCCAAACTTTCGCATTTATAATATTTATATAATTATATAAAGATATAAAGAATAAGCCAAACGCCACATTAAAAACACTGAATAAAAAAAAACAAAATCTTCGGACAAACTACGCCAAAGAACATAAAAAGGTATGAATTTAAATTAAACCATTTCCTGCGTCTTTTTTTAATAATTATTAAAATCGAGCTCGACGCAACCATAGCTAAGGCGAGCCCTATTCTTTGATGTTTTGATGGTCCCATGAGAGAGCTCTATGTACGTACAAGTTCGAAATTCGCGGTTATACTGAGTTTAGCCAGCTAATTAGGTCAAGTGTAAAGAGCAAGCTCTTTTTTCACCACGCTCACTGTCTGAATTTAGTGTACTAAATTTAGCCAAATCTAAAGGCCGCTTTAGTAACCAGAGAGAGTGGCTCACAAGTCACAGAGTACATTGTGGCTACTTGTTTCTGGTCTGTGGTGTGAAGAAATGCCTGCTGCTTCGAAAACTTTGCTTTATAATTTTTATTAAAGTTTCAGTTGTTTCTATACTTTAGAATATGGTATAATTTATATACAACTATGGCTTTCCTTTGTCCAGTGAGAATAAGAAGGGGGAAAAAGAAGAAATGTAAGTAACTTAGCAACTTTTTATGTGAAAAGTTCATGTCAATGACCTCAAACTTTCTACATAATTATAAATAAAACTCGTTAATTCATGTTAAACCTGCAAAAAGCTGCACCTGCACGGTTACTTTACAATAATCCAAACTTATATTCGATGTAGGGATACAATTTTGTTTCTAGCATTCATGAATGTGACCTGTCTCAGGCCTCAGCCCTTAGTGTTTTACAAATTGCTAATGTTAATTTCTCAGCATCAAAATGAATAAATATTTTTACTGGATATTGAGGCAGTGAACATAAACTATGTCCCCTAAATAAGCAGCACTAAGCATAAAAATAAGTTTTGCTCAACCAAAAAAATAAGTAAGTGAGTAGGTAGTAGTTTTTAACAATACTAACCATGTACCTCGTCGTGTTTATAGCAAGCAGTGGTGACTCAGACAAGGAGCTGTCTCGTCCAGGGTCTGGGTTAAGTCCGGGCATGGGGCGCATCACTGGCTCAGCCAGCATTGAGACATTAGTGAGAGTTGGCATTGAAAAAGAACATGGACTCAGTCCGGACTCCAAAATGGTGGTGCTACATGACTTTGCGCCTTGCGTTGATGATGAACTTGAGGTAAGAAAAAACTAAATAGTTAGATTTATTTCTTTCTTCTGGGCATGTTTCCGCACCTAAAGGTCTTCATCTGTTGTGTGTGCAGTGCACCTTCCTGCAAAAGTCCTTCTCAGGCTATTATTACACCTTATTCTAGGGCAAGTTTTATACTTGGAAATGATCAAAGTAATGTCATGCATAATATGCTTTGATTATACAAAATTGCAATTTATTTTTAGGTAAAAAGGGGACAAATCGTAAATGTATTATATCGAGAAAATGACTGGGTATATGTTATAGTGACAGAATCTCGGAGAGAGGGTTTCATACCGCATTCATATTGTGCACCTTGTGATCATCATGACTTAAAGAAGAAACTACCAAGAAGTAGATCACCTACTGACTTGGCTCATAGAGATGTATCACAGTAAGTTCTTTCTGATTGTAAATGGCTTAGCATTAATTGACCTGCCTAGAAGACCACGTCTACAAAACCCTACTGTTCTTACTTCTCCTATAGTAAGTTGCAACCCTTTGTGGGTCTTTGCCTTCTCTACTATTCTCCTCCATAATTTTATTTCTTTACATATTTCTTCTACAATAATATGAGCTTACTACAGAAGATTATTTGCTCGAGTCATTTCTATTCTATTCTTCTAACTTTATAAATATACCAGTTGAAAAATACTTATGGGCTTAGTTTCCAAGCTGTGGCTGTCTATTTATACCTGAATATAATTTAATCAGTCATTAAACTATTCAAAAACACTATTTTAACCTCCAGTATGCTGAATCCCTGCTTTTTAACAAGTACAGCACCCCTAGCATGAGCCGAGACAATTTTCTCCCCAAGGAAAGGATAAAATATTTTATTCCTAAATAAATAAATAAAAACGCTAAATAACAGTGGATAAATAGTCCCCCGAGTCCCCGTGAAATGTCAAATGGGGATAAACTTCTCCTCTCCCCTGTTGCCGTGCTTTGAGAAGCTGATAAATTAATTTTATCTCTTGTCAGTGGATAAAATCGTGGGATAAATTTTTTATCTCCGGCCCATGCTAGCCAGGGTACCAGAGATATCCTAGAGTTGAATAAAGTGAATTCTAGAGTGTCTTTCAATATAAGTTTATCTTTTCAAAAGGCTCTCCCTATCGGATGGAGCGACAAACGACGGTCATTCAGAAGTGGGCAGTGAAGGTGAAGCATGCCCATTCAGTAAGGATCCTTCTGGAAGATATGTTGTCTTGTACACATTCACAGCGCGGGATGAAAATGATGTGGATGTGGAAAGGGGCGAGTTTGTTACAGGTAAGGCCCCCAGCCATTTTATACTTAAATGGCATAAGAAACTAAGGGTGCGTTCCGAAATACACTGAGAGCACTGAAAGTCCCCAGTAAAGAGCACTGCCAGTGCTCGCAGTGCTTATAACGGAACACACACTAAATTTAAAACTTATTTATTATTTTTATTCGTTGTCAAAGTATTTTTTTTTATCTTCCAACATGAAGGCTACAATGTTGTAAAATAGACAAAAATCATAAAATTTAATTTGTAGTAGAGAAGAGTACCTGTCAGTAGAATAATTTAAGTTTTATTTTTCAGTTTTAAATAGAGAAGACCCAGATTGGTATTGGATTGTAAGGAGCGATGGTCAAGAGGGATTCATTCCATCTGGTTTTGTTTATCCCGCTGTAGCACAAGGTAAGTTATGGAATTCTATTTTATTACTAACCTGTGTCCTAAATGTGTTGCTATAAGTCTCATGCACCACTAATTGAACAATGTCGGAAATTTCACGCAAGTGCCGACAACTACAGTTTCAACTCAATCTAATAAAGAATGTGCATAGTTATAGGAACAAATGGATGAACCAAACATTATTTTACAAAATAGGTATGTATGGTATATTTTTTTAAATTCCTTGATTTTTGTCCAAACATATTGGTCAAAGTGCTATTGGAATTAATTTAAAAAATCTATTATTTGTTCCTAGCAACACAACCAGAAAACCCACAGCAGATTAACCCACCGCCAACAACAAACCCGAACAACACAATGTTGTCCAACAACAACAGTATTAACAACACAATACAACAAGATAACGATGGGAGGTATCATGGGACTGAGCTAGTCATGCTCTATGATTATAAGGTAAACTCAGGGTTATTTTTGTTATCAATTGTAATAAGTCACAGACAGGATATATCCTGCAGTAAATGAATTTGATTTTTGTACTTTTACATTGAATAAAAACAAAATTTTGAATACAGCTGTTATCCAGTTATCAAATGGGTACCAAAACAGTCCACAATATGAGAAAATAAACCTTCACAAATGAGTGAAACGTGTTACATACTCTGTCTTGAAAGGTCTATAGATTATGGCTTAACTATTTTGGTACCATAGAGAGAGCACCACTAGCAAATTATAATAGCAAGTAAGGCCAACTGATCGGTTTGTCTAGTGGTTGGCATGTTCGACTGCGGGTTTTTCTGACCGGCGCGGCGGCGGAGAAGTCGGCGGTGATTCACCCCCCTGCCTCGGAGAGTACGTTAAGCCGTCGGTCCCGATTATTATCTCTAACATGATAATAGTAATTAAAGCCCGCCAACCCGCATTGGAGCAGCGTGGTGGGTCTAAGCTCTAATTCCCTCTCTCCTATGAGAGTGGAGACCTGTGCCCAGCAGTGGGACGTTAATGGGCTGTAGTGGTGGTGGTGGTGGTGGAGGATCGTTTTGTATGATGAGTTATGATGTCTGCTTCTATCCAATATTCTTCTATTTTAGGCACAAGCACCAGATGATTTGTCAGTGAAGCGAGGAGAGTGGGTGTACGCAGACCTGACCCAGCAGACAGTAGAGGGTTGGCTGTGGGCACACGCACCCAAGTCGCGGCGCTCCGGGTTCATACCGACCGCGTACGCGCGAGCGCCTCACACTACGTCACTCTAAAATGTAGCTGCTGTTTGTGAAGCAAGGGGGCAGTGGGCATACTATGCCACTCTGATTCTGTTGCTGGTGGACTGTGATGTGTGTATGTTGGCATGTTATGAAGTAGGAAGCTGAGCATGGCTGCCACTGAAATGAAGCGGAGCAGAGATAGAGGATCTCCCAAAAGTCGTAATATCCACGTCCACTGCTAGTTTTATGTTGAATAACCATTTTAAACAATCGATTAAAGTAAAAAAGTATGTCAAACTTGGATGACGTCACATTTTAGAATTTCATATAAATCATACTTAGGACGCGTTTTGACATTTGAAAAATAGTTGCTGATTTGACTATTTGTCAAATACCCTTTAAGTCAAAGCACACAAGTCTTCTCTCCAATCCACTCGTTTCCGCTTCAGTCAAAAGGCACCTTAAGTGGGCAATAGTGGCGAGTAGTCAATGCAGGTGTAAGTCACTATGATACTATTTTGTGAAAAGAGGGAGTGGTGCATGGAGTATGAATGTTGCAGCCAGATTGTAGAGTATGTGTTGTCTATAATGAGGGGGCAGTAGTGTATGCGAGCAGTGGTCACATTATGATGTTGATACTATTGTACAGTTTGATTATCCCTCTGGATATTGTATGGTAGCATAATATGAATATTTTGAGCTAAGCCGGTTGGGTGGAATTTCTGGATATTGTTTATTAGGGGAGATTATAATTATATAATTTTTTAAACATGAAATCTCAAGTATCTAGAGTAGGTTTACTTAAGGTCAGGTCAGTTAATTTGTGTAAAATGTATAGATTATACAAGTAAAAGTAATTCAATTGCTTACAATAAAATTTAGGGATAAAGTAGATTCTAATAAGAATGTAGTTTGTGAACTTGATAGTTTACTCTAAGCTAAAATGATATGGTATTTTTAGTTGTTTTTTAAATTTCACAGATAAATGTACAATAAATTATATATCAGTCTTCCTTAGGATTAAGAATTAGAAATCCAATATTCATTTAAGGTTGGTGTTTATTAGCATTTATTGTAAATTCTCCGTCCAAATTGACTGATGCAAGTTGTTACAAAATTACACTTTAGGTAATATTGTAAACCCTTTATTTTTGGGTATTATATTTGTTAAGGTTTGATTATAAATTTAAAAAAAAACAGTATTTTATTTTTGCCTTTTTGTTTCTACAGAGCACATAACTCGACAGAATCCTGGATGTTTATTATAGTTGTAATAAAATAATACAACAGTAATATTTTATTTCTACTTTGATTGCCTGGGCCTTAATTTACAATCTTTCAAATTGAATCTTGTGCAAGATTTATAAATTAAAATGCTACAAAAATTCAATTATTACTATGTTGTACGGAGAATCAAGGCCAGTACAATATTATTTTTGTATTGCGATTACATACTGGCAATCATGTGAGAAAGTTATCTATTTCCAATTAATCTAAAAGAATGTTTTTCTTCTTTTTCTTAGCTTGCTCTTTGAGCTCATCCTTTGCTTTCCAGTCTTCTAACTGCTGCTCCACTTTCTTAATATCTTGCTCTGTGACTGTGACAGGTAATTGTAACTCCATTTGCTCACTTCTAATAAATTTTAGTGCGTCTAATTTTTGTCTGAGAAACGGTCCTTGCTGACATTCTAGTAGGTTTCTGTAGTCTGCCAGTTTACTTTGGCGTATATCATCACAGTGCATTTCAGTTAATTTACGTAATGATTCTTTCCGGGTTAATTTGTGATATGATCTGAAATAACAAATGGCAATGATGTTTTGCATATTAGAAACATACATGAAGAAAACTGGGGATCCACCCACTTCCATCTTAGTCTGCAGCATTAGTCATTACTTACCACCAGTCAAGCGCTTACTTGTATATGAAAAATAAAGGGAAACGATAGGAAACAAGAATATAAGTAAGTTATTTTTATAAAAAAATATGTTGCCCCCAAAGTAAAAATCAATGAATTAATGTTGCATATGAATGCCTATGTCGCAAGAGAAAAGTGGAGACGGATCGTTAAGCGTGCCACAAGCCCACAACACCAAAGTGACGCGACCGCTCTGACAAGAGCGATACGACGAAGAAGATGCACCACAGATGTGCAAGGATGCAAAGCAAGGAATATATTTTATGAAAACTACCTCATGCAATATCCAAAATGCAAAAGCAGCCAAAATATTTTATTTTTTTGGAAGACACTGTTTTAAGAGAGCATTAATTAATTATTATGTCCTAAGGTTCTAAAATTTTTCTTACTCTGGGTGTGCTTTATACTCTATATTGAGTTTTTCTAACAGCCACTCAAACTTCTTGTAGTCATACTGACGCAGAAACTTCAATAATTTCTTCCTTTTGTCTATAAGCTCTTGAACTGTTTGCTGTTAAGATAAAACATTCTTTCATCAATCATTACATATTATAGTCCCACAAACATATGTGTCCCGGTATATACCATAATATATACCCAATGACAGAGTTGCTAGTAAAAATTAAAAATAACAAAAACCAAACAACAAAAATTCCAGATAATTTAGAGGGACAGACTTGAAATTGAAAGGTTTCTCAGAATAAATTAGTTTAAAAGTCAAAGTAGACCCTGAGAGACAAACAAATTGATACTCCCACTCTCAAAATTAGTATTGCACAGCTCAACAAAGACAGACAATAAAAATATTTGCGTTGAATACATTGAAAAAGAAAAAGAGTTTAAAAAAACACACTAAGAAACTATTTAATGAACAATTAGTGTTACTACACTATTAATGATTTTTTTAATGATACGGACAAACACAAATAAAAGCGGTATCCCTACTACACTGTTGTAGCTACAACCAAACTGGGTGGGTGGGTATTATTGACAAATAGAATAAGTGTACCTATGGAATTGCAATTAATAAAGAAATTTAAATTTAAATAGTTATCAAATATTATAAATGCGAAAGTTTGGATGTATCATGTATGGATGTATGTTTGTTACTCAATCACGCTCCAACGGATGAACGGATCTGGATGAAATTTGGCACAGAGATAGATTATAGTCTGGAATAGCACATAGGCTCCCTAAGAGTTCCCGCGGGAACCGAAAAACCTCATTCCACGCGGACGAAGTCGCTGGCATCAGCTAGTAAGTCATAAATATTTATTCAATTTATGTATGTATGTATGTATGTAAATACTTTATTGTACACCACAGATATATACAATGAAACACGTTACAAATCAGAAAACAACAATGAGTAGGTACAATTTAGGTAGATACACTACACTTGACATCTAGTTACATAAAAATTTGATGATGATAATCTGTTACGGTATCTTAAAACTAAAGCTATGAGGGTTCCAAACGAGCCCAGGTCTGATAAGAGCCCACAACAAACTCAGCTGGGGTTTTTTCATATTTAATGACCAACCTTTGCTTTTGCATTTCTAGGAAACTTTTCCATAGTATCTTGCAAGCATCGAATATGTCCAGTTAGCCTTGCAACTGAAAAACAAATCAGATATTGTTATATAAATATTGTAACAAAACTTAGAAGCTAGAATAAATGAACTGCAAAGTTGTAAAATTAATATTAGAGGGCAATATTAATCACTTTTTAGCTGTGTTAGAATCATAACACAGCTTGCTACAAAATTTATAAGTTATACTTATACCTAGGTCTTAGAAAATATGGTAAATTATACATACTTCTAGTTTCAGCAGTTCTCTCATCATACTCATGTCTTCTAACTCTTTCAATCAACTCTTTAATGACAAGGGAATTGTACTCTTTCTTGCCGAGATGTTCCACTGAGAATATCTTTTTTACTGACTCAGGTGCACTAAAAGAATTTGAAATAGTCAAAAATTAAGTTATAGTCATAACCAAAGACCACAATCAATATCTTTACTTTTACACTGATATTCTAAAAGTGAAAGTTTATTTTTGCTGTCTGCTACACTTTCACAGCCCAATCTAATTAACCAATTTTGTCAAAAGGTACGGAAATAGTCTATATCCCATGGAAGGACAGGCTATTTCTTATCCTGGAATATCAAAGAGTTGCTCAGGGAACAAAAACCTAATGTATCAGAATGTAGTTGGGGGCACTCTCCTAGCAAAAAAAAAACATGAAAAAGAAACTCACAAATCGGCTTATAGCCTTTGGGCTTTAAGTTAATTTGTCCGTTTCTTTGGGATTCTGGGTCAATAGATCCAGTGATTTATCACTTGATCTCCTTCCCTACTTGCATCCAAAACTTATTTCTCAGCCTTAAATTTTGCATGTAGGTAGAGTCTTACAGAAATTCACTTAAACGAACCCGGGCCGGTCTACTAGTGATTATTATTATTGTAAACTCGTATGTAAACCAAACTATATTCTTGAAACAAACTATAGCAATAGTATGAAAAGAGAATAAGCTATAACGTACATAAGACTGAAACTTACTCATTTATTTCTTCGCAGAGGCTGTATTCTTGGCCTAAAGAATTGCTAGGGATTTGTGGGAGCCCTTCCAAGTCACCCGACCTCTCTGGTTTATATGCGGGCACAGCCTCTGGCCTTGTCCATTTTATATTTACTAAGGGTTTTACTAGTAGGTTAACCCCCCGATTTTGTATAATTAACGACGTGGCTCGTCGCAACATTATTTAACAATAATGATTTAGGTACCTATGTGCTTAGGGCTCAAGTAAACAATTTTCAAAATTTCAATTATAAGTTTTTACTTTGTCTAATTCTAACCTAAAATTCTGACAGACATTGATAATCGAAATGACACTTGACAGTGACGACGATCATAAATCACAAACGTTTAGAAACCGTACATTTCTTGAAACAAATGCATTGGTACATTTACAAGCGGGTAAGATTGTTATAGTTACTGACAGCTCTAGTTAATAGCTTCTAAATCTATTAATCTAGTGCGTGGGACTCGAGCGCGAGGAGTTTAAGACGTTCTATGGACTCGAGAGACCGTTAGGGTTATATTATTCTATTATGCGAGAGACGACGGGCGTTGGCGAGGTATAGGCGTGGCGCGGGCGCCTCGTAATTCTATCATATTTCATACAAAATGTATGCAAGCGACGCGACGGAACGCCAGGTATAAGAGGCGCACACCCCCACCGCACCGCTCGTATGTATAGCGATTCCCGCGCGTAGGGCAGCGTGTTATGGCTCACCACAGAGTACATTATTAAGTATTTAAGGGTAAGGCTCACAATTTTGCCACTTTTTTGCTACTCAGCGTGTCCTTGTCAGTATTTCAAAGTACAGAAAAATTTAACCATTCATTGTTATTTTTGATACATTATTTGATGTCGGCACTAGCCGTTCCAATAAAGTCGCACTTACATAATACTATTTTAAATTAATCCAAAATATTTTTTTTTAATATTTAGGTACATCTGATTGCTTAGTAAATATATAATATGTCCTTTTTTCCACGGTGGCACTTCTACCGTCAATACAAAAGCTTTGCTAGAAATAGATGTTTAATAAGTGTTAACAAATATTAGTAAACATTGTGTGATCATATTTGACCGAGCGAAGCGAAGGTCTCTGAGTCTACTTGGGTGAATTGGCACTTGTCCGTCCGTCCGTCCGTCCGTCTGTCAGAGCCTTCTTCTGAATTTCCGAACATAATTACTTCAAATTTAAATATAATATGTAAACCGATGGCCTCCCGCCGAATATGGCTTAAAAAGTTATAAAAATCTTTATTTCAGGGGGGCACTCATAGAAGCGAATGCGAAGTAAAATATTTTTTATAGCGTTACATAGGGTTGCAGTATATCATTTTAAAGATAATTAGGAATAGAGTCCAAAAATATTTTTTTTTGAAATTTTCCCCTAAAATTGACGAAAGGGGGGGCTTTCAAAGTGACGATTTTCTAACGTCCAAAGTTGACCTCAGAACTCTCAATTTTCTGAACTCTCAATCCTGAAACTTGATCAATTATTTGAATTATATCCTGTACTTGAACAACAAATACTAAAATTAGATAAATATTATAAGGAAACGAAATTATTTAATTTTTAATGATGATGATATTTTTAACAGAACTTCACACTGATGTCAATAGATGGCGCTCTGTGAAACCGCGAGGTCTCAGTTCGGGGCGAACCACTAGTTAATAGGTTTTTGGGAGGAGATTACTGTAATAAAACAATTTTTCGATGATTTTAGTTTTGTGTAAAATATTGTGCTTTTACGTTACTGAATTTACGTTACTCATTTTCGGAATATTTTACAACAAAATGAAATGTGTTATGTGTGTGTGTGAATATGTTTCTACACGCTGGCAACACTCAAATGTCTCTTCACTGAAAAAAAAAACAAACGGCCATGTTGTTTTCTCAGTCTGAGACACTTTCCTTTAGTATGATGATTTACAAAGATAAAACTGCCATCTGTTTTATGGGGTAACAAACTTTTCGGCAAACAGTATGCAAGAGCCTCAACAGATGGCACCTTATTTCAGAATTAAATTAAGTATTCCCATACTAAAAACTTACTACTATTTAGGTACAACTTTATGGTTCTAAAATTTAAAAAAAACTTATTAAGTATTTTTCAATTCAATATTAGATAAAAAAAACATTATATTTTTACTTCATTAGTCAATAATTAAGATAATTTGACCATATTGTTCAAGTGTTGTTTATTTTGTCCTCTAAGTTTTAAGTAGTATTTATCAATTAAAAAGTCAAAACTGGCAACCCTAACTGGACGTACTGGCTACAGGCTACTGTCAAACTGACAAATTCACTAATCAGTTGAATTTTGAATTGAATTGAAAATTTTGAATTTTTTAGAATTTTATGATTCAGTTTTGCCTTGGTAATTTATTTTGCCATTTAATTTAAAGAAAGAAAAACTAAAAGCATGTTTTGTAGATTTCACAATTAATATTATTTTGTACAGTTGGTGCAGAAACATTAATAGAATTTTGTCCGGCAAGATCACATAAGAAGGTGAAGAAGAATTAAAGATAAACGCTGCTTACGTACGGTAATAGTGTACGTATTATAATAAACGTAAGCATTATAAAAATAAAAAATAGTTTGAAAATTGAACTTTTCTTATTTTAGCTATAAATTCCTACCCTTCTGTGAATTCAGAGAAACCAGTTTTGTTCTAGTAAGCTAATACATTATATTTATGTGGCAAGCCCGTAAAGTATCTATTATTTTTAGTCAGTTTATATAATGGTATAGGAAAAAAGTTCCTTTGCCACAATATTAATTAAATAGCAGACTGGAACATTATTGTGGTATATTTTTTTGATATCTGGAAGCTTTCTGGAAGCTATAATTATTCTGTCGTGTTAGCTCTGTTCACAGGAAATCAATATTTTGGAGCCAAACTAAGTTCTTCGTTATGGAATAGTATGGATATCCTGACTTTCTGTGAATATTATCTTAATGTTTGAAAGTATACAATAATGGCAGAAAGTCTGAATATGTAACACAAATGTGTTTCCATTATATTCCTAAACAAAGAACTTATAATTTGGCGCCAAAATATTGAATTCCTGTAAATAGCATGGTAGGTGTAGGTATATAATTATATATATAGCAATTAGTGTTGGAACCAAAAACCAGATGGCGCTTCAAAATGAATTGGCCTAAAATGCTGCGAGAGGGCTCTCTTTTCCCTGTATATTATTATACTCTTTGGTCTATGTCAAAACGTGGTAGGTGTTCAACGTTCGTCACAAATTTTAAAGTTGTTTTTCGGTGATTTCAAGGTAAGTTTGTAGTTTTTAACTTTAAATATGATTGAATATTATAGATTAAGTTACGAGGGATCTCTGGGATGTTGCTTCTTAACTCATTAGATCCCTTTAAACAGGATTTTGAAATGAGAATACACCTGAGTATAGCACTTTCACGTTACTTTTACGTTACTGGTAAACAAACCTTACGTTACCGTAACGTAAAGGACTTTTTCGTACCACTTGCTCAAAAAAGTGACATTCTATGCCACAAAAAGCGAACTTAACAATAGTCATTTTTAATCTGTTAAAAACAGGGAAAGAAAATTGTACTGAATTTCATTCATCCTCTAGGGGGAGAATGTGATTTAAATTTGGAATATTTACCGAAATTTATACTGAACTACATCTGTTTTTACACCATTGAGTTTGTTTATACATCTTTTTGAAAAAGGAATACGCATTTATTATGCAGTTATGATTATTATATAAAATGACGAAAACCGACGAGGCCGTATGAGCTTGATGCCTTTGCTTTTCCGACAAAAAAATATTAGTCTAGGAATTTGCCGCGTTTTTGTTTTCTTCAAATACATAAACGTTAAGTTTATTTTAATTTATTTTTAATTGTCATTATCAAATAAATATTATAAATGCGAAAGTTTGGATGGATGTATGGATGTATGGATGTGTGGATGTATGGATGTATGGATGTATGGATGTTTGTTACTCAATCACGCTCCAACGGCTGAACGGATTTGGATGAAATTTGGCACAGAGATAGATTATAGTCTGGAATAGCACATAGGCTATTTATCCCGGAAAATTAAAGAGTTCCCGCGGGAACCGAAAAACCTAAATCCACGCGGACGAAGTCGCGGGCATCAGCTAGTTTTTAATAAATGCTTATCTCATATTATTATTGTGTTAATTTTTTCGCAAATGGTACGAAAAGTAGAGTATTTTCCTCGGTGATAAAGCTGTCTTAGTCTTGGGTGAACTTAAATCCCTCGCTACACTCAGGACTCGTCTTAAATCCCTCGCTTCGCGCGTGATTTAAGTTTTTAACACCCTCGCTACGCTCGGGAGTAAACCTCGAGTCCTTCGTTACGCTCGCGATTTAAATCGTCACCCGCGACAGAAGACACTGCTTTATCCCCTTGGTTAATAATCTACTAGTCCTTTCTTGTAAAGGGCAGTACATAACAGACATCTCTCAAGTTTAATTAGCATACACTAGGATTGATTTATAAATACATATTTTTATTTACAGATATTGAAAGAGTTCTTTCAAAACCTGTCATGCAAAGAAGGGGTACTATTACATTCGATTTATCAACATTTAAAATGTACAAAATTGAGTAGGTAAACATGCTGCCTATTGCCCATCCAATACCTAGGTCTGTACATTATCTAGACAATAATATAAAATTGTAAACATTAATAATAACTCTCAATAAATATAACAAAACTTAAACTTTCTTTTGTTTTTTTTTTTTCAAATAAAATCACTTATAATATTATAATGTATGTATGTACCAACGTGTGTGTAATTAGCTTTACATCACTTTTACGTTACTTTTGCGTTACGGTCACGCAAATGCATTTATGTTACTTTTATGTTACATGTGGCAAAATTGTGAGCCTTACCCATATAGGGTCACCTAGCTTTAGCTTGCTGGACCAAAAAACTCCCTGAAGTCAGTTTTTGTATGCAGGGTGCGAGGTGAGGTGCGGATAACGACTGTATACAAGATCGTATTACCAACAAGTAGGTAGTTAGATCTAAATCTTATAGATATAATATTTTGCCGGAATTTCAATGCTAACTGAGGAAATTCTTCTATGTTTGTCTTATAATTTCTACTTTTTTATCCACTACAAGCAAATACAATAATAGTACAGGCACAAGTTAGCCCTTGAGTTCAATCTCACCCAGGTGGCGCACCCATAGATCTACGTTATTGGATGATGTAGGTACGATGGTATTGGGCTAACTTGTTTAATAATATCAAAACCCTTATCTAGGTAATCGGTTTCTACACGGCATCGTACCTGAACTAAAACGTTTTCGGTAGGGTAGTCCCTTTAAAATTAACTGATTATTCACGGACGAAGTCTAGCCCACCAGACCAGACACGAGATAATTTTAGATATTATATTTCCCAAATTGCTAGTGATCGAAACACTGCATCGAACACATACAAGAGCACTGCGCCAAGGTCATCAAAACATATATATGCAGCAATTAAAACAACTCGAATAGGTAATAAGCAAAGATCGTTTACAATAAAGTCAAATGGAGTAAAATAAATCATGTCCGTTTTCATAACCATTCTTTATTATTGCTTTCAGATTATAGAAACTCAAAACAAATAACTCTTAAATCCTTAGTAGACTTTGTACTGAATGTACCCACGCCACATTCATATGACTAAATTTATAGAATTTTAAATATTTATTTTTATAATTATTGTAATGTTTGAAACATTGTATTGTAATGTTTTGCTGGGAACTGTGGCTGGGAATAAAAAACTCTCATAGACATAGACACAAATACACATCAAGATTTATGTCTTCCATTTAAGATGTAAATAATTCTTTTTTCAACCCATTAATTCTACCTACAGTTTTAATGAAAACTCATATTACGGTAAACCCTGTTAGTAATTAATAATGAATACAGATGTGCAAAATATTCAACTGCAATAATGAATAATATTTAAAAACACAGAAAAGCCAATTAAGTAATATTAAACACTGATGGATCACAAAATCTCCAAGATACAAAAGACAAGAATTGAGATTTAAGGGTGCTCTCACTCATTTTATCATGTTGTTTACACTATATTATGGAATGTAAAATATGTCATGAATACTAAATTAAATAAAGTATAATTTTTACATTACATTATAATATTATTTTTTAAAGACTACAATTTCTTAATAAAAAATTGTAAATATACTTAACTTCTTAAATGATGGTTGTCTTGAACTATTTTTGTGAGAGAGAAAGATTTAAATTGTAAAATTTTGTAAAGGAATAATCCCTACGTACGTCTCTTGGCAATTAAAATAAGTACTTATGTAAAACTTTCTAGAATTTTATTCAGATTTCTAGTTATATCGGTGTTAAACCTAAGTGCTAAACATTACAATGTGTGCTGTTAATGATTTATTTTACAATTAATTTAATATAAGAACACCATTAATACAGAAATAATATTTATACAAAAATAACTTATAGGAATGCAAACAACTGATATTATACAAATACACAATCACTCTTAAATAAATCCTCTTATTAATACTGGACTTAAACTGCTACAAACGCATTTTTCTCAACACTCCTAATACAATATAAAATGTCTTTGTAACTTGCATTTTTTTAGTTTGACAGTCCTTGACAGTTTTTATAATTATTTATAATAGTAATTACTGTCTCTGTGGTACTGTGTTGACTAATTCTCACGATAAAAAACAGATGGTGTTTTTTTTATAATACGCAGTCCAACACATTACATAAAATACATAATTTTTTTTAACTACTTAAACTGTACAATTACAAGCCCAATTACTTATATTAATCAATATTTTCAAATAAAATATTTAAGCCAAATTTCCAACTACAATTAAATAAAAAAATATTTTATCTAAGTGACCAAAAAAGGGTTCTAATATAAACAAAAATAAAATAGGAACAGCACCAAAATTATTTAGAAAGGCATAAATAAAATAATAATAATGTTTTTATATACTGGTAACCAATTTTTTTAATTTTTGGCACATTCAATTAGTTAATTATCATAGATATGCTGCCGACGCGCCGGCAAAAATCGTAACAGAACTTGTATGTATGAGGAGAAAAACGTAAGTCAAGAATTTAAATAATAAAATTAGTTTTTGGTTTTTACTAAAATGATATTATTAAAAAATAGATAAAGAACTGTTGTCTATGCTAGATCAAAATTAATGCGTTTCTATTCAAACCGTATTTTGAGCGATTTAATTTAAACATTTAAGAAATTCCAAACATTTTTGCGAGCGAGGCATAGTGAAATTAGGGTCAAACATCGATTTACCAACTAAGGATACAACATTACCTACAAATTAATACTCAAAAAGCGTCCACAATCGCTTATACAAACACAGCTATAGATAATAGACACAGAGACACCAAACGGTTCACAAAAACCAACCATATAGCTTTATATTTAGGGTTCAATTTTGTAATAACAATTCGACACATACGACATTTTGTCGCCTAGTGTACTCATGCGCGACTGAGGCAAAAATTGTTCATTGTGCACAATTTAACCGTGCCGTTTTTTGCGTTTCGATGGTGCGTCTAAGGTATTGGTAAGTCAATGGGGTCAAAACACAATGTTGCGATGTGTCGCTGCATCATAAAATATGCGAGCTTACACGAAACCTTAGTAGCATACAAAGACCTCAATTTACATAGACGGGCCTTGTCAAACAAAGAATGTGGACTTATTTTACTAACGCCATCTAGTCTGAAAAACGGGACAGTGCTATGGCGGGGACAAGGACAGGCTATAATACAGGCGAGGGGCATGCCCTACAAGTCGGACGCCCAACTTTTTTTAATGAAAGGGTCCATCTAGTACCTACTTAAATATCGATGATAGCATAACATTATAGTAAGGCGAAATAGGTATATGTCAAAATAAGAAGTTGATGTGCATCATATTGTCTCTACGCGCAAAAATGTAGGAATTCAACTGTACACTTATCTTACTTTACAGTATCGTAACACAATATTACAATTATTAAGGGCAAGATAAACACTGTCGTGCGATAGCTGCTGCTTGTTTATCGCTAATACTTATATACTAATTATTTATTATTATTGTAATGACATAGTAAGTTAAGTATTCTGTAACAATTGGAGCACAAAATCCCTATTAAATGACCATAACTAAGTTTATGTACAGTCCAATGCAATATTTTTGGTGACACAATAAATAACGCACGCACAATGCACATACGATACATTTTATGTATCAGTCAACGATACTTATGATCCTGACTATACAGTCAGATTCAAACTTTATGACGTTTAGGAAGCTAGGCTGAAACCGGTACGTTGATACCTAATATTGTATTCTGCCCATAGAAACGCACGATGCTCATAGAAGTCATAAAGTTTGAATCGGACACTACCTGCGAAACTAACTTCGCGCTCATTTCTCAACCGCAAAAATGTTGAATCGAACAATTATATCAGGTGATTGAAAGACTACAAAATGTGGTAGTATTCCATTTTAAAATGTCGATTTATTCACAGACAGAGTGTATTACGCGTTAGTGCCAATGAACATGACGACATTATTTTGCACTTGAAGGCTCAGCAAAAGTGCTATGTAAGAGTAACGCTAGGGCACGCTAGAGTGCTATGTAAGAGTAACGCTAGGGCACGCTAGAGTAATATGCATCGTCATATAAAACTAAGTTACGCGGGACTTTTTGTCAGTGTCTTTTCGCGATGTCGCTTTTTACATTTTATACGCGCAGACAACGCGTGTTTCACAAACGCCCGTTTACGTCGCTTGAATAGCGTCTGAATAGCCTTGAAGGAACTAGAAGTTTAATTCGCTATAATCCGCGACAATAGGTAAATCTATGTGGTACAGTGTGTATCCCGCATGCTGATGCTGAAATCTACAGAGCGTATTTTGACTTGGCTCAGACTTTGCTTAGAATTAAAACGAGATGGACCTATGTGAATAACATAATTCTGTCTCGTTTTAACCATGTCTTAAGTCTAAGCAAAGTCAAAGTTCGCTCTATAGATCACTAAGAGACAAGAGATTATTTTGCCGCAAAGATGGCTTTACAAATTATACGATATTTTTTTACGGTTGTCGATCTATAACGGGCTTCACAGCGCGGCAGAGTCGTCATGCGCAAAGGCTCTAAAAGTCACTTATAGTGCCATGTGTTAGTAATATTGTATTAGTTGGTAACTATTAAATAACAGTAACATTGTTTAATTACATTTTCTCATATGTCTGAATAATTACCCAATTTAAACTGATCAATCTTCAAAATAAGGTATTTGTTTTGGATCTACGATCAATTTCCGTTGTAATTCAAGATCTCAGATAGAATACTTTTCTCTGCATGTACCTACGTAACTAAACTTACTATCACCCTTTGTAGTGAAGTAAATGCGCTTTCATGACTTGTAGTTTTACGATTTGTAAACAAATATCCAATTTCCTGATCACCTCTAATGCTAATTGCAAATCTCAGCCGTCGGATTTGTTATTTAAAATTTGAATGAATAATGCATTATGATTTATGTTTCCCGCATAAATTCCGAGACGTCCAAGGCTGATATTATACGGTACATTCTGGACACGTATAAAACTCGCCATGGAGCAGCTGCAGAAGGTTCACGAGGATCGCAGATGACAGAAGTGCAGCTGACCCTGGACAAACTGAAGTCCAGTAGGACAACCTACTTCAGTTCGTATGTCCTTACTGTTCCGGCTTCGTGCAAAGACGTGTTCCTCAG
Organism: Erebia ligea; assembly: GCA_917051295.2. NCBI lineage: Eukaryota > Metazoa > Arthropoda > Insecta > Lepidoptera > Nymphalidae > Erebia > Erebia ligea. Next base: position 13,070,301 of record OU785228.1, read on the forward strand.
TTCAGACTTTTGGCCTGAGGGCATAGTTTACCGTCGCTTCAGGGAAGCCAGATCCAGAATCCCTACAGTTTTATAATTATATTTTCATAGTTATGTATTTAGTTTATTTTAAGAATTTTTTTATTTTGTATGTTATATTATGTTTATATTTCTATGGGCCTAGTTGCCTGATTTAAACAAATAAAAAAAAAATAAAAAAAAATGCGCTCCTAGTGGTTCGACTGGTAATAAGCAATCAACTTAAGCATTAGTCACACAGAAGTTTGAGCATTGCCTTTAGAACTAGTCAACTAAGTATTGCGGGCTTCGCCAATCTGACATGACAGAATTGCTGTGTGACTAGTGCTGCCTATGCACACACAAAACTTTGTCGTGGTTTGTCGTGACAAACTTGTTTTTGTAATTCTAAATTATTCCGCATTGCTTGAAAAATTCAATATGACAAACTTGAGCATTAAAACAAGGAAGTTAAGGTATATTTGAATTTAACGCCAGTGTTTCGACACTCGAATAAAGTCATTACCAGCCCCTACATATTGGGCGATTTTATGTTCTTGCAAGGCAACGCCACAGAACAGTGTTTTGGAGATTGATGGAGTCACTATTGGCTCGAGTCAAATCACCCAACACTATGAGGCTCACTGAGTCACTTTCTCGAGTTGTTTTTCGCTGACCTTGCTGCTCTGAGAAAAACGACTCAAGTTCGAGTCAAAGCGCGTTTTCCTATCAAAATACCGGGCTGTGTGATCATGCAAGATTATAAAAGTGCCCAATGCGTTGCGACACAACACAACACAATATTGTGTCTGTCAGCTGAATGGTAAACTCTTAATATAATTTATTGGCTAATAAGCAACAGACTCCTTGGACAGGTGTTTGGTGTTAAGGCATGTCGCGGTGACTCGCTAGTACACAGTACTACCGCGCGCGCCTTCGCATTGTACATCGCCGCGCTGCATTGGAAAAAAAATTGGAATCACATTATGGAAATGTATGTACTAAAAAACTGCGTAAAAACTTTAACTTATCAAGCGTAATTTCTTTTTCCAAGTATTATATTATTATTATTTTTTTGTACCAAAAAGTTATACAATATGTAGAAAAACAGAAACATAATGGACAAGGAAACACTTATCTATAAGAGATCTCTACCAGTGAATCTCTACCAGTGACCCTTGGCAGTGAGAAAGGTTGTGAAGGAAGAATGGGTACAACGAGATATGAGATGGAATGAAACGAGATATTACACAAATATACATACCTTCTAATGCCATTATTATAATGATTATTAAAATGAAGGAAAAAAAGCTGTCGAGTTTTATACATTCGAAAGATAGACTATGATGAAAAGTAATTTCAGCGATATTTATAGACTTTTCTGTTTTGATTTATAGATTTTGACGACTTTGAACTTTGAGATAGTTTTGATAATATGTTCCTTATTCTATCTACAAGGTTCTGACAGACAGAACAGAATGCAATTCGAGGTCTCGCCATCTCTATGCCAACATAGGCCGGGATCATAAATATAAAATCAGATAAAACTGATGATAAATAAATAAAATAAGTAGCTAATGTTCAACTCACCGAGACCACAGGTCGCATCGCCCGGCGTTTTCGTGCCCTATTCCTTCTTCTTGCCCTTCTTTTTACCCACTCGTTTACTGTAGTTCTGTGCCAATGCGTTAACTATCGACACGACGAAGTATAGCACCATGGACAATACAAATTTTTCTAAAAGACTCGATAGTATGGATCCTTGGTTATCGGGCATGTTGGAATCTTTTTTGTGTAAACGGGCCTTCTGGTTGCGCAAGAACTCTAGCAGAGGTGCTTCTAGTTTTGGTCCGATGTAGGGTATCCTTTCTACCCAAGTAAGAGCTTGTCTGTAAATGTAATTACATATTTTTATATGCACCCGTAAAATGCGATAGTTAAAAATGTTTGTTTATTCAATCACACTGCAATAAAACAACGGATCAACGTGATTTTTTTTTGCATGCGCATAGTTGAGGGCTTGGAGATCAGCATAGTTTACCAGGCTTTATACAACTTAAACTCACGCCGACTATAAGTCTAGTTTATATCTGGCATGCAATTGCAATATGCAATAACAAAAAATGTTAAAAACCTCCATTATGTATTGCATATTGCATGGGTATGCATATGCGTTCAGTTATCTGTATTTGTGATTTTGTGTTTGTGTATGACAATACAAACTAGACTAGATGATGCTCGCGACTTCATCCGCGTGGATATGAGTTTTTGATTTATGTTTGGGCTTTGTTTAATTTTCCGGGATATCCTATTTTTGCCCCAGGATGCTTCTTATCTTTGTACCAAATTTCGTCAAAATCGGTTGAACAGATCGGCCATGGAAGCGTAGCAGACAAACATACACACTTTCGCATTTATAATATAAATATTATTATTATCTATACTAGAATATTGTACTTATAGAGGTAAAGTTTGCGAGTTTGTGAGGTTGTAGGGGGTAATCTCTGGATCTACTGAACCGATTTTGAAAATGCTGGTACCAATAGAAAGCCACATTATTTGTGAGTGTCTCTGGAGATTGGCCGCCGTGGCCGAAATTCGGTCGGGAGGACATTATTAACCCGAAAAATTAGGGAATTCTCGTGGGAATTTAAAAAACTTATTTCACGCGGACGAAGTCGCGGGCATCTGCTAGTACTAAATATAGTTACAATGGATAAAAAGTGCTCACCCAACAAGGCTTTCATTGAAAGCGATGATGACAAACATCTTTTGTATGTGCATTTTGATGACCGCCTTTCCAAGCACCGTGGCTCCGAAGAATGTCCAGAAAGGCACCAAGAAATGCCCGCAAGTGAGACCGGCCAGGTCAAACAACGGGTTCGGTATAGACGCGCAAGCTAGGATACCTGCAAATCCAACTTTCTGGACTAGCTTTTGGACCATTACTTTTGCCCTGAAAAAAAAAACGTTTTTTTGACTACTCGGAAACTTAGTCGCTACAGATGGTGAGCGAGACTGATTGGGATTAAACCATTGCAAGATGCAATGCTTGCGATCTGTAACACTTGGGATTCAGTCCTCACGCCACATGGCGGAAACCTTATCAGCTAGATAAAGATACTTAAGTTTAATTTCATCTCAGCTCTCACAGTGTTCTTGTGACATTTAATGGTGATGTCAATGAAAATAATCGACTGTGACAGACGGACGGAGAAAGTCGCACCATAAGGGTTCCATTTTTACCATTTTGGTACGGAACCCTAAAAACCTCGACTGTGTCCGATCCAACAACACCATGTAAAGCTTATTTGCTAGATCCTTCCTGTCCTAATGTTGGGTCGGCCAGGTGCCATACTACAGACATCGGTGTGTACTTGTAGTATGGCATCCTTTTATCCAGGAGACCGTTCTTTAAGCTGCTTGGTTGTAAGTAGCAATTTATTGGGGCTTCTGGACCACTTATCATAGTGGCGCCACCTGGTGGCAGCGCTATGAAAATCCGTTCTAAGGCTCCATATCGACAGCTGGGCGCCCCCAGCGGCGATGTGTGGCGCACACAGTGGAACAGCCTACCTGCCAGTGCGGGAGTCGTCCTTCTCCGCCAGCTCGGCGACGCTGCCGCCGGACAGGCGCGCCGCTCGCGCCATGAAGTACGGCGGCAGCTCGCCCAGCGCCGTGCCCACGCCCCACAGCATCGACTCTATGCGCACCTTCGCCATGATGCTCCATATCGACACTGCGCTCCCGGCGGCGATCTCCGACGGACATATTATACTGAAAACAATAAATTCATAGTTGTATGAAAAGTTTGGTTGGTAAAATTTGGTTGATATCGATCAATGTTAGCGATTATGGATCGATCGACGTGGTAGCAAAGGTTCAGTGCCGGATTAACCATGTCGGGGCCCCTAAGCAATGCACGTCTACGGTCTAGAGTTAGAAAAGAGTACTCATATCTAACTTCCTACGCATTCACGGCCCATCTTTTCAACCAATTTTGATGAAATTTGGTACAGACATAGGCGGCTACTTTTTATACAGGAAAATTAAGGATTTCCCGCAGGAATTAAAAATAACTTAAGCCACGCGGGCATAAGCTAGTTTAATTCAATCAATCATTTTCAAAAATAAAAACTCAGAGCGCAGGGCCCCTAGCTGATGCGGGGACCCTAGGCAATTGCTTATGATGCCTAATGGAAAATACGTCACAGCAAGGGCTAGCTTGTCATCGAATGAAATGGGGTTAAGCTGATAGCTAACTAATAGCATTTTTATGAATAACCCATCTATTATCTCATTTCATTCCATCTCATATTTTATTGTACAGGTATTCTTTCTTCACAATCTTTCTCACTGCAAAGGTATGTAGGTAGGTAGGGTGGTAGACATCTCTTATAGAGATAAGTGCTTCCTTGTCCACTATGTTTCAGTTTTTCTACATATGTTATAACTCTTTTGGTATAAAAAAAATAGGTACAATCTCAATACACTCACTCGTTAGGATAAGGCGGCGAGGGGAAGTCGAGGCTGCCGCACTCGTAGGCGGCGAGAGTGACGCGCGCGATGTGCGGGCCCAGGTACAGCAGGAACGTGTGCAGCCCCGTGCCGAGCCCCACCGAGCTGCACACGCCCAGTATCACCCACCAGCCCCACCACGCTAGCGTTACTACTATTTCCTGAAAAAAAAAATGCGATTAGGAGCCTACATACATTCGGAATTCTGTTTCAAAATATCGTATCTTATATATTACATACTCGTATTTTCGTTTTTGTGCATAATTAACCGAAAAATCATAAAATAAACTTTAGGACAAAGAACGAAAATTTTTGTAGAGTCGTGTTATTGACCGATCGTCATATAGTAATGGTGTTTATAGATGCGGCTGCAGGAGAGAAGTGCATTCAAGATGGAATTTTGAAAATCGGTTAATAAATTTTTGAAAAATTTTGAAGAGATTTTTATTTCAGATTTTTTTTCGTAAATTTTTGTATTCATTTTTAATGTAACACATATAAAATCTATGAAAGACTTGCGTTCGGAACGGCTTTTTTCCGTTCGTGATTCCGAGCGCTAGGCTTCCATTCGGAATTTCCAAACGGAAGTAAATTCGAACGGAAAACTACTGTGCGTGTGTGATAGACCCTTGATTTATATCGATTTGCTGCGTTCGAAATTCGAGTTTATTTTTTAACGTCAGCGTTGACATCCTTAGGTATGTGGTTGACATCCACTCTGCTCGAACGAAACGGTTCTGTTCTACATTTCTGATTTGAACCGCCAGGATGTGAAATACCCGTCCAGCGCATGTTTTCCCTGCTACGTATAACTTAAGTACCTTCAAGGCAAGAGTGAATATAGGTATCTTCTAGGCAAGCGCGCTCCAACCTAGACCTTATCATTGCTTTGTATTAAGCATGATAGTCGTCAAGCGCAGGCATATTCTTTGATTTAAAAAAAAGAGCCGGTTGCTTCAAATTGAATATCGTAACTTACGGTCGTTATTTAACACACGTAAGAACTTTAACGTCTGTTAAATTACTAGTATTGCTTCATGGTAAAAATTTGGGATCAACGCCTTCTTTGACTAACGTTCGATATTGCAATATTTAAAGGTTATATTATGTTCGTCTACATGAGTTGACGCAACTTGCAAGCCAGCCTAAGAAAACTGGGGTTAGAGCTAAATGAACCATGTGACAGAGCGAGAATTAAATTTTCCATTCAACGAACCACACACATCACGATGTAATATAGACTGCAACATGCAAGCGTACGCTTACGACGACTCGACCTCAAAGATGAGTCTAGGCATAGACATGTCTAAAATAATAATTGTTCTATTTTAAACAGCGTTCCACTAGATGAAGCGCATTTTGGATGCATTCAAAAAAGCCATAGCTTAAAGCACTCCTCCTAAAACTACTAATATACGTTAGTGAAACATTTTACCTGTACATACGGTTGGTGGGGTCCACTTATATAATACGACACAGCCGTGCCTGATATCAACACTATTGTTGCTAACGCTAGTAATTTGTACGCTAATAATCTGAAACAAATAATGGCAATTCTTAATGTTTACCCACTCTGCAGTGTCAATGTATCTTAGTTTACTCGAGCAATGTATTGGGAATGGTAGTTAAGATTTCTTGAAACATACTTTTCCCGTACTTGTATATAAAAAATAATTGACAACTAATTACCCGACTGTGGAACGCACAGGGTTATGTGTTCAGTCTATACCTATATGTTTGTTTTTTAATCATCACTGTACTCAGTTGCATAAGACAATTATAAAAATCTCCATTATCCATGAAGTTTGACCATGTGGAAAAATTATTCCTGTTATTTATTTATTCATATAAAACAAAAAGTTACAAAGTCTATTTGGTGTAACATAAACTCAACTGAGTTTTTCTTTACACCACCAAAAAAGGTTGTGTGTGTTTTTGTGTTGGACCAATTAGTTTGACTAATCAAGTAGTTTTTCAAGTTTTTTAACTAAGTACAATTAAGTATTTACATCACAGAAGTATACTACGTTGTATTCAATTCTTCAAACTTTCGTTATACCGGTGTTAATTTTTATTTTCTCGTATAAGTATGATGTTAATAGGTATCTATTTGGTAATGATGTGGGAAAGATTTGATTGGAATACTTACCTTTTAATTCCAGTGGAGCATAATATAAACAGCTCACGAAAAAAATATTCGAGCGTTATGACAGGTTTCCTCCATAGCACCAGACTTTCTGTATCCATTGGTACAACTTTACTCCTGAAAAATAAAAATATGTAAAGCTTTAAACAAATGACCCATGAATTCCACCTCGTATCCATACTAATATTATAAATGCGAAAGTGTATCTGTCTGTCTGTCTGTCTGTCTGCAACGCTTTCCCGGCCCATCTTTTAAACCGATTTTGCTGAAATTTGGTATAGAGGTAGGTTATATCCCGGGGAAGGACATAGGCTACTTTTTATCCCGGAAAATTAAGGAGTTCCCGCGGGAATCAAAAACCTTAATCCACGCGGACGAAGTCGCGGGCATCATCTAGTTAATAATAAATTGATGTATCTATTCTTCTTCGTTTACAATCTCTCCCACTCCCATCTAATAAGATCTCTTCTGGAAATAAGTGCTTCCTAATCCACTATTTTTCTTTTTCTATGATTTATATTTTTTTTGTTAAAATAATTATATAATTCCTTATAGCCATTTATTATTTAGCTAGGTATTTTTTTTATTTTTCATTTGTCCATTTTAGTCGTGCTAAACCAAAGCAATGCACTTTGTCAATGTTTTTCCAAGTTATTAGAGAAACATCAAAGTCTACTTTCGATACCGACAGACAGGGGTTGGCATATTAGGTATAGGCCTTTGAGAGTGAAGTGCGTATCTCTAGGTTCATAATATAGGGGTACTTTGCATGACGATCTCTCCCCTAGCAAGTCGAGTACCTCAATTAATATTTTCCCCAATCCTCCATAATTAAAAAGGGCGCATTGCATACCATACGTTAAACATACGATAGATATTTGTGTATGTGTATGTACTCGTATGTCTAACTAAGGGTAGCACTCCGCGCGACTCGTATTGTTTCAAAATAGTACTTAGTAGGTTCCTACTACCTACAAACACAGGATAGTAAAATAACTTACACTAGATACTATACCTACTTATCGTAATATCTTGTTTTTTTTAAAAAGAGCGACTGCTGAGTTTCTTGCCGGCTCTTCTCAGTAGAACTTCTTTCCGAACCGGAAAACAGTGTAACTAAAGTTGTTTTTTTCTTATTTGTAACGCATCCGCATTGTAGTTTTTGTAATCAGAGCCAAACACTACGCGATGTTGCTAAAATAAGTTTTAGAACATAGCTATAATATAATATGTATGACCTAGACTCGTGAGTCTATATTGATTGTCGCTATTCTGGGTGATGGGATGTCAACTTACCAAGCTCCCCTTTTATAGAGAGTTCATTGCTCTTTAGTGTAACCCGAATAAATTAATGTCATGTTGACATCCTTTGCTGATGCGTAAAAATGTTGCAATAATTCTACGAGTACCTACGGTTGTGATATTCAGTACTATAAACTACTAACTACCGACCGCCTGCATCTTCACTCCAGTGGAGTTTAGAAAAAAACCGGCCCTTTTCCTTGTCTACATTATAAAGGGGACGTATTAGCAAAATTACAGATTTTTAAGTCCAAATTTTTAGGCAAGGCGTTGATGGCTCAGTGAGGGAGGAGTTCAGGATTCGGTGCAGTCGGGTATACCTATTTTAGTTTATAATGAATGGAGGATCCGCCACCGAATAAGCTACTAGACCAACGAGGTGTAGTAGGGAACTTTATTCACTTTAAAATAAAACCCATAACTCTAATCGGTTTTAACACGGCTTTGTAGCGGAACTCTACATCTTCTCCCACTGGACCAGACCAGAGAGAATTCAGCCGGGGATCGAACCAAAAGTGCTTAACACTGCGACAGGGAGGTCTTCAAAAATTACGAGGGGTATACTCTCATCTATACTAATATTACTTATAAATGCGAAAGTTTGGATGGATGGATGTTTGTTACTCAAACACGCCAGAACGGCTGAGCGGATCTGGATGAAAGGGGTTCGAACCTTTTTGTATGGAAGCTGGCATAGCGACCCGCCGCCATTTTGATTTTTTTTTCGAAATCGCGGCGCACGATAGAAGCGGTATGTATGGATAGAGGACACATAGACGAACAAATAATGTCAAGTAACATAGTACCCCAAAGTGTCATGTTACCGAGATATTTGAAGGTAAAGATAGACATATCAGGACAACCACAATTATTAAAAATAGACTTATTACGTGTCTACAGGCGTCAGATTGTATCCAAATAATCCTTCCCAGGTTGATTATTATTATTACTGTTTATTAGAAGAGAGTAGGTACATTACATACTACTCGGAGCACGAGAAAACTACTACTAGGTATAATAATTAATTATTTGCCTACTAAATCGCATCGCATCGCAATGAAACGCTATTTTATGTCAAAGTATCTCGCGCGCGCGTGTTGGCTTGTCTACATAATATCTAACTAGCTGCAATACTTACCTACTTAAAAAAATGTTTTTAAGCTAAGTGACATGCGACCAACGCGACATGTCGACTGCGTTTCATTGCGATGCGTTTTAGTAGATAAATAATTAATAGTATGTAGTAGTTTTCTCGTGCTCCTAGTAGTATGTAATGTACCTACTCTCTTCTAATAAATAGTAATAATAATAATCAACCTAGAAACGATTATTTGGATACAATCTGACGCCTGTAGACACGTAATAAGTCTATTTTTAATGATTGTCGTTGTCCTCATATGTCTATCTTTACCTCCAAATATCTCGGTAACGTGACACTTTGGGGTACTATGTTACTTGACATTATTTGTTCGTCTATGTGTCCTCTACTCATACATACCACTTTCATTGTACGCCGCAATTTCGAAAAAAAATCAAAATGGCGGCAGGTCGCTATGCCAGATCGGTTCTATCCCCTTTGACACAGTGATAGATTATAGTCTGGAATAACACATGGGCTACTTTTATCCCGCGGAAACCAAACAACCTCAATCCACGCGGACGAAGTCGCGGGCTCGAGCTAGTACTAACGAAGGGAATGATGTACTAACTTGATTTCTTTCGGATGGATGTGGTGTAACCCGTTGCGCGTCCGCTGCTCCGTTTTTACTTGTACTTGCTCTTGCGCCGCCAGCTTGTAGAACCCGAGACGGGCGAGCTGTGGTCAAAATTGGTACATGAACATAAAATATACACGGACATTCGGAAAGGAGGTCCTATTAAGACCCAAGAAAGGGTCACTTGCTCATCGTTACAAAAAAATATGAATCAAAAAACCTTACACTGTGAAAAAATATTCTGGTTCACTGATCAACAGGAGCAATAACTTGACAACACATGGTCTTAAAAGATTTCATGGTCACGTATCTCGAATTTTCGGTTCATATACAACAAATACCTCGTGGATGATTAATATCCGTCGCCAAAACTGACTTTTTCACTCGTGACATAGGTACCTACTTAATATGCGTGTTGTCCAAGGCAAAAGTATTACACCTAATAATGAAAAAAAGTAACACTTCATGCAATGCAAACTATTAGTGCAAAAATGTAATCGAAAAGACGTGCTAGTAACTAGGTAAGTATTATAAACTAGGTCACAGATACAGAACTACCATGACCTAGGTTAGTTACTAAAGAAGCATGCAGGTTTCAAGTTTTGGTAAACGAGCTTTTACTAAGTTACTGAACCTAAATAGTTCGTCTAGGATTTTCAATTTTAGGTTTACGAGTAGATTTAAACAAAAACCTCTCTAGCTCTTTTATGTCGCAACACAGACTTTAGTCTTTATATCCCAGGAAATAGTTCCTCCGGGATTTTTAAAGCTTCGCGCCGGCCCACTTTTGGGCGCAAATCCCTCTCAGAATGAAAAGGGTTAGTCTACCACGCTAGCCAATTGTGTGTATTGAGCAAAAGAGCATTTGACTCGCTCCAGCAATGCTAAGGGCAGCGGTTAGTATACATTAATGAAATTGTAAATTATTTTTTTCAAAAGACCAACCGCCGAGTTTCTTGCTGGTTCTTCTCGGTAGGAATGTTATTCCGAACCAGTGGTAGATTCATTCAACGATTCAAAAGCTTATAAGTTACGTAACAGTTTATTTGAATAAAAAACATTTGAATTTTATGTCCATTATGTTCTCAAAGGCGTGTAACGTAGCAAACTTACCATTGAGAACGCTAATTATGGACAAAGACGTGATACCTATTTACCTGTTATTTTTTTTACACCGAAAGGTAAGAGATGCGTACCCTAGGCTATCACGGTTTCCTTTTACCACCGCTATTAATTAATTACTTAACATCACCTTAACATTAACAAAATATGCACTAATTAGTTGCCTGTCTGTCGGTATTCTACAGGATATATTTCGGAGAGTGTGCCCAAGAACTGTTCGATCTGGTTCCTCCGTCACCTTTTTATTATCGAACCGCAAGGCATCGACAAGGTCTGCACCCTTACGCAGTCGAAATTCCGCGGGCTCGTACGAAGCGATTTGCTTCCTCGTTTCTAATTCGAACCGCTAGGATATGGAATGCCCTTCCGGCTTCCGTTTTCCCCTCCTCTTTTAATATAGGTACCTTCAAATCAAGAGTGAATAGGCATCTTCTAGGCAAGCGCGCTCCACCTTAGGCTGCATCACCACTTGCAAGCAAGTCTGATTGCAGCCAAGCGCTGGCCTATACATTAAAAAAAAAAAAAAAAAATTTTGCAAACCTACCCTTTTAAATGAAAAAAATAATGAAAGTTATCTTTATCAATCTTCTTATAAATAAAAATGAATTGCTGTTCGTTAGTCTTGCTAAAACTCAGAAACAGCTTGGCCGATTCAGATGGAATATCTTGGGTTTTCTGTGCGTTTGATGTCCAGGAATGGTCTATATTTATAATTGGACCCGGTAAGGGGCGCTGAATTCGGGTTCTAGGTCCAGGGCAGCACGTCTGTTGGGCCCACTCATGGCCCACTAGTCTATACTAATATTATAAATGCGAAAGTTTGGATGGATGTATGATGGATGGATGGATGAATGGATGTTTGTTACTCAATCACGTCAGAACAGCTGAACGGATCTGCATAATATTTGGCACAGCGTTGGTTATAGTCTGGACTAACACATAGGCTACTTTTTATCCTGGAAAATTAAGTAGGTAAGTAGTTCCCGCGGGAGCAAAAAAACTCAATCCGCGCAGACGAAGTCGCGGGCATCAGCTAGTGATACCTATATTAAAATCAAACAGAAACCACTAACAGCTGCTCACATTTCACAAGCAAATTAGGTAGCAATTAAGTACTTGGCATCACACAGTGGTAATTTTTATCGCTTTCTCGGAGCGAGATTGCCACTTCGCGGTAGAATGTTAAATAATCGTAATATTACGAAGTTTCGCGGTTACCACGGAACACGTTTATCCCATCAGAGGACAAGACCGAACTGTGACATCACAGTCACACTATATAATAAAAGCGTTTCACTTTCAAAAACTTGCCAAGCGCGAGTCAGGCTCGCCCACCGAAGGCTCCGTAGCTTGGAAAGACGCAAAGCTGGTAGAGATATAGTCATTTAGTTGAATTTATCTACCGTCCCTAAAACAAATTGGATTTTGGACCGGTAATATTTTTGTTTTTGAATTCTTGACGCCAATAAATGACAAATGATAAAAAATTATAAATTATTTATTTATTTCACTTTTTTTTTTTTTTTATCCACTACAAGTTAGCCCTTGACTTGCGATCTCACCTGATGGTAAGTGATGATGCAGTCTAAGATGGTAGCAGGCTAACCTGTTAGGGGCATGGCAGTTATATTAAACCCATACCCCTATTCGGACACGTATACGTAGGACAACATGTGTCACTTATGAAACGTTAAGACTCTAAGAAACGGTTCGGAAAGCTGCTTCTACTGAGAAGAGCCGGCAAGAAACTCAGCAGTTGCTCTTTTCTTTAAAAAGAAAAGGTTACAATAAGTAGACAATACAACACATACGTTACAAGTATTGCACTGACTTGTGGGTCACTTGGGTAAGGTTGGGCATGTCTTATTAAAACTTTTCCGAATTCCAAGATAGCAGTTAAAAGTAGCTTAAATCTGGAGTTGGGGTCATTGATGTAGAATTTTAGTACCTATGTTGGGTAGTATGCACAGATGCCCGGTGCGAAGGAGAGAACGAAAGATTTCACCGACAATCCTTAAATTTAGGGGACCACTAATAACACTATATGTGTAATAGCTCAATATTGTAACACTTTCTTTTTTTTAAAAAAAACAGCAACTGCTGAGTTTCTTGCCGGTTCTACTCAGTACAATATGCTTACCGAACCGGTAACATATCATACGATCTTACGTGACACAAGTCCTTCGTGTAATAAACCATTTAATTTTGATTTTCCAATTAGGTGACCGTTGAAATTATAACAACTGACACCAAAATTAGGCTTAGGTGTTCTCCAAAATTTGAAGATTTTTGAAAAATAAAAATTATAATAAAAATTAATAGCTAGCTGAAAACGTCGCAGTAGCCATATGGGTTTTTACGTTTTGGTACGCAACCCTAAACAGCTTTGCACCTCGCTCTCTCTCGTTTAATTTCACTCTCAGTCTCATTTGAGGCCAACGGCAATAGCTGTTGGTTGTCGGTCAAGGTGGTGGGTCAGGTAACAGGAAATCTGTTTAATTTTAATTCCGAGATCAATGATCATGATTATTACGAAAAAACGCTAACCCATCTTAGCCCATGGGGTCATCGCTTCCTACCAGTTATGATTGTGGTCAAGTATTCAAGCGTGAGCATGATAAAGACTGCCAATGCTTAAAGTCATATTGTTTGATTATTGTTGACTGTGTTTTAGAATAATATAATCCATAATTTAGAAACGTAAAGGGACGTGACATCAAACTGTTATTTTGAGTAATAATTATTGCTTAATTATGTATTGCTTTAAGCGTTGGCAGTATGTCCCCACGTCGGCATACAAGATCATCAAAAGTATGGTCCTAAATATTGGAGTCATAGAAAGAAAAAAGTAACAAATTTGATTGTAGAGATCGACAATCGTCAGATTCATCTGATGAAAAAATATGAACAAGTAAAAGCTGTAAAAGCAACGATATGAAAAGTAACCAATATTATAGATTAATAAAAGAGAGAGAGAAAATAGAGTAAGTAGATTAGAGAAAGCAATTACAAGTCCTAAATTTTTACCTTTTTTAGTTTTGTTTACGGGGGGGAAATCTTCATAACTTCCGGGGGAGGAGAGATTTTTACCTACTAAAACCCCCTCGGTGGCCACCATCTGCGTATATTGGGAGGCTTCGAGATCTCTTGAAGAACGCATCGGTGGCTCCCTTGCGCAAAGCTATTGGACTCATAATAAAAATTAGGTAACGGTTATTTGTGAATTGGGATTACGATACATACCCAGATTATTACCTACCTTATAACATTATTTACGTTAGTCCATTAATTGTAACTCGAACGTTTAAATGCTCTTAAAGTTACGCGCTACTCTGATGGTACAAAAATTGGTTAAGAGGTGAAGATGAAATAGTCGAAGATAATACATAGCTTCAAACATGGCTTCAAAAGAAAACGGTTGCCAAGAAAGCGTCTACTAATTATAGAGGTAACGTATCGCTGGTGTCTTGAAAATTAATTGCGAACTGATTCATATTTTATCTATTGTCTTGTCTTGGCGTTAAACGACCGCGACGGTCAAGGTGGATTCAATAAGGACGCTTTGTCGTCGTCGAAATTTTATCTTTCACGTCGCTAAACGTGAAAGATAAAATTTATTTATCACTCTATACCTAGATAATATTGTGAGTTGTCCTCATAATTCATAATATTATAACTACTTATATTTTTAAGTTTGGTTTAGTGTAGAGGTGCACAACTAGGTAAATTAGCCAAAACGTCATGGTTTTGAGCGTCCACGTTTTTAGAGTAAAATATTCCATTTTTCGTTTATTACGGTGGTTTATCTGGGGTACGGGTACCTCATAGGCTAGATGCTATAATTTATTCCTGTAAAGAGCAGAATAATTGTGACTTCACATCGGAAAACGCAGTGTTGGTTGCAACTTGCAACCTCACTATGGAACAGACAAGAGAGTCATAAAAGAGGAAATAATTTATATTGGTTTGGATTGGTTTTTTTTTTGAACATTTATTATTTATTATACCAAAAATGCAGTGTTAAATATTTAAACGAAAAAGTGGTGTTGTTAATTATATCTGTAGGCCGGTTTCTTTACCTTCCTGCTCACTTAACCGTGAGGACTTAAGGCTTCGCTGATTGTAAATAGATAATAATATTATTGTGGCTGCCAAGTAGGCACCAGGGTCCAGGCTCCAACTCTACAACCAGATGATGCAGTGTTAGTCTTCAGTGGAGTAGTGGTTCGTCTTCCGTCGGTCGGTCTGGTATCAGTCAGAGTTGAACTATTTTTTTTTTATTCTTTTATTCTTCTTTATCTATTATCTATATCTATCTATACTCCAAGGTCCAATTCTGTACATTGAAGATATTTTGAAAAATTTTTTTGGAGGGCACTCATTATTCGATACTGAAGCCAAATCTGTAATTTTTTTCATTTTTGTCTGTCTGTCTGTCTGTCTGTCTGTATCTTGGCCGCGCATCACGCCGAAACTACTGAATGAATTCAAACGAAACTTGGCACGATTTGAGCCCATACTACGAGGTAGGACATAGGATACTTTTTATCCCGAAATTCTACCCCCGAAGGGGTGAAATAGGGGTTGAAAGTTTGTATGAAAGTCCTTAATTTCTCAAGTTATAGCCATGAAACTTTTTTTTTTATTTTTATTGTGATATAGGCTTGCGCTTGACGACAATCATGCTTAGTGCAAAGCAATGATGAGGTCTAGGTTGGAGCGCGCTTGCCTAGAAGATGCCTATGCACTCTTGCCTTGAAGGTACGTAAGTTATACGTGGCAGGAAACACGCAAACTTGATATATGAGCTGCGGGTTGAAAAAGAAAACATGTGTTTCACAGTTTTTCAAAATTCCACCCCCGAAGGGGTGAAATAGGGGTTGAATGAAAATCCTTAATTTCTCAAGTTATAGCCATGAAACTTGATATATGAGCTGCGGGTTGAAAATGAAAACATATGTGTTTCACAGTTTTTCAAAATTCCACCCCCGAAGGGGTGAAATAGGGGTTGAGAGTTTGTATGAAAGTCCTTAATTTCTCAAGTTATAGCCATGAAACTTGATATATGAGCTGCGGGTTGAAAATGAAAACATATGTGTTCCACAGTTTTTCAAAATTCCACCCCCGAAGGGGTGAAATAGGGGTTGAGAGTTTGTATGAGAATCCTTAATTTCTCAAGTTATAGCCATGAAACAGCATTTGGGCTTTCGTTAAAATATGAGGAAGTACGTGTTTCACCATTATAGGGCATAGGCTACTTTTTATCCCGGATAATTAATGAGTTCCCGCGGGAATCAAAAAAACTTAGACCACGCGGACGAAGTCGCGGGCATCAGCTAGTTCAATATAAAAGTGGAACTGTTACAATTTGAAATAGTTTGCAGGGTTTTTGCGCAGAGACTAATTTTAGTAAATAATATTAGTTTAAATGTATAATTTTTTTTTTTTTGAATGAATCAACCAGTAAGCATGAAGTTTGTAAGGGTTCTTTTAACATATTTTTTATTACTACTATTTTGTATCTTAATATATAATATATGTCAGCTGGCAGGTCGTTGAGCAGTAGTGGAAGCATGTATTCCCAAGTCCGCTTGCTTCCCATAGGTATTAATGTAGCAAGGTAATTTTAATCTTGGTAAGTAATTAAGTTGGCGTAGGTTTTCAGATCTATTATATTTTTTAAGTGAGCTTACATGCTGCCACTCCTCACAGATGACTGCCACTTTTATTTTATCATCTACACTTAAGGTTTTACAATATTTGAATAATCTTTCCTCATCATCCTTGCATAGTGACTTAATATGGCTTATTACGCATTTCTCTACTACTCTTTTGGCTAGAATTTTTTAAACTTTGTTGGAATATTAAGAAGAATATTTTTTTACTCTGCAACCTTAGGTATATTACCTACCCCTATAATATTTTCTTTTCATAATGACAAATATTTTCGCGAGTATCCCACAGAGGTTTTGCGGAGCCCTGCACCCTTTGATTACGGCTGACCTATGTAAATACTTTTCTGGACCGATTTTGGCATAGCATTTTGGAGACGAACAGAGGCATACCTACTCCGGATTCTGGGAAAACAAATTCCTACCATCGGTATAAGCCAAAGGTTTCTACGCGATTATAAGATTACCTTAAACGACGCGGGCAAGTCGTGTAAAATCTTGTGAATAAATAAAGTAGACTAACATAATTCTTCTCTGATCTAAGACAATGTTGACAGCTACACTTACAGTAAATCGTTAATTAATCAATACAAACAGCTGATGATACCGTGGCATCCGTCCAACGCGAAATTAAACGTTTCCTACCGTGTGACGTTTGCAAGTAAACGTGGATCAAAACTGTACTACAACTGCAATATGTAATACACTTTAACTCGACGATAATAGAGCAGACATTAATTCAATCACACCTAGTGCCATGCTGAGTGGATAGTAACTCTTAAACAATGCATGATAAAGTAGATTTTTTATGGCACGATGAAGTCGATATACGGAAATAGCGTACTCTACAAAACGAGGTGGCGTGATCGTCGCGTGGCGTACGCAGTCTAGTGTAGTGACCCGCAATTCAATGATGAAGGTTCTTAGCTCATTTATTTTGTTACTGAGTAAACATTTAAATGCCGAACTTTGTAAAAGGGAACTCAATTTTTAGGAGAGGTATTAGGTATTGTATTATGACGCAATGAGTAGAAAGCTGCTTACTTCATAGCTACTGAATGCATTGCGTATTGGATATTCTACGTGATGATTACTTAATTTTAATTAGTCATGAACTCATGACTCATAAGTTATAAGTCATAACTCAACGAGAATAATCGACCATAGTCATTAAGAAACCGATAACTTTAATTTTTAACGCCAACATCGATTGAGCCACTTGAGCTAAAAGATAGTGTACCTACTCGTACCAGAATTAGATGGTTCTCAGGAAGACTTTTACCTACTCCGAGTCTGTAGGTACGCGTAATCTGATAACGTTAAGTTTGGTAACGTTAGATAGTTCATTTGATGGAAAAAATACTGTCATACTGACAAGTTTCCTTGAGGTTTGCAGTCTTGAATTTCAACACTACCAAAAAATATTGGGTTAGTGGGATAACCTTACATGGTATTTTTTGGCCACACAATTACACGACATGTGATTAAATGATAGATTACACGACATATTCTATTGCACAGACAAATAACGTTAAGTAAAAGCAATAATTAATCTTAGACTGCATCTAATTAGTCTTCATCAAAAGTGGAACAACATTCATTTGCATCTAATGGCTACAGCGAAAGCTTAATTAAAGGAATAAAAAATCGATTAGAGCTAATAACATGTTAGATGGTAGAGACAGATTTATGAAGGCCCACGCACAGATACTACGATGTCAAGAACGTAATATAATAAGATAAAAACTGTATTTCCAGATTAAACTTGTTTTTATATATCCCTTATCAGGACCAGAAGTTGAATAGATTGAACGATAGACATAACAAATTGATTCTGCATAACTATTTATGAGTTCAATAGTTGACCGAGCGAAGCGAAGGTCTCTGAGTCTACTTGAGTGAATTGGCACTTGTCCGTCCGTCCGTCCGTCCGTCCGTCTGTCAGAGCCTTATAACTTCTGAATTACTGAACGTAATTACTTCAAATTTAAATATAATATGTAAACCCATGGCCTCCCGCCGAATATGGGCTTCAAAGTTATAAAAATCTTTATTTCAGGGGGGCTCTCATAGAAGCGAATGCGAAGTAAAATATTTTTTATAGCGTTACATAGGGTTGCGGTATATCATTTTAAAGATAATTAGGAATAGAGTCCAAAAATATTTTTTTTTAACTTTTCCCCTAAAATTGACGAAATGGGGGGCTTTCAAAGTGGCGATTTTCTAACGTCCAAAGTTGACCTCAGAACTCTCAATTTTCTGAAAGGCTGAGCCTGAAACTTGATTAATTATTTGAATTAACTATATCCTGTACTTGAACAAAAAATACTAAAATTATATAAATATAATAAGGAAACGAAATTATTTAATTTTTAATGAGCTTCAATATTTTTAACAGAACTTCACAATGATGTCAATAGATGGCGCTCTGTACAAGTTTATGTATACCGCGAGGTCTCAGTTCGGGGCGAACCACTAGTAGTTTTAAATTATTGATGGGTGGCTGCTTGTTGTTCCAGACCTTGGTAAGGACTGCGTGTTTTACGTTTCTAGTAGGTCAGAAGGGCAGAAATCAAAAGCGATACTTATTATTTATCTATTTCTAGAGAAATAAGATTATTTTAATGTTAGACCAATATATTAATTTGTATTCTGTAAGAGCAAATCAATCTGGTACATTTCATGCGTCGCCAATTGGCATTAATAAATAAACATCAAAAGGCTCACTTCAGTGCCCAAACGTCTTCTGTTTTTAATTTAAAAGTTAAATTAGAAGGCATGAAGATCAAAGATGGAGTGTCCATCAAAATTCAGATGAAAGAGAAATCCAATGTTTAGATAATATTATCCAAATGCCTTGTTTATAACTTCCAGGTGTGCAAACTGCCAACTGAACACAAATTATTACGCTAATGGTACAGTAAACCAATTACTATTTGTAGAGGCAAACGAACCTCCGTAACCAAATGAGTAATCACTGGTATTAATCTAAGACAATAAATAATAAAATATATAGTACTACGGAAGTCGAAACTTTCGTGTCACGGACTTAAGCCAAATCCGAAGACCTGACCTAAACCTACATAACGTTAATCGACATTGACATCCATTTGAGCTCTCAATTCTCATTTTACTTATTCTCTTGAAGTACTTTTTGCCAATAATTCTGATCTTTGATTGTCAATTCAGCATTTCTATCTTTAATGTCTAACTACAATAATTAAAAAAATCCTGTCGTATCTTTGCATGTTCCATTTTCCAATGACTAAACAATCCCTATAAGCTATGGCTCGAAACTACACAAATGCACTGAAGCATAATGATGGTGTATAACACTAGGGATATAATCAAAGAGGCGGCGGACCGTGTTCACTTTAAATTGGATGTAAGTATGGATCTTTTCTTTTGGCTCTTACGTATTACTTTCTCCCACTTTCTATTTCGGTTTGACAATATTATATCAGAGGTATAATATAGGTAGGTACAATCTTATTATGCTTTTTGTAGTAATATGGAGTCTCATTTAATATACAAAATATAATCTAGCAGTTTTAATAAACAAAATTAGGAAACTCATTAAAAATTAAATAATTTCGTTTCCTTATAATATTTATCTTATTTTAGTATTTGTTGTTCAAGTACAGGATATAATTCAAATAATTGATAAGTTTCAGCCTCAGCCTTTCAGAAAATTGAGAGTTCTGAGGTCAACTTTGGACGTTAGAAAATCTCCACTTTGAAAGCCCCCCATTTCGTCAATTTTAGGGGAAAATTTTAAAAAAGTATATTTTTGGACTCTATTCCTAATTATCTTTAAAATGATATACCGCAACCCTATGTAACGCTATAAAAAATATTTTACTTCGCATTCGCTTCTATGAGAGCCCCCCTGAAATAAAGATTTTTATAACTTTTTAAGCCATATTCGGCGGGAGGCCATCGGTTTACATATTATATTTAAATTTGAAGTAATTACGTTCAGTAATTCAGAAGTTATAAGGCTCTGACAGACGGACGGACGGACGGACGGACGGACGGACGGACAAGTGCCAATTCACACAAGTAGACTCAGAGACCTTCGCTTCGCTCGGTCAAATATTATAAATGTGAAAGTTTGGATGGATGTATGGATGTATAATGTATGGATGTTTGTTACTCAATCACGCCCGAACGGCTGAACGGATCTGGATGAAATTTGGCACAGAGATAGATTATAGTCTGGAATAACACATAGGCAAAATCCCGGAAAACTAAGGAGTACCCGCGGGAACCAAAAACCTCAATCCAGGCGGACGAAGTCGCGGGCATCAGCTAGTGGTTAATATACTCGTAATTATTGTAAACAGTAGGTAGTTATAATAAAGCATTAAATTACTTTTACATCTCTCATATTCGGTAAGTAGGTCCTTATTACCCTCAAATGGAGCTTGTAGGTGACCAATTAGCGCTCTAGGGTAATAATGTAGCTAGAAAAGCCCTAGGGCGGTAAGTAATTAAAAAAAGTATGATGGTTAGATGTACGCGAACTTTTTGAAAGAGTGAAGAGTTTTTTTTTAATTACTTACCGCCCTTGGGCTTTTCTAGCTACATTATTACCCTAGAGCGCTAATTGGTCACCTACAAGCTCCATTTGGGGGTAATAAGGACCTACTTTACCTCACAATCGAGATGTAAAGCAGAGTAGTAAGCTCGGATGTAAGCATCAATTGGACCCTCGAACTATAGGCGCCCTCCCTGCGCTCGTGCGCCTAAATATCTCGGGCTGCAATTGATGCCTTACAGCCCTTGGCTACTAATCTACTATTACATCTCTCATATTCGGTAAGTAGGTCCTTATTACCCCCAAATGGAGCTTGTAGGTGACCAATTAGCGCTCTAGGGTAATAATGTAGCTAGAAAAGCCCTAGGGCGGTAAGTAATTAAAAAAAGTATGATGTTTAGATGTACGCGAACTTTTTGAAAGAGTGAAGAGTTTTTTTTTAATAACCGCCCTAGGGCTTTTCTAGCTACATTATTACCCTCGAGCGCTAATTGGTCACCTACAAGCTCCATTTGGGGGTAATAAGGACCTACTTTACCTCACAATCGAGATGTAAAGCAGAGTAGTTAGCTCGGGTGTAAGCATCAATTGCACCCTCGAACTATAGGCGCCCTCCCTGCGCTCGTGCGCCTAAATATCTCGGGCTGCAATTGATGCCTTACAGCCCTTGGCTACTAATCTACTATATTTAGAATCAAACTAATCTGTATTGTAACTAAGCTACGTCGCGTTGTAAATAATATTATGTGCCTACTTAAAATTACATGCGAAATCATTTAATTTATTTTAAGATACAAAGGAAAATAATATTTGCCAAGCAAGTTTCTTGACTTAGTAAACAAAGAACCGTGTGTCGATGTCACGATTTGTTTACATCCTGCTTGTAACATTGTACTGATCACGGCTCTGCCTTTAGGAATGAATATACTGTTTTTTTTTATTGTTGATTATTTCCGATTTAAGTTTTAACTATCCTATTAAAGAAAAGCGCTTAACAAGTAACGCCTAAGGCACGAGGCACGTACATATCTATTACCTACATTGAATAGCATAAATATGATTTAGGTCAGTTTTTGGTATGGTATGTACCTACTACCTGCTAAACTTTGCACTCTGACGTTCTAAAACTAAGGCAAATTTTTTGTAATACATAGTTTTATGAGTATAACTGGGCTCTTTGAATGTGGCTAAAACAGAACAGACAAGAGATAACCTTTTGTATTTCAGTCCTAATACTTCCCCAACTTTTATCTTTTGAGCTTTCAATACTTGAAATATATGTACATTTTAAACTTTTTAAAGCACAAAAGATTGATGTAAGTATAAAGTAATAATGTTAATAATGAAAAAGATATGCGCCAAATTGAGAAACTTCTCCTTTTTTGGAAGTCAGTTAAAAATTATCTTGGTTTTCTGGGTTACCTTTAAGTTTAGGCATTTCATGAAAAACGTTCATATCTAGCTTAATGGTTATTAGTACAATAAAATAACGATCGCACACAAAACATAATATGTGGTTACATGCAATTTAAAAAAAAACATTAAAATGTGTCTGTCTTTTGAATGGTGAGTGTCAATGCAAGTAAAATTTGTGAACTTCTACTTTATATAATTTACTGTATAAAGAGCTTAAATACATACATAATAAAACCAACTTGATATTTACACAAATACATAAATAAATGAGGCAAATAAATTATAAGTCATTTTCTTCATGTTGTACTTCTGTAGTCTAAAACTTACTTCTTCATACACCACTTCAGATATAGACTCAAGAGCTAGCATAATATAATGCCTACTAACAATAATTTACACTCAGGGACAGTGCATACAGCCAGAGTGTGTATTTTTAATAACAACTTAAGTAAACTAAGAAAATTAACTTAAGCTTTATATGTATGTTGATTTCTGACATAAGTAGTATACTCAACAAGAGAACCCTCTGTGCAACAGGATCAACCATAACTTAAGCTCTTCATATCATATTTTATAATAAGTAAGTACTTATAGGTTTTAGTTGTAATCGAGAAAGACTCTGCTCCATTCCACTCTGACAGTGTGCATCGCACCTAAGCCTCTAAGGGCTCCCAAACTTTTAGAAAGTAACTATGGTTGATAATGAAAGGAGGAACTAATCAATATCGAATATTATATATGTATAAGTATGTTATTCCTGAACTATTTGGACAGGCCAAAAATAGTGGGCTTTCTCACTGAAACAGTACTATGCAGAGAACACATTCAAACCTATTTAGTTTCTGTATTGTAGTACAGAACAAATCTCTGAAAATCTGTAAATTCTCTAATGTAATGAGTCTGTAAATTTTTATTTACTTACTAGCTGATGCCCGCAACATCATCTGCATGGACAAAGTTTTTTTTAATTCCTAAGGGAACTCTTTAATTTTCCAGGATAAAAGTAGCCTATGTCACTTTCCAGGTTCTTGACTATACCCATACAAAAAATCAAATTGAACCATTGCTCTGCTGCAGCATGATAGAAGGACAAACCAACAAACACACTTTCGGATTTATACTTAATAGTAATATGATGTGAACACAAAGTAACACAGTAATGGATATAGTTAGACTTACTTATGCTTTAGAAAAATTTCACAAAAGCACCAAATAAAAAAATATGCAGCATTTGAATCAACCAATTTAATGACTATCAAATATTTGGGAACCCTAGCACTACAGTAAGAAATTAGCAATAACAACTGCACATAAAGCACAAAGACACTCTCAAACTGTGTTATACCAGTTCATTTTTGTTGCCTGTTGTCCGTTGGCCTCTTTTCCGGCATTCTGCTCTGAGTTGCTCCTTATTCATAGACCCCAAGATTTCTGGGCTCAGATTTTGGCGAGTCTTGCCATTGTCAGTAAATGAATTCTGACGAGGTATAGCGAGAGACGAAGCCTGGTTGCGTGCACGTCTAGTGCTGGCCAATTTGGTCATTATTCTGAACAGTCCACTATTCAAGCACTTTATTAGACCTTTCCTCAGAGTCAATACATATATATCTTATATAGTCCTAATTATTGTCTTGCCTTCTTGAAAACACCATAATTAAGCACATGAAAACTTAACATCATTTGCACAGACATATTTATTCATATACCTAAGTACTTACATAAAAATAAATAGATAAATAGAAATAAATTAATCAGTTTTAATTGTAAATTGTGATTTATGAATGTTAAATTTAACTATTTTATCGTAAGGTTCAAGTATGTAATTTTTATAATAATGCGTATTAAAGCAGAATTAGAAACGCCAAAGTACCTACGATGTTTTATTTTGATTCGCGTACTTTTAATTACAGTATTGATTTATCGATGTCCGGTCAAGTGCAGTGTATTAGAATAATTACATTTAAAGGCTCAGTTGTTTAGGCATATATAAAACAAAAAGCCACTGACAGCCTCTAAAGAAATAAGCTTATTAATTTAAATTATTAGAAATCATTCGGAACAGTCAGCATAAATTGATGCAACTTCTAACCTAACAAAATTAAAAGTGATACCGTAAATAATACTCACATCCAAAATAAATCCAGATAAAGAAGTTATAATAGAAACAATTTTTAATGCTAATATGTTACTTATTAAATGCAAATTATAAATTCATTAGAAATTGATTAGAAAAACACACTCCTTTTCAAAAATTATCGCGAAACTAATTTTGTGTGACCAGCTTTCAAAAACTAAATTCCTTAATAAATTAATAAAACTCATGGAAAATTATAATTTTAAAAATATTGTTTTAATTTAAATTCAGCTTCCATTAAATGTATGTAATAGCATAATAAATTTATTTCACGAAAAACTACTCATAATTCTTAAATTGTAAACAAGATGTAATTATTATTAATAAAATTACGATAGAAATATCCTATGGTGCTGGGAAAAAATTTAGGATAGCAATAATATTTCATACTGACGTGTATTCATTTCATAAGCATTTCATAGACCAAATCATAGACAATAAAACAACTTTAAACCCACAGCACAGAGTACTATACAGAAATTGTATACAGAGAGGAAGCTTCATACAAACGGCTCGCGGCGACTTCACCCATACAAAGACCCAACATAGCGCAACGATGTGTGCGTGAGCTCTCACCACGCTCTCACCGACACCATAGAGTTGTAATAATATATAGGTATAGAGGAGTAACACACAGAGTATTTTTTACTTTGTATTTTACACAGGTATTTTAGTATGTGTACCTTGGAGTAACATCGCACCGCACGCCTAGTGCGCGGCGTAGGCAAGTGAACTATAGCTAGTTATATTTTTAGACATATATTAAATAGGGATGGGCAATAGTGCGCTGCAAGTGCAATGTCGATAAAATACAACTGAAAAGTACGGTACCTATTGTTTGTGTATGTTTGTACCCTAGCATACTAATATTGTTAATGCGAAAGTGTGTTTGTTTGTTGGTTAGTCCTTCAATCACGCCTCAATAGAGCAACGGAAGACGTGATTTTTTGCATGGGTATAGTTGAGGACGTATCCCGGACAATTAAAGCGGTTTTAATTTTCGTAACAGATAACTATTTTGTGATCTCAGGGAACCCTAAATATCGATTTTGAACGAAATCGGCCCAATAACAAAGAATTTCAATACGGCGCTGACTTTGTACATTTTCCTCTTTTGTGATCTCAGGGAACCCCAAAATATATCGATTTGAAGAAAATTTTCCCAATTAACAAAAAATTTCAATCTGGCGCTGTGTTAAAATGTATGATCTCATGGAACCCTAAATCGAAATTGAATCGTAATTTGAACGAAATCGGATCAATAATAACGAATTTCAAAACCTGTGGCGCTAACTTTTTTAAATTTTATAAACAATTTTCTCTGTTGTGATCCCAGGGAACGCCGATATCTGTGCCGGCGCCCGCGTCGAAAGTTTCACATCACTACACTATCATAGTCGGTGAATAGTCGGCTATCGTAGCGGGTTGCGGGGCGGTGCGGGCGGTGTTATGTTGCCTTGCATCCCACGTCTGTATCACCCCCGCGACGCGTTTAAATTTTTTGTTTTATTTTATAACCGGTGAAATGTGATGTTAGAATTCTGTTTATTTTGATAACGAGTATCATGTTTGCATGTTTCTATATCACATTTACCCATTTTTTGCACTTTAAAAACAGAATTTCGGCCACGAGTTTGCAATGGGCGCTCTCAGCGCGTGTGTTCGTTTGACTAAAGGGCTTGCTGACGGAACGTTCATTATGATCCTACCCGTGCCTACTGTGCCTACTTTGAAACACGCGCTCTTGAGTTATATTATCTCTATGACCGACACATTCACCGACACGATGTCTGGGTTCGGGCCGCCTCCGTCTGGGTCAGAAATTAAGGGCTGACGGTCGTGCGTTTAATGAAAATAAATAGAGGAACAATTTCGTGATTGAACAAGTTTACTAATTTTGTATTAAAAATAAAACTATTTAGGGCTGATTTTTCAATCGTCAGATAAAGTTTATCGGAGGAATAAATTTGACGTTTTGACAGGTTTTGTATTGAAAATCTACCAAAATGTCAAATTTATTCCTCCGATAAAATTTATCTGACGATTGAAAAATTAGCCCTTAGATTTATTTATGTAAATAGTGTTCTATTTCAACAAAAATGCCGAATACTTGCACAGTTTGCTTGAAAAGATCCAAAGACAATAAGGATGTTTCCTATTTTTTCATACCCGAGAGATAAAGAGAAGTAGGTACCTTTTTATACGTACCTACAATAAAACTATGTTAACAATAAAAAAATATTAAAAATAGGTACTGATGTTCATTAAAAAAGAAATAATTTCGTTTCTTATTGTCTAATTTAAGTATTTGTTGTTCAATTTCAGGATATAACTGAAATTATACATTATATAACTATGTATAATATTTTTATTTTTTCCAAATTGTTGACATGCATCAGGTGACAACCCTAGCAGAATAGGTATACATTTTCGACTTTCTGAGGAAGCTTCCCCTCTGATCGGATATATATACTCGTGTGCCCACAGACATCTAAAGGGAAGTTTAAGCCATAGTATAATTATGTAATTGAATGTACAACCTGCTGGGGCAATCATTGGGGCAATCGGCTAAAAATGACAGCTACAGTGTAACGATCGCAATCACCTCTGATTGGTTAACACTCTTCCACTATTGGACAAAATCCATTGACGCAGCAAGAATACCATAAATTCAGCCAATCACAACAATTGATACTGTAACAATGATTGATGCAGGAATTTCACAATCGCCCTACTGGTTTAAACTTAAAAGGCTATAAACCTCACTTGCACTAGCTATAAACTGTACAGTAAACTGGGCTGTTTAGGTACCTATATATTGTGTACAATGCTTTGAATAAGTATATTATATCAAAGGTAGGTACAATGAATAAGGAATAAAGCAATAAATATCATTGACTGTGTATAGAGTAAATATTATATATATTAGGAACTCATTAGGAAACGAAGAAGTAACACGTATAACGTAGGACCTACTTACTTACCCCACCCCAGCCTGCAAAATATTGATAATAATTGTAATAAAAAAAAATACTAAAGCCAGAAGACGTTATAATCGTCTTCTGGCGTAGCCTATTTGTTATGTAACTTGTATGTACCCTACTTGAGCAATTATTATTAATGCAAATTGAGCAGTTTTTTAACACTTTGAGTAATTTAAAATATACAGGGTGGCCCAAATAGTGACGTCCAAAGAAAAAATTTAGATTCCTCGTACCTAGACCTATCAGAAAATACCCCATGTATGTTCAGCGATTTTTGGTAGTTTAGGAGTTATAATTTTTTTTAGTTTTTTCTTGAGATTTCTGAGGCAGTGAGTATTAAATTTTTTTTCTTTTTATTTAGTGCTTTTTTCCGAACTTTTTTTTGTGACTTGCTATGAAGTGTGCTACTATGCATAAAATAATTACCATCATAACATTAACCCAAGTTGGAAAATTTTTGGTCGAAAGTGAAAAGTTTACGTACGACAAAAGTAGAGACGAATTTTCAACTTAAGATTAAAAATACTTAAACCTGCCTACGTCACTTCCGGCTAATTTCAAAAACTTTTGGAGTGCCTAAGCTTCCCTTATTAGTTAAAAAATTTGGTACTTTATGGGGCATTATTGTGAGAAATCGGACTTCAAATGTGGTAAGGCGGTAATTTCTGAACTTAAAATTTGATTCTTTCTGCCTATTTTTGACAATTTTATGGCTAATTGCAGAAGGAAATTTTTGCATTTAAGTATTTTCTACAAAAATAATCGATATTTTTCGATTAAGTGACATCAAGGTTACGTAAAAGTTATTTGGATTTTTTTAGTTTTTTACAGTCAGTAGGACGAAAAAACCGAATTGCACTCGGTTAGGTACTAAAATAGCTTTATCTTATTATCCTTCTGTCAATAAAGTATTGCTTTTCCGCACCTACAAGCGTTTTTTCCTGTTTTTGTCGGCAGCATTGTAAAGTATTGCTGGCAAAAACAGGTAAACAAACTTATAGGTGTGGAAAAGCTATACTTTTCCTGACCCTAGAGTACTAATCATCGCCTGGGAGGCCGCACTGTCACAGTTTTTTCGCTATAATTTCAAATCGCGCGACCGTTGCAACTCGCGCGCTCATCTCAACTCAGCACCCCTTGCAAGTCGGTGGTTAGCGGTCGCGCTCGTCTCGGGCTCTTGTGGTTGCCGAGCTACAGACCGTTGGATCGCCTGGGAGGCGATCCTTAGTATTAAAGGTAATTATTTTTATGGACTTATTTATTATTATTGGAGTTTTTGACATGACTGGTGCTAATTACATTTCTTTGATTATATACTCCCTAGATAACGCCTCACGCAATGAGCGACGCAACAAAAACTGGCCAATGTTTACAAGCGTGTGTGAGTGAGGCACGCACACACGCTTAGCGATTGCTATGTCTTACACCAGCGTCATTTGTATCAGGGAGTTACCAGCTAATGAATCTATCCCGATAAATGGGGCAAAACCTGTAAAATTATGTCATGTTAATAAAATCATAAATACTTAATAGTTTAATATTGTACTTTCAATTATTGTGTGTTTAGTTGTCTCTAGAGTTAGAATATGATTTTTATAGAATAGAAAATAGAATCGAATAAAAATCAATTACGCATTTACAAATTTATTATGTTTTATTATTTAATGTAATAAGTATAGTGTGGACTTATAAAAATACTACGTTAAATTAAATTATAATAAAGGTCTCAAAGGTCGGTATACCTGCATAATAATACCTATGGACGCAGTATGAATTTTTTTGTAACTGTACCGATTTCGTACAAAATCGATATCTCAGGATCCTTAGGCTCACAATACAGGAAACTGCAAAATTTAAAAAGTCAACGCCATTCTAAAATTTTTGTTATTGTACCGATTTCGTTCAAAATCGATATCTGCGGTTCCCTAGGATCACAAAACAGGAAACTGTTACCAAAATTTTAAAAAAGTCAGCGCCATTTTGAATTTTTTTGTTATCGTACCGATTTCGTTCAAAATCGATATCTGGGGTTCCCTGGGATCACAAAACAGGAAACTGTAACCAGAATTTTAAAAAAGTCAGCGCCATTTTGAATTTTTGTTATCGTACCGATTTCGTTCAAAATCGATATCTGGGGTTCCCTGGGATCACAAAACAGGAAACTGTTACCAAAATTTTAAAAAAGTCAGCGCCATTTTGAAATTTTTTGTTATCGTACCGATTACGTTCAAAATCGATATCTGGGGTTCCCTGGGATCACAAAACAGGAAACTGTAACCAGAATTTTAAAAAAGTCAGCGCCATTTTGAAATTCTGTGTTATCGTACCGATTTCGTTCAAAATCGATATCTGGGGCTCCCTGGGATCACAAAACAGGAAACTGTCACCAAAATTTTAAAAAAGTCAGCGCCATTTTGAAATTCTTTGTTATCGTACCGATTACGTTCAAAATCGATATCTGGGATTCCCTGGGATCACAAAACAGGAAACTGTCACCAAAATTTTAAAAAAGTCAGTGCCATTTTGATATTCTTTGTTATCGTACCGATTACGTTCAAAATCGATATCTGGGGCTCCCTGGGATCACAAAACAGGAAACTGTCACCAAAATTTTAAAAAAGTCAGCGTGAACAAAATCGGTACGATAACAAAGAATATCAGAATGGCGCTGACTTTTTTAAAATTCTGGTTACAGTTTCCTGTTTTGTGATCCCAGGGAGCCCCAGATATCGATTTTGAACGAAATCGGTACGATAACACAGAATTTCAAAATGGCGCTGACTTTTTTAAAATTCTGGTTACAGTTTCCTGTTTTGTGATCCTAGGGAGCCCCAGATATCGATTTTGAACGTAATCGGTACGATAACAAAGAATTTCAAAATGGCGCTGACATTTTAAAAATTTTGGTGACAGTTTCCTGTTTTGTGATCCCAGGGAACCCCAGATATCGATTTTGTACGAAATCGGTACAATTACAAAAAAAATCATACTGCGTCCATAGATATTGTTAAACAGGTATACCGACCTTTGACACGTATAGTTTTTTTTTTTCTGTTTTTAAATAGCGGAAATGGCGTCAACAGACTATAGAGCGTTATTTCCATCTGAAAAATAATTTCAGTTACTCTTAAGCCGCGCCTAAAGAAGTTTTACTTCAAAAATAAAGAATAAAATATTTAAGACTAAATAAAAAAACATCCGACTGCGCGGAAGCTTGCAAAACAAAAGCAATCGGTCCATCCATTTAGGCTGTAGGCTCAGCCAAACAGTTTTAAAAACACACCCACATACATACATACACACACCTTCCCTGATGTATTTTCTCCTTCTGGTGCAGTCGGGTAAAAATGAACATACATCAGTTTTTAAGACAACTATACGGGGAAATTCGCAATCCAAGACTGGCAACACCAAACAGCGACGCGTTGATTTTGTGAAAATAATTATGAATTTGTTAGTTTTGTTTTCGTAAATTACTATTAGTTTTGAGTTACTTACCGATGGTAGGAGATTTTGTTAGTTATTCGTAAACGTCCTTTGTAATTTCTGCAGATTTTGATCGCGCAGCTTGCCATTTTCACCGAAATAATCTAACGCAAAAAATGAGCCGTGCGTGCGTATCTCTAGACGTTACAATTGACACTGAGGAGTGGTGAGCGCTTTAGAGGCTAACAGTTAGCCGATATTTTTATCGACGCTTTTGAGCCGCCGTTACTCTATCTAGGGAGTATATAATCAAAGTTACATTTATGAAAAATATTATTTTGTTTACAGATGTACCCATCCGATAGTCAAATAGAAAAATGGTTGATGGAAGAAGGCTCGGCCAGTGAGATTGAGGATAATTTAGAAGAAGAGTATGATTCCGATGACAGCGTTGCCGATCCTACCTTTGTTCCGACCGATTTTTATGAAAATGATTGTGAAAACATCATAACACAATATGTTCCTGATCCAGGCACCCCGGCATTATTGAACAATGCAACAAACCATATTGTTTGGAACAGTGCCGGTCCTATTAACATTTTAACCTGGTGCGAGGACTAAAAATGGCGCCCCTCGAAATAAAAAAAAATGTTTAAGCTGTTGCTTTATCTTCCACCAGAAAAAACAGTGGCTTCTGATTATTCTGCTGTCAAAAGTTCGTTTAACCAGTTTGTGCGAATACCTACCTATAGGTATGTGAAGTGGTGAACAACTGAAATAGTAGGTACATTACTGCAGCGGCCAGCAAAAGAGGCATTGACGGAAGAACGTGTAAATGTGGGCCGAGGCGCAGCCGAGGCACACATACGTGAGTCCATCAATGCCTAGTTGTGGCCAAGGCTTGTATAGTACTTTTCTCAAACAATGCGCGGAAATTTAAACTAAGTAGTACTTACCTATAGGCAGAAATGTCCAAAATCAATCGCGAACAACGAACAACTAGGATATTTTTTTCCCGAGTTCATTTGTTTCAATAAATAGCTCCCTAATTGCAAGAATTCATCACACTTAATTGTATTTACTTGAACTCATTTTAGCAAACACAAATAGTTTTTAAAATCAATAACGAACAAAGTAATAAATAATTTTCCATCATAGTGTTCATTTGTTTTTTATTTCAATAAACAGCTTATGCTGGCTCTGACCACGTTGTGCACCAACACCGCAACCAACCATTGCCAACCCGCGCCCCTTCCGCCATCCGTCACCAATATGCCCTCTGTACGCTGGCCCAGCTGTTGGCCAACATGTTGGCCTAACGAGTAGAGCATGCAATTCGAAATTTAAAAAAAAACTTTTGTCCTTGGTTGTCAAATTTTGGAAAAAAATATCGTTCCATTTTTAAATTACTTAAATTTTAGGTAGCATATAGCCTTAAATTAAACCCTTTAGTAAGTAAAAACTTCAATAACTCAATATTTAACGATTCCCTTCGTCTTTATCTTATCGACCTTTAACACGACCGCCCTGTGGTAAAACGACTTTTTCCAAAAAAAATATAGCCTATGTTAATCGAAATGATGTAAGGATTCCAACGATACCCCATATGTCCAAATCTATTCAGCAGTTCAAAAGTTATGGTGGAATAAAGAAAGTTACATACATAGGTAGGTACATGAACCCTAAAAACATCACACTTTTTTTTGGGCAGTCGTGTAAAAATGGCGCATTCAAGCCGGAATCGGGCATCAACGATAGTTTGCTCGAACGCGAACGAAATACATTAGAAAGGCACTTCTATAACCTCTGGACTGGCAAAGGCAGTTAGACTGTCGGCAACTTTTACAACCGTCAGCTGGCATCGACAGTCTAAAGGCCGCGCGCGACCGCACGGCATCTGGCACCGACACCTTTAGACTGTCGATTTTACCTTGGCCAAACTTCCTTGTCCAGCTTGGTATGTGCGTGTGTATAGCCTTCTTAAATACATTCCGAACTTAATCTATGGCAACTTTCAATCTCTACATCGATTATAGGTATCATTCTACGGCGTTTAAAAAATGAGTCTACTGTCTCTGTATTTTCATAACTTTGTAACCACTATTGAAGAGCACTGTAAAACAATATGAGGCTCGACTTTTGATCTTATTCCAATGAGGTTAAGGAACTGATGTTTTTAACGAGCACATATTGTACCAGTGGTTTTATTTTCAAACAATGACGACAACAACGACAAGAGAAACTCGTCATACTTTCAAGGACATTCTTTGACGTAATTGCTTATACTGAAGTAATTGAAATAGATAGGTACTGACAAGTATAGATATAATTATAGCTTATTTCATAACGATTCTATCGATACTTAGTTAATATGTAGGAGTCCAAGGATTTTAGAGAAATCATAGTTTTAATAGCTCGCGGCGATTTAACCTTGAACACCCGCTGCGGTCCCCCCGCTTGTTGTGACAGTTCTAAGTATTATCTGTCAGCTGACAATCTCAAATTTCAAGATGGCGGTGCCAGTTGAGAGGATAAACAATACTCACCTCTGGTTTTATTTCGAACTAGCTGATGCCCGCGACTTCGTCCGCGTGGATATACCAAGTTTCATCGAAATAACTTGAGAAATGTCGGACTTTTATACAAACTTTCAACCCCAATTTCACCCCTTCGGGGGTAAAATTTACGAAAACTGTGAAACAGGTATTTCTTCATTTTTAACCGGTATCTTGAATACCAAGTTTCATCGATATAACTTGAGAAATGAAGGACTTTCATACAAACTTTCAACCCCTATTTCACCCCTTTGAGGGTAAAATTTTGAAAAACTGTGAAACACAGACATACGTGTTTCACAGTTTTTCATTTTTATCCCGCAGCTCATATACCAAGTTTCATGGATATAACTTGAGAAACGAAGGACTTTCATACAAACTTTCAACCCCAATTTCACCCCTTCGGGGGTAAAATTTACGAAAACTGTGAAACGCGTATTTCTTCATTTTTAACCGGTAGCTTGAATACCAAGTTTCATCGATATAACTTGAGAAATGAAGGACTTTCATACAAACTTTCCACCCCTATTCCACCCCTTCGGGGGTAGCATTTCGGGATAAAAAGTATCCTATGTCCTACCTCGTAGTATGGGCTCAAATCGTGCCAAGTTTCGTTTGAATTCATTCAGTAGTTTTGGCGTGATGCGCGGCCAAGATACAGACAGACAGACAGACAGACAGACAGACAGACAAAAATGAAAAAAATTACAGATTTGGCTTCAGTATCGAATAATGAGTGCCCTCCAAAAAAAATTTTCAAAATATCTTCAATGTACAGAATTGGACATGTTACAGTTTTATTATAAGTATAGAAGTATAGATGCATCACTATATTATAATAATCTAAGTACGTACTATTATTAGCAGTTTACCACAATGTATACAAATAAATAAACTCGCGCGCGTTTGAATTGACAATTCAATAGACAAGCCTGCCTAGTGAAACAAGTGACAGCCGAAAGTTCACACCGCGGCCCGCTCCCCAGCAATTTTGTTCGTGCGTGTGCGCGACTTCGGTCGAGCGTCTTTTGTTTCACGTTTTGGTAAATTTTGGTTCATTTTAGCGCCCCCCCCTTGAAGGCGCCCGGTGCGGTCGCACCGCTCGCACCGCCCTAGGACCGGCCCTGGTTTGGAACATCGTTCACCTAA
The DNA here is from genome assembly GCA_917051295.2 of Erebia ligea. NCBI lineage: Eukaryota > Metazoa > Arthropoda > Insecta > Lepidoptera > Nymphalidae > Erebia > Erebia ligea. The sequence continues at coordinate 13,104,977 of OU785228.1, forward strand.
TTGCTTCTCTTGTGACAAGAAATAAAAAGAATAATTTTAAAGTTATGTGCCATAAAAATTGTAATGCAAGTTATTAGATTTTTATAGTGATCTCACCAGACTGTTAATTTACTTTTAGAAAATGTTAAATTATTTAAAAGTTTAAAGAAAAAAATAAAAAAAATCATACTCATAAGACATCTCTGTTTTGCCAAAAAATTTATGTATTGCGTTAAGTTTATAGAACCATACAAGACTGTATTGATTAAGAAAATATATTTTTTGTTAATTCATTTAAAAAGGTAGAGGTTGCCCTATTATGTAAAATTTATTTTTTTTACTTTTTAATAAAGACATAAAAAACGACTTGTTAGGGTTCCGTAGCCAAATTTGGCAAAAACGGAACCCTTATAGATTCGTCATGTCTGTCTGTCTGTCTGTCTGTCTGTCTGTCTGTCTGTGTGTCTGTCTGTCTGTCTGTCTGTCTGTCTGTGTGTCCGTCCGTATGTCACAGCCACTTTTTTCCGAAACTATAAGAACTATACTGTTGAAACTTGGTAAGTAGATGTATTCTGTGAACCGCATTAAGATTTTCACACAAAACTAGAAAAAAAACAATAAATTTTGGGGGTCCCCATACTTAGAACTGAAACTCAAAAAATTTTTTTTCATCTAACCCATACGTGTGGGGTCCCCATCTATGGATAGGTCTTCAAAAATGATATTGAGGTTTCTAATATCATTTTCTTCTAAACTGAATAGTTTGCACGAGAGACACTTCCAAAGTGGTAAAATGTGTGTCCCCCCCATAAAAAAAATATATGATGTACATTATCATGCAAACTTCCACCGAAAATTGGTTTGAACGAGATCTAGTAAGTAGTTTTTTTTTTAATAATTTAAAACTTACTACAGGTTTGTACGGAACCCTCGGTGCGCGAGTCCGACTCGCACTTGGCCGGTTTTTTTTTCAAAAAGTAGCCTCCCAGGCGATGAGTAGTAACAAGCAGTAAAAAAATTACATTAGTACATACTCTAGGGTTAAATATACCTACTTAATAGCACAGCACAACTAAAATAGTTATACTAAATAGGCTAAACATATTTGCTAATTACCCTTTTTAAACTAAGCTAAACATATTTCCTAATTACTTCAGTTTTCAATAATTAGTTAGTTAAATACATTAGTACCCATTAGTTACCCTGCATACTTAATGAGTGCAGTATGTTTACGTCGTAACCTTGATGATTCCGTTATCGATAACGGCCTTGCGCGCGTGCAACTAGCGCACATCCCTAGTCCGATTATGATTTATGAATTATGGCCGAGTCTGCAGCGAGACAATAACACCACTATAGTTTTCGAGATATTTTTTTTTTAAATTTTGAGGTTAGGTTCTCAAAATTCCTGCTTAACACTGATAGTTACTTTAACCTACATTTATATCTTTTATTTTAAGTAGTGGGAGAGGTTAATTTCTTAAATAGAATGGGCTACGCCAGAAGACTCGCTTCTGGCTTCGCGCTTAAAAAAAACACTCTAGGGGTAGGGCAGACAAAACTGCGTGTAGTCGGCTCGGGGCGTGCCGATTCGGTTTTGTGTATCAAGTACCTAATTATACATTATAATAACCTTTGTACCTTTTTAGTTAATTATAACTATTACCTTTAATATGTATATTACTCGATTATTAACATTTTGTAATACTTTTTAAGTTTCGAACGGAATAAAAATTAAAACATTTAAGTAGGTAATAAAACGAAACTTTATGTACCTGTGGGCTGTGTTAAGTACTAAGCATGGAACTAATAAGATAAGTACCTACGTATTAGTTCCATGGTACTAAGTAAACGCTCTGTGAGTAAACGTCACTGACATGGAGGAAGGAATTACGACTGCCGTCTAAGGAGGTAGGACTAAAATAAAAACTAAGAATACTATATTTTATCCAATTTCTGTTTATTACCATCACGTAAGTGTGAGTGAAACAAAATATCGCTGTTTGTGTCTATTCGATTAGCAACTGGTCACAAGGTTCAGATTGTCAAATTATATCTTTTATCTTTTAATACTGTCAAATTCAAAATACCCTATTCTTGTACGAATAATACGGGTCGTTAACTGTACACATAATTTTGTTGCTTAGTATTTGTTTGTTTACATTCGAGGTTACAGAAAAGATTTTTAAGAATTTCTTTATTTAAAGTAAATTTCTAAGGTGCATAAAGCTCTAAAATCAAAGCCAAGTGTCCACAAAAAATGTATTGTGCCTTTGAGGGACGTAAATCCAATAGTTTAAGAAAATAAAATGATACAGAATCTGTCGGGTTTCATCGGTGAGTTTTGGCAATGGTTCTTGTTTAAGACTAAGGATTTTACTAGTAAATAGGTAAGCAAAGGTAAGAAAAAGTAAATAAATATGTTTAAGTACTCAATTACATACTTATTTAATAATAATAATGATATTTCGCCAAAACGCTTTTAGGTTACTAGTGCTGTGAAATAGATTATTGATAATTATTGCACTAGTACGTACATACGAGTATTATGTACTCTCTAATCTCTATGTTGTAGATTTCCTTAAAAATGAACTAATAAAAAGGAAATGGATAGAAATGATAAAAAGACCTAATAGGATACCGCGGCATAACAGTCGTATTTGCTCAAAACATTTCACAGAAGACTCATTTTTGCCAAACGAATACACCAAATGTAGGCGACTGAAATCAAATGCTATACCCACTATAAATTTACCCCAAGAAATAGGCGTTATCACGACAAGAAAGTTTAATATTTATAAATTAACTAGCTGACCCGGTGAACTTCGTACCGCCAACTTATCTATAAGAATAAAACAAATAAACTATCCTATCTTTTAAGTTAGACCAAATTACAGATAGTTACGAAGTTTGATCAAAATCGGTTCAGTAGTTTCAGGGTTTATCCCGAACATACCTACATCGTGACACGAGATTTTTATATACTTATATAAGATCGGATATTATATTGTACCAATTTTTACCCGACTACGACAAAGCCCAAAGGAAGGGTGAAGTATGATTTTAGCTGTCGATGGTATTTAGCTATTTACGAATGTTCCTCCGTTACACCTTCATGAAGCAATCATAATCAAATTACGAAAGTTGGTGGTATTCTCTAAAATTGATTGGGTGTAACGATCGCAATGGCTTCCACTCTCCCGCTAAAGGTTAAAATGCATTGATACACCAAGAACGCCGTAAATGCAGCCAATCAGAGGTCATCACGATTGTTACACTGATGCAATAATTTTTAGATAATACGAGTTTTTCTAATTAGAATTCTTTTTCTAATTTTTTTCTAAAACATTAGATATTTGCGGTATTATACTGTCATCATTTCATTTTGAAATGGGATATTTGGAAGACGATATTTTGGGCAAATTATATTCTTTGTACATGTAGTATGTAAATAAAATAAAATATATTATTGAAACTTACTAACTAAACTGCATTTTAATTAATAACCCCGTGCGTAATTAGTATAAGGAGTGTGGTGCCAACCACGTAAAAATTTTTTTTAGTTTTAATTAATTTAGTAACTAGTAACATAGTTAAAATTTTACCTTCTTTTATAAATTATTTAGTTGCTATTTGGGTTTAAATAAGGTTATTTATTATTATTTTTAGTATTAAATAAATAAATAACAAGAAATTTGTACTGAAAAAACTAGAAGTTTAATTCGCTATAATCCGCCACAGAATTATACATTCTGTGGCGGACAGACGGTAACCCTATAATTTTTGGGATAAAAATATTCTCTAAGTTAGGTATCCCAGCCGAGCGATCGCGTAACTTCTGCATCAATCATTGATACATCGCAATCACCTCTGATTGGTTAACACTCTTCCACTATTGGACATAATCCATTGACGCAGCAAGAATGCCATAAATTCAGCCAATTACAACAATTGATACTGTAACAATGATTGATGCAGAAGTTACGCGATCGCTCGGCAGGGCAGAAAGTATGTCAAGTTGCAATCAATCCATATTGCAACTTGATAGTAAGTATTCACTGGTTTGAACGTGATCGGATAACAGGCAGCCAAAAATAAAAAATAAACTGTAGGTAACTGTAAACTTTTAGGTTCTTTATGGATACTAAAGCATTTTTAATTCAATGATTTTATGAACTAATTTAATTTAATTACATTAAAAACAAACAATTTGCACACCATTATATGGTAGAATATGTTATGGGAATTACCACTTTAAGATCTAATTTGTACCCATATTCCTGCAAATAAATATTATTTATTTATTTATTTTATTTCCTCTATTAAATGATTTTTTATACAAAAATCATCCCTTTATATTTGATAGATTACGATTGACAATAATATACATAATCAACAAATATCCGACCCATCACTAGGAAAATCCTACCTAGTGACAAATTAAAAACACAATCTTACTTCTATAGTCTTCATATTTCTATGGGAGGCCTGAGCCTTTAATCTATGGCAAAAACGTCAATGAGTCTGTAATCTATGGCAAATGTCGTAAGACATTAGACAAAGGACTAGTAGGTAGGTACCTAGCACGTACCTAGTAGATGCCTAGTAGTAACCACTAACCAGATAGACCTTTTGTTTCTGGTCGGTGAGATAGACCATACGTAGACGTAGACCGGTCACCGGAGACCGTGAGACGTTATCGTATTAATGAAATAGTGAAAAGTGGTGAATAATGGGTGAATATTTTCGAATTTTCAAAAAAATATTTCTCGAAAAGTATTAAAATTCGGAGTAAAATATAAAGCTGAGCCCTTACCATATCAAGGTCTTTCTGTAAAAAAAAATATGAACGTCCAACTCCGCGGCCACGTAACTAAACCTGAGCCAAATAATGATCTAAATGATTTTGTGCCATCGATTTTAAGACCGAGGGCAGTCAGAAAAGTTCGTGGGAACTTGTCACTAACACAGGTATGAAAACGTTTAAATCTAGGTTCTACATAACAAGTGACCTCAAGCAGTCATGCCTGTTACGACGATTTTGTTTCCAGTGTACCTTACGCTAGCATACTCTACCTACCTAGGCAGTCTACGCATGCTTAGTAGGTACTTATGTTAAAAGTAAACACCGTATAACGCCTTGTCCAACAATAATTATTAGTGTAGTGTCTTTAGACATTTAGTCATAAGTGGGGTCATTTAGAGAAATCAAGGCGTCTTCATCTGATACAATACACATGCAGTCAACAGCTAACTTGAAGAAGTCGCATGATTTATGACTGTAGGTCTTACATGACTGCAATATCATTATGGGCGATAGCGGCGTCCCATGACGGAAACTGAACAACAATACGCAGAACGACACAGCAAGCAGTAACAAAATCATGTGCAATTAATTTTGAACTGTGGTTTACATTTTATCATTATTTATGTAGGTAAGCCATCATAAAAAGTAACAAAAACTATATTTAAAGGACATTAAATTAATATATGTATAAAAATAAAAACCATATAATATAAAATAAATCAAAATAAAATCTAGATTAACTTACCCCCTGAATACTAAAACCTGCCCCCCTATTACGTAAGAATTGTTCATCAAACGTTAAAGATTTTTGTCAAAGTAAAATAAAACCATAACGGCATTGAATTAGAGCTCAATTTCGTCTGCCCATTCTTATACGTTTAGGTATGTACGATACCCTAAACGTATAAGAATGGGCAGACGAAATTGAGCTCTAATTCAAAGCAGTTATGGTTTTATTTTACTTTGACAAAAATCTTTAACGTTTGATGAACAATTCTTACATGATTGGGGCCCTGATAGCTAAAAATTACCAACAAACACAGAAGCAGCAATTTTCGCATACTATTCTTATGCAAATACTTGGCAGTTTGCTATGGCAGGGTTGAAAACGAGATGTTGCAAAATTCTGTAGGGTTGGCACAAAAAAAAAATGGTAGATTTCGGTAGATATTATTTTTGATACCTAACCTTCTGTTCTGAATGATTGCAATATAACTCTCAATTAAATAAACAGGTACAAACATTGGTTACTGTATCATTTTTGTGAGGACATTTTAGAAAACTAAAATTCAATAAACTAACGTGTCTGCAATCAAAAAATCATAACAATTTTATTATCATCTATAGGTATTCAATCATTTTGTAGTCTTACTTTGGCCACCATGGAAATGCGGTTAAGGGTTTTTGTCTTTATTTTTATTATATAAGAAATTATTTTTATCATGGTGCCATCGTCAAGTGAGTGAAGTAAAAGTATTAATATGAGAAGCAAATGAGAGAGCAAAAAAATATGAGAATCATACTAATATTATAAATGTGAAAGTGTGTTTGTTTGTTGGTTTATTGGTTTGTCCTTCAATTACGCCGCAACGGAGCAACGGATCGACGTGATTTTTGGCACAGGTATAGTTAAGGACCTGGAAAATTCAAATGTTTTTCAAAATTCAAATGTTTTTTATTCAAATAAGCTTTTACAAGCGCTTTTGAATCGTTATAATATGAATCTACCGCTGGTTCGGAATGCCATTCCGAACCAGCACAGGACAGCACAGGAGAGTGACATAGGCTACTTTTTATCGGAAAATTAAGGAGTTCCCGCGGGAATCAAAAAACTTAAACCACGCGGACGAAATCGTTCAAAAGCATCAGCTAGTGCAACATAATTGCATACTATGCCACATTTTAAGATGGTTTTTTCTTTTTTCAGAATTCCACTGCTAGTCGCCTTTCACTGTCCTTAAAAAGAATTAATAATAACAACAGTGTGAAGAATTTAAATAAGGTATGTATAATGCATTGTAAAATAATATCCCAGGTTGTATGCCTGACAGACTAATAACAGCCTTTGCACTTTGCTACACACCTAGTTGATGCAAATAATTCTAAATCAAGATGTTCGATCAATTTTTTTTTAACCACTACAAGTTAGCCCTTGACTGCGATCTCACCTTGATGGTAAGTGATGATGCAGTCTAAGATGGTAGAGAGCTAATCTGTTTGGGGCATATCAGTTGTATTAAACCCATACCCCTATTCGGTTTCTACACGACATCATACCGGAACGCTAACTCGCTTGGCGGCACGTCTTTGCCGGTAGGGTAATAACTAGGCCACGGCCAAAGCCTCGCACCCGACCAGACCAGGGAAAATTCAGAAATTATAAATTCCTAAATTGACCCTGCCGGGGATCGACCCCGGGACCTCTGTACATTAAGACAACAGCGCTCAAGACTGCGCCACAGAGGTCGCCACACTTGCACTAAAGACTCGATGGGATGCTTGCAGTATCCTTGAAACGAGTACTGTGCCTTGAACAATCAAAAGTCATCACTTGTGAGTTGTGACACATATTTAAATATTGTATTGTATGTTATTCATATTCAAAAGTTATTCTGAAAATTAGAAAGACAATTTTTTTTCCTTTCTTTCTAGAGTTCACTTAATAATCAAAATCCATATTTTTTATCTAAAAGTCTCATTATCTTGCTAGTCAAGAAGTTGACAAAAATTTGAAAGATGGTTCAAACTCCACCTGTTACAAGTTACAACCACCATTTTTCCAACCAGATGCCTGTTCTACTTTTGAAGAGGCATCTGTAGGTATAGACTATTTGCATAGTCTCATCACAGAGAGTCTCATATTATATTCCCACAAGAATTTAGCTCATTGATTTGATTTAAAGTAATTTTATGTATTTTATCCATTACAGGTAGAACCTAAAACCAAAGAGAATTTGTTGAATACTGGTACTAAAAATAATCTAAGATCTTTTTGTGAAGATTCATTTACTGTAAGTAGGTACTTACTATGATAGGTATCTAAAGTTAGCTTTACCTAAAAACTGATTGCATATTATGAGATTGAGATCTTTAAATTCATAAAATAGTACTGGTTACCTGTTGGGAAGTGATGATGTAGCCTATGGTGGAGCGCATTTGCCTATGATGTCTGTGACATTGTATTGTTTGCTGACAACATCACTTATTTTTAAAGTGGATAGAAACAAGGACAATTTTGACGATGTAAACAATGCAATATCACACGTATCACACTGGTTTACTGTCAATAATTTGTTATTGAATGCTAAGAAAACCAAGTGCTTAGAGTTTGTTGTACCTAATGTAAAGAATATTGATAAAATTATAATGATAAATGGAGAATAACTAAAAATGGAGAACTCCACAGTTTTTTTGGGGGTGACCTTGGATAATAAGCTTCAATGGGGCGCTCATATATGGGGCATCGAACGTCTGAGATACGCGGGCACTCATCTACCTAGAGTATTGTCGATGTTTTACTCGCTCTGCGTTAGCCACTCGTATATCCCTGGTGACATGATAAGGACTGTGGTGGTCCCCATTGTTAAAAACAAGACCGGTGACATTTCCAGCCAGTCCAATTATAGGCCTATCTCGTTCGCAACCATAATTGCGAAAGTGTTGGATAGTCTGTTGGACAGGAAACTTGGCGAGACGCTTCAATTTCATGATGCACAGTTTGGGTTTCGACCGGGACTCCACAGAAACCGCGATATTAAGCCTGAAACAGACTGTCCAATACTACTTGGACGGCCACGGCCGGCTCGATCAGGGAGTTGCTTAAATCCTGCGAGGAGTATGCGGCTACACACGGGTATAACGTGGCCAAAAGTCAATACCTGATTTTTAAAGCCCCCCGTAAGCAAGTCCAGTACAAACCTAGTATTGCTCTTAATGGGACTTCACTCAAGCGAGTGATACAGTACAAATATCTAGGTCACTATGTTACGGAGGATCTTAGAGATCAGGTAGACATCGAGCGAGAGCGTAGAAGCTTAGCTGTACGGTGTAATATGTTGGCCCGCAGGTTCGCCCGATGTAGCAAGGAAGCGAAGATAACGCTTTTCAAGGCGTACTGTCAGAACTTCTACACGGGAGGCCTGTGGACTGACTACACTCAATAGGCTCTGGATACGTTGAGGATCCAATATAATAACGGTTTCAGGATACTGTTGGGCTTGCCGCGGGTTTGTTCGGCATCTCGCATGTTTGCTCAAGAGCAAACGGAGGACTTTTATGCCGTGATAAGGAAGAAGACATTTTCCCTCCTGACAAGACTGCGATCGAGCTCCAATAGTATCCTGAAGATGTTCGCGGGGAAGTTGGACTCTCCAATCCTTGAACACTTCTTCTTCTTATAGAATTATTTTGATAATATTATATTTTCAATGATTGCCTACTAACATAGTTTTAAGCTTATGTTCTACTAACAAATGGGCCTGTTGGTTGCCTCAATAAAGAAATTTATTTATTTATTATTTATTATATAGAGACACTAGCGCGAAAACTTAGCTCGGCTGCTTTTGCTGTCAGGAAAATTAGACAGTTTACCGATATTGAAACGGCTAGGCTTGTCTACTTTGTTTACTTCCACAGTGTTATGTCGTACGGCATTTTATTGTGGGGCAGAACAGCTGATATCCAATCAATTTTTGTATTGCAGAAAAGATCCATCCGTTCTATTTATAAACGTGAAAAATTTAAAGAGATTGGGCGTTTCTTCATTGGACGGCCCGGCCCGGCACCGGCACCGACACCGACAGTATTCAACGACACGACACCGGCACCTACATTCTTCATTGACCGACACCGACACCGACAAGCTGCGAACCGCGTGAGCCAAGAGCGATGGCAGCGTATAACAAATTGACGACCTCCGTGGCGCAGTGTGTAGCGCTGTTGTCTTAACGTGCGGAGGTCCCGGGTTCGATCCCCGACAGGGTCAATTTGGGAATTTATAATTTCTGAATTTTCCCTGGTTTGGCCTGGTGGGACTGGGAGGCTTTGGCCGTGGCACTAACCATACTACCGGCAAAGACGTGCCGCCAAGCGATTTAGCGTTCCGGTACGATGCAGTGTAGAATCCGAATAGGGGTATGGGTTTTAATAATAACCGCGTGGCCCTAACAGGTTAGCCCGTTACCATCTTAGACTGCATCGTCACTTACCATCAGGTGAGATCGCAGTCAAGGGCTAACTTGTAGTGGATAAAAAAAAATATATTTCTTGTATTTATTATATTTGAGACGCAAAAAAAGAACTACCTACCTATCAGTAAACGGTTTTGGGCGCATCCAGAGTAAAGCAGCTTTGATTATTTACTAATGAACTTGATCGAAAAATGCAAATGAATTGTGTACTAGAGCGACGGGGGCGCGGGGCGGGGTCACTGATCACGCCACTCGCACGCCCACATGGACGTTTGTATGCGTACACAACACATGCGCAACGATGCCGGCCCGACACCAGTGGGAGACTTGCTGCCGACGACATGCCGGCGCCGGCGCCGACGTGTCGGTGCCGGGCCGGCCCAGTGAGACAGTGTGCCATACAACTTCATACAATTATGCGTCCACTAATGTCGGTGTCGGTGCCGGGCCGGGGCCGGGCCGTGCAATGAAGAAGCGCCCATTGGTGTTCTTACGATGCCTTCACAATACATATACAATATTATAGTCTTTGTTAGGCAGAACATTAATCTTTATAAGCAAATAAGTGATACTCACAATCGATGTACCAGAAACCGCCATAAGCTTGTAAAAGCGTCATATCGTGTGCGCAAAGTGCAGAAATCCTTTGTGGGGTCGAGTATACGCTTTTATAACATGGTACCAAAAGAGTTTCTGGAGTTGCCATTACATAAATTTAAAGACTGTGTTAAACAGCATCTGTTAAGTCGAGGGTATTATAGTATAGATGATTTTCTTGATGACAAAGTTGCATGAAAGCAACCGGCTTCGCATCCAGCAACCCACAAATCAGTGTAATACCTACTTGTTACGAAGCGTATGCATTTTATATTGTATACAAATTGTTACATTTTCTGTTTTTGAAAAGAGCAACTGCGGAGTTTCTTGCCGGTTCTTCTCAGTGGAATCAGCTTTGCGAACTGGTGGTAGATTCTTACGACTTATCATAAGTGGCACAAGTTGTCCTACATAAAATGAATCATTTTCATTTTCATAATAATAAATATAACATGCCTATTGAGTCTAGTTTTAAATGTTTAATGTGTAAGGAAAAACAGAAATTGGAAGAGTACCTAGCCATATATCCTATAAATTTGAATTAGAAATGATGACGCAAATCACTTCATAATATGTGGCAGGTATGTGCAGAGGTGGACCTGAGCCTCTACAATGCATAAAAAAAAATCTTTTTCCCATGTGGAGAATTCATAATTCTGCTAAATTTTTATCCTACCCTTTATTAAGGTCTAACTTATGCTTTTTATTTTGACAAAAATGCAAAATATTGAATAAGTCAAAAAATAAAAGATTTCTATTCTATTGTAGACTGATTTGGGGGACAAGGAAAATTTAGAATATGCAAAAAATATAATCTCAACGCAACGAAAAACTGTATCTCAACATAAAGCTGCTGAAAGCAATTCTTTAAAGTTTTCGGACATTGTAGACATAAATTATGAAACAGAGTCCATCCCGTTTAGTTTTGAATCTGCAGATTTAAAAGACTGTGACAAACACTTAGAAGAAATCATTAGTGTACCATCTGATACAGACTTAAAAGACGCAACAAGCGTATCCAGTGATTTAACGCTTTTAAATAATGAAGAACGGCCAGTAATCTCTCTCTCATTTACTGTTAACGATTGTGATAAAATAGATATAAGTTCACATAAAAGTAATATTAAGAAATTATCTGTAGAACACGAAAAGGCTAAGCTAAACGTAGACTGTGAAATAATTGAAGGTTCTTGTTTGTCAGAGGTCACCGATGAAAACACTTTAAATATGAACGAATTATTAAACGAACCAAAAAGTCCACAAAAAAGAAGATCAGCCGCCGCTGTCACCTTAGAAATAAAAAAGCAGAAATTGGCAACAGGGGAACAGAGTCATCACAGTGCTGAGAAAGTTCTTATTTTAAAAACAAATGCCATTGAGAAGCTTTCACATGTCATTGTTCAGCCACCAAATTATAAATTAGTGAAACGGAAAATTTATGATAAAAATAAAGGCGAAAACGACAAACAAGAATCTGAATTTCGATCTGGAAAAAAGAATGAAATATTTAGTGTTAAAGGTCGTCTAGAGCAGAAATCTATTGATAGGTATTTCACAAGTACAGTTGGATTGCTAAGTAATGATGATTGTACCGTTTCTAACGTAAAGGAACTAGGGCGTGATGACGCACAGGAGATGAACAAGAACTCGGGTGTCGTCGACGCTAAATACGATGGACGTTTATTATTCAAGTCAAGTCGAATTGCATCGCCGAAAACACCGCGTCAACCGCAGCGGACCACTTCGCCTAGGGCTGGCCTCAAGGCTTCGCTGTCGGATGTGCCGCGAAACATATCACCGAGACCTAAGAAAGATAACGCTGGGTCATTTTCATCTAAAATACCTGTTGAATCATTGCAATTTAATCTGCCAATAAAGTCGAAATCGAACAAAAGTTCGATAGCCCCACGTTCTAACATACCCTATTATAAAATAGTTGCAGGTAATATTTTTTTGTTTAATTTTAAATTTACATCAAATAAGACCTTAACTGATCTCAGGTCGGTATTGACGATGCAGTCTTATATGGAAGTGGGCAAATCTGAATCAGGTGTGGCTGTTTCAAACATACTTAGTCCTAATCGCTCGGCGGCAAGATATTGTCAATACAAGGGGGTAACTGCCCGATCCGAGCCAATTTAGAAAATTGGAAAGTCCCAGATTGGCCTGAAACCTGATACCTTCCATTTATAAAACTTCTTTTGAAAGATTTTCCTTGTATGTTTTGTAAAACAGAATTTTGGTACTCTCTATAATTGTTTGAATATATATACAACTAGATGATACCCGCAACTTCGTCGGCGTGGCTTAAATTTTATTTCCGCGGGAACTCCTATCCTATCTCTACCAAAACTTCTACAAAATTGGTTGAAAAGATGGGCCGTTAAAGCGTAGCAGACAGAATACGCTTCCGAATTTATAATATTAGTGTGGATAGTAAATAATTCGTTTTTGTTTCAACAGGAACCCATTTTGCGGTAGACGCGTTTTCGTACGGGGAAATTCCGAACGTCAAACACTATTTTCTTACGCATTTCCATTCAGATCATTATTCAGGATTAAAGAAAACTTTCAACAAATTGCTATTTTGCTCTAACATTACAGGTAAGTGCAGATAGAACTGCAAAAGTCGCGAGCAGTTTTTGCAAATATCGACCTTATCCATTTTGAATAGAGTTGTAATTACAGCTGCCAGTAGCGATAGCAAAAGACTCATACCATCACATAACCTTATTTATATCTGAACGCTCATTAAAAAAATTGGTATTAAGTATCTGTTAAAAACTTGCTTACGGCATTTGCAACTAAATTAAACTTTCTGTGAGGATGCGTAATAAAGCATTTTCAGTTCTTATCACATCTTAGCTTATGAATAAGGCTACATTGGAATTTAGCTTGTGAATAATTTAGCATGAAGTAAGCCAACGAGGCAAAAAAGTGTCCTTATTTATAGAACATATTATTAGCGGTTCCTCTGGTGCTGCAAATGTTAATGTTAATCACTTGACCTATAGAGGGTTAGAGCAGATATAGGTATAAAACAGGGTATACAATAATTAATTTACAAAACAATAATGTCTTCGCGTTGAAGCACAATTTTATGAGGTGGCGGTTTTGATTATATTATAATATAATATAGTATGGTATAGTATATTTACTCATTTTATACGAGTATATTTTCTAAGCGGACATAAGCACATCGCGCTTTTCCATTCTGGCCAGCTATTATTTGTCTTTACAAAATAAACTTTATGCCATCGTGACATAACTATTTTTTTATCAGGTGGCCTTTTTGATTAGTAGAACATTTCTTGTTCAATTATGATAAATAATACCTAATCATTTATTTTATATATTTTCTTAGCGGACTTATGCACATCGCGCTTAGGAGTGAACCCGAAATGCATTCAAGTGTTAAACGTTGACGAAACAATAAGGATCGATGGGGTGGAGGTCACTGTGGTTGACGCTAATCAGTAAGAAAAAAACCATTTTGTTTTAAATTGGTCTGACTAGTCTTATGTATTTGCATAATTATATGACGATTCTGCCTATAATCCATACTAATCAATACTAATATTATAAATGCGAAAGTGTGTCTGTCTGTCTGTCTGTCTGTCTGCTACGCTTTCCCGGCCCATCTTTTCAACCGATATTGCTGAAATTTGGTATAGAGGTAGGTTATATCCCGGGGAAGGACATAGGCTACTTTTTATCCCGGAAAATTAAGGAGTTCCTGCGGGAATCAAAAAACCTTAATCCACGCGGACGAAGTCGCGGGCATCATCTAGTATTATAAATGCAAAAGTATATCTGTCTGCTATGCGTTTAACCGCTTTGACGATATTTGGTACAGAGATAGTTTGAATCCCGGGAAAGGACAAAGGCTACTTTTATCCCGGAAAAGCAGAGTTCTTAAAAATTCACTAATATTCGAAGGCTCACAGAATAGATGTATTTTGCGATACTTTTCCGAACTATCTTGATGAAAACCCTGTGCTTGTGTATTTTGAAATACAGCTCAAATTCGTATACTGAAAATCATTGATGTAGAATTTTAGTACCTATACTAGATGTCCGATTAGCGCTTCTAAATTGTCCCCGAAAAGTTACAGCACAAAATACGAAGGTGCTCTTATTTGCCATTAGTTTAAGCCAACCATAGCCAACATAACGACGCGTCAAAATGCCGTAGTGCTCATATAAAAATTGTGCTAATATTATTGTTATTGTTTGGCCAATGTTTGTGACAATGCGTCAAATATTGTAACAAACATTGACTGTTCTGGATACAGGGGATGCATGGAGTAGTATTGGTGTTTTAAAAGTATTGTTGTTTGTAGTTTCCTTGGCAATCCATTTCGTTGTGCAGTAGAGTTGTTCAAGCCATCTAAAAAATATATTATATTATGTTCAAATTCATTTTGATAAAATTGATATTACTGGAAACACACATACTTACCTACATAGTTACATAAGTACACATAAAATACATTGGGTACATAAATATAGTATATATGCTTTAAATAAATATTATATAAAAAAAATAGTAAAATAGAATAAAAGCCGCAAAGCCTAAATCTGAATCGGCATCAAAGCCAGTTGATTAGAGAAAGTAGATAGTTGTGGAGAGAAGTCGGTGTTTACGTAAATTTTGATATTTACAAGTTTTAATCCCGTATTTAACCCTCTTAGTGGGTGAATTTTCAAAATTTTATTATTTATTTATTAATATAAATCTCTTCGTACAACAAGATACGTTGAATAAAGAAATCCTGTTCAAAACAAGTTCAAGACATCGAAATAAAATTGTACCACTACCTAGAGGCTTAAGCTGAGCGTTGTCTGTCGATAAATTACTTTTGGGATCTATTTACCAATTTTTTGATAAATTATTTAATAAGTTCAAACAATCCATAAAAATAGAATTATCATCATGTAATATACATACATATTATAATACAAGTTATTCTTATTGTTTAACGATAGGATTCATTTGGAATGTCGGATGAAATGTTTAGTGGATTTTTAAAATGAAACTAACTAATTTAAAATATAAGTTACTCTTACTTCTTAAACAAATGTTAGGTAGTTTATTTAGTTTCCTCGTGTTTTTACACAGATACTAATGCAGATCATAGCATTGTATAGTTATAAATATTGATAGAAGAGGAAAGAGTAGGTACGTAATTTAAACCTACGTGGTTTTTCGCAGTACTACACACCAAAGCTGTATCAATTTTTATTTTGATAAATAAATTATACGGTACAGGTATAACACAAATAAGTGAGTTGCTGGGGCGCGTAAGCTAGTAATAAATATACACGAACATACACAGCAAAAAATATTCTGCAACTCCATGTCTCCATTGTTCTATTTGAATTTCGTTCCATTGAATTTTTTTGTTTTTGCCTTACTACAGAGACAAAAGGTCTTAAATATAAATATACTAAATTCGTAACTATCCTAAATGCTAAGTATTAAGGTTTATAATAAATTGACGTTGTTGATATTGACAATGTGATGCCAAGAGTTGCGTCTAGTTCCAAAATAGTGCAAAGGTACCAATTTGGCAACGTATGACGTACCTTATTGCTTACACATTAAGTTTTATTTTAATAATAAATATTTTTATACATATTTTAAAAATTACTTTTTATTTTGGATTGAAAGGTTATTCCTACCTTTTCTCTGATGACAGAACGTCTTAAGAATTAATATTTTCTAATCGTAATCTAGCTTTATGTGTTAATCTTAAGGTGCATAATTAACTGAAGTTGTTGCTAATATAATACCTTTTTCTACATTTAACAGTCAGTTATTCAAATGTTTATGTGTTGTCAAATTGGGACATTTTTGCGATAATTTTTGTTCGTGACCCTGATTCTATTACTCATTCTATTTCAATGCTGAAAATGGAATTATCAAAATTGTCCAAGTTAGCTATTATGTAAAAATTATCGCTACAGTGTAGCGATCGAATCGCAATCACCTCTTATTTATTAAGACTATTGGCCGAACCCATTGTCGTATCAGGAATACCATAAATTCAGCCAATCACAGCAATTGAGATTGTAACAATGATTGATGCCGGTTTAACAATATAGGGCGACATATAACGTTTGTCAGTTTTAAAATCTTTAAAACTTTCAAAATTATTGAGTGACACGATTCACTGGCCAGTCTCCTAATTTATTCTCTGTCCAATCATTTATTTTACTTTTGGCAGCTCGAGTCAATGATGTTCTAATGCGTAACTGATTCGATTTTCGATAACAATCGACTATATGAAGAAGTTTTAATCGATTTGACACATTGATATTTATTTTTGCTCAACATATTTTATTGTTTTTTAAACATACCCAAGCGTTTAAATGACTTCCACTTGCACAAGGACTCTTAAATTGATTTAGATAAATATTTTGATGCTGTCCCTTTTTGGCAACTACAATATGCATTTGCCAAAAACGGACAGCATTACAAAATTTAACTAAATCAGTTTAAATGTCCTTGTGCAAACGGCCCTAAGTATATTAATGTAAGTATTAAAAGAAATCATTTCTGTATATCAGTACAGTAAATGAACATGAATCAGTCAGGTCATAGAAACCATCCATCGCCAAAAATGTGTGGTGTATAGGACAATCAAGAGAGCTAGTGTTGCAGCTTCGTGACTATTTTGAAAAGAAAATTCGTACTGGTTATTACTAGATGAGTATACGAGTTACGAAATATCGGATAAAAGGGAACGTCGCTTCACTATTGTATAAAAAAAAACTGCGTCTATGAAGTATTGCCTTTTTTGTGGATGGTTGCCTGCTAATAATTATGAAACTTTATAGGCGTGTTTATGTCAAAAGTAAAATAAATGGTTGGGCAGATATAGTTTGGAGATTGTGTCAAAATGAATACGCAACATTGCCTTTGTTTTAAAATAAATCAGCGTAATCGTAATCAAATAAATATTATAAATGCTAAAGTTTGGATGGATGTATGGATGTTTGTTACTCAATCACGCCCTAACGCGACGGCTGAACGGATCTGGATGAAATTTGGCACAGAGATAGATAACACATAGGCTACTTTTTATCCCGGAAAATTAAAGAGTTCCCGCGAGAACCGAAAAACCTCAATCCACGCGGACGAAGTCGCGGGCATCAGCTAGTAAGGTCATAAATTCCAGCTGTCCAGGTGCCGTGATGCTAGTGTTCACACTGCCGAACTTTAAAAGCTTGCTTCACACTGGCGATTTCCGCGCCACACCCACTATGGAGTCCTTGCCCGTGTTTTGGAACAAGGATATGCACACCATATATCTGGACACTACGTGAGTTTATAGACAGTTAACTATTATTACTACTACTACTTACTAATATTACTTACTATAATATTATAAATGCGGAAGTTTGGATGGATGGATGGATGGATGCTTGTTACTCAATTATAGTCCGTTCAATCCACGAAGACGCGCGCCACTATTTTTCGTCTCATAAAGAATGTTGCTTTACATACATTATTTGTATAAAGTTGTGTGTTTTGGGTCGCTATTGTGTACATACTTACTTCCAATATTTTTACATTCAATAGAGTAGGTACTGCTTGCTAATGGCGCAATCATCACAATTATAAATAAGATTGGCGCGCGCTTCGTGGATTAAACGGACTATACGCCAGAACGGCTGCACGGATCTGGATGAAATTTGGCACAGAGATAGATTATAGTCTGGAATAACACAAAGGCTACTTACTTTTTATCCCGGAATATAAAAGATTTCCCACGGGAACCAAAAACCTCAAACCACGCGGACGAAGTCGCGGGCATCAGCTAGTATTATATTTTTATGAATTTTCTTTATCCAATACTAGAGAGCGCCCACGGTTTCGCACCCAGGGGAATTTGGAAAAATCCGTTCTTTTCCAATGTCTACACTAAAAGTACAATTTCAGCTTTTAAAGTCTAAGGGTTTGGGCTGGGGGTTGACACTATAACTAATAAGTTATAGTGTAGAATTAATTATTATTATTAATTATTAATAATAATTAATTCTTAATTATTAATAATTATTAATAATAATTCTTAATTATTATTAATTATTAATAATAATTAATTCTTTGGTTGAGGTTGTTTTTTTATAAACAAAGAGAAAGTGACTTTGGAGCATGTGATCTAATCTCACAAAAGATCTGAATATTGTTATCTGTATTCTGTAAGTAAAACCTGCTTGGGGGCGCCACTATTGCGTTTACAAGTCATCGAAAAATGAATTCCACTTTTTTCTGCAACATCACTCAAACAAATCAAATTAAATCAAAATTCGTCAGTTAAACATTACTCGGAAATTGTGAAACAGGCCCAAAACTATGAATTAATCATAGTACATTTTCAGATATTGCAACCCACGCTATGACTTTCCAACGCAAGACCAAAGTTTGGAAATGGCGCTATACATTTTACGGCAAAAGAAGATGGCGCTAGAAAAGGCCGGCAAAAAGTTTTCTTCTGTTCTCATTGTCTGTGGCACTTATACTATAGGTGTTTATAACTTTATGTAATATTTACCAAGATAAAATCTATCTCAAAATAATTATAGAAGACCGCAGTCTACAGGTCTACAACTTAGAACTTTTCTTCTTTTCTTGTCGTCATGGGCCATTTGTCATATTATTATCCACCATATTGATTTAAGCATGAAGTAGCTTGTTTAGGTTTAGCCGAACCGTTTAGAGTTTAGGCAAACCTCATAAAAATCGAATGAGTTGGCCTAACAAACAATACCCTCCCTTCGCTGGATGATGATCAAATCTGGGCCTAAAATGAAAAACAAATTGAAAATGAAATGATTTATTTCACATAGGGCAACTTGTGCCACTAATGATAAGTCGTAAGTCGACCACCGGTTCGGAAATCTGATTCTACTGAGAAGAACCGGCAAGAAACTCAGCAGTTGCTCTTTTCATAAACAGAAAAATGTTACACTTTGTAATTAATATACAATGCATGCGTTACGTATTACAAGTATTACAGTGGCTTGTGGGTTGCTGGATGCGAAGTTAACTGAGCGTAACTGTATTTCTTTACGATCAGGCAAAGAAAAGTTCTTCCTCGGCATGTCGCGGCGCGTAGGCTGTTCGGTGTGGGCGTGTCCGGAAAAGGACCGCGTATTACAGGCGGTGGAAGGCCACAGCTTCAGCCGCTCGTCGCCTCAGGCTTGCCAGCTGCACGTCGTTCCTATGAGGGACTTGACTCATGAGGTACTTCAGACTCGCCTCGTTAACGCCGGTCTCCTGTTATTTTACGAAGAGAAGTTGTTTCTTGTCCGGAAAAGGACCGCGTACTGCAGGCGGTGGAAGGCCACAGCTTCAGCCGCACGTCGTTCCTATGAGGGACTTGACTCATGAGGTACTTCAGACTCGCCTCGCTTAAGTCTGTCTCCTGCCATTTTACGAAGAGAAGTTGTTTCTTGTCCTGAAAAGGACCGCGTACTGCAGGCGGTGGGAGGCCACAGCTTCAGCCGGTCATCGCCTCAGGCCTGCCAGCTTCACGTCGTTCCTATGAGGGACTTGACTCATGAGGTACTTCAGACTCGCCTCGTTTACGCCTGTCTCCTGCCAGTTTATGAGGAGAAGTTGTTTATTGTCTGAAGAAAGACCGCGTACTGCAGGCGGTGGAAGGCCATAGCTTCAGCCGCTCGTCGCCTCAGGCCTGCCAGCTTCACGTCGTTCCTATGAGGGACTTGACTCATGTGGTACTTCAGACTCGCCTCGTTTACGCCTGTCTCCTGCCAGTTTATGAGGAGAAGTTGTTTATTGTCTGAAGAAAGACCGCGAACTGCAGGCGGTGGAAGGCCATAGCTTCAGCCGCTCATCGCCTCAGGCCTGCCAGCTTCACGTCGTTCCTATGAGGGACTTGACTCATGAGGTACTTCAGACTCGCCTCGTTTACGCCTGTCTCCTGCCAGTTTATGAGGAGAAGTTGTTTATTGTCTGAAGAAAGACCGCGAACTGCAGGCGGTGGAAGGCCATAGCTTCAGCCGCTCGTCGCCTCAGGCCTGCCAGCTTCACGTCGTTCCTATGAGGGACTTGACTCATGAGGTACTTCAGACTCGCCTCGTTTACGCCTGTCTCCTGCCAGTGTATGAGGAGAAGTTGTTTATTGTCTGAAGAAAGACCGCGAACTGCAGGCGGTGGAAGGCCATAGCTTCAGCCGCTCGTCGCCTCAGGCCTGCCAGCTTCACGTCGTTCCTATGAGGGACTTGACTCATGAGGTACTTCAGACTCGCCTCGTTTACGCCTGTCTCCTGCCAGTTTATGAGGAGAAGTTGTTTATTGTCTGAAGAAAGACCGCGTACTGCAGGCGGTGGAAGGCCATAGCTTCAGCCGCTCGTCGCCTCAGGCCTGCCAGCTTCACGTCGTTCCTATGAGGGACTTGACTCATGAGGTACTTCAGACTCGCCTCGTTTACGCCTGTCTCCTGCCAGTTTATGAGGAGAAGTTGTTTATTGTCTGAAGAAAGACCGCGTACTGCAGGCGGTGGAAGACCATAGCTTCAGCCGCTCGTCGCCTCAGGCCTGCCAGCTTCACGTCGTTCCTATGAGGGACTTGACTCATGTGGTACTTCAGACTCGCCTCGTTTACGCCTGTCTCCTGCCAGTTTATGAGGAGAAGTTGTTTATTGTCTGAAGAAAGACCGCGTACTGCAGGCGGTGGAAGGCCATAGCTTCAGCCGCTCGTCGCCTCAGGCCTGCCAGCTTCACGTCGTTCCTATGAGGGACTTGACTCATGTGGTACTTCAGACTCGCCTCGTTTACGCCTGTCTCCTGCCAGTTTATGAGGAGAAGTTGTTTATTGTCTGAAGAAAGACCGCGTACTGCAGGCGGTGGAAGGCCATAGCTTCAGCCGCTCGTCGCCTCAGGCCTGCCAGCTTCACGTCGTTCCTATGAGGGACTTGACTGACTTGACTGTCACTTTGAGAAGAGAAGTTGTTTCCCTATTTATGATAGTAGGATTGGATGCAATATCGGCTCTTCCTTGCTTCGCCTATCCAGTGTTAGCTGCCCAACAATTTAGCGTTCCGGTAGGATTTTGATTAGAAACCGATTTGGGCGATGGGTTTACTTAAAAACTGGCACAAAACATACCCCTTCCAAATAAGCCAGTTCCCATTTAAGCCTCCATCGTCATTTACGTGGAATAACTTGTGTGGTATTTTAGACAATATTGGAAGCTTTTTCTTGTTCAAACCAATAATTGGAAAAACCTGTCCTGCATTTTTTATAATTTTAGTTTTTTTTTTTGCAGAAACTACGCAGCTACTTGGACAGTATGCAGGGAACTTTTAACGAAGTGGTCGCATTCAAGCCGAGCGGATGGGAGAATGGGAAGAACTCTTCGTTTGAAAAGGACTCCGTTGCCATACATGGTATTTGAATACTTCTATACTTATACTTATATTATAAATGCGAAAGTTTGGATGGATGTATGGATGGATGTTTGTTACTCAATCACGCCAGAACGGTTGAACGGATCTGGATGAAATTTGGCACAGAGATAGATTATAGTCTGGAATGGTAGCTGTAGATTCATATTATTAGCCAGCGGTAGATTCATATTATAACGATTCAAAAGCGCTTGTAAAAGCTTATTTGAATAAAAAACATTTTGAATTTTGAATTTTGAATAACCAATAGGCTACTTTTTATCTCGGAAAATTTAAGAATTCCCGCGGGAAACGTAAAACCTCAATTCACGCGGACGAAGTCGCGGGCATTAGCTAGTTTGAAATATATAAAATGTAGCCTATTAATTCAGAGTATAAGCTACTTATAAATAAGCTATCTCCTTTCTAAATTTCAGCTAAATGGTTTAGTCGTTGTGGTGTGAAGGACTAACAAATGTCTAAACATTCAAACTTAATTACAAACTTTTACATTTGTATTAATTACTAGCTGATGTACCTATGTGATTTCGTCCGCGTGGTTTAAGTTTTTTGATTGAACTATGTACTTACTTAATTTTCCGCGATGTTTAGTGTTGCTAATCGCTAAAGATTAAATAATTGCACCACTGAAATTAGGATAAATTCGTGTATTAAAACTGGTTAAATATTTTATGTGCTTTACTTTCACTACTGGTACAAGACCAGTCCCACTCCCCATACAAATCTGAATCGTCTCCTTTCATCTAGATCCGTTAAGGCATGATTGAGTAACAAACACTCACCCATCCAATCTCGCATTTATAATACTAGCTAGTGGTTCGCCCCTAACTGAGACCTCGCGGTATCCATAAACCTGTACAGAGCGCCATCTATTGACATCATTGTGAAGTTCTGTTAAAAATACGGAAGCTCATTAAAAATTAAATAATTTCGTTTCCTTATAATATTTATCTAATTTTAGTATTTGTTGTCCAAGTACAGGATATAATTCAAGTAATTGATAAGTTTCAGGCTCAGCCTTTCAGAAAATTGAGAGTTCTGAGGTCAACTTTGGACGTTAAAAATCTCCACTTTGAAAGCCCCCCATTTCGTCAATTTTAGGGGAAAAATTAAAAAAAAAAATATTTTTGGACTCTATTCCTAATTATCTTTAAAATGATATACCGCAACCCTATGTAACGCTATAAAAAATATTTTACTTCGCATTCGCTTCTATGAGAGCCCCCCTGAAATAAAGATTTTTATAACTTTTAAGCCATATTCGGCGGGAGGAGGAGGAAATTTCGCTTTACATATTATATTTCAATTTGAAGTAATTACGTTCAGTAATTCAGAAGTTCTGACAGACGGACGGACGGACGGACAAGTGCAAATTCATTCAAGTAGACTCAGAGACCTTCGCTTCGCTCGGTAGAAAAAAAATAAAGATTAGCAGGGTTGTTTCAATATAATTCGACTAAGTTAAATAAACATCCACAGGCATACCATACAGTGAGCATTCGAGCTTCTCAGAGTTAATCCGGTTCGTGAAGTTCCTCAAACCAAAGCAAGTCGTACCTACTGTGGACATTTCGGGAGGCATCAAAGCTGTTCAGGTAAGTTCTAATGGATGAAAATAAAATTCCACAGGCATAATTATAGCGAATCAGCGATCACTCAAACAAACACACACGAATAAACATGCTGCATGGGTAAGATGTTTTACAATACTAGCTGATGCCCGTGACTTCGTCCGCGTGAATTGAGGTTATTCGGTTCCCGCGGGAACTCGCTAATTTTCGGTGATAAAAAGTAGCCTATGTGTTATTCCAGACCGTTCAGCCGTTCTGGCATGATTGAGTAACAAACATCCACCTATCCATCCATCCATCCATCCATCCAAACGTTCACATTTATAAATGGCATTTTTTTAAAATTGATATTATATACCAGCGCTTGGCTGGCAAACTTGCTGGCAAGTGGTGATGCAGCCTAAGGTAGAGTGTGCTTATCTATAAGATGCCTATTCACTCTCGATTTGAAGATACAATGTTAGAATGTTAGATCAGCTATGGTTTTTGCTTACTACATTTTAGTGATATGTGCTAAGGATACTAACTATATTAATTACCGTTTGCAGAAATATTTCCCGTGTCCACTGGTGAACAAGGACGACATCCAGTGTCAGAGTAAACTGACTGATTTCTTCAGCATACAGAGCCGAAAGCCAGCAGCTGGCGTTACTTGATCGGCTACGAGTTAGTATTACTTTTTGAGTTTTTTATTGTATTACTATCCTTTTCATAAGGCTCCCTGTAGAAAAGGACACACTAGATATTTTAGTGCGGCCTATTTAGTCTAAAGATAGATACATATATGGTTATGTACGTATATTTTATGGTAGTGTTTGCGTTGCCTCGAACCCCGCTGAAAGGGACTAGATTATTGGTTAAATGTTCGAAGCGAGTGGAACAAGAATAATTTTATACATGGTATCACTAGCACTAGCCGTTCTCGTACGTTGCAGTGGAAATAATTGGCAGGAACCCTGTTGTTTTATACTTTAACTAGCTGATGCCCGCGACTTCGTCCGCGTGGATTGAGGTTTTTCGGTTCCCGCGGGAACTCTAATTTTTCGGGATAAAAAGTAGCCTATGTGCTATTCCAGACTATAATCTATCTCTGTGCCAAATTTCATCCAGATCCGTTCATCCGTTGGAGCGTGATTGAGTAACAAACATACATCCATACATCCAAACTTTCGCATTTATAATATTTATTTGATAGTGTCTGACAGGGGTTTGCAATCATACTAGGTGTCTGACAATGGACAACGTGGTTTCTAATATTATTCCAAAGAAAAATATAATAAAACGGAGCTTAATGCTTTAACGAATTTGAGGTGCCACCTTTTCTACCCGATACCTTTCAAAGCAACCGCGATCCAAACTTCATACTCGGGGATCGTTTATACCTCTTTTAGAGACATACATAGAAAAACTTTCAGCTTTAATAAAATAACGTAGGTCTGATCGTCACGGGATCTTGGACCACTACCATTCTAATCTTTTTGAGCTTCAAAGTTATAATAATAAATTATTATCAGCTATGGTATATTTTAAAAGTTTAATAAATCTATTCATTTGTTTCAGGTACAAAAACTTATAATAAGCTGCCATTTAAGACTGTGATGTATTTTTGAATTTATATTTTTATATTATAGATTATATTATGTGATTGTTTTGTTGCAGTTTAATAAAGAATTTGTCTTCTTTTGATATTTTTTCTTTTATTTTACTCGGAATTTGTTACTGGAAGCAGAGGACAGTAACTCGAAACGATATTTTCCCTATTATTACTAAGCACCCTAATTATTTTGAGTGCGTATCCACCAGAGGTGTGGCACACCTTGCTTCTTGCTAAGCTACGGATGTGATAAACCCATAAATAGAAGCGCGTTGGCTGACATCTAGCGATCTACGCTATGAAAAGCGGTTTGATACACATCAGTAGCTAAGCAATGACGTAGCACACCTTTGGCGGAAACGCATCCATGGAGTACAAGTTTTCACGTGAGCAATAGCAAAAAATGTGTCTCTGTCCGCTCATTGGTTAATATTCCAATATTCAGGAGAAAAGACGTACAGTCCGCGCTGGCTGTTAGATTAGACAAATTAAAAAATAAAAATCTGGGCTCGTCCGGGATTTGAACCCGGGACCTCTCGCACCCAAAGCGAGAATCATACCCCTAGACCAACGAGCCGCTTATCTAAATTGGTGAATTTTGGCAACAGAATTTTATTATTAATTTCAGCCGTTATCATAGATCATTATCAATGAAAAGCTGAAATAACACAGGTAAATGTATAAATGGTAAAACTATAAATTGTTTGCTTAGTAAAACCTTGGAG
Organism: Erebia ligea; assembly: GCA_917051295.2. Lineage (NCBI taxonomy): Eukaryota > Metazoa > Arthropoda > Insecta > Lepidoptera > Nymphalidae > Erebia > Erebia ligea. The sequence continues at coordinate 13,130,877 of OU785228.1, forward strand.
TAAAACACCAGTTATATTACATCACATTTTAATTTACTTAATTTTAGTACGTAACAGTTTTAATACATTTTCTATTCAACCCATTATTATGACTGTTTACTGCTTACAAACTTTTGCAATGCTCTCAAAACATAGTAATAGTATGCATAAGCAAACTAGTCGAATCGATCAGTTTGGCCTCACGACTTATCGTACACCGGGACGACAAATCATCTAGTATTATAGCTATTGAGTATTCTATTATCAGAAATAAGTTAACCATAAACTTTCGCATTTTCCAAGGGGTTATCACAATTTCGGAATCCTTTGCACGTTAACATCTGCGAAAGGATTAGTTGGTACCAGTGTTTCACAGATGGCAGCACTTGGTCGATAATATTTGTCAGCTCGTAAGGATCGCTTGCTAGATCGTACATTTCGATGAATTCCTGAAATTACAAAAAAAAAAAAATTTATTCATCGCCGAAATACCACCCTACCAGCATAGCCGTGTATCGCCAAGTACGATCCGATACGATGCCACATCGAGTGTGTCTGTCTGCCTGTCTGCTACGTTTTCACGGCTCAATCGTTTAACCGATTTTGATGAAATTTGGTACAGGGATCAGGGATAGGGGAAGGACATAGGCTAATTTTTATCCCGGAATATCAAGGTGTTCCCGCGGGAATCAAAAAACCTTAATCCACGCGGACGAAGTCGCGGGCATCATCTAGTTTAAAATACTTTGAAGCAAAGTTAGGTTCACAGACTACAGTGTATATAAACGGGTTAGGTTCTAAACAGATGTTTCATACGGACCTCATCACGTAAAAATAGTGCTACAGTGGGGCTGATTCTGTATAACACAATCTCTAAACTAAACTAAAATGGCGGCTTTAAATCTAATTCTGTCTCTTTCCGTAGGGTAGTATTATGAAAAGGGTTAGCAATATTTGTAATGCTCTAATTTTAGTTTAGTTTAGAGATTGTGCACTACAGAATCAGCCCCAGTGTAACGATCGCAATGACCTCTGATTGGTTCCGCTATTGGGCAAAATCCATTGTCGTAGCAAGAATTCCATAAATTCAGCAAATCACTCCTAATAAGATGGTAACAATGATTGATACAGGCTTAACATGATAGGACTACTGGTCAAATGTCAATAGGGATGATGACAACTCAATCAAATCAGCAACTCTATCAGATAAACTTAAAAACGCACTTCTAGTATGGAAGTTGTATGAATGAAATGAATGTTTACCTTAGAATCAGCAAAACTGCAATATTTAATGTTGATTCGCTTGGCAATGTGACGCAAACATGCGAAAGTATTATTCCTCGCGTCTTGACACTTGCAGTCATATTGCGGATAACATTCCTGCAAAAATATAATAAAAATTGTAATTTTAAGTAAGTAAGATTAGTAATTTCTTATTCTCTTTTTCCGAATTTATTATTATTTTCTATTAATCATGGTAGGGTAATAAATGTTAGGGACCGACGCAATTAGATTAAGGTGTTCTCCGAGACACGGAGGTAACGAAAATGCCTCCTCAAGCTCCAAATTTGGTTACCCATCCAGTTACCGACTTAGAATATCGTTGCTTAAAATCGCAATCGACTGATACGAGTATACTGTTGTCACTCTCATAATCATATTATAAATAGTAATATCTTTATTTAAAACATTTCAATAAGACTAGCGTAACCTAATTACTATATAAATCATGCCCGCATGGAATGGTGGCAAGAATAGTGGCTGCAATTCCGCGCTGGACAGCCAGGCAAAAAAGAAAAAAAAGAAAAAGAAAACTCCTTTTTTGCTCAAAATAAAGAGTCAGATTTCTGTCACCACATGAGGCAATTAACCGCGGTGAAATAACTCACAAGATTTTTTTAGCACCAAGACTCCATGGCCTCAGGATCCCCACGACAAACGGAATATATATAACTCTAAATAATTAAGTATATATAGTATTGATTTCATTGCCATTTAAATTCAAAGTATGACTTTTTCATAAATACTTACAGCAAGATTATCTCTATCGTATTTCCAGGGACAACTCTCATCGACAGTACCGTCTCTGCCCTCACCGTAATACTCTACTAGCATATTTCTCTCCATATGCCGATTTCCATCAAGCCATTCTATGGGATGTACCCCTTTCTTTGGTGTATTTTGTAGGTCGTTCTTTGTGTCAAATTTAATGCTACGTCCGTCCATACTTTCTGGAGGCATTAAGCCAGCTAGAGCCATGATTGTAGGGGCTAAATCAATGTTTAATATTGGTTGGTCGTCTGTGGTGTTTTTTGGTATGGTTGGGCCTCGGATTATAAGTGGTACTTTGATGTCAGATTCGTATGGCTGCCTCTTGTCGTACACTTGGGAGAATTGACCTGTAATTTTACGACGAATAAGCTTAATTAATATATTCATATCATTTCAATATTTTAAGTCAGACTCTAATTGACCGAGCGAAGCGAAGGTCTCTGAGTCTACTTGAGTTCGCACTTGTCCGTCCGTCCGTCTGACAGAGCCTTATAACTTCTGAATTACTGAACGTAATTACTTCAAATTTAAATATAATATGTAAACCGATGGCCTCCAGCCGAATATGGCTTATAAAGTTATAAAAATATTTATTAAAGGGGGGCTCTCATAGAAGGAATGCGAAGTAAAATATTTTTTATAGCGTTACATAGGGTTGCGGTATATCATTTTAAAGATAATTAAGAATAGAGTCCAAAAATGTTTTTTTTTAAATTTTTCCCCTAAAATTGACGAAATTGGGGGCTTTCAAAGTGGGGATTTTCTAACGTCCAAAGTTGACCTCAGAACTCTCAATTTTCTGAAAGGCTGAGCCTGAAACTTGATCAATTATTTGAATTATATTCTGTACTTGAACAACAAATACTAAAATTAGATAAATATTATAAGGAAACCAAATTATTTATTTTTTAATGAGCTTCAGTATATTTAACAGAACTTCACAATGATGTCAATAGATGGCGCTCAGTAAAAGTTTATTCGTTTGTGCTTACAAATATGAAATAATAGACGATAGCACCATCTTACGTGGAATAAAAAAATAGTCTACTGATAGTACCTACCTACTGATGTCTATGAATCACATTTTATAATTTTTTTACTATGAAATCGTATGCTACGTAACACCCGCTCACTGAACGAGCTGCATTTTAGTAAAATTGTAGGTATACGTATCTCATCCACGCAAGCGGATGACGATTGACGTCATCAGATTTGGCGCGTTTTAAAAAAGTAGGAGTACCCAAAAATTCAACCATCTCCAATAACTCTTTAGCTTTTTTGCGTCTAATGTTAAAAGTTAACTATTATAATATATAGTTAAGAATCCGTAACCCCGTAAACCGACATTTTAAGAACTCTTCATGAGCTTTGTGCATGAGATATTAGTATTATAACAAAAAGAAAATTAAAACATTAAAGATTAATCCCTCCTTAGTAGAATGTTGCAAAAAAAATATTAATTTTATTAAAATATAATAGTGAAATTCTCATTCTTGCCGAATACGTTTAGGTACCATTTTTACACATTTGGGCGACACTTTTTACTATATAAATCCACGAAAAATTAAAATAAATGACATAAAAAATACTAATATGATAAACACACTCTTAAAATTGGACTGTTGCAATTCGTTTATATACATTCTATACAAAATTGAGTTGAGAGTAATCATTAAAATATCTCAACACATGAAAAAGTTATGGAACTTTAAAGTTGCGCTTGCAAGTGCCGTCGTGTGACGTCACACGACCCTATCAACCGACTTTATAAAGCCGAACAAAAGAAAGAAATGGACTTAAAGTGACTTAATTGAACTAAAAGCACTTAATTTGTGTGTTGAAGATAATTTTGAAGTATTAAATCTCGGCTAGGTAAAAACTCGCTCACAAAATTTCTCACTCGATAAGATACAGCAATCGGTGTAGGTCATTGAAATAGAATGAGTAACTAAAATTCTACATCAATGGTGTAGGTACATTAAATAATTAATTTCTCAGTCATTTATTGATGGATTTAAAAAAAAACACTGATTTATTAGTTTTAATCTATATTTTACTTCCCTTGCGTTAAATATGATATCTCATCATGAAACTTCTCCCGGGTTTCGTGGATGATTGTCTACTGATAGTACAGGGGGGTTACTGCCACTGCTAAAAGAAAACTGATCTAAGCTTATTTTGATATTGTTTCCACAAATCTTACCATGACGTCCCCAAAAGTAAGCTTATTAGAACATTGTTTCCTAAGCAATTTTGTGACGTCAGTATGCAAATCATTCACTCAATTCGTACCAGCAAGTGTTTTTTGAGCGCTAGCATTATTGTTTTACGAAGGATTTACGTCATATTTAGCAATCATAAAAAAGTTACTTTCTTGCGACGGATCAACGACGGATTGACTTTGTAAACAAAGAAATAGGAAATTGTGAGGTTTTTCAAGTGATTATTCTACTGGATTGAACTAAGTTAATGAGATATAACTTTATAAAAGTGAGGTATTTAATTTTCCAAAAGTATTAAATTGAAGAATCAGGCACCCAGGGCGGTGGACGGGAGAATGCTTGGAGTATTCCTACGTGCTCAAATCAGATTCAGAAATGAGGAGATCCGTAGATACCTAATTTAATAGGTACCAATTTCGAAGAACCGACAGACGTTTGGGTCGCAAGGTGCCTTGAATGGCGGCCTCACACTAGAAAGCGCAGCGTTGGACAACCCCCCACTAAGTAGGTGGACAGACGATCTCAAGTGTGTAGCTGGGAGCCGCTGGAAGCAAGCGGCACAAGACCGTGCCCTGTGGTCTGTGGAGATCCATGCAGGAGACAGCAATCCAGCAGTGGACGTTTATCGGTTGAGACGACGACGACGATTGCGAAAGCTTTGCGATGACTGCGATCTCGGCTCACCTGATGATAAGTGATGATGCAGTCTAAGATGGTAGGGGTAGGTACAACAGTTATTAGTAACTAGCTCATGCCCGCGACTTCACCCGCGTTGATGAAGGTTTTTTGGTTCCCGCAGGAACTCTTTAATTTTCCAGGATAAAAAGTAGCCTCTGTGTTATTCCAGACTATAATCAATCTCTCTCAAATCAAATTCTCTGTCTATGTTTCAAATTTCATCAAGATCTGTTCAGCTGTTCTGACACAATTGAGTAACAAACTTTCATCTTTCATCCATCCATCCAAACTTTCGCATTTATAATATTAGTATAGATGTATTAAAATCATTCAAATGGCAAAGTAAGTAAGTAAGTAAGTGTTTACAGGGGAGGCCATTGCCTTTAGAAGCAGTCCTGTTTACCGGGTCCTATAACTTAAAACAAACTGTTATTTTTACTGACTCCCTTAGCTGCTTCATCATCATCATCATCATCAGCCGTTGTGCATCCACTGTTGGACATAGGCCTCTTTCAAGCAGCGCCAACATGCTCTTTCCTCGGCTTTCCGCATCCAATCGATGCCAGCCACCCTCCGGATATCATCGCTCCACCTTGCGGGGGGGCGCCCTACGCTCCGCTTACCAAGACGCGGTCTCCACTCGAGGACCTTTCGACTCCAACGTCCATCGGTCCTCCGACACACGTGACCAGCCCACTGCCACTTCAGCGTGCCGGCCCTAAGAGCTATGTCGGTCACTTTAGTTCTTTGGCGAATCACTTCGTTCCGGACTTTATCCCTCAAAGAAATTCCGAGCATAGCTCTTTCCATAGCACGCTGAGCGACCTGTAGTCGGTGTACTAGTCTCGCTGTCAGTGTCCACGTTTCGGCACCGTAGGTCATAACTGGTAGGACGCATTGGTCGAAGACCTTAGTCTTCAGGCACTGCGGTATGGGCGACGCAAAGACTCGACGAAGTTTTCCGAATGCTGCCCAGCCTAGCTGTATTCTCCTATCGATCTCCTTCTCGAAGCTGTTTTTGCCCAATTGGAAAATTTGCCCAAGGTATGTATACTCCTGAACAGCTTCGAGAATAGACCCATCAACATTGATCGGCTCCGGAGCGACCAGGTCATTTAACATGACCTTGGTCTTGTCCAAGTTCATCCGGAGACCGACACGTCGGGAGGCATCGTGGAGGCCATCAAGCATCTGTTGAAGCTCTTGCAGCGAACTTGCGATGATGACGATATCATCGGCGAATCGGAGGTGTGAAATGTTCTCTCCGTTTATGTTTATGCCATGTCCTTTCCAGTCAAGCGTTTTGAAGACATCTTCCAAAGCATTAGAGAACAGTTTCGGGGATAAAACATCCCCCTGTCTCACCCCACGATGCATTTGGATAGGTCTTGTAGACGCACTCTGTACTTGGACTGTCATATATGCTGAGCTGTATAGGGATTTCAACACTTCGATGTATCGCCAATCAACTTGGGATCGCTGCAAGGAATCCAGCACAGCCCAGGTCTCGATGGAGTCAAAGGCCTTCTCATAGTCCACAAAGGCGAGGCACAGAGGCTGGTTGTACTCGTAAGACTTCTGTACAATCTGCCTCAATGTGTGTATGTGGTCTATGGTGCCATAACCCCCCCGAAACCCAGCCTGCTCCGGTGGTTGGAAGTCGTCGAGCCTTCGTGATAAACGGTTCGTGATGACCCTGGAAAACAGCTTATAGATGTGGCTTAGGAGCGAGATGGGACGGTAATTTTTAAGGAGTGTTTTGTCACCTTTTTTAAAGAACAAAACCACTATGCTCCTATTCCACGCCTTTGGAGTTCTCCCGTTCTGAATAACAGAGTCAAAAAGCCTCTGTAACTCTTTAAGCAGGGGCATACCTCCTGCCTTCAAGAGCTCAGAGGTGACTCCATCTTCTCCAGGGGCTTTTCCATTTTTCTGCTGTTTCAGGGCCAGCACAATCTCGTCCACACTAATTTCCGGAAGGTCATCGGTGTAGTGGCGGGTTAACTTGGCTCTGGGATCCTGGTCACAGGCCTCAGGCTGTGGAACTTGGGTGTCATACAACTTGCCGTAGAAGTCTTCTATCTCAGCGAGAATCTCTGGTTTGGCGCAAACGGTTCTACCACTCGAGGTCCTAAGTTTGGTCATTTGGCATCTACCAAGACTTTGGGTAAACACCTTGGACCCCCGGTTTTGCTCTATAGCTTGTAGTATGTTTTGAGTATTGAAGCTCCGGAGGTCTCGTCTTATTGATCTTTTGACCTTTCTATTGAGGGCTAGGTGTTCCGCCTGAGTAGCTTGCAGATTTTCGCGCCTCTCTCTCATGAGATTCAGAGTCTTATCCGAGAGTTTGGACTTCTTAAGCACACTCCTTGTTCCACAGAACCTGTAGCCTTCATCCCGGATGATGTTAGCCACAGTCTCGTAATCCTCGTCAACATCGACAGTAGGTTCCAAAGCTTCAAACCTATTCCGAAGTTCCATCTGGAACCGCTCCGAGCCAGCCTGGGTCTGGAAAACAGTGGGCCTGAGCGTAGACTTCATCATACGACATCTTTCTAGCTTGTAATTGATATTTAGAGTGCCTCGGACAAGTCGGTGATCGCTCCCTGTATTAAACCTGCTAACCACAGAAACATCTCTAAATATATAGCGTCTGTCCGTTATGATAAAGTCTATCTCATTTCTAGTCGCATTATCGGGGCTCCTCCAGGTCCACTTCCTGTGAGGCCGCTTCTTGAAAAACGAGTTCATCAAGAATAGGCCCTTCCTCTCAAGAAAGTTTACCAGCATTTGGCCCCTGTGGTTTCGGTTACCATACCCATGCTGTCCCAAAACAGACTCAGAACCGCTTTGTGTACCTACTTTCGCGTTGAAGTCCCCCATGATAACGTTGAAGTGGGCCCTAGTGGTGTTTTCTAAGGCTTGACCAATATCGTCATACAGGATTTCGACTTCTTCATCCGAGTGTGATGAAGTTGGCGCGTATACTTGGACGACCTTTAGGGAATACCTTTTGGTCAGTCTAATTATGAGATACGCTACCCGTGCCGAAACACTGGATATCTCAACAACGTTATCAGTGAGGATCTTGTTGACGAGGAATCCGACGCCGCCCTGTGATGGATTATCTCCCTGCCGATGGTAGAGTATATGGCCCGATTCTAGGGTTGTTGTGTCCTCCCCCTCTCTACGGACTTCACTTAACCCCAAAATATGCCACCTTATCTTTCCCAGCTCTACCTCAAGCTCTGCGATACTTTCATCGAGCCTCAGTGTCCGTCCGTTGTACGTCGCCAAGGTCAGTTGGTTTTGGTAGCCCACCGTCACCCGGAGATTCTTAGCACCCCCTGCCCCACTATCCCCTTGACCGCTACCAGAGTCGGGAGAAGCGGAGCCGCCGGGAACTAGGGGCCTGTTTGTTGTTACGCTACTCATAAGGATTAATGCCCTAATCGCCACGCTGGGCAGGCGGGTTGGCGATCGCAGGGCTAGACTTGTTGCACCAGTGTCGCTGCTGCCCGACACCGGCCTGAGCCATTTGTTCAAGTCTAGGTAGTTTGTAATGGTTATACCGCCATTAGTCGGTCGCCAGAGCCTCGTTCGTCAACCAGCAGGGGGCACCACGGGCAGGTGAGGTTGGCTGATGGAGCGCTGTGGTGGAAGCGCACTCCCCTACCCCCCCCCTAGCTGCTTACTATCCATCAAAGATAACCCATTCCGGAGTAAGTCAAGATTTCCCATCATTCTAGAGATTAGGGAGGCTCCTGTTCTCCTGTCATCAAAATGGTTTAGCCTTAACCTTGGTATGGATCCCAAGTCAGTCTGGCATTGCAAGCAATGAAACAGTTGATTCATGTGCTAAGGCTGCTATACAAATGGGTTCCCATGAGCATTTTAAGAATAGCACCCAAGATCTAAGCATCTAAAACTTATCTGGACAAGTCCTGGAACACATTCTGGCACGAATCAAAAACACTTAGGTAAATTCTATGACTCAATTCAACCTTATATACCAAGGCGTCCATGGTTTTCCTTTTACAAATATGCAGATAGGTGGGTAACCTCTACGTCTGTCCACCTGCACAAGATCAGAGTTAGAGATCACTGATCACTCCCTGTGTGAATGTGGCTTAGACGAAGGTAGGTACTGTCTCCCATATTCTGTTTTCTTGTCCCAAACTTCTTCATCCCCTCTATGATGTCTTTCCATCTCAAATCCCTCGCCCAATAAATGTTGAGTGTTTGATAGTGTCCTTATTGTAAATTTCTATGTAAATATAGGTATATTATGTCTAATAATTATAATAAAAATATTTAATATTTATTTACGTTCTTTGCTTGTCATTTGTCAATTTCAATTTGACAATTGATATATAAAATAACCGTTTCGTTTTACACAACGGTAAGGAAACACGTTCGAGTTAATTTTTAACCTGTTAAAAAAAGAGCAAACAAACAATTATTACATTATTTAAATTATTAGATAACATTATAAAACTTTTTGTAAATTATTGCATTTTATAAAGGTGTAATAACTTTGTTAAGTTATAATATTTAATTAAAAATGTATCAACACTGCGTTATAATATATGCATGAAATGAAACGCGATGCAATTGAGATAGCGCTATATAAAAAATATAGCTACATCTCGCTTACTCTGAAAGCAATGAAAAGACAATTGTAGAGTATCATTCGTTCTTGCCATCATGTTTAGAAGAGTAAAACCATATTACTTTTGAGCTGTCATGGTAGCTTTCTCAGTAATATTACAATGAGATTGAAACAAGATGTTCCTGTATCATAATGGTTTTCTAAATGTTGATAGTAACCCCCCTGATGTCTATGAACGTAAAGATGAGCGCGCATCTAGACATGCTCGCCGTATGAGCTGCAACACAGTCTTAGTCATCACATTTTATAATTTTTTTATTATGAAATCGTATGCTATGTAACACCCGCTCACTTTTTTTTTATCCACTACAAGTTAGCCCTTGACTGCGATCTCACCTGATGGTAAGTGAAGATGCAGTCTAAGATGGTAGCGGGTTAACCTGTTAGGGGCATGGCAGTTATATGGTGGTCTGACAGTCGAGGGGGCAATTATAAATATTTATATCTCGAATTACCTGTTCGAGTTACGTAAACACAGATCATCAGTCAAATCGTTACGAACTAGCGCTATAGATTAAAGTTAAAAAGGTTATCTGTCTTCTTTATGGTTTAAAATAAAAAATACCAAAGAATAAAACAAAAAATACCGTTTTTTTTTTGAGAACCGATAAAATAAACATTATCACCAGTATCTTTATTTTAAATCTCTGGTTTACTCTATGGTTAGTCATTTTACGGTGGAATTCATAATCGAGTGAACGGCTCTTTTCCGAGACGTTTCAAGCGCTATGTGTCAAATTCAATCTTTTTGCATTTCATAGTCGAAAGAGACTCTCCATTCGGTCGCTAGCAGCGACTGAATACTGATTCGCCGATTTCCGCGAGTCAGACACAATCAAACGAGGCTTTTGCTATGACATGAGTTTGACATAGCTTTATTTTTGTATTTTGTGGGCTATTTGTGCGTAATAAATCTTGATTTTTAATAAAAAATCGAAGAAAAAATGTGATTTGAGTCATATACAACATGTTCTTCTAAGTTTGTACTTGTGGTAAAACCAATAAATCCACCAATTATCCAAAGTGTAGTGTAAAGCGAATGATGGCTTTACATTGATGATGAAATCGCTAATTACAGCCAGTGCATATAAAACTACGACGATTTATGCTGTCCTGATACAGACGGGTATTTCCGGAAGTTACCCTTCTCGTTCTAAGAAGAGGCACGCGCTCAGTATTTAATAGTGGGCCGGGGAGGGATTGAAACGATGGCTATTAATTATTGCCAGAAGAAAGAAGTGCCGCATGAGGACGGACTCTTGAAAGATACCACAATCGGCCAGCCTACATAAAGATGCAAGGCTAGTAGACGCAAAGGCTAATTGATGGTATACAGAATTAGGTAAACAAGAAAGAAGAAAATTTTTATAATGACTCTGTACTTATCTCATAGGACATAGGATGTTGACGAATAATACATAATATCGAGCGCAAAATAAAGGAACTACAGTTAATGTATGTACTACACAGTACCTAAAGGCAATTCCAGAACATACGTTGTTCTACTATCCTCAGTTTGAGCCAAGATCTTGTGTGAAGAAGTTAGAATAAAGGTCGTGGATTAATTCATTTGGTTGGATGACCTCATATGATATGTGCATTTCTTGAGGCGAAAAGGAAGTGGCTAGCAATACAAGAATCATAATAGCAGTCAAAAATATGAATGATGTCCTTCTTTAGCCTGGTATTAATTGTTAAAATAATATTAAATGGATTATAACATTTTGTAGTTTTCTGTACTTATTCATTCATAAATAAAAATAGAATTTTTATATATAGCCATGTATAAATGCCATAAAACTAGCTCTATAAGTACCTTCATGGTCTTTCAGTCTTGACTACTTACCGACGCTAAAAGAGGGTGTGTGTGTTTGTGCATCTGTGTATTTGTCTGCGGCAGCATAGCTCCCAAACGGATGAACCGATTTTGATTTATTTTTTTGGTTTAGAGGACTTGATCGAAAGTGTTCTTAGCAATGATTCAAGAAAATCTCTTCAGCTAGTTGCAGATTATCATAATATGTTGAAGAAAGTATGAGAGCAACTACCAATACAGGTTTGATAGATTCGAAATTTGGTATCCTATTACTTCAGTGACTAAGCAAGAACATGATAACTTTGATCTTAACATTGAATTATTTATTTAAATCAGGCAACAATATTTAATCATAATTATAACACAATACAATATAATTCATAAAATACTATAAATACAATTCTAAAAATAAGTATATTATAGTCTTATGAAGCAGAAGGAATTCTTGTTCTCGCTTCCCTGTAACGACGGTATACTATGCCCTCAGGCCAAAAGTCTGCACTGATGAACACATCTTTGCACCATGCCGGAACAGTTTAGAACGTACTCGTAAGAGCTGAAGTAGTTCTACTGGACTTCAGTTTATGGAGAGTAAGCTGCACTTTTGTTATCTGCGAACAAACATATCTTCGCGATATTTTTGCAAAGGTGCTCCAGAGCGATTCTTATACGTGCCCAGGATGTACCGTCAGCTTGGCCGTCTCTGACTTTATGCAGGATATACAAATTATGAAGTTGTGCATCACCGCTATCAAAGTGGTATTATTCGTCAGCGTTTTACCACGTAAATTTCGAATTCGCTTCGGTCTTTGCTTTCTATTATTCCCTAAAATTGGAAACCATTGGAAATTGAAAACCGCGTCAATGTTTGTTTGTAAACAAACATTGACGTTCACTTGAGTGACTCAGTGCGTCAAAGTGACATCCATAGAGAATTTCCACAGATAACATGTCAATCAATAGACAATATTCTGTACATCTCCATTTCTTCTCCATTCAGCTAGGAGATTGTCTGGCGAACGTTTATGAATTGCAACAAAGGTTGATTCTACATTCAAGTCCTACGCGAATCGTGAACGGCATTTTGCCAGAGACTGGTTACCCAACGTTTATGAATTCCAGGGTTAGAGTATAAAAACACGAAACAATGACTCTTTTAAATTATTCTCTGTCTAGCACAAAATCAAAAAAACCATAGAATAATGAAGACTATAGAAGTAAGATTGTGTTTTTAGTTTGTCACTAGGTAGGATTTTCCTAGTGATGGGTGGCAGTCGTTTATATTATTGTCTAACATACGTAATCTGTGAAATATAAATGATGATTTTTGTATAAAACAATCTTAAAATAGAGAATGCTTTAGTATCCATAAAGAGCCTAAAACAGTATCCATACAGTTACTTTTTATTTTTGGCTGCCTGTTAGCCGATCACGTTCAAACCAGTAAATACTTACTATCAAGTTGCAATATGGATTGATTGCAACTTGACATACTTTTCTGCCCTGGGATACCTAACTTAGAGAATATTTTTATCCCAAAAATTATAGGGTTCCTTCGGGATAGGTGATGACAGATTTTAACAATAATTATAAAAATATACAAGCCATAGGTACTATAGCTTGGCAAAAAAGTCGTGAAATAAATAGGGGCGCCACTGTCGCAAAATTTTCTTGAATCTAGCAACCCGAACTAGCCCGCATAGTACGACAGATTAGTTTTAATAATTAACTACTTTACTGAAATCAAAGTAGTACATTTATTGATTACAAATTTCTTGTTATTTATTTATTTAATACTAAAAATAATAATAAATAACCTTATTTAAACCCAAATAGCAACTAAATAATTTATAAAAGAAGGTAAAATTTTAACTATATTACTAGTTACTAAATTAATTAAAACTAAAAAAAATCTTTACGTGGTTGGCACCACACTCCTTATACTAATTACGCACGGGGTTATTGATTAAAATGCAGTTTAGTTAGTAAGTTTCAATATATTTTATTTTATTTACATACTACATGTACAAAGAATATAATTTGCCCAAAATATCGTCTTCCAAATATCCCATTTCAAAATGAAATGATGACAGTATAATACCGCAAATATCTAATGTTTTAGAAAAAAATTAGAAAAAGAATTCTAATTAGAAAAACTCGTATTATCTAAAAATTATTGCATCAGTGTAACAATCGTGATGACCTCTGATTGGCTGCACTTACGGCGTTCTTGGTGTATTAATGCATTTTAACCTTTAGCGGGAGAGTGGAAGCCATTGCGATCGTTACACCAAATCAATTTTAGAGAATACCACCAACTTTCGTAATTATTTGATTATGATTGCTTCATGAAGGTGTAACGGAGGAACATTCGTAAATAGCTAAATACCATCGACAGCTAAAATCATACTCCAGAACCCTTCCTTTGGGCTTTGTCGTAGTCGGGTAAAAATTGGTACAATATAATATCCGATCTTATATAAGTATATAAAAATCTCGTGTCACGATGTAGGTATGTTCGGGATAAACCCTGAAACTACTGAACCGATTTTGATCAAACTTCGTAACTATCTGTAATTTGGTCTAACTTAAAAGATAGGATAGTTTATTTGTTTTATTCTTATAGATAAGTTGGCGGTACGAAGTTCACCGGGTCAGCTAGTTAATTTATAAATATTAAACTTTCTTGTCGTGATAACGCCTATTTCTTGGGGTAAATTTATAGTGGGTATAGCATTTGATTTCAGTCGCCTACATTTGGTGTATTCGTTTGGCAAAAATGAGTCTTCTGTGAAATGTTTTGAGCAAATACGACTGTTATGCCGCGGTATCCTATTAGGTCTTTTTATCATTTCTATCCATTTCCTTTTTATTAGTTCATTTTTAAGGAAATCTACAACATAGAGATTAGAGAGTACATAATACTCGTATGTACGTACTAGTGCAATAATTATATCAATAATCTATTTCACAGCACTAGTAACCTAAAAGCGTTTCGGCGAAATATCATTATTATTATTAAATAAGTATGTAATTGAGTACTTAAACATATTTATTTACTTTTTCTTACCTTTGCTTACCTATTTACTAGTATGAATATACCGATGAAACCCGACAGATTCTGTATCATTTTATTTTCTTAAACTATTGGATTTACGTCCCTCAAAGGCACAATACATTTTTTGTGGACACTTGGCTTTGATTTTAGAGCTTTATGCACCTTAGAAATTTACTTTAAATAAAGAAATTCTTAAAAATCTTTTCTGTAACCTCGAATGTAAACAAACAAATACTAAGCAACAAAATTATGTGTACAGTTAACGACCCGTATTATTCGTACAAGAATAGGGTATTTTGAATTTGACAGTATTAAAAGATAAAAGATATAATTTGACAATCTGAACCTTGTGACCAGTTGCTAATCGAATAGACACAAACAGCGATATTTTGTTTCACTCACACTTACGTGATGGTAATAAACAGAAATTGGATAAAATATAGTATTCTTAGTTTTTATTTTAGTCCTACCTCCTTAGACGGCAGTCGTAATTCCTTCCTCCAAGAAAAAAACAAATATAAAAAAAAACAAAGGATCAAATTACAGGGTCAAATTACAACTTCTACCCATAGAGTTATTTCACTGAACACGGCCCCCAAAAAATTCACACTGTGTCCTTGTCTATCCTACTATGTTTTACTAAAGTTTGAGAGGGATCCAGATAGTTTAATATTTTGAACCATCGAAAGTTGGGTCTTCTGTCGGAGACGCATCGCGGCCATACTAAATCGGACTTCTAAAGTCCGCTCCGCAGTCTACGGTTTTTCAAGGGCGGACTTCTTTAAGGCAACAGCGCTCAACACTGCGCCACGGAGGTCGTCAAAAAACTAAAAGTTAACTAAGTATTACAATAGGTATATAGTTAAAACTATCTTATGGATACCGCGAGGTCTCAGTTCAGGGGCGAACCACTAGTTATTGAGGATAAAAAATATTTAAATTTTTAAGTCCCTCTTGCATTTAGCAAAATTCCATGTTAACGTATTTTTATTTTTAAGTCCCTCGCAAAATTCTATATTTTTCTAAATGCAAGAGGGACTTAACCCGAAAGGAAATTGGGGCAAGTTTATTTCATTCAAGATAAAAAGTTTTATGAAAATACCAATAAATTAAGCATTCTTCAACAATTGCAAATTTTTTTTGTTATTTAAAATGGATCGGCAAATAAGGACTCATTTCAATTTTCATGCTAACCTTCATCAAGTCATTAACAATCCAGATTTAACTGGAGTACATAACTGAACGAAACTATTACCTTCCTGTGACTTTAGACTACCTTCAAACGAGGACTACTTCTAGGTACGTACCAATATGGTATCCGTTGTCAGACGTGTAGATCAAGTAAGTGTTGGTCAGCAGCGAGCTTGAGTCCAGCGCCTCGACGACATCCGCCAGCATCTCGTCAACGGCCAGCAGGCTCTGCCAGCGCGCGCGGTACACGCGGTCCAACTCTGGTAGCAGAGCGTCTGGTAGGGGCGTTGGTGGCATTGTCATTAGCCAGTGTTTGTCCTGAAACAGTTGAGCGGTTGAACTTTACCCTTTTTCTTACTTGCTGGAAAAATGCATTTACGCATCCGGCACTTGCGCGAGATAAATAAATAAATAAATAAATAATTTATTTCTCAAACTTACAAATGTGTCTTAATAACTAAGGGCACAACAAAGATGTGGGATTCATATAGGCATCTTCTAGGCAAGCGCGCTCCACCTTAGGCTGCATCACCACTTGCAAGCAAGTCTGATAGCAGCCAAGCGCTAGCCTAAATATTTAAAAAAAAGAAGTGTTTAATGACACGTCTATTTCGCACGAAAAGCGACGCGCAACCGGTTGAACTCTACCCTGAAATTCGTTTCAGATCGGGGTGTTGCCAATTTGGTGGAGTTTGAAACCGAGTTCATTCATTCTGACACCGTCTTTCCGATATGGATTCCTTACCCATTACCGATCACATTGATCCCATTGATTGATATAATGAATTAATAAACTTTATAGCATTTGCCCCAACACTCGCGCCAACATTCGGCCGTCCTGTCGCTAGTCTAAAGTTAAACTACTCGGGCTAAGAAACTAGTAGGGCAATTTTCCGACAAAACACGTGAGTTAATAACCGGTTACACCTACGAGTATATCTATTATCTATAAATGGGAAAGTTTGGATGGATGCAGGATGGATGGATGAAATTTGGCACAGAGATAGATTATAGTCTGGAATAACACATAGGCTACTTTTTATCCCGGGAAATTAAAGAGTTCCCACGGGAACCAAAAAATTGTGTGGATTGAGGCCACGCGGACAAAGTCGCGGGCATCAGCTAGTAATACAATATGTCTAAACAAAGAAGAGTTCCTTGCTGCAAAGTAACGCCTGCTTCAACAAAGATTGCTTTGCAGACTTCTGCCGGTCGGTTTGTTCCTGCCCTGTCTTGCCATAGGACTGTTTAGACTTTAGCATGATTATCATTATTGTTGCACTTTCAGGCTCCTTTATAAAGTTCCTTAAGAAACAGCCCCCCAATCATGTAAGAATGGCCCATCAAAACGTTAAGTTCGTCGTCAAAGTAAAATAAACCATAACAGCATTGAATTAGAGCTCAATTTCGTGTATCCATTCTTATACGTTAGATTATCGTACACACTTAAACGTATAAGAATGGGCACACGAAATTGAGCTCTAATATAATGCAGTTATGGTTTATTTTACTTTGACGACGAACTTAACGTTTTGATCGACCATTCTTACATGATCGGGGGGCAGGTTGTCCTGAGGAGATCACTTTTAGTGATAAGACCTCCCTTGCGCACGTATTGTTTTCTGTTTTTACGTTATTTCTATGTTATGTGTGGCAATAAAGAATTTATCGACCTATCTATCTAGATGTCTCCGTCGGCCGACTAATTGAAGTATCTCTTTCTTTAGGTTGTACAATGTAAATAATGTCCTCCCGACCGAATTTCGGCCACGGCGGCCAATCTCCAGAGAGATTAGCCATCTGCGCGGGAGATATTATAGTGCACAAGTGTGTGCGCAAACACGGGTGCACTCTCTGTTCCTTTACTCTCATAGCCTGATGGGACGGAAAATCCGACACGACCGGAGAGAGATCAGGCGCAGGACCGACGGCTTAACGTGCTCTCCGAGGCACGGGGGTGAAACACCGCCAACTTCCTAACTCCGGGCTAGTACTGAGAATTTCTTGTCAGAAAAACCCAGTACTTGTTGTGACCCGACCCGGGACTCGTACCCGGGACCTCGTCGGCCGCAGTCGAACATGCTAACCACTAGATCAACGAGGCAGTTGTACAATGTACAACATAGTTTCGCTTACCGTTACAGCCAGATTGAAGTTAGGATGTCTAACAGCGGTGACGTTGGCAAAAGCGGCCTCGTGCCGGGGCGCGGGCGTGAAGGGCTGATGTGGCGCGGGCGGCGCTAGCATCATGAGGAATGGCTGGTTATCCGTCTGGTTCTCTATGTAGCTCAGGCTTAGGTCTCGCTGCAAAACAAACCGTTATATGGTAAAAAGTTCTGCGACCCATCATAGATCCTTGAAAACCGTTAAAAATAAATTTGGGTCAGAAAATACCTAGGTACGAGTTGACATACTACAGGAATCGCCAATGAGATTGCCGGCTTTTAAAGAGTTTATTGTCGCCCTTTAAATAGCCCAATCTATACTTCTATACTAATATTATAAATGTAAAAGTTTGGATGGCTGGATGGATGTGTGTTACTCAATCACGCCCGAACGGCTGAACGGATCTGGATGAAATTTGGCACAAAGGTAGATTATGGTCTGGAATAACACATATGCTACTTTTTATCCCGGAAAATTAAAGAGTTCTCGCGTGAACCAAAAAACCTTAATCCACGCGGACGAAGTCGCGGGCATCAGCTAGTATTATGAATGAATGAGATCGCGTATTATGATGAATCGGTTAAATTCCATCCAAGCGAGTAAGCGACGAAGACATTTCGCCGCGTCCACGTGCCTAATCATGTCGCGACTGGCTTGTGTTTGCAGTTTGTTATGTTTGTTGTGAGTTTTCGTGTGATTTATTTTGAATTTGGTAAGTTTAATTACTTACGTGATATAACATACTAGCTGATGCCCGCGACTTCGTCCGCGTGGATTGAGGTTTTTCGGTTCCCGCGGGAACTCTTTAATTTTCCGGGATAAAAAGTAGCCTATGTGCTATTCCAGACTATAATCTACCTCTGTGCCAAATTTCATCCAGATCCGTTCATCCGTTGGAGCGTGATTGAGTAACAAACATACATCCATACATCCAAACTTTCGCATTTATAATATTTACTAGCTGATGCCCGCGACTTCGTCCGCGTGGAATAAGTTTTTTGATTCCCGCGGGAACTCCTTAATTTTCCGGGATAAAAAGTAGCCTATGTGTTATTCCAGACTATAATCTATCTCTGTGCCAAATTTCATCCAGATCCGTTCATCCGTTGGAGCGTGATTGAGTAACAAACATACATCCATACATCCAAACTTTCGCATTTATAATATTTATTTGATTTGAAGAGTAGGTATATTAATCTTCTTACCTCAAAATTGGTCGGCTCCAAAATCCTATAATTGGACGTAGTTAAGCAGAAAGGACTCAACCCACACTTTGGTCAAAAATGAGTTATTTATACCAAAGAGGTCCTAACGGTTGGTTCTATCACTCAGCAAAAAAGATCTGTGATACTACAACGATAAGTTAGTTTTTTTAATGATGAGAACCAACCCACATAAAGACGGGTATTTTTTTACAAACCACTGTAACAACCCATACTTCTTGGGTCGTTTTTAATAAATCCAACTAGAAAGAAGGTGGTCTATATTTAATATAACAGAATTGACTCAAAACACTTGAATTGTTTCAGTTAAATTATCGTCATTTCAACCAGTACATTTTTTCATTAAACTAAAACGGCTCAAACTGTGTGGATCATTTCTGTTAAACTGATTTACGAAGAAACAAGCCGACGTTGCATTCAGCTAAATCAACCCAAACGATGTAAATCATTTCAGTTAAATTACCTTCATAGAAACTAGTATATTTTTTTATTCAACTAAAACGACTCAAACAATGTGGATCACTGTGTAAATCAGAACAAGACGCTATTATTTAGCTACACTTGCAGATGCCCGCGACTTCGTCCGCGTGGTTTAAGTTTTTTTCCCCACAAGCACTCCTATAAAAAGTAGCCTATGTCACTCTCCAGGTCCTCAACTATACTCATGCAAAAAATCACGTTGATTCGTTGCTCTGTTGTGGCGTGATTAAAGGACAAACTCTCTATTTAACATCCTTGGGGATAAAATTTTCAAAAACTGTGAATTATTTATTTTTTTATTTCAACCCGAAATTCCAAATACATCAAATATTTCATCGCTACATCTTGAAAAATTACACACTAGCATACAAAGTTTCAACCCCTATTTTTATCCTATGGGGGTAAAATTTTGAAAAACTGTGACATACTATACCTTCTTCTTAATTTTTTACTGAAAGCCAAAATACCAAGTTTAATATAACTTGAAAAACTACTTGAGAAACGCAGGACTTTCATATAAATTTTCGTCCCTTATTTCACTCCTTTGGGGGTAGAATTTTCAAAAATGGTGAAACACGTAATTCTTCATATTTAACCGAAAACTCAAATACCAGGTTTCGTTGATATAACTTGAGAAATATCTTACAAAATGAAGGACTTATATACAAACTTTCATCCCTTATTTCACCCCTTTGGGGATCGAATTTTCAAAAATAGTGAAACGCGTACTTCTGCATATCTCACTGAAAGCCCAAATGCTAAGTTTCATGGCTATAACTTGAGAAATGAAGTACTTTTGCACAAACTTTCATCCCCTATTTCACCCCTTTGGGGGACGAATTTTCAAAAATGGTGAAACACGCAGGTACTTCTGCATATCTCACTGAAATCCCAAATGCTAAGTTTCATGGCTATAACTTGAGAAATGAAGGACTTTCATACAAACTTTCTACCCCTATTTTACCCTATTGGGGGTGAAATTTTGAAAAACTGTGACATATGTACTTCGTTATTTATTATCATAAGCCAAAATACTAAGTTTCGTTGATATAACTTGAGAAATGAAGGACTTTCATACAAACTTCCAATCCCTATTTTACCCCTTTGGGGTGGAATTTTGAAAAACTGTGACATACGTACTTCTTTAATTTTTAACGAAAGTCGAAATACCAAGTTTCGTTGATATAACTTTAGAAATATCTTGAGAAATGAAGGACTTTTATACAAACTTTCAATTCCTATTTCACCCTTTTTGGGGGTTGATTTTTCAAAAATGGTGCAACGCGTACTTCTGCATATCTCACTGAAAGCCCAAATGCTAAGTTTCATGGCTATAACTTAAGAAATTAAGGACTTTCGTACAAACTTTCATCGCCTATTTCACCCCTTCCTAGCTCATAATATACCAAGTTTCATCATATAACTTGAGAAATGACGAATTTTCATACAATATTTTAACCCCTATTTCACCCCCTTATGGGTGGAATTTTGAAACTTTGTGACACACGTAATTCTTTATTTTTTATCGAAAGCCAAAATACCAAGTTTCATTGATATAACTTGAGAAATATCTTGAGAAATTAAGTACTTTTTTACAAACTTTCCTCCCCTATTTCTTCCCTTCGAGGGTAGAATTTTCAAAAACGGAAACATTTATTTCTTAATTTTTTACCGTTAGCTCATATACCAAGTTTCATGGATATAGCTTGAGAAATTACGGACTTTCATACACACTCTCAACCCAATTTCACCCCCTGGAATTTTGAAAAATCCATTCTTAGTGTGCGTACGTCACAAAAGGAACATACCTACTGTCAAAATTCCAAGTTTCTAGGCCCAGTGGTTTAGGCTGTGCGTTGATATATAAGTCAGTCGGGACTTTGAATTCTATATAATATTATATAGATACGTATTTTGTAAATTATTAAATAATTTTTATATAAAATATCAGTTTCTTCACATTTTTTTGTTACTTGGTTCCTTTCTAAGAAATTAAAAAAAACACTTCATAATGTTAAAACCAATTTAGCAAAAAGGACTCAAACCCACATTTTTCAAAATAACTCGAAAAATATGCATATTATCGTAATATACCTTTACTCACAAAAAAACTAGTATATTTGCCCATATTTGACAATATTTTAAAATATTCTAAATACAATATCATTGCAGGAATTATCGTCCAAACTTTAAACCTCGATAACTCAAAACTAACTTTTTGTGGGTTGAGTCCTTTCTACTTAACTACGTCCAATTATTCTAGAGAGTTTTTAATGGAAGAACAACTATATTTAACCTTCTTACCTCAATGGGGAAGTCCGGCTGTTCGTTGTAAATGTCCAAGTAGACTCCACCGACGGACAATAGTCACTACCTTGTAAGGAAGTTTCGGTTTCGGCCGAAACTGAGACTGTTGCCGAAATTCGGTTTCGGTTTCGGTCGGACACTAGTGTTATTCATGACTATAATCTATCTTTGTGCCAAATTTCATCCATATCCGTTCGGCCGCTCTGGCGTGATTGAGTAACAAATATCCACCCATTTATAATATTAGTATAGATAGGAGCTACTCGTTAGTTATGTATGGATTTCAGCGGAGTTTCTCAACAAAATTTCAGGGAAAATAGTATATTTGAAGTTGGAACTTACAATAATATCTGTGAGGTACAAATCGGTGGCGTAAGTTGGTACACCGTTGTTGGATATTGTATAGTTGTAGTAGACCGAGTTGCCGACCAGACCGTGCCATTCCGTCCAGCCTGGTGGAATTTGTTCAGGGCCTCCTGCAGCGGGCGTACCATACTATAGAAATAGAATCATCATTATCATCAGCATCAATAGGGATGATGCCTTAGATATCAAAAATAAATTATTTTTCACTAATTATTAAATATAGGGTCTTCCAAAAGACCTATAATTCATATCCTCGGTTAGTTTTCAGTTTGCTATCCATTTTAAAACATAGATTAAAGAAAAAAAGTGCGTTGAAATTTGATGACGTCACAACTGTGAATTTCATACAACTTCCATACTAGAAGTGCGTTTTTAATTCAATTCAATTCATTTATTTAAAACATATAGGTAGGACATACAGGTGTCTCTTATGTTACGTCATGTTTTGACTCTACCACCGGTTCGGAAAGTAGCTTCTGCTGAGAAGAGCCGGCAAGAAACTCAGCAGTTGCTCTATAGTTTTTTTTAAACAATATATATTACATTACGTAGGTAAGTAGGTATGTAAATTATATACAATAGGTAGTTTAAGTTATTAAACTGTCCTGTGGGGAGCTTGACCCAGAGTCGGTTGCAGAGTCGCTTGCTTGGGTTGCTTCCATACAACTTTGTCATTAAAATATTCGTCAATTGTATAATAGCCTCGACTCAACAAGTGTTCTTTTACGGTTTTTTTTAATTTGTGTAACGGCAAGGCTGCTATCATAGAAGAGTGGAGACGGATAGTTAAGCGTGCCACAACACCAAAGTGACGACCACGACCGCTCTGACAAGAGCGATACGACCAAGAAGGAGAACGGCAAGTCCAAAAGTTATTTTGGAACCATATTAAATAAACCGGCCAAGTGCGAGTCGGACTCGCGCACCGAGGGTTCCGTACAAACCTGTAGTAAGTTTTAAGATTTATGACGTATTAAAAACAAGACGAAATGAACCGCAAAACTAACTTTGTTTGTAGAGGTTTATTGTTAATATAAAAAAAACTATGCTAGTTAGAGCGTTGGTTTTATTTTTCCTGTAAAATATACATAAGCTTCTACTGACCATAATTATTTCAGATTTTTCAATTGGTAAACTTCGGAGATAAGGGGGGGGGAACGGTATTTTTTCGACATTTTTCCCAATAAATCAAAAACTATTATGCATTAAAATAAATAAAAATCTGTTTTACAATGTAGAAGTAAAGCCCTTTCATATGATATCCCACTCAGTATAGTTATCATACTTTGAAATTTCAAACCTCTGATTTTCCCCCTTTTTTAATTAAACTAAAAATAATTTTCGTTTTTTTTTTATTTTAATGATGTTAGGCCACTATTATACACAACTATTCCAAATTTCATGTCGATAGCTTTAATAGTTACTGAAATAATCGAATGTGACAGACGGACGGACGGACAGACGGACGGACGGATGGAGAAAGTCGCACCATAAGGGTTCCATTTTTACCATTTTGGTACGGAACCCTAAAAAGGTAATAGATATACACGACCCCACAAAGGATTTCTGCACCTTACGTAGACGACATTGCGGCATTACTAGTTTCTAGTAAGTCGATTTTGTGTATCCCCTCTTTGTCTATAGAGATGAATATTTTGTTTCACAAACATTATGTTATCGTAATATATGTAGGTAGTAGGTACAGGGCAGGGGATCCAAAACCGAAAATATTTCAGAAAACCGGGTTTTCGGTTTTGATTCAGTAGCAAAACCGGTTTTCCGGTTTTTTCGGTGATTTCGATTTTTGTTTTTAAATAAAACTAGATTTAAAGGAATTCTTTTATCATTCAGTCCTTTGAATCAGTCTTAATGTAAATAATAATAATAAAATTGAATTACAATTTTTAAAATACTTGTTTAATATTTAAATATTTATTTCAGTAAAAGTGCGGAAAAGCTATACTTTATTGACAGAAGGATATTATATAAAGCTATTTTAGTACATAAACGGGTGCAGTTCGGTTTTTTGTGACCTACTGACTGTAAAAAAACTAAAAAAATCCAAATTAGTTTAACGTAACCTTGGTGTCACTTAATCGAAAAATATCGATTATTTTTGGTGTAAATACTTTAATTCAAAAATGTCCTAATGCAATTAGCCATAAAATTGTCAAAAATAGGCAAAACTCAATTTTAAGCATCAAATTTTAAGTTCAGAAATTACCGCCTTACCACATTTGAAGTCCGATTTCTCACAATAATGTCCCCTAAAATACCAAATTTTTTAACTAATAAGGGAAGCTTAGAAACCCCAAATGTTTTTGAAATTAGTCGGAAGTGACGTAAAAATGTTAAAGTATTTTTAATCTTAAGTTGAAAATTCGTCTCTACTTCTGTCGAACATAAACTTTTCACTTTCGACCAAAAATTTTCCAACTTGGGTTAATGTTACTATTAAGTAAATATTTTATGCAAAGTAGCACACTTCATAGCAAGCATGTTCACATAAAAAAGTTCGGAAAAAAATACTAAATAAAAAGAAAAAAAATTTAACACTCACTCCCTCAGAAATCTCACGAAAAAACTTTAAAAAATTATAACTCGAAAACTACCAAAAATCGCTGAACATACATGGGGTATTTTCTGATAGGGTTAGGTACGAGGAATCTAATTTTTTTCTTTAAATCTGAATCCCGGAAACGGCTCTAACGATTTTCATGAAATTTAGTATTCAGGGGGGTTGGGGGGCGATAAATCGATCTAGCTAGGTAGGTTTCATTTTAAGAAAATGTCGTTTTATCCGTGTTTTCAGGCAATGACAAACTGCTACAATATCATTAGAATACGAAGGTAAATTTCGCCACTATCTATAAGGTTATAATAGCTCAGGTGGGAAATCGGGCGGTCCCGAAACCAAAGACCCCGGTTTTCGGACCCGAGTAGGGTTACCATATGACAGGCGTTTGCCGCATTTGACAGGCATTTTAAGGTTTAGACAGGCGTGCGGCCGGCATTGGTCTGAGACAGGCATTTTTAAATTTGGCGCGCATAAATTGACTGTTTGACGAATACGAAGTTCTAAAAGAATATTGTAGAAGTTTAGATACCATTTTTTTCTGAAAGCTTAACTACACAGTGGTCTAATTTTCTCAAAAGTAGGTAGGTAAGTGAATGGTGACATTACAGAATTCATGAAAATCTGCGAGTTTGTGTTCTCTATTTTGGCACACAATGCGAACGTAAAACGTACGTTTTCTCTCGTCAACGCCCAGTGGAGTAAAGAAAGAAATCGGCTGACAATTGAATCAGTAAAAGCAATATTGATTACACAAGAAAATTACAAAACTGTATCCTGTGAAGATTTTTACGTTTATAAGTATATTAGAAAAGAAAGAACTATTAAAAAAAATAATGTCCTCTGACAAATATCAGTAATAAATATCCTTCTTCATTATTATCTGTTGGCTTTTACTTATTACCTACAGCGTTTTGCTTTAGACAGGCATTTTTCTGAAAATTCAGGCATTTTAGGTACCATAAACAGGCATCCCTCTATTTACATATGGTAACCCTAGACCCGAGTCCAGATGTCTCGAGACCGATTTTTTTCTTTTTTTTCCAAATATTATTTTTATTAAATTTTAATTTGATTTACCAAAAAAAAGTACTTTCACGGTCACCCAGATATTGATCTATTAACCCATATTTTGGATTGCGTTACGAAAATATGAAATCGAAATAAATCGAAAAAATCGAAAAACCCGGTTTTGCCAAATTTTAAAACCGGTTTTGAAAAATGGCGAAAAACCCGGTTTAGCCGGTTTTTTCGATTTCGGTGAAACCGGTTTTGGAACCCCTAGGTACAGCGATGCAACCGTAAGGATGCCAATTTCTTTAAATTTTTCACGAAGGGACTCGCGCATGTGTCGCTTGGACATAAGTTTTATAAAGAGTTGCTGATTTGATTGAGTGGTCGTCATCCCTATTCAAGCCACTGTCGGCTCACTAGGTACTGAGCGCGAATCTCTTCTTAGAACGAGGAGGATTTGGCCACAGTCCACAAAGCCGGTCAAGTGCGGATTGGCAGACTTCGTCTTTGATAACAATATGACTGAAATGAAACTGGCGGGCGTGCGGGTTTCCTCACGATGATTTCCTTCATCGTTTAAATCAAGTGATATTTAATTTCTTAAAGTCCCACGAGTAAGTATCGTAGGTACATTGTATGTCCCCCTTCAAGCGACCAATTTTTTTTGTGGTAGATTTTATAAAATTCTTTAGAGTAACCTACTCAATGAAAAGAAACTAGGTACTAAAAAAATAAGTACCTACCGACTAGGTACTAAAATTGGGTAAGAATCTATTTGACACACATACATTGTGATCTCACTGGTACGGAACGATGCAGTCTAAGACTATCTATTTGACACACATACATTGTGATCTCACTGGTACGGAACGATGCAGTCTAAGACTAAGATGGTAGGAGGTTAACCCGATGATGGGTATATGACACTCACATTAAACCCATACCAGAGCCCATTTAGAAATAATTAATTCCCAACTTGCCCCTGCCACGGATCGAACCGAGGTCCTCCCACTGCATTCACCACTGCGACAAAGAGTGTTGTTTCAATGGAAGCGTTAAATGTATCACGTGCTTTCCATACTGATTCTGTACTCACCTCATTCAAATATTTCCCCGCGTAAAACGTGTTATATCCGGAGTCCTTCAACGCCTTAGCAAAGGTGCGCGCCTCGAGTTTCCTCCACGTGCGACCGTAACAGCCGCCGGGAAGGCTGTTGTTCCACGTCAGGTGATTGTGGACGTGCAGTCCCGTTAGCAAGCTAGCGCGGCTCGGGCAGCATATTGGTGACGTCACATACTTTAAAGATACGTTCATGTATAAATTAAGAACATTCCAAAATCAATTGGTACAGCTGTTCGCGTAATTCAAAAAGATCCTTGGGGGCAGGGGATGAGTATTGTTTACTAAGAAGCCGTACCTACTAAGTAATAAGTAGGGTTACTTACTTATTACTTAGTAACTTAACTTAACTACGGAAAATAAATCAGAGGCGCCCACTTTTTTGGATGTAAATTCCGTCATATCGATTTTGTTCGAACGAATCGACTGACACCTTATATAAATTTCAAACATCGTGACTCACGATTCATGAGAATAGTTGAATTTCATCAGATCAAACTGGAGCATTATTGAGGATCTCTATTATATCCCTTTTTCCCATTAAACTCTCATTTATGTAGTAGATAAATATAAATTAAACTTACAGAGTTCATAAATGTAGTTCCTTCATCCCCAAAGAAGCGACGTACATTCTTCATGGGGTTCTGAAAACAAAAATTTAAAATAAAACAATTCGTTTCACTAAATAATTTATTTCATTACAACAATAATTGAATTATTAATAAAGTCTAACTATTTTAATTTACTAACCATCCCTCCTAAAACGACATCTTGATCGTCAGTTAAAATGACAACAAAATTGGGCCTTTTCTCTTGGCATGCAACATTTGATATGAAAAACGTGAACAATAAATAAATAAGCATTTTTTAATCTGATTATTAACGTGTTTTTTGAGTAATTGTTGCTTTTATTGCGGAACAGCGGGCATCACTTCTAGACCCGCGCATTCGCTCGCGATCACTACGCCGACTGTGAAAAATCCGACGCTCTTCACAATTGACCTGAAAGATAATGAGATATAAATACAGGATCAATCAACTTTTAATTGAAAATAAACAATTACCTTTGTCATATGAGCGATAAAAACATGTAAAATAATATAATGCATGGTTAAAGAAATGTAGTGATTTCATTCCACTGACGACTCATTGGGAGTTGCAACAGGTTTTTGGGTAAGTACCTATTGTCAAAAGCCCTGCTGCACTAGAGCAGAAAATTATAAGCATTTGGTAAATACAATATTATTTAAGTGAGGACTTCTATACTTTATAATATGTCATCCAAACCTCTCTATACTTTATTTGTTCAATTGGGTCAAATGCATAAAAATTATGTAAACTAGCTGATGGCATGAGTTGCAATGTCTCTTTTGTTTGAATAACTTGTACACAATATTTTGACCGTACAATAATTTATGTTGATAGGTGTTATGATGTTGATACTGTCAGACATATTCAACCTAAGAGCCAACAAGTTCAACTAGATCAAATGATGGATGAGCGAATGCTCGAGTAAACAGACAGACAAGCATTAATTTTTATCTATTGTACCTATTTTATTTTCAAGAACTTCAATTTGAATATTTGGAATTAAAGGTTATGTAAACTTTTAGATAATGCTATCAGAGTTCTTAGTGGGAGATTTTATTGTACAAGTATATTTTTTGGTAACAAACAATGAGATCAATTTTTTGTTAAGGACTTTTTACGGTTATTTTTTCAAATAAAATAAGTAATTTAGTAATTTAATAAATTTAGTAAAATAATTTAGTTAAACAAAACATTTCTAAAAATTCACAAGGAACACCAAGCTTTTTTTCAATTACATGTTGACACATGCAGGCCATATTGTAAAAGTAAACAAAAAACACATACAAATTCTTTTATTTTGCTAAATGTGAATACAAAATATGGTAGGATAGAAATTGAATTGTTGTGAACACGTTTTGCCAAATAATTGGCGTGCAAAATTGGCAGTACAGTTACATTCCTACTGCTCATACTGCGTTATAATAATAAGTTACAAAATTGAGTACATTATTGTACAGTATGTAGAGTAAGTGAAAGCAGGGATAGCAACCATGCTTGCACCATCGTTTGGTTGCTGTTGTTTGTTGCTCCTTGAGTGTCATGGTGTAAATCAATGCCTTAAAAACTATCAAAAAATTATACATAATTATTCTTTAATTGTACTTAAGTATATCCCTTCTGTTAATCTTCAAATTCAACACAGTACAAATGTCTCTTTTGCTCTTTTAGAAGTTATTCATTTTGATACTTAAATTATTCTACTTGAATCCAGGAAGAGTTAATGGGAATCTTGTAATGTTTTGAGAAGTATAAGAAGTCATAAATAATATTATAAAGCTTAGAATTATAATCCATTTTCAGCAAGAGATATCAAACTGACTTTTTATAATAATTTTTTTAAATATTTCAGAATTAGCTAATGAAGAACAAACTGTGCTCAAACTGCTGCTGTGTCTTAAATTGTTGTGTGATGACCATCACATGATTGAGTAGTAGGTACCTATCAAATTTCTAGCTTGTTTTAATGTCTCAAAACATTACTTTAAGTATTCTACATTTCAAAAGCGAAATAAATAATAAGAAACCCATAAATAATAAGTTCCCTTTATGTCACTAAATGCGTTGTAGTTATGAATGTAGGCTAAATTCACCATATAAAAAAATGTATTACAGTATTTATAACATGAGTTTTGTATGACAGAGATATTCACTAACTGACACTTCCCCGCTTTGCTCGAGGGGCATTTCTAAAAATCATTTTTTTGGTGGGCATCTATGAAAATGAATACTAAATACCTACCTACTTACAAAATCTGAAGTTCATAGGTACACTGCGGTTTGAGCTGTGTGTGGTTGTTAGCCGATCAGTTTTTTATTAGTATTAAGTCACTAAACTTTAAGATAATTATATTTTGGATCAATAACACAGTTGCGCATTTTCATAACTATTTTAAGGTTATGTACACTTACCATTTAAAAGGGTCGTAGTAGAAGTCTTTAATGAAAGCAGTTAATCCCTTGTTGCCCATTATATATAAAAAGATACAGGTACAAAATTCTACTGTCTCGAGTACGTATAATTTTCTTATTTTGAGAAAATTTCGAAAATAGGTAATTCACACAAGACAACTATCGAACTGTCATTCGGGCTTCGTGAATCGTGGGTGTTCCGATTTATGCACTACGAGCACTGTTCAGTGCTCTTTCTGGGGACTTACAGTCCATGTATACACTGTAGTCTGTGTTACAGTCATTTAACCATTTCCTTCTTCCATGCATTTAACCCTCATATAGTGCTCGCAGCGAGCACTATATGAGGGTTAGATGACTGTAACACAGACTACAGTGTGTATTTTGGAACTTTTATTTATTTTTTATGGAACTGACATTATGGCTCTAGGTTCCAACTTTTTATTAATCATACTATCTTTTCTAAATTAATATATATAGTCTATTTGTAGAGGCGAAGTAATTTAAGTAAACAAAACATACCAGCCACGACATTGCAACTTTGCTAACAATATTTTCACTGTTGTTTATCACAAATCACTCACAAACGTCTTATTTCTTGAAGTAAAACATTTAAAGTTCTTATTATACTCAAAAGTAATTCAATTCAAGCACTTTGAAGCTAATAATTTATCAAATAACTTGCAAGAATCACGAAATAAAAACAAAGACTAATGACCTAAAACAAAGACTAATGACCTAATGGGCGTTTGACTTAAAGAAATAGAATGATTCCATAGAGATGTGACATGAAAAGTGAACCATAGACTGAATGATAGGAGCGGGTTTAATCGATTGTAATAATCGAAAATCGATTACCACATTCTATGATTATGAAATTACCTTGTGATGTTGAGGACGATATTATAATTAAACCTTTCTTATCATCTTATCACTAACTTGATAATAGTCGTTAAAGCCCTCCAACCCGCATTGGAGCAGCGTGGTGGGTCTACGTTTTAATTCCCTCTCTCCTATGAGAGTGGAGGCCTGTGCCAAGCTGTGGGACGTTAATGGGCTGTAGTGATCAGTTATCATTATGAAAAAATTGTGCGTGTTAGCTCCGACGTACGTCTGGAGTTTACTCTTTACGAACATCAATACAAGCAGCGAAACAAATGACGAGATTTTTTTGTCCCGGCCGCCAACCGCCTGCCGTAATAAAGGGATTAAAGATCTACGACCCTAATTTTACGATTTTCGATTTTTACAATCGACTAAAACCGCTCCTCTCATTCAGTCTATGTTTCACTGGTCAAACACATGTCAAACACCCATTAGGTCATTAGTTTGTGTTTTTATTTTGGGATTCTTGCTAGTTATTTGCTAATTATTAGCTTTAATCAATTTATGCACTATTAAATTGAATTACTTTTGAGTATAACTTTAAATGTTTTACTTCAGGAAATAAGACGTTGGTGAGTGTTTTGTGATATACAACATATTAAAATATTGTTAGGGAAGTTGAAATGACGTGACTGGTATGTTTTATTTACATGATTTACTTCGCTCCGTAGAAGTATGTGGTACCTAATCGATTTCAGAATGTATTCATTCAATCGTTCAGTCACAACTAATCTGTCAATGTTTTCATCACTATATGTCTAATGACAATTATAATCACGTGATCTGACGCCATATTTGTTTACATATATTACTTCGCCTCTACAAATAGACTGTACATAGAAGCATGTTGGTTGCCATGGTTGGTTGCAAGCTTTGGCAAGCCACCGGCCACGTGCAAGCACAGACGCTTTCACAGACGTTCACAGAGTACTTTGTCTATATGCAGACGTTAGTCCATGTTAGAAATCCCACGGAAATCCTGTAAGGCGGGCACGAAATTCAAATCAATAGCCGATAGCGACGGCCCAGTGATGGCGGCTGCGGGGCGACGGCGATCGGCATTCGGCAGCGACGTAATCAAAAGCATGACTTGTAGACGAAATCAAATAAAAAAACTAGTACCTATTAATATTAATATGTAACTATCATTATTTTAATATTTTATTGCGAAAGTGTGCTAGTTTTTAGGTTTGTCCTTCAATTACGCCGCAACAAAGCAACGGTTGCATTTACTACATCTGTGGTTGCATGGGTAGGTATAGTTGAGGACCAGCATAAGGCTTCTTTTTATCCCGGAAAAAAGAGTTCCCGCGGGAACCAAAAAACCCCAATCCATGCGGACGAAGTCGCGGGCATCAGCTAGTAATGAGTATAAAAAACCGGCCAAGTGCGAGTCGGACTCGCGCACCGAGGGTTCCGTACAAACCTGTAGTAAGTTTTAAATTATTAAAAAAAATTGCTTAAAAATTACGTTTGTTGTATGGGAGCCCCCCTTTAATATTTACTTTATTGATATTTAATTATTTATTTTGAAAGGTAATATACAAGTTAATATTCTGTGAAAATTTGAACCTTCTACCTGTTACCGTTTTTAATATTGAGCAAAAAAATACGAAAAAAACACGTTTATTGTATGGGGACCCCCCTTAATATATATATTTTTTTAATTTTTAGTATTTGTTGTTATAGCGGCAACGGAAATACATCATTTGTGAAAATTTCAGCTTTCTAGCTATCACGGTTTATGAGATACAGCCTGGAGACAGACAGACAGACAGACAGACAGACAGACAGACAGACAGACAGACAGACAGACAGACAGACAGCGGAGTCTTAGTAATAGGGTCCCGTTTTTACCCTTTGGGTACGGAACCCTAAAAAGGAATGAATTAAAAACTTCTTTAAAATAAGTAGGTACAGCTAGGTACCTACGTTTATTTCTAGCTTATCCGGGTAGGTAAGCATGTATTTTTTCTCAGGTTTCAAATAGGTACCTCACCTCGGGTGTGAATGAGAAACTTTCCTCCTCGTTTAACAATTTACTAGGTATGTACAATCTACTATTATTCGATCATAATGCACAGATGGTATTTTTTCACAGAACTGATACTGAACTTACTAAGCCCAATTTGCTTTAAGGTTTTGAAACAAAATAATTAGTTAGTTATTATTATTGAATTTATAAGTGATGTAGGTAAAAAGGAGAAAAAAATACAGACCAAATGTATTAAATTGGCCCCATTTTATTTTAGACAAAAGTCTCATTTATTATTAGATATTGTTTGTATAATCCATTCTGTGTAGTGTGATACTTTTGTATAAACTCCTGGATAATACTTCTGTCCACAGGCATAGCCAAACGAGACAAGACCAACTACAACGCCTTTATAAATTAAGGGCCCTCCAGAATCACCGAAACAACCGTCCACGCCGTCAATGTCCATGCGTCCTGCACATAGCATCGAATCTGTTATAACAGCACCGATTGTTTGATATTGTGCTTTGCAGTATTCTTTATCTATAACTAGCATCATCGTATGTTGTAGTTGATCTGGCTGTGGACCATTTTTCTGAAATAAAATATTATCTTAAAGACGTGCAGTATGATGAAAATCACAGTCGAGGCTGAATACCAACCGAGCTGCAGAGGGTTTCAAATCGCGCCGAGCATTTAATTTTAAGTGTTTCTACGAATTAGGTATTTTTGAAAGAATTATTATTATTATTTGCTGCCTGTAGTGTCCCAATGTTGGTCAAAGGCCTCCCTTTCCTCCTTCCATTTATCTCGGTCCATAGATGTTTGGGGCCAGTCCTCCATGAAGGCATCGAGTTCGTCGTGCGAGAGAGTTTAGAAAAAAGGCTATAAAAAAAAAATTCTATACCTACTTACATTAAAAATTCTAACAATACTTAGTTCAAATACCTCAGTCACGCCCCATCCGACCAATGTGCAAACAGAATTGGGTAATAGTTCACTTTCTGGCTTTATAATCGTACCTTGCCTCACTAAGTTGCCTATAGTAAACTTTTTAGATACAACAACGACGGCTATGTCATTTGTATGATAAGTTTTGTCGAAGCCATAATGTGGGATTATGGTTTTTATCTTGTGCAAGACACCTCCTCTGGTACGATAAGTGGAACCAACACGAACTTTCCAATATTGTGGTATGGAGTAACTGAAAACAAATGGCCCATTAGAAATGGCTTATCAGTGCTTACCACATTAATTAAGATTAAATTACCCACTTAAGTTTTCTCTTTAACTTATTTATTATCTCTATTAGGTATGTACCTACTCCCATGATTTCCTTGCCACTTGAAGACTTGTAGTAGGTACTTAATTCGTTATTACATTAAGCTAAGTGCAAGATTGTTGCTAATTCTGTTGCATGTACACTTATAGTTATTTCTTAACTAAACTACCTACCATCTTAGACTGCATCATCACTTACCGTCAAGTGAGGTCGCAGTCAAGGGCTAACTACTTAGTAGTGAAATAAAAAAAACTAAAATAATTAATAAAAGCTCTAATTTTGTTGCTATTCTTGTGAAAAAGGACAATAATACTATAAGAGCTGTCAATTTATAGTTCGAGCGCGCGAGTTGAATGTGCTATTATGCTCTACATTCAACTCGCGCGCGAACTATACATACCTATTTACAGTTTAATAAAATGTACAGATTGTATTAATGAGAATTAGCCGCATTGTAGATTAAAACATCGTAGATTGAACGATTCTTAAAAATCAGACTTACTCTCTTCCCGTATCTCGGCTGTACTGAAAGCAATGCGCAGTTGATATCAAATGTCGGGACGTGAGTATTACGCCCGCACAATGTTGAACAAACTGTTGGTTGCCCCATGCGTCTAACAGCAGCTGAGCCAGAATAGGGTACCTTTGTATTGTTGTTGGCGATCCGCTTAGTACGCGCGAAAATTGATATTGAGCATTCGCTAAAACAAAAAGAAAATATGATTATCATACTTACTAATATTATAAATGCGAAAGTGTTTGTTTGTTGGTTTGTCCTTCAATCACGCCGCAACGGAGCTACGGATCGACGTGTTTTTTGGCATGGGTATAGTTGAGGGCCTGGACATACTTAGGCTTGGCTTGATAGGAGTGACTTTTTATCCCGGAAAATTAAGGAGTTCCCGCGGGAGTAACAAAAAATTACGCGGGCGAAGTCGCGGGCATCAGCTAGTTATACTATAAAAAATAATAACACCTTAGCATTGCGATCGACGCAATGATTTTCTATATTCGCAAATTATAAAGCATGTTGTAAATGTAAAACGACAACGTTTTAATAGTAGGTAGATACAATATTAGGTACTGCCCAGGCCGGGAATAAAGCAATTAACGGCCGAGAAATATTGGAAGGACGAGGCGAAGTCGAGAACTTCCCAGGTGATTTTAAAAGGACGAGACGCCAGCCGAGGTCTTTTTAAGTAAACGGGGCCGTGAATTGCTATTTCGGCCGAGACTTGTTTAGTACTTTTCTCTATTTTGCGAGGAAACAATTAACAATTTAATTCAAGAAACAATTAAATAATATAACTAAACTGTTCACTTGTGCTCTCGAAGATGTGTTTAAGGTATTGGACTGGAAAGGTAGAGGCATAAACGTAAACGGCGAATTTATCTCACACGGCGATTTGCAGACGTCATTATAATACCTACTGGCTGACTCGCCGCAGGACGTCGAGGAAATGTTGTCTGGTCTTAGCCATTCTTCCAGATGTGTGGGTCTTAAGATGAACGTGGATAAAACCAAAGTCATGTTTAATGACTACGTCACCTCGAGACCCATTACCGTCGAAAATGTCAGCATCGAAGTTGTTCAGGAATACAACTACCTCGGTCAGGTTATACAACTTGGTAGGAACAACTTCGACAAAGAAGCTGACAGAAGAATCCAGCTGGGCTGGGCAGCATTTGCAAAACTTCGTCAGGTCTTCGACTAGTCGATACCCCAAAGCTTAAAGACAAAAGTCTTTAATGAGTGTGTCCTACCTGTGATGACGTATGGAGCGGAAACGTGGACACTGACAGCTGGCCTTCTCCACAAATTTAAAGTCGCTCAGCGGGCTATGGAGCGGGCTATGTTAGGTGTTTCTCTGAGGGATGGAATCCGTCCGAGGAAATCCGCCGGAGAACTAAGGAAACTGACATAGCCCAGATAATTAGTTAGCTGAAGTGGCAGTGGGCAGGCTATGTCTGTCGCAGAACCGATGGCCGTTGGGGCAGACGTGTTCTAGAGTGGAGACCGCGTACCAGTAAACGCAGTGTGGGACGACCTCCAGCCCGCTGGACCGACGACCTTTAAAAGGTAGCGGGAAGTGGGTGGATGAGGAAAGCGGAGGACCGTGTGTGGTGGCGCGCTATCCAAAAGGCCTATGTCCAGCAGTGGACGAATGCAGGCTGATGGATGGATGGATAAGTAAACTGTAGAAGGAATAAAAAATGCTCTACTGAGCCTTTTCACAATTAAATTTAAACTAACTTTCTTGCTGTAAGTACAAAAGTTGCGCCCATTCCACGCAATTTTATTTTCCAATCACAATTACAATTTTCTGCTTACCTACCTACTCGTAAATTTATTTAAATTCTAGCTTCCGTTGTGCAGCTCATACATTTAATTGGCTTTACAAATAATTTTAGAGCAAACATTAATTATTGCCAACCGATTTTTGAATTTTTGCAAGCCAATTTCATATAGGTAGGTAAGTAGGTACTTAATTAAGTAGTTATTGGCTGACAGAACACATTATAATGTAAACCAAAACACTAATATTAAGCCAACCAGTTAAATGATAGCCATTAAAAAATAATAGGTACTTACACTCTCCGTTTAAAAAGCACGCACATGTTAAGAAAATTAATATTCCGTTTTTCACACTCATTTTTTGATTTAGGCAATTTTAATTTTCATTCTATCTTACTGTATGTATGTTTACACTTTGCAAATCATATTTGTACTGACTGCTGGTGATTCGAAATGGAACTTGCACGGAACTTGTAACTTAGTTGTGGAGCTAGGCCACCATGAACTCTTCTTTAAACAGTTATGGAAAGCTTAATGTGTAGTGTGACGTGAACATTTTGAGCATTGCATGGATTTTTTTGTGTGTAAAATTTCTTTTACAGTTAAGCGGTAGGTAGTGTTGAGTTACAACATGTCTCAAAAGGACCAACTTTTTTTTAAATAGCGATAAAAATAGTGGTGCGCGTAAGTAGTTACTTAGAAGTGCACTATAAGTAATATTATCATTCATACACTATACTTTATAGTATTTCATATTATACTTTATTGATCTATAAACAGCAAGCGACGGAATCGTATAAAACGCGGCTACTAGAAATTTTAAGTTAACCAAAAAACTATATAAGGCGATTAAACATAAGTAAAACCATGCTCGCGTACTCGGTCTAAAGGAGCAACGCCGCTGATGTTGTGCGATGTCATGTAGCAATAATTAATGATGTGAATTACCCGTTTAGCTATAAAATTGAACATTCATAGGTAATTAATAATGACACCCTGCTGAGCAGTTACTGTCGCTTTCGTCTACTTTCATAGAACAAGCAAGACGACATAATACGCAATATTAATGGCACCTGTTAAAAATTGAATTTGTAGGAAAAGGGTTCAAATTATTTTAACCTTTTCATTTATTTGTATAAACTATCAAGATTCATCGGTTAAGCTACGAGTTTTGTATGTTCATTTAAATCTAAAACATGATTAAGTATACCTAGATACCCATACTAGAGGTCAAAGAACATTAGGAACATCAATCACTGTTAGCTGGTTAATTTTGCATGTTACTAACATTAAAGTAGGTACCTACTTACAATGATATTGATAAATTGAAATTGCCCCCAGACGTACTTACTCTTAGGTAGGTACTTATGATAAATGTACCTCATATTTATCATAAGTATTTTCCGGGTTCGATTCTCGGCTAGGGTAGGTAAGTACCTATAGACCGGGAGATGGTCGTAGAAAATAGTCTCCCATTTTCTCCTGCATGCCTTTTTAAGTATTGATAACTAACCCTAAAATATGAAAGATAGAGGGGTTACGAGCCCTTGCGCGCTTGCACGTCATTAAGAAAATGGCTTCTCTTTGTGTAAAGAATTTTAGTCTTTTTCCGTGACATTATATTTATATTGCATATGCCTTTGTAATATAACGTAGTTGGAACAAATTTAAGCTATTTATATATATATTTATTGATGGCATGCAATTCGCAACGGCCGACGGGGCTCAAAGGGTTACGTAGAAATGAAAAAAAAAATAGAAAATTTCCGTGTTTACAAATTGCATGCCGTTGTAAAAAATTACTTTATTTTATCTCAAAAATACTCTACAAAAATTGGCATGCACCCCTCGTATGACCAAGGGTGGAAAATATTAGGAAAATGTTGTGAAAATTCAATACAACTTTTCCGTGATTTCAAACTGCATGCCATTTGAACAATACTTATTTTTATAATTAAATGACGTTAACAAATTTGGCATGCACAACAGGAAGTTGTAAAGTAATGGCATGCATGACGAAAATTGCAAAAAACGCTGTTATAATTTCCGTAACTTTATTTTGCATGCCATTCAATATTTCATTAAAAACATTATTTTAAGTTGATAAAAAAATGGCATGCATATTACACAAGCCTGACATAAAATACTTGTGCAAAAATAAAATTAAAAAAAGGTTTTTTAACGAAAATA
Source organism: Erebia ligea (assembly GCA_917051295.2). NCBI lineage: Eukaryota > Metazoa > Arthropoda > Insecta > Lepidoptera > Nymphalidae > Erebia > Erebia ligea. The sequence goes on from OU785228.1 coordinate 13,169,424, forward strand.
AAAATAAGGAACATTTCCCTGTTTTTTTTTTGCATGCGTTTTTGTACATTGACTGTAAATATTATTTTAAACTTCAATAACAAATGGCATGCATGTTTATTGATAAAAAATTACTTAAATAAACAAAAAAACCGCTGCCAATACATTGGTACGTGGCTTTCTTCAAACTGTCAAAGTTATTGTTTCTATTATTAAGTACTCGGGTTTACCTTATTAAATAACTAAAATATTATATAATATTGTTAGTTCCAACAAAAAGTCACGTAAAATAAAAAATTGTTTTTTGGTGATTTTGAAATGCTTGTAATTTTTTATTTAAGCATACATTTCTCTCCTTTAATTTACGTTTTAATTGTTTAAAAGGTTTTGCTTTAGTTATCGTGCGACCACGAAAAACAATTTTTTTCAGTTTTTGATTTTTTTTCTCAGGATATACTTTGTGAAATGACTTGAAATTTATACGAAATATAGTTCTTGAATACCTCTTATATATCTCTCTATCAATATGATTTTTTTCAGAGCCATTCGATCTTTATTAGCCGAAATAATAAATATGTTTAAAAAAAAACACTTTTTTGTGTATAACTAAATAAAACCGGCCAAGTGCGAGTCGGACTCGCGCACCGAGGGTTCCGTACAAACCTGTAGTAAGTTTTACGATTTATGACGTATTAAAAATAAAAATTACGTTTGTTGTATGGGAGCCCCCCTTTAATATTTACTTTATTGATATTTAATTATTTATTTTGAAAGGTAATATACAAGTTAATATTCTGTGAAAATTTGAACCGTCTACCTGTTACCGTTTTTAATATTGAGCAAGAAAATACGAAAAAAACACGTTTATTGTATGGGGACCCCCCTTAATATATATATTTTTTTAAATTTTAGTATTTGTTGTTATAGCGGCAACGGAAATACATCATTTGTGAAAATTTCAGCTTTCTAGCTATCACGGTTTATGAGATATAGCCTGGAGACAGACAGACAGACAGACAGACAGACAGACAGACAGACAGACAGACAGACAGACAGACAGACAGACAGACAGACAGACAGACAGACAGACAGACAGACAGACAGACAGACAGACAGACAGCGGAGTCTTAGTAATAGGGTCCCGTTTTTACCCTTTGGGTACGGAACCCTAAAAAGGGCAAAAGCAATTTAGAAAATTCAAGCAGGAAAAGATGATTGTATGCTCTTTCAGATGATGATTGTATGCAGGTAGTTCTGAGACCAATGAACTGCGAGAGGCGATGGTTGAGCGGTTGAGCTCCACCCTAAAGTTCGTATCAGATTGGGGTGTTGCCAATTTGGTGGAGTTTAACGCTGCTAAAACACAGGCGTGTCTGCTCACAGCGAAACGGAGTCCTTTCGTCATGACTCCCACTTTCCGTGATGTATCCTTACCCATTACCGATCACATTGATCTCCTAGGCCTCGACATCACGGCCAACATCAACTTCGGGAGGTCTATCGAAGCGAAAGCCAAGACAGCCGCCAAAAAACTAGGTATACTTAACAAGGTCAAGCAGTACTTCACGCCACGCCAACTGGTTACCCTATATCAAGCCCAAGTTCGGTCGTGCATGGAGTACTGCAGTCACCTTTATGATGGCTCTGCTAAGTATCAGCTGGCGGCTCTTGACGCCGTAGATCGTCGGGCTAGGAGGTTGATTGGCGAAGATTCACCTCTTCTGGCGAAACTCCAAACTCTGGATTACCGCCGTAAGGTAGCTGGCCTATCGGTTTTTTATAGGATATATTTCGGTGAGTGTGCTCAGGAGCTTTTCGACCTTGTACCTCCCTCACCTTTCTACCATCGTACCGCAAGACGCCGTGCGAGTTTCCACCCCTATGTCGTCGACGTTCCATCCACACGAACGAAACGCTTTGCGTCTTCATTCCTCATTCGCATGGCTAGGGTCTGGAACACTCTACCTAAAACTGTGTTTCCCACCAATTACAATCTGGGTATCTTTAAATCAAGAGTGAATAGCAGTGGCGTGCAGCTCATAGAGGCAAAAAAGCACTGCTTACCTTAGTAAATTATAGCCCTTTCAAAATATTGAAAATAAAATTCATTCTAAGCACACTCCATGAAATAATTACATAGTTCCCGCACGGCGTAACTCGCGTCAGGTAAGCATATATAGGTATTATCTATGAGGTAAGCGACAGCAGGTGTAACCGATGAACGCCATCTATCGCTAGACGAGATCGCGCGAAGCCGAAAAGCTCACGAACTATCTGCCTTTTTTGCGCGTCATCGTAGGTAGATATCTTTACTATATTCACGTCATTCGTTCAAGATTCTACTCTAAATCATCAATGAATGACGCGCATATAAGGCAGAGCTTGTTGACCAATCACAAGCCGCCGTGCGTCTGCCCTCTAGGCTCTAGGAGCATGTTCCGATATACACTGCGAGCGCTGCTCCAGTGCTCGTACTGGGGAGAAATTCGTTCCGTTATGGACTGACAGTATTTAGTTTACCGTACATAACGTCATTATTAATTCGGTTATAAAGTTATTATGCATTAGGTTAATTATTGAAAAACGATATTTTCTTCTAAAACAATCTTTCTTTCTTATTTTCACGTCAAAACAGCGCCAAAAAAACATAGATGACAGTATACTGTACTGCGTTCTGTTTAATACCAACCAACCATAGTAATCAGTATAACTAACAATATTCTATAAAGGAACGGCTTCGGAGTATATTAAATTGACGTCACACCTTACAGTGCTCATAGTGCATATCGGAGCATACCCTAGATTGTATTTTAAAAAGCGCGCGCGCTCGAAAGTAAAAACAAAGGAAGGTTTTATTTTCTATAATCCAAATAAGTAGCTTGATTTCTTATAACAATAAACTCATTTAAATTCAATTTAATTTATTCACATTGTCTCCCTAAATTTAAGAACGGTTTTATATCTTTAAAAAATATTAAGATCGAAAAAAACACGTAATGTTTTCGTAACTGAATTCAATAAAATAAACAAAGACTAGTCCGATTACAAAAAATAAACATTTTATAGCCCTAGGCTATACATAGAAAATAAGGATAATATTTGTTAATTTAATTAGTAAAACTCGTAAAGAAAATTAAAGATTCTTTGTTTACATTTAATTAAAAGTGACTTTTGACTCAAATTTACGCCTTTGTATTCTAGTAATTGTTTCCTGTCGTATCGGTGTACAGTGTTTTGATTTAATTTGTGAATTATAAAGTTTTGCGGAAATAAGTAAGTAAAGTACCTAAGTAAAAAGCAATCGTATTTGTGACTTACAAAGTTTGTGTAAAGGTTTATTCATAGAACGTACTAAATTATTATTTGGAAAATGGAAGATTATTCGTGTGAAATCTGTACAGGCGCTGTGTTTACGAAAGGTACTATTATCACAAAAAAAAGTGAAAAGGTAACTTGAGTAAGTATTTAACGTTAATTATTACGATTCTTTTAAGTGTGTGTGTTTTTTTCTAATAGGTACATAGTTTGTTTTGTTTTCCGTGCGTCTTATTTTGTAATAGCCGTTCGGTATGGAATGATAAGGGATATTTAATAACTTCATAACGCAGCTGTTTTAGGTATATAACCGCCGAAACATGTCAATTTACCTATGTATGGCGTAGGTATACGAGCACTGCGTGCCTAGTGCTTACCCTAACCCAAAACCCTGTGCACGCCACTGGTGAATAGGCATCTTCTAGGCAAGCGCGTCCCATCTTAGGCCGCATCATCACTTCCCATCAGGTGTGATGTGGTCAAGCGTAAGCCTATATATTTATATAAGCCTATATTTTGATTGATCATAGGTTCTTACTTCGGAACCTGTTCTAAATTGAAACGTGGCTAGGTAGGTGATGGGTTAGCGCCATCCATAACCAAAATCCAAATCTCTGGTCTCTGTTTCACACTGGAAATGTTTCACATATTTTATGAAACTTTCATTATTATTAAAAATACGATGGTGTTATTTAATACGCATGCCATTTTCGATATATACTTAAAATAATATGTTTTTATGAAATGCAAAACGGCATGCAAATTAAAAACACGGATATGTTTCATATATTTTATGAAACTTTCATTATTTTTAAAAATACGATGGTGTTATTTAATACGCATGCCATTTTCGATATATACTTAAAATAACATGTTTTAATGAAATGCAAAACGGCATGCAAATTAAAAACACGGAAATGTTTCATATATTGTATGAAACTTTCATCATTATTTAAAATACGATGGTGTTATTTAATACGCATGCCATTTTCGGTATATACTTAAAATAATATGTTTTTATGAAATACAAAATGGCATGCAAATAAAAAACGCGGAAATGTTTATTAAATTTTTTGCAACTTTTGTTATTATTTATAATATAATGACATGCATGCCATTTGTATTTCAGAATTATTTGGTCATAAAATTAATATTTATCTTTATTATAAGTAGTTTGAAATCTCGGAAAAGTAGTATTGAATTTTCACATTATTTTCCTAATATTTTCCACCCTTGGTCATACGAGGGGTGCATGCCAATTTTCGTAGAGTATTTTTGAGATAAAAAAAAGTAATTTTTTACAATGGCATGCAATTCGTAAACACGGAAATGTTCTATTTTTTTTCATTTCTACGTAACCCTTTGAGCCCCGTCGGCAGTTGCGAATTGCATGCCATCAATTATTATAGCTTAAATTTGTTCCAACTACGTTATATTACAAAGGCATGCAATATAATGTCACGGAAAAAGACTAAAATTCTTTACACAAAGAGAAGCCATTTTCTTAATGACGTGCAAGCGCGCAAGGGCTCGTAACCTCTTTCATATTTTAGGGTTAGTTATCAATTCTTAAAAAGGCATGCAGGAGAAAATGGGAGACTATTTTCTACGACCATCTCCCGGAGTACTAGTAACCTACTCGCTTTGCTGTAGAACCCTACCGGAAAAATCATACGGACCCACAGCTAGAATGCAGCTAAGTACCTACCTATACTTCGCGCGCGAGTTGAATGCAGAGTAAATGTAGGTATGTGTCACCATACATTTGCTCTGCATTCAACTCATGCGTGAACTATAGATGGGTTTCGAGCATTTTTCGGGTTTCGCTGTCGATACAGCGTGTGACGCCTTGTATAGAAACCGATTAAAGTTAAAACTTAATATGGTAGGTAAGTATGAATAAAGTATTTTTCACAGATTTTTCATTAGGTAGGTAAGTACTTACTTACTTACATGGCCAAAAATATATTATGTAAGAACATTTTCGTACCACTTGCTCAAAAAAGTGACATTCTATGCCACAAAAAGCGAACTTAACAATAGTCATTTTTAATCTGTTAAAAACAGGGAAAGATAATTGTACTGAATTTCATTCATCCTCTAGTAGCAAAAAGCCTCAATGGGCGGTTGCCTATCCTAAAGATATCCTTGAGCTTATCACTGAAAAGAGAAAGCAGAGGAAAAAATGGCATCAAACTAGATCCCCACTTGACAAAAGGGTGTTGAATAACTTAACAAAGGCTCTTAGAAAAACAATCAAACGTTTTAATAATTCGCTAACCAACAGCTACCTCCAGAACCTCACGAGCACCCGTAGTTCAGACTACTCACTTTGGAAAGCAACTAGAAATTTAAAAAGACCATGTGTGCATATTCCTCCAATCAAGGAAGAAAATGGAACGTGGGCAATTAATAGTGAGCAAAAGGCAAAAAGGTTTGCAGAATACCTGGAAAATATATTCCAACCAAACGAAGGAGACCATATTGAACTAACTACGATCGAAACCAATCGAGAAAATACTCCTATTAAATTGGTAACACCAAAAGAAGTTCTCAATATGATCAGACATCTAAACCTAAAAAAGACTCCGGGCTATGATCTTATTACAACGGAAATTCTGCGTAATCTACCAAAAAAAGCAATCGTAAAATTAACAACACTGATAAATGCAGCGTTCAGATTGAAGCACGTCCCTGACTTGTGGAAAGTTGCGGAAGTAATTATGATTGCTAAACCAGGAAAACCTCCAAATGATGTTACATCATACAGACCGATTTCTTTGTTACCGATTATTTCAAAACTCTTTGAAAAACTACTACTAATTAGATTGAAACCTATATTAGAAGAAAATAATCTGATACCTGATCATCAGTTCGGATTCAGGGAAAAACACTCCACAATTGATCAAGTACATCGAATAACAAACATAATTGAAAGAGCTCTAGAAGGAAAGAAAGTGTGCTCAACTGTATTTCTGGATGTAGCCCAAGCCTTTGATAAAGTCTGGCATGAAGGTCTTGTTCATAAACTTAAAGTATTACTGCCTGAGCCATTTGCAAACATACTGGAATCATATATATCTGATAGAGTATTTAGGGTAAGACAAGAGGATGCCTACTCTAAACTGAAGGAGATCAAAGCTGGAGTACCTCAAGGAAGCGTTTTAGGACCTTTCCTGTACCTCCTGTACACGTGTGATCTTCCCGAACCAATTAATAATACGATCGCTACTTTTGCCGATGACACTGCCATCATAGCTGTGGGTAACACTCACCAAGAGGCAGTGGGAAAAGTACAAACAGCTTTAAATGAGCTCTATAAATGGACGAAAAAATGGCGTATAAGACTTAACGATTCTAAGTCTACCCATATTGACTTTACAAATAAAAAAGCAAATTACTATCCTATTTATATTGACACACAAAAGATACCCTATGCTGATACAGCAAAATATCTAGGAATGAACCTTGATAGTAAGCTACGCTGGAAAGCTCACGTCAAGAAGAAAAGAGAAGACCTAGACATGAGGTACAATAAAATGTACTGGCTCTTAGGAAGAAACTCATCGTTATCCATAGAAAATAAGATACTCTTGTATAAACAAGTCCTGATGCCAGTTTGGACTTATGGTTGTCAGCTGTGGGGCTGTACCAGAAAAAGCAATATCCTAATAATTCAGCGATTCCAAAACAAAGTACTAAGGGGTATCGTCAATGCACCCTGGTACGTCAGAAACGAAGATATTCATCGCGATCTGCAAATGGACTTCGTAGATATAATCATAAGAAGACAAGCAAAATCCCACGAATACAGGCTTCATCATCACGTAAACGTCGAGGCGATCCAGCTCCTGGACAATACGGATTTAGTGCGTAGACTTAAAAGGACTAAGCCCTTCGAGTTAGTGTAGTAAAGTGAAAGTGTAGTGCTAAGTGCAATGCAAAGAACACAAGAACACAGTGTCTCATAATAAAATTTAGCGTAAACTAAGATAAGTCAATGGACCAATTCTTAGATATAATTTTACAGTATAAGTTTAGGTTAAAATAATGTTACTCATTAGCTTTATTTACTCATAGGCTAGATCGTAACTTTAATAGGGTATTAACTGTTGTTAGTACTTTATGATATATAAAAAAAAAAAAAAAAATTCATCCTCTAGGGGGAGAATGTGATTTAAAGGGGTTGTTTCAAATTTATATGGAGCCTGGGCCAGGTATTTCAAAATGTTCGGGGTCATAAAATAGAAACATTTTTTTCTTTATTTCTTACTAAAAAGTTCAATTTACGAGGTACAATGCGAAATTATTTTGCAAAATAAAAGCGCAACAACATGCGTCCATTTTGACATTGACGTATATTACACGTGTCATGATGACATTTGACATAAAATTACCTGGGAAATGTGAATTAACCTTAAAATATCCAACAGCAGTCAGATTGATGGATGGGTGCGCTGCGAGAGTTGCTATTCTACAAATGTACAGTCAGCTGCATAAATGCATACATAGCTCTAAGGCTAAAACTGCGTGCAAGCAATGCTGTGAATCACTCACGTGGTCACTCACACTGATAAACATAAACTGTCAATAATATTATCAACCTTAAATCAACAGTATAAGGTTCAAACGATTTTACTATAAACTGTCAACAATATCAACCTTATGGCATTAGCATTAGGTTCAAAACATTCCTATTCAATAACCTTGTCTATTCTGATTGTTTATTTCATCGCTTTACAGTAACCACTCCCAGTGTCGTGATAATATAGTTGGAATACGATGCATCATATTATGACCTAGGTTCGAATCTCTTACAGCAGTTTTTATTTTGTTTTGGATACAAACATTTATGTTTTGTTTATGTGTTTTGTGTCTGTTTGTTATTCTTTATAATAATGTATCTTTATTTACAGACATAAAATCCATTTATAAACGCAAACATTAATTATTACACGATAATACTTAAGGACAAAGTTAGCTATGTTAGTGGTGTTATGAGTCAATAAGTAATAAAACAATCAAAATAAATTGGAAGAAACACTTTTTATTAGATAATCGACTTTATTTTAATTTATTTTCATTGTTATCATGTTACATTTTCTCAAAAGTAATTAATAACTTCAGCTACTTTTTCTATCATTTTTTAAGGTTTATAGCTTAAGTAATCGTTTTCATAAAGAAAAGAAAATTGAAGCTTAACCTTAAAAATGTAGTAACCAAAGGGCGGCGCTGCTTTTTTGTCTGTTATTTTTGATAAGATATACTAATAATAATTAATACAAGTTAGGAAAAGAATATACGTTATGTTTCATATTTAAAGCCTTAAAAATTAAATTTTATATAGCTTTAAAAGTATTACTATTCAATAAAACCTCCACTTTTTTCAATAACAGCAAGCAAGCGGCGCCGGGTGAATCCGTTTGTAATATTGGGACAGTTATCCGTTCCTCTAAATATATTCTCCCATACTTCCATACAGTGAGCCTCCGTTTCCTCTGCAGTCCTTTCATTTCGCATATCCTACTTTTGCACCATCAAACCTCATAATATTCTATAGAATTTAAGTTTGGTGATCTTACTGGCCAGAGAATAACTGTTGTCTGGGTTTTGATTAAACCAATTACGCACTATATGTGATCGATGCACAGGACAACAAATGACATGCACAAATGATAGTTGTGGCCTGGTTGTGGCACATCAACAGCTGGACTCATATTGTTCAACTATAATATTATGTCTTCGTTGTGAAGCATTACTCTCTTCGTCAGGATGCGACATCCAACGCTTGGTTGTCCACTAAAACCAAACAGCGAGATTAAAATAAACACTTTTGAAACTACTAAGTATCTTGTCTAAATTTTATAGATATTTACTAATAAAACGATATGTAACTAATCCTAAGTTTATGAACACACATTTTTTAACAATAAAAACAATACTCACGGTGAAACCAGTTCCATTGCAAATTTGAGCTAAGTATATTGTATCCGATATTATTTAGCTCATTAATAATATGCATCCTCTTCTGCATATTAATATTAGCTTGCATTATTGTTGAAGATAAGAAACAGCAAAACTTAGTAAATTATAATAATTGTGTAGTATTTGCTAATAACGACTAACGATTGTCAAATCTTCCGTCTCCGTCAGTACTCAGTGACCATATCTGTTCAGTGATTTTTTAAACTACCCGCATATGCTATTGCTGGTATAAAAATATCACTCATCAAATAAAAACAGTAAAAAATGCTTACACGGGTCGAGATTTGAACCGGCAACAGTTGCGTTGCGCAATCTGAGCAGTTCCACGCCTCGCCATTGAGCTCACTTACTTGGAGTGTGAAATTATCGATATTACTCGGCTATTACAATACCTACAAGCTGAACGACTTATATTATACTACTGCAAGTGTGTGGGTGTCCGACCGCATGCAAAGCAACATTTTTGCTTATTCTATATGCACTTTTGACGTCGACTGTACCTAATTAAACATTTTATTTTTGTACCTCTTAATCACTGTAAAACTGCCAAAAAGCATATTTTATTTTGTTTTCTATGATTTTATACTATTTTTTGGAATACTGTACAAGTACCTGGCCCAAGATGAAACAACCCCTTTGGAATACTTACCGAAATTTATACTGAACTACATCTGTGTTTACACCATTGAGTTTGTATATAAAGCATTAAACATCTTTTTGAAAAAGGAATACGCATAAGATTATTAAATAAAATGACGAAAACCGACGAGGCCGTATGAGCTTGATGCCTTTGCTTTTCCGACAAAAAAATATTAGTCTAGGAATTTGCCGCGTTTTTGTTTTCTTCAAATACATAAACGTTATTTGTAACTCTCTCTATCAATAATTGGACCAATGTTTCGAATGTTAACTTTTACTTTTAATTTGCTTTTGACTTTTTACTTTTTGACGACCTCCGTGTGCGCAGTGTGTAGCGCTGTTGTCTTAACGTGCGGAGGTCCCGGGTTCGATCCCCGGCAGGGTCAATTTGGGAATTTATAATTTCTGAATTTTCCCTGGTCTGGCCTGGTGGGAGGCTTCGGCCGTGGCTAGTTACCACCCTACCGGCAAAAACGTGCCGCCAAGCGATTTAGCGTTCCGGTACGATGCCGTGTAGAAACCGAATAGGGGGATGGGTTTAACCCTTAAACCCTACCCATCCTAGGAGAATTATTATTCCTACCCAGGGGTTTCATAGACCCCAATATTTAAATCATTAATACTAAATAAAATAAACACAAATTTAGTGAAAATATTATTTATTTAGAAAGAAAGCATAACTAGCAGTAACATAAAATATTTATTTTTTTGGGTGACACATTCATCAGATCTTTGTGCAGTATGTTCACCGCAGAGAGGTTTACGGCACATGGCACAGAAAACCTTTGTTTTAAGGTCCTTCCCCCTTGGGCAGACAGCACATCTTTTTTTTTGCCAAGGGAGCAGGATTTGGGTCGACTAAAGGACGCTTTTTTTGTAAAATATCTCTTAAGAGGTCTTGGAGATTTGTGGGCAAAGAAGGCCATGATAATCTTTCTTCCATTTGAGGGGTGATCAAATCCAAGGCAAGTTTTTTTTAGGAAAAGACGTCTTTTTATGGCTTTTTTTGTTGCCATTTTTAGCAGTATCATTAGATCTGATATATCTGATCATCCATTCTTGTGGTTTAGCTAAAACAATTACATCAAACATAATAATGAATAAAATGACAAAAAAACTTCAAGATAGTGTTTTGTCTATGTAAAGTGAACTAATACTATCTTTACTAACAAACATCAACAAATCTAACTTACCTTTTTATTTTTTCATCCAGAAAAAACAGCATAAGCCAACTTATAAACAGCAGCAGAAATATTACTAACTATTGCTAATATTACTCTATTCCTACCCTGGGGTCTGATGAACCCCAAAACAGCGATAATTACGTTTTCAGTGCACCAATGCTAATGCACTAGTGACGACAAGATAGCCGCCGGCGTCATCGAGGATTAGCTTGAGTCACGTAACCGTGCCTTTCGTTTTTGCAAAAATATTGTCAAAAAATTAAACACTTGGGTCTACTGGACCCCCGGGTAGGGTTTAAGGGTTAATATAACTGCCATGCCCCTAACAGGTTAGCCCGCTACCATCTTTGACTGCATCATCACTTACCATCAGGTGAGATCGCAGTCAAGGGCTAACTTGTAGTGGATAAAAAAAAAAAAATTGTCATTATTTTTAATAAATGCTTATCTCATATTATTATTGTGTTAATTTTTTCGCAAATGGTACGAAAAGTAGAGTATTTTCCTCGGTGATAAAGCTGTCTTAGTCTTGGGTGAACTTAAATCCCTCGCTACACTCAGGACTCGTCTTAAATCACGAGCGAAGCGAGGGAGTGTAGCTGAGTGTAGCGAGTCCTGAGTGTGTCTCGAGTAGAGCGAGCGTAACGAAGGACTCGAGGTTTACTCCCGAGCGTAGCGAGGGAGTTTTTAACACCCTCGCTACGCTCGGGAGTAAACCTCGAGTCCTTCGTTACGCTCGCGATTTAAATCGTCACCCGCGACAGAAGACACTGCTTTATCCCCTTGGTTAATAATCTACTATTTGGTAGTGGTAAAATTCAGTTCTTGCGCAACTGTCATAGTAAGTAATCTAGATTAACTAGGTAGGTATGTGGTCATCGATTAAATTTTGGTACCTATTGGACTATTTTTGACCATAGAATCTTATACCTACATATAGAAGACTGTCAAGGACGTTTAACCCAAGGCCCTTGAAGACTGTAGGATATGGTTAATAAGAGATTTATATTTTATAAACTTTGTTAAAGTTCGAGCGTTGAAACACAATAACGTCACAGTAAACTGAAACCTGCTAGATATTTTATTAAATTTAAAGTCGAACACTGCGCATCACTTTGAGCCTTATTCTAGTTTCTTATGGTCCATTTTGTATTAACACTAAAGCGTTGCTATCAACATTGCATTGGTGTGATCACAGATGTTGATGGTAAAATCTTATGGTAGCAGGGTAGGGTAAGTACAGTTAATTAGTTATCCTATGTTTTTTGTCTTCATGCCTAGGCTCTTACCTAAAATAATGATTAATTGTACTAAGAAAATTAAATAGGTAGGTAGTATTTACCTACTTATAAGTAAGTAGGTACCTAAGGTAGGTACTAGGTAGGTATGTTGGTATATACTAGTAAACGTTTTTAAGTTCTATATAGGTAAGTAGGTACCTAATACCTATATATTAACTAGCTGATACCTGCGACTTCGTTCGCGTAGGATAACTTTTTTACATCCTATGGGAACTAGTTAATTTTCTATTTCTATTTCTCCAGGTCACCTGAACTCATGCAAAAAATCGAGTCGATCCGATGCTCTGTTGCAGCTTGATTGAAGGACAAACCAACAAACAATCACACTTTCGCATTTATAATAATAGTATGTATGGGTTACTATAGGTACTAGCTTAATTTAATTTTTGTTCAGGCAGGAAAATATATGATTTTGATTTTTGAATCAGTAGAACCTGTACGAGAGGCGACGGGCGCGGGCGAGGTGTAGGCGCGGCGCGGGCGCACCGTCGCCGCTTCTATCATACCCATTGACTTACCAATACCTTAGACGCACCATCGAAACGCTAAAAACGGCACGGTCAAATTGTGCACAAATAGATATTGTGAACAAGTTTCGCCTCAGTCGCGCATGAGTACACTAGGCGACAACATGCCGTTTTGTTCCGTAAAAAAGTGCAAAAACAATCCGAAATATGCGAAAAAAAAGATGGAGTATCATATTTTAGGTAAGAAAACACTTAATATACATTTACTTTACGGTATAGTAGCGAAATAATCACACAATCATATCTAAATAAATTATTTTGTCATCATAATTACAATATTTCAAACGCGCAGCCATAGTACTATTATATTATTCTGTGGCGCAGCTAACACGTTCACACGCTTACCCAGGTTTACGCGCCAATAGAGAACGCGATAGAGGCGTGACGTAACGAAATGGATACAAAAAATATGGAGTAGTTTATTTTTTATTTTTCTTATATTAAAGTTGTAAACTAATATAATTATTAAAGTACCTACCAATTTTTTTAGATAAATTAATATGGGTATGTTTAAAATCGGTAAGTAGTGTAAAAAACCGTTTCGAATTTCTTAGGAAATAATTCTTCTAAATCGATATCTAAGAGTTATGGTAATCATCATAGTAAAATAAACTGTCATTCTTCAGCAGATGTTTATTTAATTTGTTATAAGACAGAAACAACTTTAAGATCCTTGGTCAACGGTAAAGTCCTTTTAAAAAAATATGACTTAATCATACATGACTTTAAAAATATTGCAGTTTCTTGTAAATATTAATTTATTTACAAAAACAGATGCCCACACAAAAACACAATTTCACCATGTATATGATTTGACCAAGGCCATTATTGAAAAATATATAGACGCACGTCTACACTACATGTGCAAGACAGAAAACACTGAAAAAAAAACCGGCCAAGTGCGAGTAGGACTCGCGCACCGAGGGTTCCGTACAAACCTGCTTACGATTGTGTAAGTTTTACGATTTATGACGTATTAAAACAAGACGAAATGAACCGCAAAACTAACTTTGTTTGTAGAGGTTTACTGTTAATATAAAAAAAAACTATGCTAGTTAGAGCATTGGCTATAGTTTTCCTGTAAAATATACATAAATTCCTATTGACCATAATTATTTCAGATTTTTCGATTGGTTAACTCCGGAGATAAAGGGGGGGAACGGTATTTTTTTCGACATTTTGCCCGATAAATCAAAAACTATCATGACTAAAAATAATTAAAAATCTGTTTTAGAATGTACAAAGTAAACCCTTTCATATGATACCCCACACAGTACAGTTATCTCACTTTTAAATTTCAATCTTCCGATTTTCCCCCCTTTTTAAATAAGAACAAAAATAATTTTCAATTTTTTTTAATTCCAGTGTCTTTGGGCCACTAATATACACAACTATTCCAAATTTCATGTCGATAGCTTCGGTAGTTACTGAAATAATCGAGTGTGACGGACGGACAGACGGACAGACAGACGGAGAAAGTCGCACCATAAGGCTTCCATTTTACCATTTTGGTACGGAACACTAAAAAGCATACTTCTAAAAGACAGGTTTATAATAAGTTAAATTTATTTCAAGGTAAGTACTTATTACACTTTTTAATTTTTTACTTCACTTTTATTCATTTTTGTCACTAGTTTTTGTATTTATTAAGAAATAGGTAGACTCTAAGTCTAGACTCTTGACTAACTCCTTAATTTTCAGGGATAAAAAGGATTAGCCTATCCTTTACCCGGGATATAAATTTTGCTGAAATTTGGTATGGAGGTAGGCCTCCATACCAAATTTCAGCAAAATCCGTTAAAACGATAAGCCGGGAAAGCGTAGCAGACAGACAGTTTTTTTTTTCAAATCGGTTAAGAAAAGAAATCGGTGTACATATATTTAAAATAAATACGCGCCGAATTGAGAACCTCCTCCTTGTTCAAAGTCGGTTAAAAAAGTAGCCTATATCCTTCTCCGGAATGTTATGTATCCCTATACCATATTTCATTAAAATTGGTTGAAAAGATGGGCCGTTAAAGCGTAGCAGACAAACAGACAGACAGACAAACACACTTTCGCATTTATAATATAGTATGGATTTCAATTCGCGAATTTCGTGAGAGGGATTCGAGCCTGCGACATCTTTCTACATAATGAAATTTTTATCCTGCCAAGAAGAAACAGTGTTCTATTTAAAATACGAAAATAAAATACTAATACATAATAACATAAGATAGTTTTCGTAAAATCATTATCACCAATAAAGTATTAATAAAAAATAAAAATATCAAATACAAAATTGGCGACTCCTATAGACCACTTTAAATCGGAACACAGAAAGTCTTCCGCTGATTCATTGCAAAATGTCGTATGTGTCGAACTTTTATTACAAAATTTAACCCTAAATATAAGTAGATATGGTTGGTTTTTGTGAACCGTTTGGTGTCTCAGTCTATATTATCTATAGCTGTGTGTGTTTATGCGATTGTGGACGCTTTTTGAGTACCTATTAATTTGTAGGTAATGTTGGTAAATCGATGATCATACCTACCTATTTGACCGAGCAAAGCGTAGGTCTCCGAGTCTACTTGAGTGAATTTGCACTTGTCCGTCCGTCCGTCTGTCAGAGCCTTATAACTTCTGAATTACTGAACGTAAACTGATGGCTTCCAGCCGAATATGGCTTAAAAAGTTATAAAAATCTTTATTTCAGGGGGCTCTCATAGAAGCAAATGCGAAGTAAAATATTTTTTATAGCGTTACGTAGGGTTGCGAAATATCGTTATAAAGATATTAGGAATAGAGTCCAAAAATTTTTTTTTTTAAATTTTCCCCTAAAATTGACCAAATGGGGGGCTTTCAAAGTGGAGATTTTCTAACATACAAAGTTGACCTCAGAACTCTCTATTTTCTGAAAGGCTGAGCCTGAAGCTTGATCAATTATTTGAATTATATCCTTTACTTGAACAACAAATACTAAAATTAGATAAATATTATAAGGAAACAAAATTATTTAATTTTTAATGAGCTTCAGTATTTTTAACAGAACTTCACAATGATGTCGATAGATGGCGCTCTGTAAAGTTTCTGGATACCGTGAGGTATCAGTTCGGGGCGAACCACTAGTACTTCCAAGGCCACACCGCCGCCACACCTCTGCCGCGCCGCCGCTGCGCCTCTCGTTATATATATCCCGCCCTAAGGTGTACTACTTTGCTGTTTATTTATTTGAATTAAAATATCAACCTGTGTATAATAATCAGTAATTCTTATATAAAGCTACATTAAACAGCAATAAACCAATTTAATAAGACTTTTTTTATTTACAATAAAAAACTAAAACCAATAACGAAGGCGATTATCTAATAATGCCTTTATTTCTAATAGATGCTTGTATCTGATTATCAATACTAGTATAATATTTCATATAAGTCAATAACTTTGTAACTCTTTTTAGATCTCCATCAAAGAAAGCTGTAGAGAGTTTCTTTTGTAAATCCTGTATGATTGCTTTATTTTCCCTATTGAGTTTCATTATTTCTTCTTCTGTGCTTGCTTCTTCAACTTCTTCATTCTTCTCCATAATTTTCATCAGAAATTTTGGATCTGCTTCTGTGTTTTCAGGAATATCTTTCCCTCTTAAACGCAGCATATACATCCCTACAAAAAAAGTATTACATTTTTTGTCAATCTTTCTGATCTTGTAGTGAGTAGGTACAGAGTGCATTAATATTAAATTATGTAGTGTGTCTTTTGTCTTTATTTTGATGTTCTTCACATACCTCTTGCAAGTGGTTCCAATAAGGTTTTATATGCATCATTAACCATTGATGAATATTGAGCTGATATTTCTTGCTCTTTTATATTCCTGGAAAAATAAAAAATACTAAATTAACTGCATACTTACTCACAATTAATTAATTAATTAAGTAAGTAATTACAAAATAACAACCAAATATGAAACTAAGGTAGGTATATATATCTGGATAGAAGAAGGTGTTAAGTACTATGCAGAAGTCCATGATAACTAACAATTTTATAAGGATGGTAATTTGCTATCTGCTAAAACAGATGAATCTATGTGGGACAACATGCAGCATGTGATATGACTGCCTGCCCTCCCGCTTCTTAACATGCTGAAAAAACAAACAAGCAATAAGCACCTCAACCACACTATAACACACACACATCTTCCAAAGCACTTTCGACAAATGTTTCACTTCGACACTGGAGCATTCTCAGGAAATCTTGACCCAATAATGCACAATTATTGTTATCTAACTGTAAATCTTAAGAGTAAGAGCCAGCAAGATAAGTAAAAAGTCTTACCTATTGGCATATTTGTCTGGATGTAAATTTTTCTGCAAATCTTTGTACTTTTTGGCTAACTCAGTCTCGTCTAAATCATAGGTTTCTTTCACACCAAGTATTCTAAAAAAGTTTTCCGATTCGTCAGGTTTTTGCAATGCTTTGCAGTGTGGGCAAAACAGGTTAGAAAGCAAATTGGAGTCATTTTTTCCACACGACCAACAAGAAACGTTTCTTAGATGTGTTATAAAACAATTTTTTGTTCCAATATTCCATAAAATTCTTCCAAGGCCCATGGTATACAAAATAAACTAGTGCTTATAAAAGTTGAAAAATAATGTTCAAGGATGTAATGCCGCAACAATTATATTAACACTTAACGTCACATTACAATTTAAATACCTAGGGACGTAATTAAATCTACCACTAAGTATTTAGGGTACCTATCGCTTTTCGTAAACTTTTTCAGTTTTTGCTGTGCGAAACTTAAATGTCATAATCAGCTGTTTGCCAAAAGGCAAAAGCTTTCGTAGACAGAGAAGGAAAACTGAGTATGCTCTGAGTTTATGTCACAGAGTTACAATGTCTGTGGTTTATGTCTGCATAAACAGAGAAGGTACATATGAGAGCCTACGAGGCGATGGTCTATCTCTTTCTCTGTCTACGGATGGTCTTTGGTCTAGGTCTTTGCCGTCTTTGCGTAGTATAATCTGTGGTCTAGGACGCAGACGGCAGAACAAATAATCTGTCTGGATCATAAGTTTTGACCCTTTTGTTTCTGGTCGGTGGTTTTGACTTTTGTAAATCTAGAATGTGACAAAAACAGCCGAGCGATCGCGTAACTTCTGCATCAATCATTGATACATCGCAATCACCTCTGATTGGTTAACACTCTTCCACTATTGGACATAATCCATTGACGCAGCAAGAATGCCATAAATTCAGCCAATTACAACAATTGATACTGTAACAATGATTGATGCAGAAGTTACGCGATCGCTCGGCTGGACAAATTGGAAAATAAATTAGAAAATATTATGCGAGCGATAATAATACAATCGGTGAAGGTGAATAGAGGTTGCTGTGATTAGGGTCCTATTTTTGTTAGTTTACTCCCTTTATTATATTGATTACAGTGAAAACATTCTGGACGTCATACAGAATTGGTCACATAGCCTCGCTATTTCTACTATTGTATTGTTTTATTTGATACCATCACAATTTATTCTTATAACCATGGTTTCCTATTTTACAATTGATGCTACCGGTGAGAATACAAATTTTCAAAAAGAAATCTCGAATATGATGCATGGATTTGGCGACAATCCGAACCCGAACGCCGCTACAGTAGTTCTAGTTGAGGATATCGTACTTCAACAACTAAGATCGATGCTCCAAGAAGCTTTGAACTACTCGATATTACGAGGTGGGAAATCAATATCCAATTTTGATATAATTTACTTAATGAGAAAAAACCCTGTGAAACTGAAAAGGCTTTGCAATTATCAGCTTAAACTGGATCATATAGACACAACACGTTCACCTATTGTTAACAATTCGACGGCTCTTTTAACAGGATTAATTATAGAAGATGATAAAGAAGGAGTTAAAAGCAAACGCACACACATTGATGTTATAAGAGAAATTGATGAAGCACATGAAGTCAGTTTGGTTAAGTTTGATGTGATTGATTATTTGAGGAAAGTTAGAGCTGCCAAGATAACTGAGTCTATGTCATTTGAGAAGTATGAAGCATACCATAAAGCTAGATGCAGTTCGTTTCGTTCAGGCTATGGTTTGTCTAGAGGATTTGTGAAGCTTGAACAGTGGATTAATCCCACTAAAGAGTTGAAGATAACAAGTGCAGCGTTAGAAGTTTTATGTTTTCTTGCATATGAAACAGTTGCAGAAATAGTTGATGCTGTATTTTTGATACGGCAGGACAGTAAAAAGAAAAGTGGAGATCCTTTCAGCAAGTTTGAAGGTGGTTACTTCTGTAACCCGCAGAGCTTAAATAACGCTGTTTATATTAAATCTGGGTATGAAGGAGTTCCTGCTATCACTGTTGCTGAAGTAAGAGAAGTTTTGAGAAGATATTTCACACCTACAACTGGAATTAATGGTTTATTTTATAGAAATATGAGTAATGATTTGCCAGTGCGATATATTGCTATATGAGATTATGTTTAAATATTTTGAGAATTTTATTAATAAACAGATGATGCAATAGCTTTGTCTGTGTGGATTTAGGTATTTTGAAAACCTTGTGGGATCTCTCTTACTTTCTGGGTTATGGAGTAGCTCATATATCCATGCCATGGTTGCTATCTATCGCTGTACCAAATTTTTGTTAAAATTAATTTAACTTAATGCACCCTGAAAAGGTGCCAGACACACATAGTTTACACAGTCCATTCACAGATATTTTACTGCTATAAGGTTGGCTAACCCAATTGTATATTGAGTTTGTTCTGCAGTTCAAACATTTAATCATAAATAGAACCTATAAAATTGTTCTTCATTTATTAAGTCATCCAGTAATAGAAATAAGAATGGATTAAATGTTTGGATTGCAGAATAAACTATAAAGATATTAGATTCAGAGGTAAATCAACTGTGTATGGAATGCACTTTCACCTTAAATGTGAAAGTATGTCTGTCTATTAGTTCTAATATTATTATAAATGTTATATATTACAAATTATGAAGAGCAATGATCATTTGTTTTAGATTAGAAAAAATCATAAGGTGTCACCCAAATGAGTACATTACCAAAATGTTAATGTACTGACTTATTGTATTTAATTGATATCACCAGTTTATAATAAGAAAGGAAAATAGAGAATAATTTTGAATAACTTATTGCTTATTACAAGACTTTCTTATTTTAAATGTTTCCATCTTTATTAATGGTCACAGAGAAGTCTATACACTTTCTTATGATTAAATCAAATATTTTATTTCTGAATCAAATTTAAATCCTAGGCAATGTCAACTGTATTTAATGATTTTAATTAAGAAACTAAGAGAGCCATGGAACCAACAAAAGGAGGCTCTCATTTTAGCACATAGGTACCTATACTTATATATTTTTTTAACACTTGTAATCAAATTCAAATCGCTTTCTATAGTACAATCGTCCTAATGCAACAACCTCAATTTACATAGATGGGCCCTGTCAAACAATGAATGTGGACCTATTTTACTAACGCCATCTAGTTTGAAAAGCGGGACAGCGCTATGGCGGGGACAAGGACAGGCTTGTACAGGTGAGGGGCATCCCCTACAAGTCGGACGCCCAACTTTTTTCTATGAAAGGGCCCATCTAGTACCTACATATATATCGATGTCCTAATGACTATTCACACAATACCTATCCTCACAATTTGTGGATTGCAAGTTTCAGAACTAGTATGCACATGCAACTCATGATTGTGTTAGGTACTTACACTTCAGTAATTGCAAAAGGATGGCGGGCGACTCTGCATAGGTTCTAGTTTGCTTAACAATTATCAAACAAAGTGAGTTGCAACACGCTGGATCGATGCCCAGAGTGTGTAGCTACTATTTGAGAACAGTTGCCCTAAATGTAATTTAGTGACCTGAGTTATGTGCTGTGATATTAAAATCATGCGGTAGGAAAAATCTATGTTCCAGTTCATTAGCTCTCTCTTGCATCTTTTGTACAACTATCTCTTTGCATCTTGATCGTCATATCGAGGGTCGTGTCTCGTGATTCCTTCTATAAATCACATAGTGGGCAGTTTTCGGATTTTATTGTTGCCTAGAGGTCTTGTGGGTCAGCATGTTCGACTGCGCATGGCATGGGTTCGACTCCCAGGTCTGGCCATAAGTAGTAAGTAAGTACTTAGTATTGGGGTTTTCAGACAAGAAATTCGTAGTACAAGCGCATATTTAAGAAGTTAGCGGTGTTTTCAGGTTTTTACCCCGTGCGTCATAGAACAGCCGTCTGTAACGCGTACAGCCGTCGGTCCTCGGTACATGAAAGTGCACCTGTGTTTGCGCACACACTTGTACACTAAGTAGGTAAATCTCCAAGGCACATGGCTTTTTAAGCTAAGCAAAAAAAATAACATTATAACAGCCACTCTCCAATTAAGTAGTTACTGTGGAGCGTGACCGCCGTGGCCGACTTTCACTTTGTAGTTTTTTTTTTGCTTAGCCTAAATAGGTCACGCGCAATATCCATCAATATCGAAAACTAAGCACGCAAATATTGAAAAATGAGAGAGTAGGACGTACCTGCAGTTGTTACCTACTTGCTTACCTACCTCATACAACCTACTAGGTTGTATGAGGTAGGTAGTCGGTAGGTAGGTAGCAAGTCGGTCACAACCTAATCTATACCATTGATACGACCTTCGCTTACGCTTTCTAAAGCGATACACTTATCCATTTGCCTTGTGTCGAGGTTCAAGTGGGCGCAAGTAGCTAAGTACCTAAGTACATAGTAGAAACATACGAGGGTACTCCAACCCCTAGAGATCCTTCAACCCAGAGCCCAGACCCAATTCCGACGATTAATTGAGTGGCCGAAGGGAAGCCGAATTGGCTATCGTAACGCCACATGTTATGTTTCGTGACTCGAGTGCCTTTCTATTTTCGTGGAGGAAAATGCTTTTCTTTTATCTTCGACTGTAGGTACAAAAGGCAAAGGTAAAGTGAGCCAAGCTAAAATTTGAAAAATGCTTTCAATATTATGATCGCGTGTCTAAAAGCCAAGGTATAAGTACCTACTACCTACTTACCTACCTACGTAACCCTACTTGAAGCCAACTCAAAATTTATAAAAATGCTTTCCTTTCTTCTTAGATGGTTCTCAAATAGGATTGCCTCTGAGCATAGGCATAGAGTGACCCAAACGAACAATTGAAATTTTTTTAACTTAACTGGTAGGTATTAATACTGATACGTCTGACCAAAGCTTAAGGTCAGAAAAACTTAATAGATATGTGCTGCATTGCCGAAAAGCACTAAGTATAGTAGGATTTTAGATTAATTTATGACTGCAGATTTAGGTAGATACTTACCTATTTTCAGGTACCAGGTGAGATCGCAGTCACAGGCTTACATCATCGAAACAAAAGGCTATATCTACTAGATTAGATGATGCCCGCGACTTCATCCGCGTGTAGGTACTTAAGTTTTTGAAAACTCCGTGGGAACTTTCTTTTTCCGGAATACAATCTTGAACCTATCTTCTACCTGTATCCAAATCGGTTTAACGGACGGGCTACGAAAGCGTAACAGACAGACAGATACCCTTTCGCATGTCTACTATTAGTATGGATAATATGGCTACCCAGTACCTGCCCATGGATACCAGAAGTTCTTTCTGAATTTAGAAGCTAGAGAAAGAGGTAACCTTGACTGTAATATTAAGTAGATCATAGATAAGCATTGTATAACCTGGAAAAGTAGATAGAAGACATAACTAAGTAGATACATGCTACGAGTTCTAGTAAAACTTAGGGAATACCGAAGTTAGGTATCATTTTAGGTATTAGGTACATTTGACTACTTTCTTAGTGAGACCTGCTTAATTCCTCAAAGGTCATGTTCAAAATTCCAAAAAAATCTAAGTTCAAAAGTTTTTTATTCAAATAGACTTTTTACAAGTGCTTATGAATACTTAGTCGAATGAATTTACCACTGGTTCCATTGTGTGTTGTGAATATTAGTTACTTCCAAGAAGCATTATGTACCTACGTTTCATATTACATTACTGATTACCCGTGTTAGTGGAGGCCATCAATAATACTTACCTACTCTACATAACTAGTTACATAATTATTTTCAAGAGGACCTCTCTACGATTTCTATAGAATACTTAAGAAATCTCAAAAATATTTATTTACAGGTTTATTTACCTATTTCATATTATTTACAGTTAACTTAGTCAATAATATTGATCAATTTATATTCAGTTATTGTATTGTATGACAGAATGATGGTAATAGAAATAGATGCTCTCTCTCCCACTGTAGGTACCCCATTGCCGGCTAACTACTGAGCGCGAATCTCCTCTCAGAATGAGAAGGGGTTGTCCATAGTTCACCACACTGACCAAGTGCAGATTGGTAGACTTCACACACCTTTGAGAACATTATTGAGAACTCTCGGGCATGCAGGTCTTCTAACGATTTTTTTCTTCACCACTAGCGCGAAATCCAAACACAAATCAAGAGTTCGGTTCTTTTAACCCCTCACGCCTGACGTGCCTGGAAACAATGAAAGAAATGGAGAAATGGACGTCATGTCCGTCGTCCGTCACATTCCGATCAACACTGGCGCGGTTCGGGCGGTGGAGGAAATGCCCATTTTGCGCTGCTGGAAAAAACGGAATAAATTCTAAAATAAAATGTATAGGTATCTTCTTACTTTTTAATAAAAAATGATGAAACAATTGATATGGTTTCGAATATGAAATTTAATATAAAATTTTCAGAGTAGGTAAATTATATTTTCGTACCACTTGCTCAAAAAAGTGACATTCTATGCCACAAAAAGCGAACATAACAATAGTCATTTTTAATCTGTTAAAAACAGGGAAAGAAAATTGTACTGAATTTCATTCATCCTCTAGGGGGAGAATGTGATTTAAATTTGGAATACTTACCGAAATTTATACTGAACTACATCTGTGTTTACACCATTGAGTTTGTATTGACGACGTTTTTGACGACCTCCGTGGCGCAGTGTTGAGCTCTGTTGCCTTAACGTGCGGAGGTCCCGGGTTCGATCCCCGGCAGGGTTTGGAAATTTATAATTTCTGAATTTCCCTGGTCTGGCCTGGTGGCAGGCTTCGGCCGTGGCTAGTTACCACCCTACCGGTAAAGACGTGCCGCCAAGCGATTTAGCGTTCCGGTACGATGCCGTGTAGAAACCGAATACCTAGGGGTATTGGTTTAATATAACTGCCATGCCCCTAACAGGTTAGCCCGCTACCATCTTAGATGCATCATCACTTACCATCAGGTGAGATCGCAGTCAAGGGCTAACTTGTAGTGGATAAAAAAAAAAAAAGTATATAAAGCATTACAAGTCTCATCTTTTTGAAAAAGGAATACGCATTTATTAAGTATGCAGTTATGATTATTAAATAAAATGACGAAAACCGACGAGGCCGTATGAGCTTGATGCCTTTGCTTTTTCGACAAAAAAATATTAGACTAGGAATTTGGCGCGTTTTTGTTTTCTTCAAATACATAAACGTTAATGTAACTCTCTCTATCAATAATTGGACCAATGTTTCGAATGTTAACTTTTACTTTTAATTGTCAATATTTTTAATAAATGCTTATCTCATATTATTATTGTGTTAATTTTTTCGCAAATGGTACGAAAAGTAGAGTATTTTCCTCGGTGATAAAGCTGTCTTAGTCTTGGGTGAACTTAAATCCCTCGCTACACTCAGGACTCGTCTTAAATCCCTCGCTTCGCTCGTGATTTAAGTTTTTAACACCCTCGCTACGCTCGGGAGTAAACCTCGAGTCCTTCGTTACGCTCGCGATTTAAATCATCACCCGCGACAGAAGACACTGCTTTATCCCCTTGGTTAATAATCTACTATTTTCAATGGGGAGAAAAACTGCTTTGAGCCTTTAAAAGGTGAATTAAAAGGTATGTTTGAATTTCTTTGTATGCAGCTCAGTTGTTTAAATTGTGTTTTGGGATCAAACAATGACACATGCTTAAAGTTCTTGAAAACATCATATTATTTATTTATTAATATCTCAATCATATACCTATAGGTATGCCACCGTTTAGTAGATAAACTGCTTAAGAAACCTCCTTTTTAACGATTTTACGAACAGACTTAATAGCAAGTGTAGTTAACTCCGAAAAGTTGGAAGTGCGAGCCCGGGGATGGCACCCCTTACCACTCGGATAGAAACTTAGAAAGGTCTATAGGTACCACTAGGGTATCATCGCTCACTATCTATCATTCTAGATGCAAGGGTCAATAACTATTTGTCTACAATTAAGTGAATAGATAGATAGTATAGGTAGTTACCTGGGTAACTATGTATTAGTAAAGTCATTATAACTATGAAGAGGTCTTTACAAGTTTCGGAAACTTTGTATTACCAAGTGCAGTTGGCTCTACAGTTCTCTCCGGCTCAGTAATTTCCTGCCGTTTAAACTGGAGTTTATTACAAATCCTTTCAAAATGAAGATGAACACACACTGTTCCAAATAGAGTATTCTATGCCGGTGAGCCAATCATCGCTGATTGGCTGATACTTTTATCTACCTACTATTGATTTAATATCTGCCTAAATGCACCAATAAGTACATTAAAAATACCCCGAATTTAGTCAATTAAAAAAATTATCAACCGACTTCAAAAAAGGATAGGTACAAGGAAAGGTTCTCAATTCGACTGTATGTTTTTTTTGTATGTATGTTACGCGATCATTCCTCCACTAATTATGAATCAACTAGCTGATGCCCGCGACTTCGTCCGCGTGGATCGAGGTTTTTCGTTTCCCGCGGGAACTCCTTAATTTTCCAGGATAAAAAGTAGCCTATGTGTTATTCCAGACTATAATCTATCTCTGTGCCAAATTTCATCCAGATCCGTTCAGCCGTTGGGGCGTGATTGAGTAACAAACATCCATCCATACATCCATACATCCATCCAAACTTTCGCATTTATAATATTTACTAGCTGATGCTCGCGACTTCGTCCGCGTTTGAGGTTTTTCGGTTCCCGCGGGAACTCTTTAATTTTCCGGGATAAAAAGTAGCCTATGTGCTATTCCAGACTATAATCTATCTCTGTGCCAAATTTCATCCAGATCCGTTCATCCGTTGGAGCGTGATTGAGTAACAAACATACATCCATACATCCAAACTTTCGCATTTATAATATTTATAATATTTATTTGATTTTGATAATAATTTTTTGATTGGTAGATCATACTTCAAAGGTGGTCCCATACATTTTTTGTCGAAATTGATTTAGCGCTTTTTGAGAACAAAAATCAACAAATAAAAACCGGCCAAGTGCGAGTCGGACTCGCGCACCGAGGGTTCCGTACAAACCTGTAGTAAGATTCACGATTTATGACGTATTAAAAATAAAAATTACGTTTGTTGTATGGGAGCCCCCCTTTAATATTTACTTTATTGATATTTAATTATTTATTTTGAAAGGTAATATACAAGTTAATATTCTGTGAAAATTTGAACCGTCTACCTGTTACCGTTTTTAATATTGAGCAAAAAAATACGAAAAAAACACGTTTATTGTATGGGGACCCCCCTTAATATATATATTTTTTTAATTTTTAGTATTTGTTGTTATAGCGGCAACGGAAATACATCATTTGTGAAAATTTCAGCTTTCTAGATATCACGGTTTATGAGATACAGCCTGGAGACAGACAGACAGACAGACAGCGGAGTCTTAGTAATAGGGTCCCGTTTTTACCCTTTGGGTACGGAACCCTAAAAACAAAATATATACCCAGATAATGTTATTTACTTTTTACTTTTAGTAGGTTTATAGGTATAGTTTTGAAATCGGTTTTTGTTTTAGATGAAAGCGAATAATTATTTCATGTTAGGTACGTTGCTTATGTCTGTATGCGGCATAATATAGACCCATCAATGGGCGTTATTATAAAACCAGAAGTAGGTATTTGCATTTTCTTTTGCTAACAGGTTACATGATACATACTCGTTGTTTCCTGGCTTAACAACTTAACTGTCCAATGAGTCACTTATGACTCACGGAGAACTTTTGAAATAAGTTCAAGAGTCACTGGTGACTCATTTTTTTATACAATTTGTGCACATAATTTTGCTATGAGCGTGGAGTAATATTATAATTAAAATTACGTGAACGTATAGCAAAAAACCTAACCTATAAGAAAAAAAAAAAAAAAATCGCAATGTAAATGTTAATATCCTATCAAAAAAGAAATCCCGAGGGACTTGGGGTAGTTGTAAATTGTATTGTATAGGGACAGTTAAGTTGTTAAATATTAATCTATATATATAAAATTCAAAGTCCTGACTGACTGACTGACTGACTGACTGACTTATATATCAACGCACAGCCTAAACCGCTGGGGTTAGAAACTTGAAATTTTGACAGTAGGTTCCTTTTGTGACGTAGGCGCTCACTAAGGAAGGATTTTTCAAAATTCCACCCTTAAGGGGGTGAAATAGGGGTTTAAAGTTTGTATGAAAGTCCGTCATTTCTCAAGTTATATCAACGAAACTTGGTATTTTGGCTTTCGGTAAAAAATCAAGAAATACGTATTTCACAGTTTTTCGAAATTCCACCCCCAAAGGGGTAAATTGGGGTTGATAGTTTGTATGAAAGTCCTTAATTTCTCAAGTTATAGCCATGAAACTTAGCATTTGGGCTTTCAGTTAGATATGAAGAAGTAAGTACTTAACCATTTTTGAAATTTCAACCCCCAAAGGAATGGAATAGGGGATGAAAGTTTGTAAAAAAGTCCTTCATTTCTCAAGATATTTCTCAAGTTATATCAACGAACCTTGGTATTTTGGCTATCGGTAAAAAATAAAGAAGTACGTGTGTCAAAATATTTAAAAATTTCACCACCAAAGGGGTTAAATCGGGGTTGAAAATTTGAATGAAAGTCCGTCGTTTTTCAAGTTATCGCCCTGAAACTTGGTATTTGGGCTTCCGATTTAAATTTATGAAATACGTATTCCACAGTCTTGAAATTTCTATCCCCAAGGACGTTAAATAGAGAGTTTGTCCTTCAATCACGCCGTAACAGAGCAACGGATCGATGTGATTTTTTGCATAGGTATAGTTGAGGATCTGGAGAGTGACATAGGCTTCTTTTTATCCCAGAAATGAAGGAGTGCCTGTGGGAATTAAAAAAACTTATGCCACGCGAACGAAGTCGCGGGCGTCCTCTAGTGAATGATATTTTGAGTTTGGATAGTTAATTCCCCGAGCGGGTGTAGGCCTCAGGAAGTATTTGCATAGCATTACAGTTTAATTTACGTTGTTTTGGTTTTAGAATAATATGTTATTATTTTTTGTGTGAGTTTAAATTGAGTAGAGGATAATTAGTAAAACTAGGAACACCCAGTCGTCAGTCCGTCTGTCATTCCGTCCATCTGTTTGTCTGTGTGTGACAGCCTTTTAAAAAATATACACACGATTATATACCGAATTAGCTGTTCCCACTCAGTAATATACACAGAATAAGAAGGTACTTTCTTTTCTACCCTTCGTTTCTACCAGTCAACCGACGGAGACGTCTGCGGGATGACAGGAACAAGACTGGGGAAGGTATCTCGAAGCTGGTAGAATTTACGGTAACAAATTCAGTTATTCTAGCACGAATAGTACCTACCTACTTCGAGGTGTGTTCGAAGGTACTAGCAGTACCTACTAAGTAGGTAGGTATAGTTTGTGAGCCTATGGTCTGCATTGATGTATGGGCATCGATCCACTTTAAGAGATAATAAATAATAGGTACACAATGATTTTTTGTATATAACTGGCAAGTAGGTATGTGTAGGATACTTACGCTGTATTTTATTTCGCTACACAGACTCAGAGCTCTCTCTTTCTCTACGTCATATTCCTCATTATTGAGGACCGTGACCCCTTTCCATTAATCATAATGGTAGGAGTTTTCTTGGGATAATAATGCGGTGGGTTCCCACGTCCTTCCTCATACGACTCTACTAAGAATATTTAAACTCTCAGGTTTTTGTAACGATTATTGTCAGATGTTAGTGATAATAACCGGGACCCACGGCTTAACGTGCTCTCCGAGGCACGGAGGAAACGAAAAGGCCAAATTTGAACCTCCAAATTCGGTTACCCATCCAGTTACCGACTTGGGTCAACGTTGCTTAACAATCGCAACCGACTAATATACGTTGCCACAAATGGGCCACTCGTCCCTCAACACAGACACATACCTGTTTAATTGAAAAAAAAAAATGGTCATCTCGTTGAATACATTCGTAGACTACCCACCAAGAGAATATTTTCAGCAAATACGCCTGACCGAACATGGGACAGGTCAGCTTTTTCTAAATATATCTTAAATGTCATCTGGAGATTAAATTATATTGCCGTTCCGAATCGTCTCAAGTGCTAAATATCATGAGAGATATGGAAGACGGCTCACTTATATTTCCAATCCTCAAATCAATAATTCCCATTTCCAACCCATCTCAAAAATCGGGACGGCTATAGGTATTCCATTTTTATGAATGTCTATCAAATCTTTAAATGAATGAACGAGAAGTTTTGCACAATGCACGATTGTAAATTGACAAGACTTTACAATCGTGCATTGTCGAGTCAACATCTCCTGAGTCCTGAAGATGCTCCGGTTTCGGAGTGAAACGTACGTTGAGAGTGATTTGGAGGATTTGTGTGGTGTGGTGCGGTGCCGGTGCGAATTGCTGGGTGGTGGTTGTTCGTATGCTATTGGTGAAGGACACGCACTGTACCACATAGATTGGTCTGCTGTGGCGGATTATAGCGAATTAAACTTCTCGTTCATTCATTATCATGGACTTCCGCAAAGTAACGCCTGCTTCGATTCAATATCAAATCTTTGACGTCTTGTAATATAATTATTTATATTACTCGTAGGTATAAAGTATCATAACTTAATTAAAAAATATTTTATGACGATGCCTGCGAATTCATCCACGAAGGTTTAGGTTTTTGAAAAGGTTAGGTTTGATTTTCCGGGCTAAAAAGTAACCTATTACCTTTCCCAGGGTTGATACCTAGCTCTGTACCAAATTTCATCAAAATCGGCTGAAATATAGGCCGTGTAAGCGTAGCAGACACACAAACAAACAGACACGCTGTAGCATTTATACTATTAGAATGAATTGCCAATACTAGCTGTACGCTTACTTTAAGTTTAAATTCAATTGATCGTATACGAAAATCGATGACATTATCATCGGAAACGTATCGTAAATTAACATCGGTCTTATTGACCTTGTTACTTTAAATCAAGGGAATTTGGATGCATTTTACTTTGGCGCTAATATCATCGAATTCTTATACGATCAATCGAATTAAAACTTAAACTAATCCTACTGATGCGCCCCAGCTTCTTACTGGTAGAATTTAAGAAAACCATAATATTATGATCTTACTGATCTTATCTACATGCAAAATATCATGTTTCTAGGCCCAGGGTTTTAATTAAGTAGTCCCCTTGTAAAATAACTAAAGATATCAATACGAAATTGTGTCTGACAAAAAGTCACTGTTAGTGAGTGAAATACTAGTTTACCGCCTACGGTGTATTCTACGCAGACAAGTGCTACGGGCTCCTGCGAGGGCTACGCTCTGTTGCTACACCGTTACGTTAACTACCACGTGGTTACGGGCGTAATCACGATTCACAATCACACTACGGACTGGATAGGAAAAAAAAAGATACGCGCCGAGTTGAGAACCTCCTCCTATTTTGGAAGTCGGTTAAAAATAGTCCGCGTTATACACTTATTTATACTGAGCGCAAATACTGAACAACCGGACAAAGCGTCGTGCCCCTTCGACGCGGAAGTTATGTATTTTCCGTAGCATGTTTTCGTTCCCAGAAAGCTCTCGATCCCACACTAAGAGCCCGCGCAGACAGAAGGAGTTCAGCCGCTCTGAGTTCCGCGTTCCACGTTCCACGTTCTTTGTAACGTTCGTAACTTTATACCGCCGCGCAGACTGCAGGCAGCCAGACCGCTATTAATTTACAAAGAACATTACAAAGAACGCAGAATTGAACTGTTTCTGTCTGCACCGTGCACGGGCTCTAATTGGATTAGAATTCTGAGTACAGAGTTCTGCGTTTCGCTTTCACTATAATTTAAGCCACAACAAGAGTGAAACTTTGTGGTCTATCTAAACTAATATTATAAAGAGGAAAGATTTGTTTGTTTGTTTGTTTGTTTGTAATGGATAAACTCAAAAACTACTTAACCGATTTTAAAACCTATATAAAGCTACATTAACAGCGAGTAATATAGGCTATATTTTATTTTCAAAAAAATTAGAGATCCTTACGAAAATTGCAATTATGTGAACTAAGTCGGAAAAAATCCTCTCTTCTGAGAGCTTACGTGGCGTGCGCTGCTTAAATAGTTAAAGTTACACGAAAACAATGTATGGTGGAGGTGTTCCTCTCAAAAAGTTCTAAAATAAAGTCCGCGATAGCCATCGACCACACAACCAATAGACGCCTAATTACTATGCTTTCGTAATGCAAACAATTCAGTCAAATGACTCAAGTAAGCGGGCGCGGGGTACTAAACGCTGAAGGTCAAAAAAATCATAAATCAAATGGGATGTTGTCCTAACTCCTAATCATTATTTATCGATAGTTAATTATCGATATACTCTAATTAATATTTAAATAACTCTGTAGGTTTTGTTACAAGGGCGTGGAATTATATAAGACCTATTAAGTCTGATGTGTTGTCTGAAAGTGTTCGCCCTATATGAGGAGTCTATTAGTTGTATGGTCGATGGCGATAGCATACATCTATCTTTTAAGGTTGACTCACAATAATCATTTTTATAGCTATATTGGGTATAGACTATTAGGATTATTAGTGCTACCCGTGCGAAGCCGGGGCGGATCGCTAGTTATATATAAGTAGAGGTGTATATATAGGAAACTACTTTATTCATATTTTAATGGTGCCCGCATTATGTCAATGGAACACGCATTCCCGTCACGAATCCGCCGTGTTTCAGACTCCGTTGTATGCTCTCAGCCTTACGGCGCGTAGTAATAATGATCGACGTTAAACCACAGAATAGGTAATAGGTTAAACGTAAACGGCGAAAATGAAATATGCTTAAGGCGCCGATTATACAGCCAACGGTCTAGAACTCCGGTTCCCTATTCACACAAAGTTTTTTGGAACCAGGTGTACCAGTAGGTTTACCAGGTGTACAGAAAAACTCAGTTGGGCTTATGCTACACCGAATAGACTAGTTTGTAACTTTTTGTTTTATATGAATAAATCCATACTAATGCTATAAATGCGAAAGTGTGTTTGTCTGTCTGTCTGTTCGTCTGTCTGCTATGCTTTCAAGGCCCAACTACTTAACCGATTTTGATGAAATTTGGTACAGAGATAGGTTACATCCCGTGGAAGGACATAGCTTTTTATCCCAGAAAATTGAAGAGTTACCACGGGAGTCAAAAACCATCAATCTACGCGGACGAAGTCGCGAGAATCATAAAAAAATATTTAAGATTAACTCGTAAACTTCAGCTCTATAGCTAGTTGAACTAGCTAATGTGTAAAAATGGTTCATGTCTCAGATTAAATAGTTAGTGCTAAGATTATAATAATATAGGTAACCTTGACCAAGTAATTGTTAAGAGTGAATAAAGTTTAGTTTATATTAATTAGGTCGAATGTGGCCCAGAACCAAAGCTGAAGCCTGAACAATCCGACTCCACGCAGTTTTATCTATATCAAAGTGTTTTTGTAAAGCGCGAGGGCAGAATAGGCCATTCCGCGGTGTACATTTTCAGCTAGCTAAAGAACTATTGAAACGTCGTTGAGAGATTCTCAACATTATTAAGTTAGTGCAAACTGCCAACATTAAAGATTTGCGTATTCTCGCGGTAGCACATCCTGTACAGTTAAGCCATCGCTAGCATAGATGTTTATAATTAAGTTGGAACGCAGAACTTTGTATAAAGTGACTTGTGTGTTGGTGTATACTTATTATACTAGGGCCTCATAGTCATAATATCGGAACTGTAGACCGTGTGCTGTGGGAACTACGCTTCTGCAACTTAGGTATATGTGTTTCAGTTTGGGGAAACTGAAATTCCGTAAATTTCACCGCATTATATTCTCTTAATCGCGTTATAAATATTATTGCAAGCTCAAAGAAGGTTCTGTTTGTGCGAAAAGGATAGAGAATATTCCGTAGAGCTTCGCGATTTCAGTGCTCGGCGAACCGCCCGCTGGAAAATACGTGTGGTCTGTATTCTGTTTTCCTGTAAAATTAAACACGCGATTTGGAACTATCGTGCTTAGGTTGCTGTGTAAGACATAGGTACTAGTGGTTAGTAACTGTAGTGATTTTCAATTGTTAAAGTGTATGTAAAAAGGTACTTCGTAGGTGTATGCTCCTAGTGTTTTGTATTAGTAAATTTTCACAGTTGTATTATTGTAAAAGTGTCTGTGTGTGTATTGAACTGACTGCGGTTGTTGTAACATTCACAGCTGGTAAGTTGAAGGTTATTGTTAAGTATAATAACTCAAAGTAATTTATTCGTTGAAACGTTTTTGTATTCGTACTAAAAGCTCTACATTTTAAACAATTAGAACTATATTTTATGTTCACTATACTTCTTAAAATATAAATAGGTACCTACCAAAGTATCATAAACTAAACATCAAAAAAAAAAACTGTTGAAAATATTATAATAAATGTAGAGCTATTTAAGCGTTTAAATTGTAATCAATACTAATATTATAAATGCGAAAGTGTGTCTGTCTGCTACGCTTTAACGGCCTATCTTTTTAACCGATTTTGTGGTAGCTTACATCCCGAGGAATAATATAGGCTTTTTACCCCGGAAAATTAAGGACTTCGCGCGGGAATGAAAAAAGTCCACGCAGACGAAATCGCGGGCATCATCTAGTATTTTTTTTTGGAAAATATCAATGACTTATTTCATTGTGCATAGGTACAATTAATATAACCACTAACCATACACCAATTAGTACATTTCCAGCTAAAAGCTTTCTAGGTCAAATATTAAGCTTAAAACACGGGTTATGCTGTATGATCTTTACATGAAAATTCGCCTATTTAAATTAAATTAATGCAAATTAACTTTCCTCGGCTTTGCACTCGTTTGTAATTTTGTAAGGTTATATTAATCTATAAAATATAAAATCAAATCTAAATTAAATCTAAATTAAAAGCTAAAAACTTAACATTAAAAACATCATCTATGCCGCTGCAATGAGGCAATGTGCCACAGAATAGGTAATATGTGCCCAGAACGCTGGCTGCGTTACCCCGCTGTATAGCCAAACTTATATGTTGGCCAAGGTAACTGACAGCCCTCCGGTCACCTGTGGACTCTGTGAGACCAGAAGACAGATCCTTAAAAACGGATCTAGCATCTTTGCCCCACGACCCCAGGATTTCAACACCAAAAGGCACAAAAATGAAATTATTTTCTATAATTTCATATTTGCGCCTCTTGGCTCTTTCTGCATCAAAACAAATTATATTTCATATATTTATAATCTCATATGAATGCGACTTCCGCACGTCTATTTCTCGTGAAACGTCCTAAATGGTGGGAAAAACGGCATTGAAATTATACAAGTTAATATACAGGGTTAACTTAAAAATACTAATAACGTCGGGTATCTACTGTACGTACTACTAAACAACTTTTGCTGTATAGCTCGTAAACCAGTAAAATCTTTTTTTGTAAAAAATGAAACTTTTTAAATAGTTTCATTTTTTACAAAAAAAGATTTGGCTGCTCCAAGACGGCGATACTCTACACGACGTTCGGTCGATTATAAATCGAGTACCGTCTGCTAAAAGCTGCTGGTTTTTTAATATACTTAAGAAATAATCACTTGTCTTCATTGAACCTTACAAGATATTTTGATAATGCCCGTAAAATTCGTAGTACAATTTTTTTTATAGCATCTACATTGTTACGTTCTTTAGACTTGAGTGATCAACATGTCTTAATGATAATTATTTAGTAGTCCTAAGACGTAAATGGAAAATCGTGCCATGGAATACTAATTATTACTAGGTACGTAGTTGTATGGGGCAAACGGGATTAAAGTCTGGCTTAACCGCATCCAAAGTTTTGAGGGGACACAAGAAGGGTGTATGGCGTCGATGCCTTAAAGTTCTGAGTTCAGAGTTTGTTTCTCGTACAATCTATATGATGGATACCTTAGATCTTTCACAAGACTATAATAAACGCCGGGTTATCCTTTTGACCCAGAGTTTTTTTTGAATATATAGGCTAGTGCTTGATTGCAATCAGACCTGCTTGAAAGTGGTGATTCAGTCTTGTTAGCTGCTAGTTTGACAGTATTCGAATAAAACTTCTGTCAAAATTTCAAAATTCCTGGGTTATTCCTGGTAACTCGGTGTGTCTGCAAGCGGGCCTACCATATGATATTTAAAACATGTCGTCGGGCCTACCGGTAAATCTGTGCTCTAAAGCTATTTTTGGTACGAGTATATTGCTCGACACGTATCAATTTCACACCCTTAACTCGGAGATCATGACTGTCTAGATCGTTTCCGATTATTTAGCAATCTGTTCGGGAATTCGCATAATCATTTTATCTGGTGAGAGACTTTGAACGTGGCTAAAGTCACCACCCTCCCGCCAAAGAAAAGCCTCCAATCGATTTACCGTTCCGGAACGATACCATGTAGAAACCGATTAGGGGCAGGTAGGTGTTTTATATAACTGCCATACGCATACCCCTAACAGGATAGCCCGCTACCATTTTAGACTGCATCATAGCTTATCACTAGGTAGGATCGAAGTCAACTTGTCTTGAATATTGATTCGTCGCACATACTGCTACCGTTTTCCTCGTATTGTTACACAAAGACAGAACATAAAACCCCTTTTAAATAAAATCCCTTTATGTATGGAATGGGATCGTCAGGGATTTATTGCTGACTTTATGGTCTGAACCGTCGTAGATGATTAATATCGAAATTTATATTTCGGCGTATCGTTGACGTTCAGTTCGGGTCTGCTTATTGTTCGTACTATAAATATAAATAGTTTGTATTCTGAAACCGTATCTGACAATATACATAAATCTGGTGCGCAAATTTTGATTTAAACGATAAGTTTAATGTATATACATATTTAATATTATAAAGTACTAAAGATTTTGACGAAATTGGATGTAAACGGCGCGGCGGTTGCATTAAGGACATTTACTTATGTTACTTTTCTCTAGGTTCTAGCTCTTAACTCCCAGCCTGGACTATTCAGCCTTTACTGTTTTGATTTATAAAACTTAAAACAATTTAAATGAATTATATTAAATACAGTTTTTAATTTCATGAATTAACTTCATCAATCTACATCTAAATGTTATTATTTTTTAGGTTTTCTACATACAAAGTCAATATCATTATGAACCTTCTTGCAAGAAAACTTTTTATTTAGAAGTAAAGTGGACTTACAAAAATTAAAACAAAACTGCAAATTTACTGCACGAGGGCAGTAAATTCTGCAAAAAAAAACACGAGGGCAGTAAATTTAACTTACAAGCCCTGTTTACTGCCTCTGTAAGTGCATTTTTCGAGCAAGTGTATTGAAAAATGTATTGTCTACTTATTGTAACCTACTTATTATTTTTAAGGAAAAGAGCAACTGCTGAGTTTCTTGCCGGCTCTTCTCAGTAGAATCGGATTTCCGAACCGGTGGTAGTGTCTTAACGTTTCATAAGTGACACAAGTTGTCCTACGTAAAATAAATAAATCATTTATCATTTATCAATCAACTAGAAATCAAATACAATTATTATCATTAGGTTCATACTTTGATGGAAACTTTATCAATAAAATTCGTTGTCAGTAAAAGTCGTTGCCGTTCTGGCATCGCCGTCAACCGAAAGACGTCCACCGCTGGAAATAACGCTTTTGAAGTAAGCTTCTGAAGTCATAATCATAAGTCTTCCACACGCCGCGGTCTTGGGCAATCTAAATCTTGGCTTGATTGACGTCATAATTCCAGTATAGATTTCTTCAAAAATAAGTATTAAGTTACATAATATTCCGAGCTTTGCGAAAGAACGTCAAACAAATCCTCCGAATATTGAAGAAATAAACGCTCGGCGAAGGTAAATAGGGGATTAGAAACGCTGCGACCGAGTCTATAATTCAGTGAATAATTCAAGAAGCTTCTCGCTCGGTTGCCTTCCCACCTTTTACTTTGCATTATACGTGCCGCCACGGGTAAGTCATTCAATTAGTGACTAGAGCACGGCTTATACAGAAGTAGCGAGTGACGCTAGTAACGTTACGTTCAAGTAGTAGGTGGTACTACATAATATCCATAGATTTAGGATTGGTCTCGGCTGCGCATAGATTTAGAATCCTAAATCTATCATAATATCCATACAGGATACAGATGATAAAGGCCTTTAGAGAGCTGTGCCAGAGCCGTTACTCGATAACAGCCCATTTAGGGAAGATTTTTCAGACCCTCTGAATTTTTTGTGCAAAAAAATTACACTATTTTATGCAGTGTTATATTTGTCTAAACATTCAGCAAACCTATACTGAACTAGCGGTTTAGCATGGATTGATCTTCAACGCTGTCATATATAATCTGTCTAGCTCTCTAGCTTCTTTTTAGATAGGAACTAGTATTAGGAAGCGGCTGACTAAATTATAATTTTTCAATTTTGTTCTACGATTTTTTATAATGTTACTATAATTAGTTGAATCTTGACTGCGATCCCACCTAAATAATGAAACAATTTACCAAAATAGAATTGTTCCACAATAATAATTCATGGAATTCAGACAAATTACATGAATTAGCAGATCTAAAATGGGAAATACAAATAAAACCGAAATGTCTGGGTGGCTTCTACAATAAATTAATTTGTTAGATAAATAAAAATTAGTTATTTGTTCAACAAGATAGCTATATTCATTTGGTTGCGAGAACTTAGTGAGCGTAGTGAGCAAGGAAGGTCACTACGCTCGAAGGTTACGCTACGAAGGTTGGAAAAGTCTTGAATACCTAAAATATATTTAAATCAAACCTGAATAAATTTTACCCACAATTCCGACCTTTTTATTCATCCAGATTAGGTTACACACAATTTTCTCTTTAGAACCGAAAACGTAATTAAATCTTTATGTTGCGGGCAAAGTAATGAAATAATGTCCAGAAATGTACATATGAATGCAAACGCGAATTATCCCTTGCAATAGAATCACTTAGCCATTCTGTGTGCGCATCTGACTCACATCTCGATTCCCTGATCATTTCATTTATATTATTCCCCGAAATGGGCAAAATAATAGATAGAAAGAAAAACATTTATTTCCAAATTGTGCCACTCATAAACTAAAGAGGTAGATCACCCATGCATCTCAACGATCTAGACAAGATATATAATCTAAACAACAGCACAGAGGCGCAGGAATGAACTGCATCACGTATGGCACAACCCGAAAAATGGTTCAGGCTCAGCATAATGCTGTGTTTCTAGTGCAAGCACAAAATCATACAGCAGCATATTACCATAGTACTGATATTACTCGATTTGCGAATACAAAGCATAATACACGCACATGTACTAAGTAATGATGAAACATGGGATACACCTATAAAGATATTGAATTCTTTTTGAAAGTTTTGTTCATATTTTCTTTACATATTATAAACTGATTAATGACTGATGTGTCAACCTAAGTTCAGCTAAGATCACATTTTTTTCTTGAATGGATTTTCAGAAATTCCACCCAGGCAAAGGTGTGACGAGAAAGCTAGTTTTATCCACGAAAGGGAAGATATCTAACGTTCTAGTATAACTCGACAGTGAAGAATTATTATTATTTAGATCACTCTATAACATAATTATTATTATGGCCCACGCCTCTATAGAGTTATGTTTGATACGAACAATTATTATTATTTAATATTACTAGCTTTAACGGTGAAAGAAAGATCGTGAGGGAACCTAGGCCTGTTCTCAATGGTGTGTGAAGTCTGTTAACTCGCACTTGGCCAGCATGTGGACCATGGCCTAAATCCTTCTCATCCTGAGAGGAAACTCATGCTAAGCAGTCAATGGGGCTGATTCTGTGGTACACAATCTCTAAACTAAACTAAAATGATAAAATTAAACATATTGTAACCTTTTCATAATATTCTCCGCAGAACGGATTAGAACTAGGTTTAGAGGTGTCATTTTAGTTTAGTTTAGAGATTGTGTTATACAGAATTAGCCACAATAAATGTCATCCCAATACCAACTAAACCAATTACCAGCAGCAGATTTTGATGGATTAGTGTTTTGATAATTAATTAATGTGATTTTGATAATTAATTAAATAACCAGGCAGTATGAATAGTTCTAGTTTCATCACTTCACGCGCAAACATGGGCACATTTTCTTAAAATAACTCATCTCTTTTTACCGCAGTATACCAAAGTCATTCAATTATAGGAGCTTGGATTTGAAGCCCGAATACGATTCAACGTAGGTGTTCATTTTAATAAAAATTTAAGAGTTTTGTGCTACAGTTACGGAAGATTTTTTTTGGGTAAGAGTACCTACTTAGCTGAATATTTAAGTAAGTATGAAAAAAATCATTGAATCAAAGTGAAATGTTACAATTATTGACTGATTGAAAAAATGTAACATAATGATTTTGCCTTAGGATAAAGAGAGTAAAAAGAGTACTTATAAAGAGTTTATGTAATAATGCTAAATAATTATCAAAAAAAAATAGTATTAATGACAATTGTAAATTATAACAGAGCCAATCATTGAAGTAGAATTTAAGTATCGATGAAGCCAATGTTAAAATGTTACTTGGATTGCGCATTTAAGTTTTACTGATAAATCAATATCGAGTAATGAAATGAAATATTTTTGTTTAATACAGGACAAATATTATACTTACTAGTAAAACTTATTATACTTAGTAGTACTTTTACATTAGGTTAGTATTTTATCTAATATAAAATTAAATTAAATTTCTTAAAAGAACATGAAACTTAGGCGCAAGATTAATTAACCGAAGCAAAGAGAAAATTCGGCGAAGCTAAGATAAACAATTTAGTGTATAAACTAAGTATGTTTAAGCAAGCTTAGCAACCTGAAACCTCAACCTTTCCTGAGAAGATTTATGTAAGAGTCCTTTCAGACGTGTCACAAGTCACAACTACACAACAGCGACAAAAAATCAACGGATGCGACCACTAGCGGCAATGGCACGTTCAGCCTATCCCCCCAATCATGTAAGAATGGCCGATCAAACGTTAAAGATTTTCGTCAAAGTAAAATAAACCATAATTACATTGAATTAGAGCTCAATTTCGTGTATCCATTATTATACGTTAGAGTATCGTACATACATAAACGTATAAGAATAGGTAGACCAAATTGAGCTCTAATTTAATGCTATTATGGTTTATGTTATTTTGACGACGCTCTTTAACGTTTGATCGGACATTCTTACCTTATCGTGACCACCGTTAACCATCTCATTCTTAGGGTCAGTTGTACCACGGAAACTTATTCTAAACTTGCCCACCAAAAATCTAGCAAGGGAGCCTGCGCCGCCTAAAGATCTAGCAACTTCAGTCAGTTAAAATACTGAGGTGTGGCACGTCTGAAAGGACCCTAAACTTACCTTGGTAGATTTGTCTTGCAAAACTAACGGAGGTAATAGTACCTAACTCAATTCGCGGCGGGTCCGATACGGGTTAACGAATACCTTCATTATAAAGTTTCCGCTGGTTCTCTAGAGCTCAGATAGAATTCCTTCTGAAAGTGGGGCTGAATTCTAAACTAGGGTAAGATGGCAGGTTTAAGTCTTCGTGACTTTTGGAACTATGTCATGCGGTAAGTCCGCATTCATAAAGAAATATGATGTTTCGTCGTCGACCATCGTCATCTCAATAGCCATAGTCGACCATTGCTTGATGAAGGTCTCCTGCATCTCCATTTCCATAGGATACAGTCTGGGGCCATTAGCGTACCTATACTTGTTTGAAATTGTCCGTTCATCACTTACCCGTTGCCCTACGTGAGCGACGAACGCGACCCTGCCACTCATTACGACGCGACGCGACAGTATCAAACAGTAGCTGACCCTTCACGTGGCCTTTGTTGTCGCGTATTCAAGTTTGTCATTTTGTATGGCGTCGTATCTCGTCGCTAATAAGAAGACATAGAAACTCCTTGTAAATTTGTATTCCTAATGTTCATATTTAAAATGAACGTATTTAAAAAAAAAAATGTGTGACATATTTGTTTATTACACTTCAAATAAAATCCTCACCCAACAGTCGCGTCGCTTCTGCCACTCATCTAGGATAACGGGTTAGTGGGATTCTAGCGTGGCCAACATTCAAGCACTATGGGACGCTATAGGCTCTGCGAACTGTGTGTCCGTCCACTTCAACATACGTAGGTACTCCTCATTTATAATTTGATCGGAAATTTCGAGCAAAACCCTCTCCATCACCCGCCAAGTAACTCTACGAACAAAATCTCAGTAGACTCATAGCAGCTGTATGAGCTGTATCTGCGATGATAGACCATGGTCATGGTCCGATGTGGACCTCATGTGACATCTTTTAATGCAGTTTTGTGTTACTTGGGCATAGCTCACCATGCTCTTTAAGTGCGGTTTTAGTGCGGCTGCATTGTTATAGCAAAAAATATTTTAATTCCCTAAAATGCATATAAGCGTAGCTATATTGCGAAAGCACAAGGTAAAATCCTACACAGAAAATAACACTAAAGTAAATAAATCTTTCAACTAACCACGTAAAAGTTGTGTTAAAATAAACGATTAAAGGAATAAATGAACAATGCAAATAAAGGAATGAAACAAATGGCGTGGCTGAGGCGATAATTTAGAGAACAACTCGAAAAGTTTCCCGCCCATCGGCTTTTTATCTTCTAGGTGAGTTTGCCAAACAAACTGGCGTAGTAATTCAATTAAGGGGATCGTCATTTACAACCGCAAAAGATCCATAGGATCCGCCTACCTGATAGGTATGTAGGTATCAGTCTGGGGCATCATATAGCTTCCAAATAGATGAATTGATTTTGATTTAGTCTATACTAGCGGACCCGCCCCTGCTTCGCTCGGGTGAAATTTCAAAAAAATTCTTGGAGGTATAATTTCCAAAAATCCTGAAATACGTGTTTCTCCATTTTAAACCGTTAGCTCAAATACCAAGTCTCATATATATAACTTGAAAAATGACGGACTTTCATACACACTTTCACCCCGGTGGAATTTCGAAAATTCCTTCCTTAGTGAGTGCTTACATTATAAAACAAACCTACCTGTCAAAATTTCAAGTTTCTAACCCGGTTCAGGCTGTGCGTTGATAGACCAGTCGGTCAGTCAGGACCACAGACATATAAATATAAGCAGACACAACATAAATTTCACACCCACATAGACAAGTGTATGCGAATCAGTGTGACTTAGTGTGACCGTGTCCCTGCAAGCAAAAATGTGTATGTATTAATTTGCTGCAACACTGTGCTACACCAACGCACACATTGACAAAAATTCAATGCGTGGCAGTCATTATAAGACATCTATGAGACCTATGGCGTTTGTTTACATTGTGTTGTCTTGGGTGTCATAAGTTTTTTGTGAAATTTGGAGATTTATATGAATATTTACTGAAATAAAATGGTGAAGTGTTGTGTCCCCCTGTGTTACAACGCTTCGTACAGGAAAACCCCAGAAGTAACGTTCCATCGGTAAGTAAAATTCACGCTATCATGTACTTAGCTTTGGAATGTTTTCGTATCGCATCGTATCAAGGCTAAGATATCTAATATTTTATAGTTGTTATGACGAAATATGTAGCCATGCATATATTAAAACTATAATATTATGGTTTTCTGTAGAAATACATGCTTTAAGTTGTTGAATAATCTTTTTTGACATTTGAGAACTTTAACAAATTACAGGGCCGGACTCGACGACTCTTTTATTTTAAGTATATAACTTCGACTTTTAATTTCAGGTTTCCAAAGGATGAATACCTGAGAGACCTATGCATAAAAATATTAATAGAAAAGACTGGCAGACCAACTCATGGAGTGCTATATGCTCCAAGCATTTTACAGATAATCTAAGAACGTAATATTATATTCCGTACAATTCTATCTCCTGGTGCAATACCGACCATTTTCAAAGAAAAGTTAGTTGAGGTCTTATACTAAGTAGGTACCAATTTACCTTATCTTCCATTAGGTGGATGAATTTCATTAATTTTTATTGAAAACCTCAATACAGATTCTAAAGCACTAATTGTAAAGTTTATTTGAATAAAAAACATGTGAGTTTAAAACACCTGTTGTAATTTTCTATTTAACCTGTTTTTGGAATAACGATTCGATTCGATTGTTTAACAACATTTATTTGGCTTACTGCCAAGAAATTATTGTCAATAGGAACTTTGAGCTAAAATCTGGCGGTATTTACACGATATCCGTTGGTACTGTTCTTCTAAATAATATCCCCATCACCTGCGCGTCGACGCAGAGCGAGAACGACGCGAGAACCACTGGCCATGATACTGACGGAGTCCTCAGGATTTGAGTTGTAACAGGAACTATAACTCCGCGCGCGACGGTGACGATATCACACGCAGCGCGGAGCTCACATCTATATTCACCACATTGACTAGGGTCCCGCACGTGGTGATGATTACCATTACTAGTGTTACTATATTGCAGTTGTGATCGCTTGTGATGAGGAAATTATAAAAGTACCAATAATAATTATTTTTAAAATCCTTACAAATTATAGCTTCCAAATGATAGGTGTCTTTAGGTCAATTTTTTTCACGCAACCTAACCCTACATATTAATATA
Source organism: Erebia ligea (assembly GCA_917051295.2). Classification (NCBI taxonomy): domain Eukaryota; kingdom Metazoa; phylum Arthropoda; class Insecta; order Lepidoptera; family Nymphalidae; genus Erebia; species Erebia ligea. The sequence goes on from OU785228.1 coordinate 13,213,296, forward strand.
ATGTTTTATGCAGCAACAAGGTTCGGCCCTGAGTTTTGTGTATGTGTGCGTAATGTTTTCGTGTGTTTGTAATTGCCACGCTATTTTGTACGTTATCTTGACTCTGCTTCTCTTTATAACTCTGTGGTCAGGACAAACGATTTTATACAATTATATAGAATATATTGAAAGGTGACTAGAAAAGTGCTGAATGTTCTAGTCGGGAATTTTTAAATTCTGAATTTATACGTGATGCCACATAATGACGTTTGCTACGCGTCGACGACGGCTTAACTATAAGTTGAAGTTCTAATCTTTAATTGTTAATATTTTTGTCAAAACAAAAACTTTTAGGAGTTAACTAAAGAGTCCAATTATATACACAAACAATCAATAAATCAAAGTTAAAGAGTGTAGTCTCTCGGGCCATAAAGTGATTAATATTCGAGAAGTTTTGCGTTCAGTTGTATTTTCGCTATTATCCAATTAGGCAGTCAATTTCAAAATGAGAAAAGAGAAAGTTTAAGGACAAATCTATTATAAAGCGACAGTCGAGGGTTTTTCTGGGGAACGATCTGAATTATAAACAAGGGCACACGGACGGAACATATAGAGTGATTTATTACCTTTACTGAGACATGTTCACGCTGTAGCTCTTTATTTTTATTATCCTTTATTTTGCTCCCGTATTTCTTCTGCCTAGCGTGCTGTGTTTTACGATGCTTAGAAATTATTAAGCGCGGGATACACACAAGAGGCGACGGTCGCGGACGAGGTGCCGCTGCTTCTATCATATTTCATTCAAAATGTATGCAAGCGACGACGGGACGCCAGGTATACAGAGGCGGCGAGGCGCGGACGCTCTTCTGAGGCCACGCCGCCACAAATCCGCCGCGCCGCCGCGGCCGCGTTGCTGCACCTGCACCTCTCGTTTAAATGTCCCGCGCCTTAGGGCGCTTGGTAACCAAATGATTTAATATATGCGTTAGTGTACGGGCACGAAATAAGCGGTAGCGGGGCGACGGCGGTAGCGGGGCGATGCGATTAGTCGGAGAGCCGGCGACGAATTTCGGGAACAGCGGCAAGCGGCTGCAGCGCCAGGCGGCCGTACCGCTTGCCGCCCTGTCGTAGAAGGTATATCCACCCTATCGCGACGACAGGGACGCAGCGGGCAGCGCAGCCATTACTGATTTTTTTACTGTGTTGTAGTTAATGTAGCTATTTATTCGGCAAACTATGTACAGAGTTTCTGTGTTAATAGCCTTTCCCAAGCAGTAGAGCTTTAATGTTTGTCTTGACACGTAACGTCCTATATTCAACGCTAAGCAAAAGATAAAGTTAAGTAAGTATCAACAACAAAAAAAAGTTTGTCAAGTTGCGGGCAACTAAAGTATGTCTGTTCTTTCAAAAACTCGGCATGTAGGTATCCCAAAGAAATTGAACAAATTTCGTGTCACTAACAACATTAGCAAAGTCGTCATAACTACAGAACGAACCTGACTCGAGGAGTTCAACAAACTTCGTAATGCCAAATACGGTTCGGCCATATTAAAGAGCAACTCATGCCAATTACTGTACAGTTTGCTGCTTATTAAATTACTTAGTTTGTTTCTAGCTCACACGTTTGCACTTACAAAGCGGGCTCTTTCTTAAGCGAGTTGGAATTCTAGTTCCAGAAAATGTAGGACTCCTATTTTACAGTCCAACACGTTTTAAAATTAGGAACATAACTTGTTGACCAGCAAATTTACTTGCCATTTTATTAAAGTACTAGATGATGTCCGTGACTACGTTCGCGTGGATTTAGGTTTCAATAATCTGGGGGGAACTTTATGATTTTCCGGGATAAAAAGAAGCATAAAGACTGTGTTAAACAACATCTGTTAAGTCGAGGTTATTGTGGTATATATATTATAGATGATTTTCTCGATGACAAAGTTGCATGGAAGCAACCGGCTTCGCATCCAGCAACCCACAAGTCAGTGTAATATCTACTTGTTACGTAGCGTATGCATATTAAATTATATACAAATTGTTACATTTTTTTGGTTTTGAAAAGTGCAACTGCTGAGTTTTTGCCGGTTCTTCTCAATAGAATCAGCTTTCCGAACCGGTGGTAGATTCTTACGACTTATCATAAATGACACAAGTTGTCCTACATGAAATAAATCATTTCATTTTATTTCATATAAGTGACTTTACAGGCATTCAACCCCCATGAAAAAAAAAACTCCGATCCGTTTCTCTATTGCCGCGGCGTAATTAAAGAATAAACTAACCCACAAACGCACTTATATTAATACTAGATGATGGCCGCGACTTCGTCCGCGTGGATTAAGTTTTCTTGATTTCTGGGGGAACTCTTTAATTTTCTGGGATAAAAAGTAGCCTATGTCCTTTTCCGGGATGTAACCTATAGGTACAAAATGTTATCAAAATCAGTCGAAAAGATGGGCCGTTTAGGCGTAGCAGATAGACAGACAGACTGATAGGCAGATCCATAATATATTATTTATAAACAAGGGCAATAGAAATGAAGGTAAAAGGTAAAAAAGGCAAACATATTGTATGAATGTTGTCTAAAACCTGATTGTCCATTGAATGACGGTTGTCGTAACATCTTATTGGGCATCGAATCAGAGTGCCCGATTGAATTACTTATTACTTACCTACTTGAATAGGGAAAACCTCATTGAGTTGTATAGCCATAGAAAAACTAAATTTTGCACAGGTTCAGTAGGTAACTCAAAGTTCATCGTCATCATACTCGTACATAGCGTAATAGTGATGGCATCGAACTAAGAGGGTAATCATAATACGGAGAAAAAAATATGTCTAGCGGACAAAAATCCGCATAATTCACTTTAATATGTGGCGCGCACACTAGGCGACAGGACAAATTGTCTTTCCCCTCCGATGCGCGAGGGGATATTTTTATCCTGTCCGGCCCATAGTGTACGGTTTTAGTGTATTAGTAGTAAATATTCTAGTAAATATTTAAATATTTACTTATTATTATGTTAATATTTTCTCTAGTAAATATTTTTCATATAATGAAATACAGAAATTTACCTACCTCTTTCATATTAAGTACTTTTGACGTGACAACGTCTTATAAATTGGTTTGCCGGGAGACACTTCAAGAAACTGCGTTACGCTCCGCGCGTTATGCGCTTACAATGAGAGCGAGTGAGAGGCACGCGTCCCTTCCACTCGGGCATGGTTAGCCCGCCTAAGAGCGAGAGAGACAGACATAAAAAGTGAAAGGCACGCGTAAGTCGTTGTCACGTAAAACTTTCGCCCGTATATCGACTTTACAGGCAACCAATTTTTTAATATACATAGTTATATAATTTCCTAAAATTATCAAATATTTCCTTGTACATAGACAAGGAAATATTTGATAATTTTAGGAAATTATGTAACTATGTATGTATTTTAGGAAATTATATAACTTGTCTATGTACAAGGAAATATTTGATAATTTTATACAAAAACTGTCAATCACGAAACGAACACAAGGTTGACAAGATTTTAAAGAAAATACAGGTCTAGCGCTAACGTAAGTTACTAAATAAAATAAAAAGCACGAACACTTTATTCATCAGTCTTTAGTCATCAGTCGCTACCTCTAGTACATCCAGTGGTCTGTGGTACCTCTCTGGCGAATCCACCTAAAAGGTAGAAAGGCCAAGCGAAAACTTCTTGAATTATTCACCTCATTATCTACGGCTTCGACTGTTCTAATTCCTTTATTTGCGACCCTTATTTATTCATTAAGGCGTTTTATTTCGCAAGGGATATCGAATTATTCGCATGATTTCGTTTGTTTTTCTGAACTTAGAAAGTTCCATATTATTAGGAAGTTAAGACCGAATGTAGGTACTTCCATTGCTTCTATTATAATATCTCTATGCTCCTATTCCATTTATATAAATAGGTAACAAGAGTTAGTACGAAACAAGTAAAGTTATTATGTAAGTTGCTCATAAGTTATGTTTAAGTTTTTAATATTCTATCGTACTGACTACGTGTGGTTCAATAAAATATCTCCTCAAATATAGTGGCATCGAAACAGCCGATGTTTTGTAGGACAGCCATTATATTACCGCACTAGTGCAAAATTAATATTCCCGGCGAGCTTTGATATGCTTATTAAAGAAGTTAAAAGTCCAGATTGCCCTCACGGTTTTATTTAAACCACAACCACAAGCTCCCAAAAGCGCTTCTTAACGTTGGGATTGAAAGGAAAAGTATAGCGCGTGTATGGAACTTTGCATGGATGAACATGGATGTTAATGGAGTGCATTGATTAATATCTAAACAGGATGGGCATGGCCGACTCGTGCACGTTTCTTAATAAATCGATTCTTACTCAGCATATTATGTATTCTAATCGTCCACTCTGGTTTTACTCTATTCGTATTTAGAAAGTCAATGGTCGAAGACTCTGGTTTTACTCTATTCGTATTTAGAAAGTCAATGGTCGAAGTCGCCCTCATTATCTTAGGCCACGGTAACTTAAATACGACGATAACGACTACGGCAAATGATACGCGACTTACAAGATTGTTTATATGTCGTAAAGGTGTAAAAGCGGACAAGGCCATGGCAATCTGCCCCCCAATCATGTAAGAATGGCCGATCAAAACGTTAAAGTTTATAAACCATAACAGCATTAAATTAGAGCTCAATTTCGTGTACCCATTCTTATACGTTTAGGTATGTACGATACTCTAACACACGAAAATGAGCTCTAATTCAATGCAATAATGGTTTATTTTACTTTGACGACGAACTTACCGTTTTGATCGGCCATTCTTACATGATTGGGGGGCAGCTCCAATATTAATTCTCCACAGAAAAGGTAAAACTTTGATACTGTCACGTCGCGTCGTATCGCGTTTATCGGTTGACGTAGGACAGAGCTTCCATCCTTACTATAAACGCGCTTAATATTATAAACGCGAAAGTTTGTACATGTATGGATGTATGGATGTTTGTTACTCTTGCACGCCAGAACGGCTGAACGGATCTGGATGAAATTTGGCACAGAGATAGATTATAGTCTGGAATAACACATAGGCTACTTTTTATCCCGGAAAATTGAAGAAATCCCGCGGGAACCAAAAAAACTTCCTTTACGTCATGACATAGACAAAATATCACTATGTGAATCTGATTATTATTTTTCAATACACTTGCTCGAAAAATGCACTTACAGAGGCAGTAAACAGGGCTTGTAAGTTAAATTTACTGCCCTCGTGCGGTAAATTTGCAGAATTTACTGCCCTCGTGCAGTAAATTTGCAGTTTTTTTTTAATTTTCGTAAGTCTACTTCACTTCTAAATAAAAAGTTTTCTTGCAAGAAGGTTCATAATAATATTGACTTTGTAAGTAAAAAAACCTAAAAAATAATAACATTTAGATGTAGAGTGATGAAATCAATTCATGAAATTAAAAATTGTATTTAATATTTAATTAACTTAAATTGTTTTAAGTTTTATAAATCAAAAAAGTTAAGGCTGAATAGTGAATAGTCCAGGCTGTGAGTTAAGAGCTAGAACCTGGAGCCATGAAGCCAATAAAAAAAAAACGCAATTACAACAAGCCTGGCGCCGTAGTATCTAAATCTTTAATCTGTGCGTGCCATTTTTAAAAGTTTCATTGAGTTTTCTTGTAAATCTATACTTATAATAATTATTAATAAATATGAATGGTATAAGCGATGTGGGATCATCAAATTAAATCAACAATTAGGTATTTTAGCTGTGAGAAAAAAATCGCGCTTGTAATAGCCGCCAAAAATGTCGACTAAGTATGGGCGTGAAAAGCCATTTTCTAGTGAGTACCTAGTACCTATACTAATCGACTTTTATTTTAAATTTTTCTCACAAATGTATTGAAAAATATCGTGTGATACACGGGCGTTAAGGTTTCTATATACTCGTGACGATGGTCAGCCCTCGACTGGCGTCATCGGGCTGACATTAGTCAACTCGTATGTAAAAACCTATTTACCGCCCTTATATCACAAACTACTAATAATGTCGTGCATACCTAAACTGACCAAGTTTGAGTCCTCAGTGCCTTAATAGCTATTAAGTACAAACTACGTACAAACAAGGTCCGCTTTTCTTTGTGGCTAACAACAAGATGTTACATTAATTACCCAGCGACATGTTAGTGAAATTCGAGTATGACACATGTTTGCCGAGTTTTGAACAATCCCCCAAGTTTGTGTGTAACTTTGACAAAGAGAACTCCAGAATGTTGTGAGTTAATTTGTTTGTGGTTGACAATTCGTGGTGAGAGTTTAAACAGTTACAGACGAATAACTTTGGCGAACTATCTACAGCCATTTGAAGAAAAAGCTTGGCTTTGTGACCAAAACTTTATATATAAATGAAGTAAAAACTATTAAACAGTGGGGTTTTTGACCGTGTATTAATACATACCTATATAAAAGATGATGTCTCTAGCATTGTTTCTACGCGGCATCGTACCGGAAAGCTAAATCTTATGGCGGTACGTCTTTACCGGTATGGTGGTAACTAGCCATGACCGAAGCCTCCCACCGACCAGTGAAAGGTGACCCAGTCCTTGGAGTTGATGACCCGACGACTTTAAGTAGCTCGTGCGCGCGGTCTCTTAGTTAAACTTAAACAATAACGATAAACGTTGAGATCAGAACATCGATGTAGATAAACCTTGGCCTTAGCATCCTATTTGCCCTTAATCCGAACTGTCTGGACGAAGACCTATAACGCGGACGTCAGCGATTCGATCATCGGTAGGTTTTTTACAAGCAATCCGTCAGATAGGTCGACGATAACGAAAATTGAAGAAAAATCCTGTAGGCCAGCACCAAAGTTTGACAGCGGCGAATGTCATTATCGTGATTGCTTTGTCTGTTACTTTTCTAGGTATTGATTTGGCGTAATTTGCCAACAGCGGCGTTTACACTTTCGCGGCGTTTGCGTTTGTATGGTATCAGGATCATTTGGCCAACATTAAGTCGCATAATGGGGTTAATGGATTAGACATCTGGCCTTCTATTTGGGTGGTCGGGGATTAGATCTTCGGGAGATTACTTCTAACTTTTCGGAATAATACATGCGTTGGTTAAATGTTGAAGAAAAAGATTGTGAGGAAACCTACATGCCCGCGAGCTCTTCCAAAGCTCAATTAAGGTTCTCATCTCAAGGAGAAGCTCGTCGCGTTCTCAAAGGTGTGTAAAGTCTACCAATCTGCAACGTAGTGGACGAAGGGCACATCTTTCTTATCCTCATAAGTAAAAGAATACAGAGAAACTATTTACCATTTCCGAGATTTTTTGTGCCGATCGTGCTTTATCTATCTATATATATAAAATTCAAAGTCCTGACTGACTGACTGACTGACTGACTGACTTATATATCAACGCACATCCTAAACCGCTGGGGTTAGAAACTTGAAATTTTGACAGTAGGTTCCTTTTGTGACGTAGGCGCTCACTAAGAAAGGATTTCTCAAAATTCCACCCCTACGGGGGTGAAATAAGGGGTTAAAGTTTGTATGAAAGTCCGTCATTTCTCAAGTTATATCCATGAAACTTGGTAAATGGGCTACCAGTTAAAAGTAAAGAAATACGTGTTTCACAGTTTTTCAAAATTCCACCCCCAAAGGGGTAAAATAGGGGTTTAAAGTTTATATGAAAGTCCTTCATTTCTCAAGCTAAAGCCATGAAACTTGGTATATGAGCTGCGGGTTAAAAATGAAGAAATACGTGTTTCACAGTTTTTGAAAATTTGACCCCCAAAGGGGTAAAATAGGGGATGAAAATTGGTATAAAAGTTTTTCATTTCACAAGTTATAGCCCTGAAACTTGGTATTTGGGCTTCCGATTTAAAATTATGAAATACGTATTCCACAGTTTGGAAATTTCTATCCCCAAGGACGTTAAATAGAGAGTTTTTCCTTCAATCACGCCGCAATAGAGCAACGGATCGATGTGATTTTTTGCATGGGTAGGTATAGGTGAGGATGGAGAGTGACATAGGCTTCTTTTTATCCCGGAAATGAAGGAGTGCCTGTGGGAATTAAAAAACTTATGCCACGCGAACGAAGTCGCGGGCGTCCTCTATATCACATAAATTTTTATTAAAGATCCAGAAACCACAATATATTGAAACATTAAAGTTAAAGTTACTACTATTACCTATTCTGTGGTTAAAGTACCTATTTACCTATCTATAGTATTCAAAGATGTTTAGAATATTTAGCTTTTAAAAATCGCAAACATATTTTGGCCCGCTAAGGTAGAAAGCCTTTAACTACTGCATGCCTATTCAGTCGTGCCTAGTTGTATGCTAATTTTGTTGATAGCATTCAGGCAGAGTGTAGATCTAATTGTTTTCGCAACTTCGCTTGGCCGTAAGCGAGAAATATCATAATGAGCATTATCAAACTAGGATTTGCGTAGGCTCATGGCAAAATGCAGTAGAGTAGAGCATCCGATATTTTTCAAAGTTTTAACTGAATTTTATCTGTTTGACGTACGAGTAGGTAATGCTGCGTTAATTTGAAAAACAAATTCAACGAACCAATTTTTCTCTAACTTTAATTGGTAAGCTCTTTTAATCTACATAAAAATGAACTTATAAAATACTAGATGATGTCCGCGACTTCGTCCGCGTGGATTAAGTTTTTTCAATTCCCGCGGGAACTTCTTAATTTTCCGGGAAAGCCTATGCCCTTCCCCGGGATACAACCTATCCCTGAACCAAATTTCATCAATATCGGTAGAACAGGTGGGCCGTGAAAGCGTAGCAGACAGACACACTTTCGCATTTATAATATTAGTATAGATATCAACAAGCTTCTACGTGTGAAACTGAATTGTAAGTATTTAATTCCTTCAAATAAAAAGATCGCTGCATTATTAAGTAATTTATAGAAATCAGGCTTTTTGTGATTCTCTAGCTAGTGAAACATCTGCTAAATTTGGGTGATTTTTAGTGTATGGTTAGGAGCTAAGCAATTTAAATAGTTTACCTAATTTTATACAATTACAATAAGGTTTATAAGTGCATGGATTCTTATGGTCTCGGTAAGACCAGAGTAAAACGACTCTTGCCACAGGCAATTCGAAACGCGCGCCATCTTATAATAATTAAATGATGTATTAATTAAATTATTAATTCATTATATAAAAAATTTAATTTTTAATAATATTATGTAATTCTTGTAATTTAAATTTAATGTAATGCAAATTCAATCTCAATGTTGTTATATGTAATCATCAAATTATTATAATATAGTGACTAATTTTTGTTTCGAAATAAAGGCTATTTTTAATTTTATTTAGTTTTAAATAGGTATTATTATTGGGGATACATATTTTATTATAGGTACGTACGTACGTAGTACGTTTGCATATGTTATGCAAACGTACGAAACGTTTGCATAACATAAGCTTTCTGCTTAAAATTCCTGATAAGAAAACCCTAAACACAAGTCGTAATTAAACATTAAACGTGCTTACACTGAGAATCTATATTAAAACCCGCTTATGTACATTTATTTGTTTGTAGAGATCGCTACACAGGGCCCGTGTACGCTTTATTATTTCCTAAATTTACTTTAAAATGTTTTGTTAACATTTATATCGACTTGTCGTCGCGAATAACAAAATAAAATAAATGTTTCGCTGTTTTCTTTAAATGTTTTGCTAACAGTTCTAAGTTCAGTAATCTATACCATTACCATACCATTACTATACTTTCCAATTGCCTATACCTTATGCCCGAGCAAATCCTCCATAGATAGCGCGTAGGTATAAATTGTATTACTTACAACCAGGAGCGGCTGCGGGAGCAATTAGTGATACACTCTGCCTGAAAGCTATCTGCAATATTAGCATACAACAAGGCACGCATATGCATATGCATTATGCATGCCCTTATTAGGTGCAGTCTATCTTTATCGCAGTTCGCATGCGAAGTGCGAACAAGCGTGTGTCAAAATAATCGAATCAATAGAAAGAAGTTTTATACGGATAAAAAAAAAACAATCCAATCTATTAAAAAAAGCTGATTGTCCATATTTTTGTGAACATATTTTTCGAGTCCGATAAAATATTATCCGAACGAGATCCTAGTTTTGGCATATTTAAAACCACTTGAAAACTATCAGAAGTTACCAACGTCTATACCGTCAGAGAGGTGCCTTTTACTAGAAGTGATGTTGTTCAGAATGGCTATAACTTGACTGGTTACTACTACTACTGCTGGGGCTACTTTATCTTATTCTGTCATGCGCATGGTATTATGACTATTATAAAGGACACAATGTGATCTATATATATATAAAATCGTTATCTAATCAACGCACAGCCTAAACCGCTGGGGTTAGAAACTTGAAATTTTGACAGTAGGTTCCTTTTATGACGTAGGCGCACACTAAGGAAGGATTTTTCAAAATTCCACCCCTAAGGGGGTGAAATAGGGGGTGAAAGTTTGTATGAAAGTCCGTCATTTCTCAAGTTCTATCCATTAAACTTGGTATACGAGCTACCGGTTGAAAATGAAGGAATACGTGTTTCACAGTTTTTGAAAATTCTACCCCCGAAGGAGTGAAATAGGGGATGAAAGTTTTTATGAAAGTCCTTCATTGCTCAAGATATTCTCAAGTTATTTCAACGAGACTTGGTATTTTGGCTTTCGGTAAGAAATAAAGAAGTACGTGTTTCTCAGTTTTTCAAAATTCCACCCCCAAAGGGGTAAAATAGGGGTTGAAAATTTGTATGAAAGTCCTTCATTTCTCAAGGTATAGCCATGAAACTTGGTATATGAGCTGCGGGTTGAAAATGAAGATATACATGTTTCACAGTTTTTGAAAATTTGATCGCCAAAGACGTTAAATAGAAAGTTTGTCCTTCAATCACGCCGCGACAGAGCAACTGTACAACGTGATTTTTTGCATGGGTATAGTTGGAGAGTGATATAGGTTACCTTTTGAGTGCCTGTTGGAATTAAAAAATCTTTTGCCACGCGAACGAAGTCGCGAGCATCCGCTAGTTATCCTATACAATTAAAGTCACATAGCGCTTTACGTTATTGTGGTAAGACCAGTAACTGAAAAACATTTTGAAGCAGCGCGGGGCCAAAAATATATTAAATTCCACGAACTCGTTCTAAGCGGTTCACTTCCTTGTAACTGAAATTATTTCATTTTTGACGCTAGCTATAATATTGGTTCATTCAAAAGATGATTATAATCAGGAAAAGGCTAATGAAACGCAAGCATATAAAAATAGTTCCCATGCTGTCATTATATCATTATTATCATTAGGTAGGAGCGTTTTTAAATCGAGTGATTAATGTGATTAGCGTCTCTACGGTATATAACTCAATGTGCAGTCAACTAACGTGAACGTTCGCCCGCTCATCGGTTTCCAAAACTTAGTTGGAAACTTGTGAATATGTTTGTGCTGACTTATGTGATATGAGACCAGTCTGACGTCTACTTACTGATACAAGACGAACCTATCTCAGAGTCAGGATATGACCAGTAAGAACCGCCAGAGCCGCAAAAAATGCGAACGCTGCAATGTGGCGTATTACTCGTACGTTAGGCCAATTACCTATTCTGTGGTTAGGCCCTATCTCATAACACAGACAATCGCGACAACGCGACGCGACAGAATCAAATAGTATTGGACCCTTCGACGTGTTTTTTAACGTTGTCGCATGGATATATAGTACTTAGTAAATTCCTATGGAGCCGTATCGCGTCGCGTCGCTTTCGTCGCTCACCTTCGTAGTTTTCAGTACTATGAGAAGAGAATCTGATGTTTCGGGTGAGTTGGAGATTGATGACATCAATAAACGTCACTTCAGTCAGTAACAGTCTTGACTTTTGTTCAATCATTTCGGCGCGCCTGATGGATTCACATAGGAGAACCACATTTTTTCATACATATTGAATGCAAATGAATGATTTAATGGTAATGCAAAGCTGCACGAATCGAACGCAACGGATGGGCTGAAAGTAGAAATATTTTGACAAGAGTAGTTGCTGAGATTTTTGTGGTTTCTTCTCGGTGGAGCAGCTGGACCTATTATTAAAATATTTAATCGGTTGTAGTCTTGATATAATATTATTTATTATCTTAAGAGCCATAAGTTGGTTAACAATACCGTAGGTATACGACATAAAGTCTTTTGAATTTTAAAAACAAAAAAATAATTAAGAACTTAAGTAATAAGTACCTTCTAATACTTATCTTTTTTTTATTTTTTTATTATCAAAATAAAAATCGATACAGCTTTGGTGGGTAGCACCACAGAATAGGTAATAGTAGGTAGCACTGCGAAAAACCACGTAGGTTTAAATTGCGTGCTCTTCCGTCAACTTATCAGAATTTTAAACTATCTATAGCTATTAAAATTTAAACTATTTAAATTACTAAAAATACATGAAGAAAACTAAAAAAAAACTACCTACAATTCACAGCTACAATTTGCTTAAGAAATACGATTTTAACTTATATTTTAAATTATTCTTAGTTAATTCCATTTTAAAATATAGTATCGAGACTATTTATTAGGCGAGGGATCATGTATGCGCTAGTGCGCTCACCATACCTATATTTTGTTCTTAGCTGACACGGTTATTAACTTTTGTTGAGATACTTTACGAGTATGAATTTTGTGAGAGACTATAATATTTTGTATGTCTAAGTTAAAGAATTGTTCTTTTAGAAGCTGATATTTGACCTTATCATGAATATTGATTATTACCTTGCAGTGTTTAAATAGAAAATTTTCATTTGTTTTGGCTTGAATTTTAATATTTAGTGGTACAATGGCTTTTAAGATCCTAAGTTGTAGGTAGTTGATATATGAACTGTAAGTGCCTTTACATTATCTTATCGTTTTGTTATGATCAATAACAAAACGATAAGATAAATGGATCCAGCCATGAACCAAAAAGTATAATCTTATCTAACAGTAAGTGTTACCCTTTTTGTTTTTCCGTACATCGAACGACAGCGGCAGGCACCCATTTTCTTGATAGAAAAATAATTCCCAACTATCCATCACTGACAGGAGAGTGATATGGGGACGATAGTGGAGGAGAAGTAATAAAACTTCGAAGAAATGAAAAATTATTTATATGAAATTTATCTGTTGTAATAAAAATGAATTTACAAACTTTTATCCGGTCAACGATTCACGATGGACGTCGAAATGAAATAACTTTCCAGCCAAGTGCTATCTGGATATCGTCAATGATAAACTTTTATCGAAACAATTTACGGAAATCTTAAGTACAGTTCGAAATATAGTCAAAAAGTCAATTTTCTTTTTACGCGTAGTGTGTAAAAAAAAAATTGTTTGGAAAAGTCTGAAAGCAAAAGAAAGTAATGCCTATTTTTAATCTTCAGGAGGTCACACACGGATGTAAAAAGCACTAAGTGACGTCAGCAGCATACTTAGGGGGCATAGAAAAGGGAAAAATCATATTCTTAGATTTATTCTGTGTGGTTTAACGATTTAAATATTAAGTGAGAATAGTGGCGGGCCTCGTGGGAGATTTTTTACCAATTCAATCACGTTAAAGTTAATTGCCATATTAACGTTATACCGTGCCATGTAATGTTAACATATTATATTGTGTATATGACATTGAACAAGCCAGGCCGTCTCTCCGCAAGCACTTACGAATAGGTAAATATAATAATTATCACTAGGCCCCCAGAACAGTCCCTGCGTCGTCAAGCAGTTGGTTGTATGCACGAAGATGTAACCACATTTCTCTAAATCTCTACCAGAAAAAGTCCTGTAAGCTTATCTACAGCTGTAAACTGTAGTATCCGAGTTGTTCTAATTATGTTTAACTAGCTGATGCCCGCGACTTCGTCCGCGTGGATTGAGGTTTTTGGTTCCCGCGGGAACTCATTAATAATTTCCGGGATAAAAAGCCTGTGTTATTATAATCTATCACTGTGAGAAATTTCATCCAAATCCGTTCAGCCGTTCGTGCGTGATTGAGTAACAAACATCCATCCATCCATCCATACATCCATCCAAACTTTCGCATTTATAATATACTAGCTGATGCCCGCGACTTCGTCCGCGTGGATCGAGGTTTTTCGTTTCCCGCGGGAACTCCTTAATTTTCCGGGATAAAAAGTAGCCTATGTGCTATTCCAGACTATAATCTATCTCTGTGCCAAATTTCATCCAGATCCGTTCATCCGTTGGGGCGTGATTGAGTAACAAACATACATCCATACATCCAAACTTTCGCATTTATAATATTTATTTGAAGTATAGTAAGTAGGTGGTCCACACTGGGGAGTGGTCTTCGAGTAAGAGCAAGCGAAGATACCTTTTTGTTAAAATGTGTAAAACTTTAAAAAGAACAAAGAAACAATTTAAATAGTGCATTTGTTTTGTATCATACTTGGCACAGTCGGTAGGATTAATTTGATACATAAATAAACATACTTCTAAGGGATCACGAGAGATGTTCGAGAGCCATTACGCAAATTGTCTACAAAAATTTAATAAGACAGGGAAAAAATAACGTTATTCTCGTATAAAAATTCCTTTTATCGGTCGTTACGAAAGGACGTCAGTGCTAATGAATCCTTATTAATATTTTTCCGTAGGCTCTAAGAGGCTTAATGCGGCAGAATTTTCTGAGGCACCTCGACCTCTTTTTTTGAGTATGAGCCGTATTGAGGTTTGTGGTTAGCCCCTTTAATGTAAGCTCACTTTGCAGCCTTGTCAGAGCTTCTTTTTGCGTTTATCCTAGGCACTCAGGGTATATGCCTATGTATCACGTAGGATTTTATGTGTAAGTAACTATGTGGTCTTTTGACAATGGGGCTGATTCTGTAGTGCACAATCTCTAAACTAAACTAAAATTATTAGAGCATTACAAATATTGCTATCCCTTTCTTATTACTCCCTACGGAAAGGGACATAACTAGATTTAAAGCTGCCATTTTAGTTTAGTAAGTAGAATCAGCCCCAATGTACCTACATAATAATATTCACATATCCATTTATTTGACCCCGTAATTTTCACTGTATGAAATAGCGCAATGTTGAGCTTAGATTTCTTCCGTTAAAAAATTTAGGCGTAGTAGGTACAGAATATATTATGATTGAATAGGTATATCAGCTCTGACCTACATACCAAAATTTATTACAAGTCACTAACAATCAAATAAAAAAAATATTGGTCTACATTTTTGACCGAGCGAAGTTAAGGTCTCTGAGTCTACATAAGTGAATTTGCACTTGTCCGTCTGTCCGTCCGTCCGTCTGTCAGAGCCTTATAACTTCTGCTACTTGAGTGAATTTGCACTTGTCCGTCCGTCCGTCCGTCCGTCTTTTAGAGTCTTATAACTTCTGAATTACTGAACGTAATTACTTCAAATTTAAATCTATATATATAAAATTCAAAGTCCTGACTGACTGACTTATATATCAACGCACAGCCTAAACCGCTGGGGTTAGAAACTTGAGAATTTTACAGTAGGTTCCTTTTGTGACGTAGGCGCTCAATAAGGAAGGATTTTTCAAAATTCCACCCCTAAGGGGGTGAAATAGGGGGTGAAAGTTTGTATGAAAGTCCGTCATTTCTCAAGATATACATGAAACTTGGTATTTGAGCTTCTGGTTTTAAATAAAGAAATATGTGTTTCACAGTTTTTGAAAATTCTACCCCCAAAGGCGTTAAATAGGGGTTGAAAGTTTTTATGAAAGTCCTTCATTTTTCAAGTTATAACCATGAAAGTTGGTATTTGGGCTTCAGGTTTAAAATATAAAAAAAAGTTTTTTACAATTTTTGAATATTTTATCCCCAAGGACGTTAAATAGAGAGTTTGTCCTTCAATCACGACGCAACAGAGCAACGGATCCACGTGATTTTTTGCATGGGTATAGTTGAGGACCTGGAAAGTGATATAGGATTTATCCCGGAAAATTAAGGAGTGCCTGTGGAAATTAAAAAAACTTATACCACGCGAACGAAGTCGCGAGCATCCTCTAGTATAATATGTAAACCGATGGCCTCCCGCCGAATATGGCTTAAAAAGTTATAAAAATCTTTATTTCATTCTCATAGAAGCGAATGCGAAGTAAAATATTTTATAAAGCGTTACATAGGGTTGCGGTATATTTTAAAGATAATTAGGAATAGAGTCCAAAAATATTTTTGTTTTAATTTTTCCCCTAAAATTGACGAAATGGGGGGCTTTCAAAGTGGAGATTTTCTAACGTCCAAAGTTGACCTCAGAACTCTAAATTTTCTGAAAGGCTGAGCCAGAAACTTGATCAATTATTTGAATTATATCCTGTACTTGAACAACAAATACTAAAATTAGATAAATAATATAAGGAAACGAAATTATTTAATTTTTAATGAGCTTCAGTATTTTTAACAGAACTTCACAATGATGTCAATAGATGGCACTCTGTATAAGTGTATGGATACCGCGAGGTCTCAGTTCGGGGCGAACCACTAGTTTATATAGGTATTGATGAATTTTGGTCTTAAGGTAGAGCTGATATTCAATTGACGACTGACGACCTCCGTGGCGCAGTGTTGAGCGCTGTTGCCCTAACGTGCGGAGGTCCCGGGTTCGATCCCGGCAGGGTTAGGAAAATAATTTCTGAATTTCCCTGGTCTGGCCTGGTGGGAGGCTTCGGCCGTGGCTAGTTACCACCCTACCGGCAAAGACGTGCCGCCAAGCTATTTAGCGTTCCAGTACGATGCCGTGTAGAAACCGAATAGGGGTATGGGTTTAATATAACTGCCATGCCCCTAACAGGTTAGCTCGCTACCATCTTAGACTGCATCATCACTTACCATCAGGTGAGATCGCAGTCAAGGGCTAACTTGTACCTAGTGGATTAAAAAAAAAAAAAGTATTATACTGTATGCTATAATATATACATATATATTTTTGAATATAATATCAACATTTGCTATTCAGAATAACTATGAGAAAGTGAATACCTTTTTGGTTTGACTTTAATAGACTCATCATCAGGTATCAGAGACTATCTTAAGATAATAGTAAAGAATTATAAAAAACTTGAATCTCATGCTTGGTTCACGTATAGAAATCCAAGCAATACGCGGAACAAATAACAATTTCAATTGAGCAAAGTTTCCTCCATACAAACGGATAGTATCCAGGCTTCTGAAATAGTTGGTAACCGTTGAACGCTGTGTATTGTTTGGTTTAGAAAGCTCGCGATGGGGAATTATTTCAGAAATGGAGGACTTTATTGGCTGGGTCCATTGCGGTACAGCGACTTATAAAATCAAAATGAGTTTTTAAAAAAACATTCACGATTTTGTGGATTGTGATTTGTGTTGTGTTGTAGTGGATTTCAAATATTGGATATAAGCAGGCGTTACTTTGCGGATGCCCAGGAACCAGAAGTTTAATTCGCTATAATCCGCGACAATAGGTCAATTATGTGGTACAGTGTGTATTCCGCACTTATAGCCCGATATTCACCACATCACAGAAATCTTCCAAACTACTCTCAACGTACGTTTTACTCTGATACCGGAGCATCTTCAGGACATGTTGACTCGACAATGCACGATTGTAATAAAACCGGCCAAGTGCGAGTCGGACTCGCGCACCGAGGGTTCCGTACAAACCTGTAGTAAGTTTTAAATTATTTAAAAATATTGAGCAAAAAAATACGAAAAAAACACGTTTATTGTATGGGGACCCCCATTAATATATATATTTTTTTAATTTTTAGTATTTGTTGTTATAGCGGCAACGGAAATACATCATTTGTGAAAATTTCAGCTTTCTAGCTATCACGGTTTATGAGATACAGCCTGGAGACAGACAGACAGACAGACAGACAGACAGCGGAGTCTTAGTAATAGCGTCCCGTTTTTACCCTTTGGGTACGGAACCCTAAAAATACAATCTTTGCTTTACAATCGCACTTTATAGTGGATTTCGGTTTTTTGAAAATTCTGTGGGAACTCATTGAGTTTTGGGATACAAAATAGCCGTAGCCGCGGCTGTAGGAGAAACACAGACTATCAATTCTTTTTAATATTCGTATGAATTTCAATATTTTAAATATCGGTATGAATTCTAAGACCTCAGTGTTCGTTGGGACATAAATCCATTCTATAAATCTTTATTTATATATAGGCTCTAAATGTATTCTGTAAAAACAGACCAAAGTTTATCAGAATTGTATGTCTATTACCATTTCAGGGTTCAGTCATAGAAACCAACTTGAATTTTTTCTCAGGAATCCAAACAAAGCTCTCATAATATTATGCGATTTATTAAACTTAAATTATCCATGCGGGATACCTCACGGGCAACAGTTAGGTACTAAAACATAAGGAGATTAAATAAGGGGATGTCGGACATGTATTCAAAGCGCAAAACCAACAAAAATATTACCCGTCATAAGTAAATAATATAATTGTGAGTGGAAAAACAACATTTGCGATCCCTTGGAGGGTTCACATAAAAATGTTCATAATGCTCACAACTCGTGTCTCGGGGGAGGCCACACGTTCTGGCGGATCCATTTAATGTTTCATACACTGCAGTGTTGCTTTTTGCCACTGAGATGGTCTTTACATGAGCAAACCTTGCATAAAAAAACAGCCACTGATAGCAACAAAGCTACTCAACTCGATCACAAAGACATGAGCTTGTAAGAATAAATAATTTAAGTAAAACTGTGCAATACATAACGGGTACCTATCACGATAAATACGACGATTATATAAATTATTATTTGTTGATATTTCGACACAGTTGAATGAATAGTAGTCACGACGCTGTTAAATAATTTGTTTCAAACAAACAGTTTCAAATTCAAACAAACAATATCTAAGTATATTTTTTTCCTTTTACTTATAATTGTGAGGTATATTGACATCATACTAATATTATAAATGCGAAAGTGTGTTTGTTTGTTGGTTTATTGGCTTGTTGGTTTGTCCTTCAATCACGCTGAAACGAAACAAGGGATCGACGTGATTTGCATGGGTATAGTTGAGGACCTGGAGAGTGACATAGGCTACTTTTTATCCCGGAAAATTGAGGAGTTCCCGTGGGAATTAAAAAAAAAACTGATTCCACGCGGACGAAGTCGCGGGCATCTGCTAGTAATATTTTTAAGCTAAAAGTGGACGAATATGTACTGTTTCTTGACTCCAGTCTAGCATTAGCCGTTCTGCGGTAGATTGCACTCTTTAGTAAAACAACTCTCTGTTATTCAGCCGTGCACCGCGCCGGTCCCGTGGATGAGCTACGACTTTTCCGGCACATGATTCATGGGCACTTCATATTAATATGTTTTAAAACCAGCTTACAACGTATAAAAGTAAAACTGACAAAACATTTCTACTTTTCGATTAAGTTATGTACATCTTCAGTACTTCATTAAAGTTTTTTTCTTTACTTTACTACTTATTACCAAAGGTAGGGAGGTATATCAATTATTTTGTAGATATTTTGAGGAAAAATAGACATTTTAGTGAAAAGACAGACAAAAGCAGCATACGTTCTAATTGGATTGGAACAAAAGTTTCTTTATGTATCTCTATTATCACTTACTCATCTAAATATATAAAAGGCAAAGGTGACTGACTGACTGACTGACTGACTGACTGACTGACTGACTGACTGACTGATCTATAAACGCACAGCTCTAATCACTGGTCCGACAGGGCTGAAATTTTGCACTCAGATAGCTATTACAACGTAGGCATCCGCTAAAAAAGGATTTTTGAAAATTCCAACCCCAAAAGGGTTAAATGGGGGTTGAAAGTTTGTATAAAAGTTCGTGATACACGAACGTCAACGAACGAATCGGGATGGACGTGATTTTTGGCATGGGTATAGTTGTCGACTTGGAGAGTGACATAGGTTACTTTTTATCTCGGAAAATTAAGGAGTTCCCGAGGGAATAAAAACACTTAAAGCACGCGGACGAAGTCGCGGGCATCAGCTAGTAGAATAATATAATTATTATTATCAGAAGATAACAACGCTACCTTCTGATCGATCAGAAAACACCCAATTTTGTACAATGTCAGCATAACACTATACAAACAAGAATAAATTGATTTCCTAAATGTGCTTGCAATTTTTTATCCGTGTTTTAAGGCAAAATTTGTTCACAAAAGAAAATGCGTCAATGTAGGCAAGTAATTTTAAAAATAACAAACGAAAAAAGCTAGCTCATTTTACAAAGAAAATTGAACGACCCATCCAGTAGGTACCTATCATGTAGATCTGCGGAAACAAGGCTTTGTGCCCCGAGAGTTGATGGAAAATTTTTGGGAGGTGCTTAACAAAAAAGAAAAGTTATAATGTATTATTTTCTTACATACTTGAATACTTGAATATGGTAAAATAGACCTGACAGCCAGTAAAAGGTAGGACAGCTTATGTCATTTTTATACTTTTTTTGCACTCGCCTAAATTAATACGCATAGCTGCTGGGTTAAGTAAGTAGTAAGTAAGTAGTAATAGGGATAAGTAGGTGATAGGTGTTTTTAGTCTTTTTTATAAATGTACGGACAAAAAGATACTCTTAAAAACTTTACATTTCCAAGCATCTGTTTCGTACTATCTAGAAGATGTAGGCACGTATATATTTTAAGTAAGTGTTTACAGCAATTCATAAATACTCAATTTCCATACTCAAGTAACTTACGACAGCCAAAATAAAAAAGTTTAAATCGAAACTCATTTATTAAATTAAAAAATATATATTAAATTAGGTATAGGTTATAACATTAAGCTTTTATGAAGCACTTCATAAAAGTTGTCCCACAACTCTCGGACCTTTCTTTGCATGTCCGCAGGCGCCGACAAAACGTCGGAAGGAGATTTCTCGGCTCTAAATGTGATTGAAGTGCTATCCTGTGCGTTGTCGCCTTTTGCCGGACTGATTCTCTTTCAGTGCAAATGGCTTTTTGTTTTATTCCCCGGTATTTTATCAAAACCTTCTCTGTCACCCTAAACTCTGTCCCTATTTGATATGACATTTTGGTCGTATGATATCACCAACTGTTAAAGAAATTACGGAACTTGAAAACATATTCTTTTATTAGGAGGGAGTGTCCTGAGGAGTTATTTAATCTGATATCTACCAGCTACCAGCTTCCCTATTTTCTGATCTCACCTGACGTCGTCTATACCATCCCCATCACCTGAATGCCTGGTTTTCTTCTACCTCTCGACGTTGAGCCATATCTTTTCTATCACGCAACTGCAAATTATAGTACCAGCTTTCACCTGCTGTGTTTGCTGGGTTTCCCTCAAAAGCACGATATAGGGCTATTCATGGGGCAGAATAGCAAATACCTTAGAATCCGGCAAGGCATTGGCGGTTCCTCTGGTACTGCAAGTGTTCATGAGCGAGAGAAATCAGTCAATATCAGTTGACGCTCCTGCTCATTATAGTCCATTCATTCTAGATTTCAATGTATGGGGAAACGGCAAAATTAATAATTGTTTGAAACTACTGTTGTTTTATACCTATGAGTGAGTACATTAAAAAACACAACTCTCCCCCCCCCCTCCGGTGGTGGCTTCCCCCCTCCCCGCCTTGAAAAGTGTGCCATTTTGCAGATTTCCTAGATTTTCAAGAAAACTATACAAGCTAGGACAAAACTGTCAAAAAAAACATTGTTCCTTAATAAATTACCTACAAACAAGTTCATAACATTTATGGTGATAGGAGTTATAGTTTACAAGCTATGATGCGTTAAAAAAAAGTTATTTAATTTCTATTTATTCCATACTATTATGTAAGTCAAGATGACTACCACCGGTTCTTACAAAATAGCAAGGTATATTTCAAAAACTATTTGTCCTATCAAAATAAACTAAACACTATTTTATAGGTAAATTAATTATCTTTGTCCTAAGTCCTGACAGCTTTTTTCCTAGCTCTAATACTTCTTCTTAAAATTACAAAAAACATTCACGGATTTTACAAGGGTTTCTTTTTTTATGCAAGTTAGACAGCCATATTTCCGAAACTATTAGTTCTGTCAAAATAAACTAAAAACTATTTTGGAGGTAATTTAATGAAGTTCATTTTTGCTTATGATATTTTTTTTCCTAGTTCTAATAGTTTCTGTGAAAATTAAAAAATATATACCTACATGGTTTTTGAAAAAAAAAATTTTTCATGGAATAAAGGTAGTCATATTTTTCGAACTATTGGTCCTATCTAAATAAACCATAACATTTTTTTGTAGGTAATTTAATGAGATTAATTGCTCTTCGAAGGATTTTTCCTAGCTCTAATAGTTTTTGTGCAAATTGCAAATAACACAGGATTCTAACAATTTTTTTATTTTTCTTCGTATATAATACGTGGATATATATGCGAAATTATTAGTCCTATCTTTATGAACTAAATATTTTTTTATAGGTCATTAAATGGTGTTTATTTTTACTTCTGACAGTTTTTGCCTAACTCTAATAGTTTTCTAGAGATTACAGAATACATATAAAATGTTGAAAATTGGCTTATTTTACTGAGCTGCGATTTTTAGTCAACTTTAACGCACCATAGCTTGTAAACTATAACTCCTATCATAATAAATGTTATGAACTTATTTGTAGGTAATTTATTAAGGAACAATGTTCTCTTTGACGGTTTTGTCCTAGCTTGTATAATTTTCTGGAAAATCTAGGAAATCTGCAAAATGGCACACTTTTCAAGGCGGGGAGGGGGGAAGCCACCACCGGAGGGGGGGGGGGGGGAGCCACCACCGGAGGGGGGGGGGAGAGTTGTGTTTTTTAATGTACTCACTCATAGGTATAAAACCACAGTGGTTTCAAAACATTATAAATTTTGCCGCGAAAAAATCTAAAATGAATGGACTATTAATGGTTTGTTATTATTCATATAAAAACAAAAATTAAGGACAAGTTCATTTTTCTGAGAGAGGAGATGGGAGAGGCCTCAAGTGGAGGCAGCAGCATATCGATTTAACTCAAGTTTTACTAAAACGCCATGAACAAAACCTTTAATAATATTATGTAGATAATGTACAGATTTGTTACACCAAATTGATTTCGGAAACCACATAACAGCAGTATAATTTACAGAATTAAAACCATATTAGCCTATTAGCCTCCAACCGTGTTAACGAAGCTTAATCCGAGTGATGTAAAACAAATACACGGGATTCTGAACACAGCAAATAAACTTTAACATATTTACTGTTGTGAAAATATATAAATTATTAAAATATGTTTTGCAAACAGTAAAACGAAACAATATATTTTTTTAACTCAACTCGGTTCGGTAATTTGGTTTGATAATCTCTCGGTTTTAAAACTTTTGTTTTAGAAGGTCGATGTGCATATTATATTTTTAAGTCAAGTCGAAGAATTTCTTAGAGAAGTTAAGAAAGTCACCATAACACAGAAAATAATTACTTACAATATAACCATGATATAAACTTTAAAGTTACAGTATATAGCAACATTTTCTCTTTCGGAAAGAGTACTTAATTTTGTTTCTTGCGGTTCTCAGTAGATTGCCGAAAACATAAACGCTGATTCCTTTCTAGACAGATTTGAAGTCAAAATCTATTTCAACTACTTATACTTACATTGATAGAGGTCGTTGCTGTTTGTCTTGTTTTTGTGAAAAGTCGTAGAGAAGAAATAGGGATGCCCTATGGGCCTACCTAGATAATATTAAATTCATTTAATTAGAATTCATTGATTAAATTACATTGAAATTCTATGCCGTGAAACTCAGTTTAAGAAACCAATGTGCCAAACAGACCCATTTTATGACGTATTTCATGACAGGCACTAGTAAATATTTGGCCAGAGTACAAAGCGAGTCGTATTATTATTTATTATAAAGCAAATATGCTGATTCCAAAAGTTCTTATAACTGGGGTACTCCAATACCCAATCATACAATCGACAAGGTCTGCACCCTTACGCAGTCGAAATTCCGCGGGCTCGTACGAAGCGATTTGCTTCCTCGTTTCTAATTCGAACCGCTAGGATATGGAATGCCCTTCCGGCTTCCGTTTTCCCCTCCTCTTTTAATATAGGTACCTTCAAATCAAGAGTGAATAGGCATCTTCTAGGCAAGCGCGCTCCACCTTAGGCTGCATCACCACTTGCAATCAAGTCTGATTGCAGCCAAGCGCTGGCCTATACATTAAAAAAAAAAAAAAAATACGTAGAAGAAATCAGTAATTTAGCTGCTAGGTATTTTTGACCTAGCGAAGCGAAGGTCTCTGAGTCTACTTGAGTGAATTGGCACTTGTCCGTCCGTCCGTCCGTCTGTCAGAGCCTTACAACTTCTGAATTACTGAACGTAATTACTTCAAATTTAAATATAATATGTAAACCGATGGCCCCCCGTCGAATATGGCTTAAAAAGTTCTTACAATAAAGCCATAGAATCGAGCCACAATCTACCAATCATATGGTGTGCAAATTAACATAAAATACAATAATTATTACTTAATTAATTATTAACTCAAGAAATTTCGGACAATTTATGCACTACAATTTATGTAACATATCAATAACAATCATTATTATAGAGCCTATCAAATTAGAATTTAAGTCCGAATATAAAGAAATGTTATCATATAAAATTATTATGTCCAAATAGGTAAATGGTAAAATGATGTCACCTAAATAAATTATAAATTATACTTAGTCAGTAGAAAATAAAAATACCATTATGAATTATTTAAATAGTCTTTAACAGAATAAAATTGGCGGGCCAGTAACCAATCAATGATTTTAGTTTTAAATTTGTGCAAAGGCAGGTCAATAAGATCTTTTGGCAACTTATTATAAACCTCAATTACCATACAGTAAACATTTTTTTGTATACTATAGCATCAAGTGAACTTGCAAGACGTTCTCCCATGCAGTTGAGGTGTTGTGATTGATTCAAACCTAACTCGTACGACACGTTTTTATTTAAATTAATTTCGAAGGTAACAGGGAATATTGGTCGGGAACGGCTGCTGAATAACTCACGGCGAAATATTTTTTTTTTGTATCCGCAGAGAGTTTTTCGATGAAAAAAAAAGTGTTATTTTTGGGGAAATATGAAGAAAATATTGGCTTTCGTTTTTTGATAGAATTTTTTGAAATAGTTTTTGTATCACAAAAATAATAACTTTCTAATTTTTTTTTATTTTACTAGGTAGAAATTTTTGTAGGTAGAACTTTTTATATTTACAACTTTTGTTTATTTATAACCATCTGGGTGCTTCTTAACTTGGGTGAGTTTATTATAAAATGGTGTAAACTGTCCTCATATCCGGCAATGCATTGCTCTGGTGCTGCAAATGTTCATGGGCGGCGGTAATCACTTAACATCAGGTGACCCGCCAGCTCGTTTGCTCGCTATTTATATATTTTTTTTTAAATTATGGATCCACAAAAAAATTTGCTGGATTGCATCTTGTGTTAAGTTATCAATTTATAATTTACATAGCAACATACCTACATTTCAAAAAGTATGTTGGCCATGTTCCTTTCGACGCAAAAATAAAACTTCGAAGAGTAGGTACTCTGGGAGTTTCCACACCAGTCTCGCTATCAAACGTGGCTCGCCAAGTTCAAACTTAAAGGAAAATTAATCCATGAACCATGCGAAAACATTCATGAACTTTGAAAGCTTCAAAAGAATCATAAGGAGGCTTGCAAACTTTTCAACTGCTCTTTCAGTTGCCA
The DNA here is from genome assembly GCA_917051295.2 of Erebia ligea. Classification (NCBI taxonomy): domain Eukaryota; kingdom Metazoa; phylum Arthropoda; class Insecta; order Lepidoptera; family Nymphalidae; genus Erebia; species Erebia ligea. The sequence goes on from OU785228.1 coordinate 13,239,040, forward strand.
TATTATGAAATGCGAATACTCTGTATGCTGCCAAATGTTTGTGTGCATTGACTTACAGACACTACAAGCAATTGATTGGTAAATACAACATGTCTTTGCCTGGTGGGAGGCTTCGGCCGTGGCTACTTACCACCATACCGGCGAAGACGTGCCGATGCCGTGTAGAAACCGAATAGGGGTATGGGTTTAATATAACTCCCATGCCCCTAACAGGTTAGCCCGCTACCATCTTAGACTGCATCATCACTTACTATCAGGTGAGATCGCAGTCAAGTGCTAACTCGTAGTGGATAAAAAACTATGTTTGTGTGAATTAATCTTTTATCAGAAACAAGATGGCGTCGGCAATTTTGTCCGCGTGGATTAAGATTTAAAAAATTGTTCAATTGCTTTTATTTTCCAAAATCAAAAAATCCGGATCCTCGACTATACCCACCTCCCCTGACCTCTCCAGAATTTTACGCACACAAAACATCCTGTCGATCCGTTGCTCCGTTGCATGTTGATTGAAGGACAGACCGACTAATATTCGTAGAAAATATACGTAGGTACTTACTGACAAGCTGGTTGCGTGGCCAAGTTGCGACAGCTTCTGTCCATCGACTTTGCTGAATAAGTAACATTGACTCGAGTCGCTAACTGAATGGGCAGTCAACTTTTAGAATTCTGAATGTTGTTCTTTCCTGTGCCTTGTAGAGGTTACTAGCTTATGCCCGCGACTTCGTCCGCGTGGTTTAAGCTTTTTTCCCCACAGGCACTCCATAATTTTCCGGGATAAAAAGTAGTCTATATATGTCACTCTCCAGGTACCTCAACTATACCCATGCAAAAAATCCCGTTGATCCGTTGCTGCAGTGTGATTGAAGGACAAACTCTATTTAACGGCCTTGGGGGTCGAATTTTTAAAAATGGTGAATTACGTAGGTACCTACTTCTTCATATTTAACTGGAAGTTCAAGTGCTAAGTTTCACGGCTATAACTTAACTTTCATACAAACTTTCAACCCTTATTTTAACCCTTTGGGGGTAGAATTTGGAAAAACTGTGACACATGATCTTCTTTATTTTTTAACGAAAGCCAAAATACCAAGTTTCGTTGATATAATTTGAAAAACGTTCCTACAAACTTTCATCCCCTATTTCACCCCTTTGGGAATTTTCATACTTACTTCTTCATATTTAACCAAAAGCCCAAATGCTAAGTTTCATGGCTATAACTTGAGAAATGAAGGACTTTCATACAAACTTCCAACCCGGTTTTACCCCTTTGGGGGTAGAATTTTGAAAAACTGTGACACACGTACTTCTTTATTTTTTACTGCAAGCTCATATATACCAAGTTTCATGGATATAACTTGAGAAATTACGGACTTTCATACAAACTTTAACCCTCTATTTCACCCCTTTAGGGGTGGAATTTTGAAAAATCCTTCCTTAGTGAGCGCCTACGTCACTAAAGGAACCTACTGTCAAAATTTCAAGTTTCTAACCCCAGCGGTTTAGGCTGTGCGTTGATATATAAGTCAGTCAGTCAGTCAGTCGACGTCAGGACTTTGAATTTTATATATATATATATATAGATTAACCATTGGTTCCGGTTATGTTACTAATATCTTAGGCCCATTCGTCGAAATTACATAAAATCAATCTCAAACTGTACAATCCTCTCTTAACGTGCTCACCGAGGCACGGAGGTGAAACGCCACCAACTCCGGGCCAGTACTGGGAATTTCTAGTCAGAAAAACCCAATACTTAATTATGGCCCCACCGGGACTCGAACCCGGGACCTCGTCAGCTGCAGTCGAACATGCTAGCCACTAGAAGGTATAAAATTCCAAGTGTACTCGTATGTCAGAGCTTTCGGCACAGTATATACTCGTACAATTTAAAATCGGAAAGCGTATCACCGGGTAGGCGATGTAAAAATGGCAGCAACCCGAGCAAATACGATACGTGAAACCCTTTCAAGAATTAAATGGCCTCGGGGACATTGTATTGTTCGATGAAAACATTAACTGAGTAGAATATAATCACATAAAGGAGTGCTTTTAGTACTTCATTATAATACTAGCTGATGACCGCGTCGTCGTCTGCTTGGAATAAGTCCTTTATTTCCTTAATTTTCCGGGATAAATAGTAGCCTATTTCACTCTCCAGGACACAAAAAACTATATATAAATAGAAAAAAAAACACGTCGATCTGTTGCGGCTATATATACCTGTGATGCGGCGTTATTGAAGTCAAATTAACAAACAAACACACTTTCGCATTTATAATATTAGTATGATGTATAACAACCCTGTACCTACATAAAAAAGTTCAACAGACAGTCTAGTCTAGTCAGTTAGTTAATTTCTAGATTTTTCATTGGTCTTTATCTCAATTGGATGTTCATAAAAATCAATTGTCTATTCAATTAAAAGACACGTCTAAATACAATAGAAAAAATCCAACACAAACAAAAACTACACTCCAAGAACATTTTACAAAGGAAAATTTAACTACAGTAGAAAAGAGTCCTCGTCTACCGTAGAAAAATCTTGTTTCCTCAATCTACTTAGGATTCTAATCTTATGTAGATCTAGACTTTTCTTCGCACTTCTCTGTCCTTTACTACTTACTTTGAAAGGCGTGCTCTTTTAAATCTAAGCCAGGGCTGAAGTGACTCTTCGCATAGATCGTTTATTTTATTTTATAAAAATCCATACTTTTAGGCTTTCTGTCTGTCCGTCTGTCTGTCCGTCTGTCTGTCTGTCTGCTACGCTTTAACGGCCCGTCTGTTCAACCGATTTTGATGAAATTTTTTATCCCGGAAAATTGAAGAGTTCCCCTGGGAATCAAAAATCCTAAATTCTCGCGGACGAAGTCGCGGGCATCAACTAGTATTCTATAATTTTTTTTATAATTTTTGGTTGACAAGAGCCAATTTCTAATTTGCCAAAAAAGTTGACCGAAGAAAAATCTATTGGCAGTTTTTTTGGTAAAAATGTCCTTGGTGTATCGGGCAAATGAAAAAGTCTCGCAAATGAAAAATCCGCCCACGAATTTAATTAAAAGCAGATTTTTGAATTGTCACATTTATTTGAGGTTTTGTGAGTTTTTACAACATAATATCTTTTTTATTCCTTAGTTTAATAATAATAATTATTAAAGATGGACAAATCACTGATTTGTAATCAAATTAGATTATTTAACATTATTGGGTGTTGTTAGGAACAAATTGTAGGTATTATTAAATCCAAACACTGGTTATCCATTTTAATATACTTTAATTCAGCAATTTACAGTTTACACATAGACACAGGTCATTCACGTAACGCCATTACAGTCTAGCCCATAATAGAGCCCATAGAGCAGTGTTGCCACCATAGATTATGCAGGAAATTTGATACCATAATATTATTTAAATCGTTATTAAGTTCCGTTTATCAGTATGTTTGCAAACTATTATAACATGAATCTCGTGCTTATTTCTTAGATATCCGTGATCTTATCTAAATGTATGGTGACGATTAATTATAAACGTATACCTACTTATAACTAAAACACTATAGTTAAATAGTTTTCTTCATTTTAGAATTATTATAATGACTAAAACTATAAATTTCAGTTCCTAGTTCATAAACTGGGAAACTAACTTAGCTAACGAATGTTGGTCATCCATAAAATGGGTAAACTTTAATCTTTTCGCATTAACGTTTTATGTTCTATGCTACAGTGCTAGGAGGTTGTTGGTCCTTTGGGTAGAATAAATCTAAGCAATTAAAAATTTACTGAGTAAATTCTGCCTGGCCATAGAATTAACTAAGAGAATTAAAGAGATCCCTTGGGCTTTTGGTGTCATTTGCTCGGATTACCACTGTGTTACCCCTACAAATAAAATCATAATAACGTGTACGTAACAACTGTATTTAATTTTAAACATATTTAAGTATGTTTTTTTTAATGAAAAAAAACTCCTCTGTGCTGGCTGGTGCTTTGGATTAGGAATATTAGTACCCAAAATAAAGCTTGAACACAATCCATACTTGTTGGCCGTTGGCCGTCCAGGAGAAGTTCTCCGTACTACAAGGAAACTTGTTTTAAGGACGCCTACACATAATTCTTCTTTCTTCCATAAATCCTTTTCTGTACAAGCTGTTAAGTTGTGGAATGCTTTGCCTCTTGAAAGCAGAGAGGCTCAATCGATAAATATCTTTAAAAGGCTTGTAAAAAATTACTATTTGTCGCAATAATAATACTATTTGTATAGTAGTTTATTTATTTTTGATATTTTGATACCTACTGTCCCTTATTTTATTTTATGAGGTTTACGTTTAGTTATTTATATATTTATTTATTTGTGAGTATATATGTATATTTATATGTTATATTTGTAGTATTTATGTTATATTTATTTTATATAATATGTATTATAATTTGTAGCATTATATAAATATTTTTTATTTATTTTGTTATTTCAGCACCATCTACCGGTTGTATTTGTAGCTATGTCCTTTCACACCATTGGTTGCCTGGAAGAGATCGCTATGTAGCGATAAGGCCGCCAAATTGTATACTTACTTTGTTAGTAGCTAAGTTTTCTATTTTATAATTTCCTTTGTGGTGTACAATAAAAGTGTATTCATTCATTCATTCATTCATACTAATATCGTCGGTCTGCTACGCTTTCACGACCCATCTGCTCAACCGATTTATCTCGGAAATCAAAGAGTTCCCACGGGACCACAAAAACCTAAATCCACGCGGCGCGGGAGACATTAGTCTCACTCACTGAATGACTCATCAACGCCCAGCCCAAGCCCTTGGACCTAAAGCTGATATTTGGCACAAAAAATATTTAAATCATAATCTAAAGATGACGTAGACCAGAACTATACTTGTTCTATACCTATGTAGGAGCACAGTAGGAGTTCCTACGTCAGTCGTATCTATGTAGTTTCATGAACACGATTTCTCCGAGATGTCTGGATCTGCCACTATGCCAATGCAACTGGGAATAATTAAATCGGCGTTCTCATTTTATAACTTCCGCTCTAATAATGGCAAATAGAACATCAAAGTTCAGACAGATATAAGGGAAGTATTTAGAGCACGTATTAATATTATTATCTATTATTATACTTCAATTAGCCGATGCCCGTGACCTCGTCTGCGTGGAATAAGTTTTTTTCAAATCCCACGAGGACTCCTTGATTTTCCGGGATAAAAAGTATGCCTATGTTACTCTCCAGGTCCTTGACTATACCCATATGCAAAAAATCATGTCGATCCGTTGCTCCGTTGCGGCGTGATTGAAAGACAAACCAACAAACAAACACACTTTCGCATTTATAATATTAGTATGATATGATGTAAAAGTGTATTTTGTTTGTTGGTTTTTCTTAATTCATACAATGCTTTCACAACCACAAATGGATCAACGTGCATGAATCTTGAACGTTGAAGATCGGGAGACAGGCTAAATTTTATCCCGAAAAATCAGAGTTCCCCGGGGATTTAAAAAAAAAACTACGCAAACGAAGACTTGACAACGCGACTGGATCGACTTTCTAAAGTGTGGTATCGCGACGCGTTGCGTTGCGTCGCTTTGGTCACTCATCTAGGATAACGGTTATGCATGGGGCGCTAACGTTTATTTTCTAGTACGGAAAACCAGACTCTAAATAGTCATCTGATACGGTATAAGGCAGCGGTTTCGCTCGGCTGACATTTTATACCATTTAGAAACAAAACAAAAAATGAATAAGTTTACCGACCCTTTGCGTGTATAGTAGATTAGTAGCCAAGGCCTGTAAGGCATCAATTGCAGCCCGAGATATTTAGGCGCACGAGCGCAGGGAGGGCGCCTATAGTTCGAGGGTGCAATTGATGCTTACACCCGAGCTAACTACTCTGCTTTACATCTCGATTGTGAGGTAAAGTAGGTCCTTATTACCCCCAAATGGAGCTTGTAGGTGACCAATTAGCGCTCTAGGGTAATAATGTAGCTAGAAAAGCCCAAGGGCGGTAAGTAATTAAAAAAAAAACTCTTCACTCTTTCAAAAAGTTCGCGTACATCTAACCATCATACTTTTTTTAATTACTTACCGCCCTAGGGCTTTTCTAGCTACATTATTACCCTAGAGCGCTAATTGGTCACCTACAAGCTCCATTTGGGGGTAATAAGGACCTACTTACCGAATATGAGAGATGTAAAATTATTTAAAGACCTTAGTTCTATGATCGCATGCTACGGTTAAAGGATTAAAAAAGAAAAATCAAGCAAGTAAAATAACACGAAAACCTCTAGGGATCATTCATCTTTTTAATTTTATGCCTAGAGCAGCCTGCTTAGGGAAAAAACTAATCGTCTCAAATCGAATAACTTTTCTCACGGGGCTTATCCTGTAAAAGTGAGATAAAGCGTTTAGCGTGAACGATTTTGTTTCTCTATATTCTACGTGATCAGCCTCTGTAGAAGGTTTGTTATTCACATAAAACTATAAGACACATTGTAGTCCTCTTCATATATTTCAATCGACTAAAGCATATCTTTTATTATCTTCGATGTTCAAAATGCGCTAAATAATAGTTATACCTCGGGTCCTCGGAAGCGGAGCAAAGCGGAGTCGTATTTGGCAGATCAATTTGATTAAGGATGGTTAACGGGTTAATTTTGTTAATCTGATAGTTCTTATATATTTTTTATTCCACTACAAGTTAGCCCGTGACTGCGATCTCACCTGATGGTAAGTGATCATGCAGTCTAAGATAGTATCGGGCTAACTTGTTAGGGGTATGGCAGTTATATTAAACCCAGACCCCTATCATATTATTGAAGAGGTTTTTTCCATCTGATTGTTCATTGAATACGTTTTCGGCATAGTGGATAGGCATATCCTTACATACGTAGTAGAGCATTTTTACTGCTAGCGATGCATATACGGCGCCCATGAAAAACAAATAATATAATTTTATAGCAAACTTCCAATGTATAAAAATGGCTTTAATTTTTTGATAGTCACAGAGTCAGAGAATAGGGCTGTAGGCCACGGAGATACGTCTTTCGGTGCTACAATCCTTCGATTCGATTCTATTCTCTATCCGACTCTATCTTTTGTTCCTTCTTCCATGATGTTAGCTTTCCATATTTGAGGCCACGGAGATAGATTTTTTTTATATCAGAAAATCAAAGAGTTCCCACAGAACTTACAAAAACCTAAATCCACATAAAAAGATTCCCTGGCTAGAAGGTACGTAATATAAGTACCTATATGTGTTGGTTTTTACCATATTATACACTCTAGGCACATTGTCTCTAGTATTATTCTGTAGTAAGAATAAAAATACGTACTTGTCGCTTAGATGTTTACGATGCTGGTCGAGATGTAATAACTTTCTAGCCGAGTAGGTACGCTGGGACCAACTTGGACGCAAACTTTTTGTCGTTATTTGCGGAGGACAGAAGAAAAACTCGACTAGTAAGGCGTTGCGGTATACTTTGTCTGTAACTTTGTATTCTCCTTTTTTCAAGTATTACTTACTGTGCGAGGGCATAGGTACATAATTGCACCTGATGTTTTTGTGAAAATCGACTTCAATAGGTAGGTTATCAAATTTATAGGCATATATATATATTTTTTAATGAAAACTATGTTTATTAGGAAACTATAGTTTAAAAATTTGTATTTTTCCATAGCCATTCAGGCTAATAGGTATTATTATAAATGTGACGGTGTTTCTGTCGGTCTGTTTGCTAAGCTTTACCGGCCCATATTTTCAACCAATTTTGATGACATTTGGTTTAGAGGTAGGATCATGTAACAATTAACTGGGGAGGGAAATAGGCTACATTTTATTCCGGAAAATACGGAGTTACCCCCGGGAATTAAAATCTTAATCTACGTGGACAGAGTCGCGAGCATCGTGTATAGTTATCAATATATCAGCCCACATGAGTATACAGCTGAGCTAAAAAGTCCAGATAAATTTGTCGTATTATCGCAGATGCGCTAGATGCGAAAGTGTGTCTGTCTGCTACGCGCAAACGGCCCAACTTTTCAACCGATTTTCATGAAATTTGGTATAAATATAGTAGGTTTCATCTCGGGGAAGGATATGCTATTTATCGCAGAAAATTAAGGAAAAAACTTATTCCACGCGGATGAACTCGCGGGCATCGTCTAGTATTATAATATATTAAAAATTGTCATGTATTTAATCTAAACACGCTAAAACAATATTCTTATAGATCAGGGGTCGTGAATTTCATGTTAGATTATTTAAAACACAATAAATAGTTAATTTATCATTACCTACTCGTTTTTTCCTGAATCTACTTACTATAAAACGTAGAATCCATCCATATCCAGTCCACAATTAATTAGGTGTGTGTTCCGTTATAAGCACTGCGAGCACTGGCAGTGCTCTTTACTGGGGACTTCCAGTGCTCTCAGTGTATTTCGGAACGCACCCTTGAACGCGAGCCGGTTTTCCTCGTCGCTATATCCTGTCACCCTGACTGACACCCAAAAACGCGCTAAACTCTTAGGAACGTTAAATGTCAAACGGGGCCTCATGTGCGCCATAAACACGGATAGTCTGTGGTCTGCTACGATTTTCATCCACACAACATTAGATAAAAACGGTTGGCTTATATACAATTTTTTTTTATTATAGGCACAGGTACAAGTAGGCCGTGACCCTCATCCATTCATTTCTATTCTTAGACCTCATTTCCAAGTGAAGTTCAAGAAAAAATTAAAGATGGTAGACTAAAAAGGTCAAGTGTCAGCGTGCTTCTCATTAAATTGTACGTAGTCTTTTAATGTTTGCTTTTTATGTTTAATAAAAACTGTGCGCTCGTAATAAATTGTTTGGAAAACAAACTTAGATATTCGACATCCAAAGTTTGAGAGAATTTTACCGAGAAACAGTAGGTACTTACTTTATGGGTGCAGGCAACTGAATCGGAGCGGAGTGGAGATGTATCGACCAATAAAATTTCTACTAGATGACGCGATAATAATATCACATTAATCAATTTAAGAACATTATGATGAATTCTCAGGCATGCAGGGGTCCACACGATGTTTTCCTTCAATGCTAAAGCAAGTTATATTACTTATTAACTTAGTTGCTTAAGTAAGCTTAGTTAAGTGGTTGAAGCACGGTAGGTACTTCTAAATATACGGTGCGGGGGGTGTGACCGTACCTGACGTGTTTCATTTGCTCCGTTGTATTTTATTTTATATAGCAGCAATTATGGATAAATTGATCCCTGCTGAAGTATTAAAAGTGTTGCAAAGTTTAGTGCTGCCGCTGGAGTTGAAAATCAACTCGTTGCTGGATGCAGTTCGCTCTCTAGAAGCAAAACTAGATGAGAAAAATGCAACGCAATTCGAGGTGAAAGAGGGTAAGCAAAAAATCTCTGCTGGCGACAAAACTGTCGCGGGACCGAGACAGCATTCTTCGTCATCATACACAACAGCTGTAACCGGTTCGCGAACTCCGACGACGCAGCGAGCAGACCCGAAGCCCATCTCGAGAGTAGCGACAAGGAAGCAAAAAGCTCTAGTAGCGACCCCTACCGTTGAACCCAAGCAACCGCTAGCGCCAGCGCAGCCATCAGCAGTGCAACAGGCGCCGCCGCAGCCGCAGCGAAATGAGTCTCAGCTTGCGCCACCTGTTGGTAATGAACCGAACGTCGTCAATGACTCCCTACCAGCTGTTACTAGCGTTGCATTGGCGACCGAGTCAATAGATGGTAGTGCGCTTGACTCCCACCAGTGGCGCGTCGTTCGAGGCAGGCAGCGTAAGCCACCTATTAGAGGTGCAGGAGAGGTTGATGCAGATTTAGCAGCGGTAGAAAAAACCAGGCAAATTCATCTATGGTCATTAAGAACAGATGTAACTATTGAGCAAGTCCAAGCTTACATGACAAAAAAATGTTCATCTGGTACACCTTACATTGTGGAAAAACTAAAGTTGAAACACTCAAATTATGCCTCTTTTGTAATAACGGTACCGGAGAGCCTATTTGATTTTTTCATGTCTGCAAAAAACTGGCCGCCAAATGTAGAGTTCAACGAGTGGTTTCGTAGACGTGCAAGCAAGGAGTACGGTGATACCGAGCAGCCGTTCTCACAATCAAACTTGTAAATCTCGCCGATTGTTACTTTATTACCAAAATGTAAGAGGCCTTCGCACAAAACTACAAGAATTTAGTTCGTCAATTACCGCCTCTCCTGCAGATATCTATCTTGTCAGTGAAACTTGGCTTACTGAGAGCATAAATGATTCTGAAGTAATTCCAAATGGATTTTGCATGCTTAGGTGTGATAGACGCAATAATCGTCGTGGCGGAGGAGTAGCTATTATAGCGCACTCCAAATATAATCTGCAATTTATAAGAATACCTTTTAATGAAACGCTGAATAGTGAAGTCATTTGTGGCGGACTATATTGCGGTAATAATTTAATATGTGTACTAATTTGTGTTTATATACCTCCAAAATCTAGTGGTGATGAATATTTAATGATATACGAGTGTATTGAGACAGTTTGTGGTACTTACAGCCAGCAAAACGTATTAATTTGTGGCGATTTCAATTTTAATTCTGCTTCTTTAAATGCGAAATCCCATTTTGAATTTATTATAGCATTTTGTGAGCTAAAGCAAAAGAATCAAATAGTTAACGAAAGCGGGCAATTGTTAGATCTTGTACTTGTAAGTGAATCATTGAGTCAAGTTTCGGTGCACAGAGCCGAGGAGTCAGTTGTTCCTCCCGACAGCTACCATCCTCCGCTTGAGGTTAGTTTTGACTGTAACTTTGACTGGAAGCAAAATAGGTACTCTCCGTGTAGCATGGGAACGGAATGGAATTTTAAAAAAGCTGATTTCCAAATATTGTATGAACGTTTAGCTAGAGTAGATTGGTCACCTTTGTACGAAACTGAAAAGCCTCAGAAAGCTGTTGAACTGTTTTATTCAATTCTTGAATCGTGCTTTCTCGATTGCGTACCTCTTAAGCAACACCGAATGGTAGAGCTGAGATACGTTTACCCCGCGTGGTACTCTAGCAATACAAAGCGGAATATAGAGTCTAAAGCAAAGTATCACAGATTGTTTAAAGCCACGAAAAATCAATGGTATCGGAAATTATTTTCTGATTATCGGTTGCTAGTTAAGACCAATATTGATGAGGACTTTGAGTTCTACAAATCGAATATGGAGCGTAACATAAAGCGTGATCCAAAAGTTTTTTGGAATTTTGTTACCTCAAAGCGCGCCATTATTAAAAAGAAAGTATTAAAAAATGGGGAATTGGTTCCACGGGAAAAGTGCGCAGGATTATTTGCTGAGTACTTTAGTTCTGTTTACGCACCAGTACCACCCCAACTGTGTGTCAATGATGCGTTGAGGGCTTATGATGGGGGTAGCGAGCGGATACACATCGAGTCTATACATTGCGGCGATGTAAGTAGAGCACTTAATAAACTTAAACCAAAACGTTCTGCTGGCCCAGATGGCATTCCACCATACATAATCAAAGATTGTAGCAGCGTATTTCTGGCACCATTGCGGTATATTTTCGATGTCTGCTTTAGGAACTCTTACTATCCAGAAGTTTGGAAAACATCCAGAGTAGTGCCTGTTCCTAAGAAGCAATCTAGTTCAGAAATGAGTGATTTCAGGCCTATAGCTGTTCTATCAGTGTTTGGAAAGTTGTTTGAGTCTATAATAGAGTGCCGTATAAGAAGACAATTTGAATACAAACTTTCCGAAGCTCAGCATGGGTTCCGAGCGGGACGCTCCACGACCACTAATTTGTTAGCTTTCTGGACTTATGTCACTGGAGCTGTAGATGGCGGTGCGCAGGTGGATGCGACTTACTTCGATTTTCAAAAAGCGTTCGATGCAGTTGATAATGACGTTCTTCTTAGTAAGTTTGCATCTGTCGGTTTTACTCCGTCTCTACTCAAGTTTTTTTCTAATTACCTGGCAAACCGGAAGCAGTACGTACAATATGAAGGGTATCGTTCGGAACCCTACTATACATATTCCGGAGTTAGTCAAGGTAGCAATTTAGGTCCTTTGGAATTTTTAATTTTAATTAATGATTTACCAAATGTAATTACCCGAGCTAATTGCTTATTATTTGCAGATGATCTAAAACTGTTTTATAAGATTGAAAACTCTTCTGACGCCCAGATCCTTCAGAGTGACATTGATAATGTTTTGCAGTGGTGTAACGAGAACAGGTTGTTTTTTAATAATGAGAAATGCGCTGTTATCACCTTTACTCGGAAAGCAGCACCGATAGTTGCGAATTATTGGCTATCCGGATCAATTATATCGCGCGTGAATACGATAAGGGATTTAGGTACGCATTTGTCAGAAGATCTGACATTCCGTGGACACATACAAGATATCTGTTCTAAAGCATATAGAATTTTAGGGTTTGTGCTCCGTCAGGCGCAGCATTTTAAATCGATTGCTGCTATTAAACTGCTCTACAACGCTTACGTCAGAAGTAAACTCGAGAGCAATGCTATTATTTGGAATCCATATGAAGCCAAATATATAGATATGCTCGAAAAAATACAGAAAAAGTTTATTAGATGGTTATACAGGAAACAGTATGGCTATTCAGTGGGTTATCCTACTATATATCCAAGTCTCTTCCTCCTTGGAATGATAGGATACGATAGGTTGGAAGTGAGACGTAACATAGCTCTACTTCTATACGTGGTTAACCTGCTACAGGGCAACAATTGTAATTCAGCTATATTGAGTTCTGTAAACCTCCATGTACCAGATGACTACGTAACTTATTTCGCAAATTATTTGCATTACCGTACTGCAGAACAGTAATGGCTGGGCAAGCTCCACTGGCTCGTGCACTGCGCTTGCTCAATGATTTAGCGCAAAAGAATTGGGAACTGGACTTTTTTAACACCCCACCGCTCCAACTTGTAAATAAAATAAAACCTTTGCTAGAAAGTAAGTGATATGTAGTTTATTTTAGTGTTTTTAATGTTGTTTTTTAAATTTTTTATTTGAGTTTTTTAATGTCTAGTGTTAGTTTAGTTTGTGTCTATTTTTATTTTTAATTTTAAGGTATTTGTAGCCTGGGCAGACGAATTGGGCAACTGTAATGTCTCCCCAGGCATGTTTCACAAATAAAGAATAAAGAATAAAGAATAAAGAATAAATATCGGCCTGTGGATCAAACCACCAGTCTCCACCCAACTGAATTGGATGCTAACGTAAGAACCCTTAGCACTAAAGAAAATATGTACTTTAGGCATAAACATACCAAACACCAAATAGGTACTCAGTTCTACATAGTTGAACCTCTACATAGTCTACCTTGAAAGTTGAAATTGCTGAGGTGTATTACGGGAGCGTGTATGAAATGGCGGGGAGGGCTCAGCAACGCGATAGGGAGTCCAATAATAATATAATTAAATTACCTACGCCAAATCTTCTGAACGTAATTCGAGTTTACTCCAAATTGTATGATTCTAAGGTTTCAATAAGGATGTGGAGAACGCCTTTTTATCGATTTTGTAATTGAATACAGTCGAACGGAAAGTTTATTCCGTATTTGTATTTTTCGATCGTTCAACATTATTTGTTTAAAGATGATATTTTTTAATTAATATTTTTTACTTTGTGTTAAATTGAAACATTTAGCAAGTTTTCCTAGGTAAGTACAACGGTGTTGTTATACCTACTATGTTTTTAAAGTAAAATATTTAACCTGTTGGAAAAATGTGCAAATGTTACATTTTACTTGCCTTGCTGATATTTAAATAATTTAAATATGTGTGTGTATAAAAATTAAATAAGGTTGTCTGTCCATAAATCTATCAGTCTCTATGCGGCGTAATTAAAGGCTAAATCAACAAAAAATACACTATCGCATTACAATAATATGGGTAGTGATGTAGAAGCACGTGTCGAAAGTCGTTAGTAGCCTTCCGTCCTTTACTTACCTTTATCCTGAAATCGCTATCCTAACGTAAAAAGACGTGGATGAAACGGCAGGTAAGGCCCAAGGGTGCGATAGGGACGTGTCCGATAATGTAATTAAATTAAACGAAAGGTCCTGGACGCAATCAGGTTTTACGCAAATTGGAAATGGTTCCAACGTGTCGAGACGTGCTGGTTCCGTTTTGAAAGAAAAAAAACTTTTTTTTTAACAAAAGAAAGTTTTTATTCAGTTTAAATTTGGAAAGGTAAATGGGACATACTCGTACTAAAGTACTCTTGTAATTCGCCACCACCATTCGCAAACCGATTTTTCTTCCGGTCTTTCTTTCTGTCTGTATGTCTGTCTGCTACGCTTTCAGGGCTCAAATGTTCAACCGATTTTAACGGTAATAAGTACAGAAAAATAAAGACTTCCCACTGGATTTTTCTAAAACATAATAATATGTCCACGCGGACAAAGTCGCGGGCATCATCTAGTTAATTATTTTTTTATTTTTTTATTTTTATTTACTAGGTCTACTAACGGACACTTACATTAAAACATTCTAGGCTAATCTTATCATATAGAAAAAGCTAAATGTAGTGACCACTTAAAAGTAAACACAACATTCTAATTAATTCGTTACAAAGATAACAATTTTTTAAAACAACATAATAAGGGAATAAAACTAAAAAATATGAAATAATACTAAACTACTTAATAATACTACTACAGAGTTATGATAAGGTTCATGTTCTGATTTTATCACGGAACTTAGGTAACGAGTCAAAGTGAATGTCAAGATTAGTGCTGTTGTGGTTTAGGGTCTTACACAATCTTGAGACTGGAGAATGGGTGCCGAGGACAGTTCTACGCAACGGTGGATAAAGAGGTGTAATGGACTTGCGTGGGTAATGGATAGGAACCTTAAACTTAAAGCTGCTCAACAATTGAGGACAGTCAATTTTAGCATTAAAGATTTTATACAAAAATTGCATATCTAAGAGCTCCCTACGTTTTTCTAAGGAATACATTTTAAAACGAGACAGCCTATGATTATATGAAAAAGTTCTGTTGGCTTTTCCTATACTAGCAGCTAGGTGCCAAAGGAATCTTTTTTGAATACGTTCGAGTCTTAAAATGTGTGTTGCGTAGTGAGGTCTCCAAACCACTGAACAATATTCTAAGATGCTTCGGACTAAATTATTATAAAGAAGCTGTTTTGTCTTGATATTTTTAAAAACTTTACCATTTCTAACTATAAAACCGAGCATCCGAGACGCCCGCTTAGTTACATTTTCAATATGTGGAATAAACGTTAATTTTTGGTCGTATATTACCCCTAAGTCTTTTATTGTTTCTACTTCATCTAATTTATGATTGTTTATGTGATAATCAAAGGTAACAGATTTTAGTTTTCTAGTAAATTTGATATAACAACACTTCTTGATATTTAACGTCATTCTGTTGTTTTCACACCATTTAATTAAATTATCAAGGTCTTTTTGCAAATACACGCAGTCGTCAGAAGTTTCAATCATTCTTACGAATTTCAAGTCATCGGCATACAAAAATACAGACGAATGATGGAAGCAACTGGAGATATCATTGATAAATACATTGAACAAGATAGGACCAAGATGTGAGCCCTGGGGTACACCAGAAAAAATTTTATAAACGTTAGATTGGTATCCATTAACCACTACAAAAAATGTTCGATCATTTAAGTACGAATTTATCCACTCCAGGAAGTTTCCAATAAAACCATATGCCCGTAATTTAGAAACAAGAATCTCGTGTGGGACACTGTCAAACGCCTTACTGAAATCCGTGTATATAGCGTCTATTTGTTTGTTTTTGTCTATTGCATTGACAAGGGTTTCAGTAAAGGTTACTAGGTTTGTGGTTGTGGATCTGGAGCCAATAAATCCATGCTGGTTATCGGTAAAAAAATGTTTTAGGTGGTTTTGCAGAAGAGGGCAAACTATGCATTCAAATAACTTAGAAAATGTAGATAGAATTGATATAGGCCTGTAATTTTGGACAAGAGTAGCTTTGTCTGACTTATGAATGGGGACAACCATCGCTGATTTCCATATATTTGGGAAAACGCCAGTCTTTAACGACTTGTTAAATATAGCACACAATGGCGTAGCCAAAGCTGAAGCACATGATGCTATAAATAAAGGCGGGATGCCATCTGGCCCTGCACCTTTTTTACGATCAACGCTTTTTAGAGCTTTTAACACCTTCTCAAAAGATATTGTAGGTATTGAAATTGAAAGTCCATAATTGTGTATATCCTCTAAGTTTTTGGTGGATTCATACCCTACTGAGTCAATATTATTAGTATGGAATGATTGCGAAAATTGTTCTGCAAATAAGTTGCATATTTCAGTACCATCACTTGTTTCAGTTACCCCATTGCTCATATTTGCAGGATACAATCCTTTACCCCCCTTCTTGACTTTCATGAATGTCCAGAAAAGTTTAGTGTTGCTAATAATACCCTGTTCAATGTCTTTAACATATTGATTATACTTAACAGTTGCAAGACGAGAAGCCCGGTCACTAACTAAGTTCAGAGAAATTTCATCCATAGGGTTTTTGTATAGCTTATACCGTAACCTTAAGGTGTTTTTCTCATTAAGGGTTCTTCTGAGATTACGATCGAACCAAGGGGGGAACTTGTTTTGCTTACCTTTAATCTTAAATGGGACAAATTTCCTAATAGTATCATTTAAAATGCCATAAAAAACCTCAAGCATGTAATTAACATCATTAGATCCATGGAATATGTCCTCCCAATTTTGTTCTTGCAAGTATTTACAAATAGCCTCATAATCAGCTTTATAAAAGTTTGGCTTGAGAGTGTTTACATTATATGGGAGTTTAATATTTTCTGTAAAGGACAAGTCAACTTCTAAAGGGGGATGCAGCAGGTCAACGATACTTAAAGGACTACATGGTGTAAAGACTTCGCAGGCAACATTTGTAAGCACTAAATCTAATATTTTATTCGATTTATTAGGAATGTTATTAGCTTGACAAAGTTTATGTAGGTTCACAAAGTCAATTAAATGTGTTCCAATCCTAGGTATAATATAGCTATTATTATTCTCATTAAGTGATGCCCAATCTATTGAGCTTAAGTTAAAATCACCAACTATGCAAGTGCTTAAGTTTTGTTCACAGACAGAGTTACATTTATCTAAGTAGTGGTCGAGCACACTCTGACTTACTGGAGGTGGAAGATAGACTGCGCATAGAGCTATTTGCTTTGAGGACTTATATTTACTTGAACAGATTTCGACAGTGACCCACACATCTTCACATTCACTTTCCCAACTATTCATACGTTTAGATATATAACTATTATTAACAGCTATCAGAACACCACCGCCATCTTTATATCAATTAAAATAAAAATGTATCAACGGGTTGGTGCGTGTGTTCCTGATAGGGTTTATCACGTCATAAAATGTTTTCCTCCTACACATCACACGTTACAACGGCTGTAAAGCGGGCATTAGGGCAATGATTATTTTATTAGAAGTTTTATTTACACGTAAAGCGTAGTACAAATAGTTATTTACTCATCTACCTACTAGGCATTAAAATTGTGTATTATAATATAGCGTTTTCTGCCACAATCGCAAAAGGTTAAGATATTTTAAATGGTGGTTTCAGTGAAACCGTTTCACACGTTTCAGTCTATGATTAAAGTGGGCTAACCTAGAATTATCCTAGAACACAATTATTTGTAATAAATAATAATTGCCTCGGTCGAGAATTGTGACAGCTCATGAGAAAAAATATGAATGTAATGCAGTTCGTAGTTCTAGCACAGAATAGGTAATAGGTTAATTTCACTCTGTCGTTACTATGTTTCTACCCTCGAAATCTATCAACGTTGACGAGATGACTCGATTACCTACTTACTTAGAGTATTCTAACAGTATTAATACCTACTGATACAACTCAAGCCTAGAACACATTTTATGTAGGTATTTTCCCAACAGCGTAATATCATTAACGTTTCGCTTTCGATATCAGAAGGTCGCTAAGTAAGCTTCTGAATAGAGTTACGTTACGTTAGTTACGAGAGTAAAGCTACGCTTCAGCTGAAAATTGAAGGAAACCTAACTAAATGTACATAAAAATACTAATCTATAGGTTTGTCCACTTTAGTACTGACCAGTTGAAATACTTGTCCCAATCTTTACTAATGTCGTTTTTCTTTCAAACGGATAAACATTGTCAGATGAGGTGCTAGGACTAATGCCAATCTGATGGCTAGACCATTAGTAACGTGGACATTATCTTTAGCGGAATGATTGATTATTCTGGATCTAGGTTTGTGCCTAATTTGTTTGATTGCTCAAAGGTGAATAGTGATATATTATAATTATTGGTCTAACACGGCAAAGGTAAGGTGGAATGGTATATACCTATACAATATTAACATAGCTTACATTATGTATGTTTCCACGCAACTTCCTGTATGCAAATCCCTTCGGACTGAAGTGATTTCCTCCTACCATTTTAGTGCAGCGACGCATCTCAGTGCGTTTTTAGGGTTCCGTACCTCAAGAGGAAAAAAGGAACCCTTATAGGCTTGTAGGAACACTTCGTTGTCCATCTGTCGGTCTGTCTGTCAACCACCTTTTGCTCGGGAACGAGTGGAGGTAGCAAGTTGAAATTAATATCAAGTAGGTACTTAGGTCTACGGTCCCTTGGAGCTGTAAAAATCAAGCTTCTGAGTCAAAGTAATCAAAAGATACGGCTGTTTTTGCTGCAATTTTAGCATATTTCGACACTCGCCAATAAAACAAACCCCGTTTAGGTATAGGTTACTTCCCGTTCACCTAGAATCATAGCAAAAAACAAGAAGCAAGGTCTTACAGCACAAGTACCTACAGAGAAAAAATCCGAAAATCGATAATTAGGGTTTCGTACTCATAGGGTGTCGAAACCCTTGACTGCCCTTGCCTTTGACTGGGATCTCACCCATTCATAATAATGAAGTAGGTACATCAATTGTTTCTTCAGATGTTGTTGTCATATTTTACTAAACTTCATGAGCGGACCAACGTCAAAGCAGCCACCAATTCATAGCGTGCCGCAAGTATCTATAGCGGTAAATGATGATGCAGTCGACCGTAGTCCGTAATCCACAGTCATAGGTGAGCGACGAAAGCGACGCGATACGACACCATAGAACATGCAACCTCCTATATTAACTAGCACCGATTTATTTAGAAATGATTTAATAGAAGTGATTTAATATTTAATGTCTCTTTCTAAGCTACGGAACCCTAAGTGAGTGGACGAGCCTCGTTTTGAATTTAAACAAAACTATAAGTAATTCATCATCGAGTTTCATCATTCAATATTATTTTCTATTTGTCACATAATTTATCATTCGATAAAAGATTAGCGTTAAACCTATTTTAACAATACACTCCGTTAACTCTATCAAATAAGTCCACTGAAGCGTTGAAATTTCGACTAAAAATAATGAAACAAAAGCGGAAGGCTTTTATTTTCAAAGGAAATTCTAAATTGCTTGAACCCTTTCCATTTAATCTTATCCAAACAGAATCATGGCTGAAACAGTTTTATGCCGATATAAACTGAATTAGGCTCGACGATATAGATTAAAATAAAGTTACAATATTCTGTATCGCTAAAACTTTAATAAAGTACCTAGATCTGAACCCACAGAACACATGTCTTCTTTCTTATGTGTTCTGTGTCTGAACCAATCTATAATTTCACCTCGAGGGAGACTGGAATAATTTTATCAGAGAGTTTATTTTCACAAATTGTATCTACTTATTGGAATTAATGTTAACTACTTAAAAGAATCGATTTGCATATAATAAGCCCGGGGTATGAAAATTTATGGGGAGTAAAATCAAATTTTCTCCGTTACGTTATTGACTTTGTGTTTCCATGACTATGTTATGTATTTTGATGAATATAAATTATATAATTAATATAAATAAAGATACTCATTTAGATCTTCTCTAGATCTAGATCTTCTTCATCTAGATTAATTTACTAATCTATATATTTTATAATCGTTCGTAAAGAGTAAACTCCAGTCGTGCGTCGGAGCTGACAGTTGGACACACACAAATTTTTTAATAAAATTAGTTCTGTAGGTACTATTGGGAATTAGTGCCAAGATTAATTTTGTGAGCGAAGATCGCTCAGAACGTGTCGTACCACTAGATACTTACACTGCACTGTGTCGTAGGTTTACGGAGTAAGTAGGTAATCATACTAATCCATATAATCCATATATAAATATTATAAATGCGAAAGTTTGGATGTATGGATGTATGTTTGTTACTCAATCACGCTCCAACGGATGAACGGATCTGGATGAAATTTGGCACAGAGATAGATTATAGTCTGGAATAGCACATAGGCTACTTTTTATCCCGGAAAATTAAAGAGTTCCCGCGGGAACCGAAAAACCTCAATCCACGCGGACGAAGTCGCGGGCATCAGCTAGTATTATAAATGCGAAAGTGTGTTTGTTTGTTGGGTTGTTCTTCAATCACGCCGCAACGGATCGACGTGATTTTTGGCATGGGTATAGTTGAGGACCCGTATGGCTAGCATGCGCACTACGAGTAAAATTATGTCTACCCGTTATCTGTCTACCGAAGCTAACATGGTTACTTGTCTCGTTACGTCAAAAGTAGAGATAAAGGTAATATTTCTTATCTGTGGTATTTTTCTCTACGAACCTTTACATGTCGACTATTTTTTTCTTGTAATATACCGCATTTTGTGCATGTAGGGTAAATGAAAAATTTGCCGGCAACGACAACATCTCTCTCTCTCGTCGCGAGATAATCTCGTTGTGCGCTGCATGCTAAGCACACTGGAGAGTGACTTATGCTACTTTTTATCCCAGAAAATTAAGGGGTTCCCGCATGAATCAAAAAAACTTTAACCACGCGGACGAAGTCGCGGGCATCAGCTATTCTTTTATACGCGGAAAGAATGTTGAAGATTGAATGTTGAAGATACGCTCGTTTTTCATCAAGCGATGTTCTACCATTTGTCCGTGGGTTAAAACACTCACACTTGTATTTATAAACATAGCTTGAGTAAAAGTACAGTAACGGTTTTTGTCAGAATTCCTACACAACATCTATCAAAAAAATCTAAATCGTTTACTTAAACGCTTTGCTTATTAAATACGAGTGGACGCCGCAGGAAACCTTTTACTTATTCAGAGATCTAGTTAACGTTATTGCATTTACATATTTTATTATAATCATAATAATATTATAATAAATTTTAATAAATAAATCGTACTAATATTATAAATGTGAAAGTGTGTTTGTTTGTTCTTTTGTTGGTTTATTGGTTTGTCCTTTAATCACGCCGCAACGGAGCAACGGATCGACGTGATTTTTGGCATGGGTGTAGTTGAGGACCTGGAGAGTGACATAGGCTATCCCGGAAAATTAAGGAGTTCTCGCGGGAATCAAAAAAACTAAAACCACGCGAACGAAGTCGCGGGCATCAGCTAGTTTATAACAAATTTTAAATAATCATAATATTAGATATAATAAATTTTCTATCGTGAGAATCCTTTGTCGGTAAAAAAGTTACGAGACAGCATTGTCGCAACGATTGCGCTTTGATCGCAAGTCGTAACAGAAAGGTTACGACTGGTAATGATTCTGTGGAGCTCATTACCGGTGTAAAAGGTCGGTAATGAGTGTTCAAAGAAGATAGTTATTGAACTGGTAATGAGTAAAATCGATATAGCCGATCGCTCTTTAGTTACCAACTCCAAAGTGATAAAGCCTCAAGTTTTCTTGTTTCTAGGTAGAAACAGCTACTGATTAATGCAAAAGTGTGTCTGTATGTCTTTCACTGTCCACCTGTTCAACCGATTTTGTCAAAATTTGGTAATTACAGAGATATACTGCATCCCGTAGAAGGACATAGTCTACTTTTTATCCTGGAAACCTAAAGAGTTCCCACGGTATTTTTCAAAAATCTAAAACCACGCAGATGAAGAAGCTGGTTCCACCTAGTTAACAAAAAAGTAGAACTTATCACTGTGAAGAACTTCACACGTTTTGGTTAACCTATGTTTTGAAAAGACTTAATAGACTACTTTCTTCTTCTAAAGAGATTAAGTCAGTTCGTCTCTCAGCAAAAACCATTAGAGATGTGGAAATTCCGGGTCAAACTAGAGAGTCGAAAGCGAAAGTGTGTCGCAAAGTTTTGTGTTCGCTTGTCGCTTGCGCGGTGTTGCAGTGCTCTCTAGTTTCAAAACTTTGGCCTCGCAGTTTCAAATGTGTGAGCCCGTATTTTCGAGGGAGACAAAGCAACCCCGATGGATGAGGTTCTTTGTAACACCAGTAATCATACACTAACAAGCCTTTTCCTGTGATAAGTGCGTTCTTTCGTATTGAATACTAGGTACGAGTAAGTCAGTAATATACGAAAGTTATTTAGTATTTAACAAATAGCGGCTAGTAAAGTTACGAGTATATATACACTGAGAAAAAAGACCTTCCGAAATACGGAAGGTATTACCGTCCCTTTTGACTCAGTAGGAAATTTACCTTTCAACTTGGAAGGATATTATTACCGTCCAAAATTTCCTTCCAAACAATGTCTGCCTTCTATTTCGGTGGGTAATACGTACCTTCCAAATTTCGGTCGGAAATTCCTACTGAGTCAAAAGGGAAGGTAATTTTTGGAAGGAAAATAAATGACGGTAAATACATACTTGGTCATATTTGTTCGGTAAATATAAATAACCTTCCAAACCTAGAAGACAAAATATTACCTACCTATGGCGATGGCGAATACGGAGCGGGCTTTTGCAAAATTATAGGCTTTCAAAACGCCCTGTCGCAGCAAGGGTCCGTATACCACCTATGAATTATGCTCTGCTACGCGCTTTCAATGAATGTCCCAACTAGGTGGAAGCACCATTTGCCACGATGCAGGTACCGATACAAGCGGACTTGGCGATATATATGTGTTTGACCGGCGCCACCCTATACCGCGAGCCAATATACGCGTAGCGACATCTAGTGGTCGGGTCGGGTACTACATTCGGTGTTACAATTTCTATTTAATAAAACTTATTCGTTTTCCTTCCGATACCGAAATAATAATATTCCAATTTGTTTGGAGAGATATTATCATCTAATTTAGAAAGATGTTCCTTGTGTTATTTTCTCCAAATGTGATCCATCTAATTTGGATGGTTATTCCTTCCAGCGAGCTTTTCTAATCCCTTCGTTTTTGATGGAATAGTAATGTCACTTCATTTCCTACTAAATAAGAGGGTAAATATCCTTCAATTTCGGAGGGTAAATATGCGTTTTCCTTCCGACACTGTTCCTACCGAAAAATTATAATTGATTTAGAAGGATATTATCATCGAATTTAGATGGATACTCCTTGTGTTATTCCCTCCAAGTGTGATCCATCTAATTTGGATGGTAGTTCCTTCCACCGAGCCTTTCTAATCCTTTCTTTTTTGATGGAACAGTAATGTCAATTTATTTCCCACTAGTTAAGAGGGTAAATATCCTTCAATATCAGAAGGTTAGCTGCGTTTTCCTTCCGACAACTTTGGATTTGAATTCAGAAGGACATTAACATCTAATTTGGAAGGATAAATTTGGGAGGAATTATTATAATGCATCCTTATTTAGTAGGAATATTTAGCTGGAAGGAAATTCCTTCTTGGTTAATTCCTTCCAACAAATTTCCTTCCTTTATGTTCTTCCGTATTAGACGGATAAAATTCATTACCTTCTAAATATCGGTAGGAATTTGGCAGTTCCCCGATTCAGAAGGTAATCGGTGGAAGGAAAAGACCCAATTTTGGAAGGAATCGGTTTTAGAAGGTAAAAATCGGAAGGTAAACAAGGAAATTTTTCTCAGTGTAGTCCCACAAACTTATATGACCCGGCGACAGCGTCGCTAGTAGATGTCATATCATATCATACTAATATTATAAATGCGAAAGTGTGTTTGTTTGTTGGTTTATTGGTTTGTCCTTCAATCACGCCGCAACGGATTAACGGATCGACGTAATTTTTGGCATGGGTATAGTTGAGGACGGAGAGTGACATATGCTACTTTTTATCCCGAAAAATTAAGGAGTTCGCACGGGAATCAAAAAAACTTAAACCACGCGGACGAAGTCGCGGGCATCAGCTAGTGAAAAATAAAATAAAAACTAAAACTAAACAGACATAAAAATTAGTTCCAATTTTGGCCATCGGGCCAGATAAGTTTGAGGGACTATAACTAAAAGATTACGATGTGTAAATGCAATAATTGTAATGCGCCATTGAGACACTTAAAAAAAAACCAAGTTAGCCCTACAATATTTATTGCAGACATCGTGAGTGTTGAGCTCAGAGTCGACTGACGTATCAGGCTGCCTATCCACCCGGAAAAGTTTTCAGCAGACCAATCAGATTATTGATCGATGACGCGATAATTTTATCAAGTCATCAGTCAATAATCTGGCACCGCTTTGCTTTATTGATAGGCAGCTTCATCGATATTCGATAAGGGTAAGCACCACGGTCCATGGCGACCCAGTGTCGCTTTCACCTACCCCGGCCGGGAACTCTTAACGGAACAACCAGCGCCCCAAAAACTGTAAACATTTTTTAACCTTTACCTCAACAGTCAACTGAAACGATCTCTTCAAAAAAATTTAAATTCAAAATTCAAATGTTTTTTTATTCAAATAAACTTTTACAAGTGCTTTTGAATCGTCGAGTGAATCTACCACTGGTTCGGAATGACATTCCAACCGTTCGTTTCCTCTGCTCGTTACAGTTAGATCAGTTATTTAGCCTTAACAAACTTTGTGTACCTACATAAACCCGTATTAACTTTATTACCTTAACAATTCTTGTTAAACGTTTATTACTCGTAAAGTGTGACTAAAGTGTGTGTGTGTGTGTGTGTGTATTTCTATCAAACCTAACCCTCTATTTAACAATCTATTTAGTAACTTATTATGTCTACATTAAAAAATATGACATGGTAGAGCTGTAGCTACAAGCACTGAGTAATTGATTTGAATTTTTTTATGCGCTATGTTGCGAAAAGGTCGCTGAAATTTATCAATAAAAGTATCTGAAACGGATTAAGTCAAAGTTAAAAGGAAGCGTGGCCGTTAACAAGATAAAAGGGACTGGTAGATAATGGGCTTTTTGTCGCCACCACGATTGTAGTATAAGAGATAACGGACAAAATCCTGCTTGCTTCAAGATACTGCTTTTGAAGACCTCCGTGGCGCAGTGTTGAGCGCTGTTGTCTTAACGTGCGGAGGTCTCGAGTTCGATCCCCGGTCTATTTGGGAATTTATAATTTCTAAATTTTCCCTGGTCTGGCCTGGTGGGAGGCTTAGGCCGTGGCTAGCTACCACCCTACCGGCAAAGACGTGCCGCCAAGCGATTTAGCGTTCCGGTACGATGCCGTGTAGAAACCGAAGGGGTATGGGTTTAATATAACTGCCATGCCCCTAACAGGTTTGCCCGCTACCATCTTAGATTGCATCATCACTTACCAACATGTGAGATCGCACTCAAGGGCTAACTGCTAGTTGATAAAAAAAAAGAGTAAGAAAAATGTAGTAAAAATTCTAAGTAAGTTTGCAAAGTATGTAATCACATAAAGCGGTCATAGCCTAGTGGTTTACATCGACCTATACGGACGGTCGGTGGATCGATCTTCCATCACGCACTTCTAAATTTTCCGATGTAACTTTCAGGCAATTTACAATTTCACTTGCTCTAATAATATATAATATAACGGTGAAGAAAAATAAAATTATACCACTTACTCTACCAGTGAAGAAAAAAATGGTGTGTAAATATCGTAGGCCCGAGACATAGAGATACCTCTATGGTCCGAGAGTTCTTCATAATATTATTGTTCTGCAAGGTATGTGAAGTCTGCCAATCCGCACTTAGCCAGCGTGAGATAGCCATATGAGTATTGGGCCATCGATGGGTTAATGAGGATCAGGAACGCGACACTGGTAGGTATGTGTGCAGGTATGTTAATTATCAACGGGCATAATGTCGAGATAAGACAACTCAAATGCCAGTTAAGTTAACTTAAAAACGTATGCTAAAAACTTTGAAATCCCTGCAAAGTAGGTATAAACAGTGTCATTATTCTAGAGCCTCTAAAGTATCTATATCAATAGCTATGAAATAAATACTCATTGATTTATCCCTCACAAAAGCAATGTTGTTTTTTTAATGTAAAGGATACAGGTAATTAAGAACGTTGTCTCTTTGACTATCGTGATTAAATTGCCACGAGCGTCCGAAATACAAATTCTGTTAAGGAAGAGGATATTGTCGACAATCAGTAGGGATATACAAAATATTGTAACCAAAAGTAAATCTTATTTTTACACGACCGAGGGAATTTGGGAAGGGATCCAAACTCTATCTGTTGAAGAAAATAGATTATCCAAATTTGAACACATTTAGTAATTGAGGGGCTCATCGATTTTCGATTATGAGCGGCTTTAATCTTATTTATTGTTTAATCTATAATGTTTTCATATCAGGATGATTATGGTTTGGGCTTATTTTAATTAATACGTAATAACTGTTTTATTACGTAGGTACTGTAGTTGGTGCTCGTTTTTAAAATCCGGCGTTCACTAGGCTAGCTGAGCCGAGTCGAATCGAATCGAAATAATTTGCCACTATATCCATACTAATATTATAAATGCGAAAGTGTGTTTGTTTGTTGGTTTATTGGTTTGTTGGGTTGTTGGTTTGTCCTTCAGTCACGCCTCTTTAAAGCAACGGATCGACGTGATTTTTTGCCATGGGTATTTTCCATGGATCTGGAGAGTGACATAGGCTACTTTTTATCCCGGAAAGGAGTTCCCGTAGGAATTAAAAAAAATTATTCCAAGCGGATGAAGTCGCGGGCATCAGCTAGTTTACTATAAAACACAAAATATAATATTTACTTTCAAACTGCGTCGTTAAGTGATGCGCTGAAGTGCGCCGCGTTGAGTCTTTATGCATACAACATCAACAAACGTGACTCGACTCGATTCAATGCCATTCAACTATAGTCAGCTGTCTGTCAATGGCCAATTAATAAATTAAGGTGATAATTATTAATTAATCCATACTAATATTATAAATACGAAAGTGTGTCTGTCTGTCTGTCTCTGTCTGTCTGTCTGCTACGCTTTCACGGCCCATCTATTCAACCGACTTTGATGAAATTTGGTATACCTAGGGGTAGAGAACATCCCGGGGATAAGGACATAGGCTACTTTTTATCCCGGAAAATTAAAGAGTTCCCGCGGGAATCAAAAAACTTAATCCACGCAGACGATGTCGCGGGCATAGTCTAGTTAAGAATATAGAAAAACCTCGACACATTAAAAGGAACCCTTAAAAATATCAAATGTATGACTGCGAGATCCCTACACCAGCTGGAAAAAGAGCTGATAATCCATAAACCGCTGAAAGATCCATAACCGAAGAAAGTTTTCATCAATCATAGGTTAATAGGTAAGAACCATACCAAACAAACCGCCTTCGAATTTTTAAAAATCGCTGTTCAATAGGTCTTTTTCTTTGTAGTGTGTATTCGTTTGAGCTCTACCAATTTTTGTAGGAAGCCTTTTTTCTGGGAATGTTAAAGTAGTAAATGCGCTAATCCCTAATTATTACTAGTTACTATATCAATAATAAAAACTTAATGGATGTTGAATTATAATACTATAAACGTGAAACATTTCCCTCGCCGCGTTTTTAGTATGATTAAAATAAAAGAAAAACGCGTAAAACGGGAGCCGACTGCGGAATTAAATGAAAATATCTCTTTTAACTTGCTGCGCTATCATATTTTAATAGATTTCTGCAAGTAACATTTTATCCACTCTAATGAAGCTCCTTAATCCGTCAAATTGGTATTTTGACGAAATTTTTATTCGATCATACTTAGTCTAGATAGCTAGAGACCTTTCTTACTAATGGAATCTGTCGATAAGAGTGTAGGTAAAATTATTTTCGTTGTGCTTTTTAATAATTTCAGATAATAGATAATTTCTACATAATTGGGCAATAAGTAAATATTAAAATTGATTAATTAAAGCTATAACGCGTTAGAGTTTAACGAGGCAATTTTATACAGTTTGAAAATAGTTTTTACGCTACAAGTCCAGCAGGATGAAAATTAAACTCTTGACGCTAATTACACCTCCGGCTTCGGCTCAGGTATTAAAATTTGCTCATCGTATGTAATTTTCAATACAGACGTGTATCGTGTAACGTTTTACAATATATATTTTGTGAGTGAAACATTAAAAGATTAAAAATATGCCATTTTGCATGAAAAATAATAACAATTTATGGCACGCCCTCGAGATTCCACGCATGAAAATGAACCAGCAAGAGCAAGAGGTTTTGAGCACGGCACCATGTTGATAGTACGAAAAAGAGATTTTAAAATCTATTGTACTAACTACTTGGTACTTACTATGAAATTTTTATTTTTTATTTTTTTAACCACTACAAGTAAGCCCTTGACTGCGATCTCACCTGATGGTAAGTGAGTAATGCCTCGACAAAGATCGAAACAGCTTTTGGCTTGTATGACGGCCATTTTACTAGCGCACTAGTGTGAAAATGTATCAGATAGGCTTTGTAGACAAATAACTGAGCATCAATAATTTTATCTCCCAAGAGTGGTAAAAGTCTACCTACTTTATAAATTTAATCGCTAAAGTAGTAAAGCAGCCACTATACGAACAATTGTGTAGAAAGCGTATGATAAATAATGGCTAAGCATTCATATTATTTTCTTAGTCTTCCATTTGAAGTAAAAAGGGATAAATTCAGATAAGTGTAAGTAGCTCTACAAAATTGAACATAATTATTTTTCTAACGCTGGTGTTACGTGGCGTGGATTAAAATTGTCTTTTAAAGAACTAATGTATTTATTAAACACTAAAATGAGAAGTTATAATTAAAACAATAGAACTAATACTAGAGAATCAGAGTTACGCGTTACGAGTTAAGAGACGTACGAATTAGTAAGGATTTGGGAATAGAATGGCTGTGCATAAGGGCTTCTGGAGCATTTAAGTGATTTGGTTGGAAGGGATCGGGACTCGGACCGGCCGGGAGAGCGTTAGGACGCGAGACGAGAGTTACTTTATTTACATTCTAAAAATAGACTTATTTACTAATGTACATAATTAGGGGTCAAGGTTAGAGATTAGGAATTTGGTACAGTCGTGGGTTAGTAGGTAGTTAGGTACATTACATTATATTGGGTTAGTGCTTATCTAGTATACATAGGTATAGTAAAGTAGGTATTAAGGTAGGTATAGTGCTTATCTAACACGTCCCCTCTTAGAATAAAGATCGAGCCTTCGGTGTGCGCGATCTTGGGTTTATTGTTGGTAGGTCTTCTTCTTCTTCGTCTTCTGAAATTGCACTTGTGTTGATCATAGCCATTGGGATGGTTTGATGCCGACGAGAGTTGTCAAAACAGTTGTTGAAAATTTGAATGCAACCTCTGGATTGATGATCTGGATGATTTTGATTTCGACAGAAGCGACGCCAGGGACAACATTTGTATATTAAGAGAACGAGCATTGATGTGCCCAGTGCTATAGCGGCAAAATAATATTTGGAGTTGGAGGAGTTTAAAGTAAAGGAATTTTGGTGTTCCTTTAGAAGTTGTTTTTGAACCTTTATTTGGTCCTTGATGCCGTGAAGCGAGTCCAGGGGTATGTTTCTTATAGTGATAGCTTGCAACTCTGGTGGAATGGATTTTCGCAGCGTCTCGGGAGTGCAGGCATATTCGATGTCCACCACGACTGGGTGAGTTAAGTTAGTAGATATGTCTTCTTCCGCGTTCAACGTTACAAATGCAGTGTAAAATTTGCATCCTGGGTTTAGTGTTATTATTCCCGAGCCAATGATTTCTTGATGTTTAATGTTATTTCCGCATTCGACTACGTATGGAGTCTTTAATTTTAATAAATATAACCATTTGTTATCTCCAAGTGGCTGGAACGTGTCTATATGTGCTAAAAATGTTACGAGTTCGCAATTCCCTGGGAGTTCTTTGCTGGATGACTGTAAGATCGCTATCTCGCATATAGGCCTAGAGTTGTAAGTATAGACTGGGAGATTCTTGCAAACTCTTGACTTGGGTGCGAATATCTTGCATTCTTCGATGGAGCTTGTAGTCACGTAGCGTTGCTGCGTAGTGGAAGTGGCAAGGTATGTGTGCTCAGGGAATAGGGTAGAATAATATGAGGAATTCGGATGTTTTATGGGGATGGAATACATATGATATAAGTTCAATTTCTCGTTTTTAACTAATGGGAATTCTAATATGTATACGAGTTTATTCAGGTAAATATAAGATGTAAGTGTCGTAGATTCTAATATGTTATGAATGTTTTGTAAGGTTATAGGTGCGACTAAATTATTATTAATTCTTAAATGGTTTGTTGCTAGGAGTTCTTTATAAATCCGTAAAATTGAGATGATAGAAGGGTGAATTGCGCCCGATTTAATAAACAATATACTCATGATAATTTCATCTAATTCTTTCTCCAAAGAAAAGACAGATTCAAGAATTTGGATAGAAACAGTCGAAATTTGTTCGGAAACCTTTATATCAAAAATGATTTTATTAGTGGTATTTAAATAGGAACTAATTTTCTGTAGATTGTCGTTCATAGAGTAATCGTCATAAGAAATTCTAGAAATAGTATCGTTAAAAATAGAAACAGTGGAAGATATTATCTGCAATTGTTGAGTTAGGATTTATTTATCCTTTTTACACGACTTAGAAATTATTTTAATTTGAATTGAATTAGAGAGTTTAGAAGTATAAGAGATTTGGTAAAATAGTATAATTTTTTAAATTGAAATATGTAAATAGTATTTAAATTATATAGTGTATAAATTGTTTAAAACTAAGTACCTATAAAACTAAATCTAAAATTAAAATAAAACTATCTAGTATAAATTAAAACTAAGTGTCGAGTTGATTATTGCAATCTTGTAAAGGTCTTAAGCGATTGCCATGAACTAATTGATTTTTTCCTGACTTTCTAATAATATAGTTTTCGTTAAAACCTTTCCTTACAATTTCGTAGGGTCCTTCCCATTTGCTGTCTAGGTTATTAGGGTTTGGGACGCGGAGCATTACCTTTTCACCTAATCGAAAATCTGCTATGTTTTTGATGTTGTTGTCATAGCGTGTTTTGGCTCTACCTTTCATGTTATTAAGGTTTCTTTGAGCTATATCACGAGAGATCTTAAGACGTTCATTAAGGTCATGGAGTTTGTAAGTTTTATCGCGGATGCGCATTGTTTTTGATTTAATATAAATACTGGCATTGAAATGTGACATAAAATCGTTACCTAAAATACCGTCTGCTTTGAGGTTCAAGTCAGCTATATGGAATTTGAATTTCGGGAAGTTATCTAGGGAGATTTCAGCGGATCCAAAGCTGGTGGTCGATGACTGCGAGCTAGAAATGCCTATTATAGAGACTTTGTCTAGGTCATTCAGTTGAGCTGTACCTATTTTGTCTCGTCTCAATATTGAAATTCCTGCACCAGTATCGATGAGTAAAGTTATGGGTTGGTTTTCTAATTGGAACGTGCAGTGTAATAGGTTCTCGGGAGGAACGTCGTTTAAAGGTGATACGGAGTAGGATTGAATTTTGTTTGGATTTGTAGAAAAAGGATTCTGAGGTTTTGGTTTAGGTTTAGGTTTGGGCTTAAGTTTGGAATGGTATCGAGGTTTGGTAGACTTAGAAGATTTCGTAGGAATAGTAGGTTTGGTGGAATTAGTAGAAATAGTAGGTTTTGAGGAAATGGTAGATTTAGTAGTATTACAAGGTAGGGAGTTAGTAATTACATCGGTACTGCGGGTTTGGGGCTGGTTACCCTGTTCGTGAGTTACCGATTTTGATTGAAATTCGGTTTGTGTAGATGCATCTTTGTACTGTCTCCGATAGACTGGCGATGCATCGTTGGTTTCTTTAGACGCAGTTATATTGTGTCCCCGATGGACTGGATTTTGGAAACTGCGACTAAATTTTTGCGTGGGTGGAGTTGGTATGTTTACCAACTGAGTTGGGGGTCCTCTGAGAGGTTCGACTCCGATTTCGGAGTCTGGATCGTCGAGCAGGAGGCTGTAACGATTTCCAACGAGCTGCTCGTCTCGTTGGTCGCCTCGGAGTTTAAATTATTCACGCGTGTTGCAGGTGAAGGAGCTGGTAGAGCACGTTGTATTGGCGGACGTGTTTGTATTGATGGAGCTGGTAATGGGCGTTGATTATTACGAATGTTATTGTTGTATGCCCTTTTGCGGCATTCGGAAATATCGTGCCCTAGGTTTTTACAATAGCTGCATAATTTAGTATTTGATGGGTATGAATTATAAGTTGTACGAAGATTAGGAATAATTTGAGTTCGTTGTGAGAGAGGTTTGTAGTAATTCGTGTTATTTCTAAATAAGGACTGCCTAGCGGTGTTCATGGCTCGTATCTTTTCTTCCTCTATGGCAAAACGACCAGCTATAGTTAGGTTTTGGAAACCTCGCGTTCTCAACATAGTACCTATTTCTGAACTGAGGCCGTTAACAAAGACGCTTAAGGCGGTCTCTTCTGTAGTTGCCATCCGACCTAGTAATGTACCGTCTTTAATTTCCGTATTTAGTTTCTCGATTATTTTGCTTCGGCATAAGTCGACTCTATGGAAGAAATCGGTTACGCTTTCAGCTGGTTTTTGAAACATCGACTGTAGTTCTAAATTGAGATGCGAAATTGTTTTTACATTGGAGAATTTTTCAATAAGGTAGGACTTAAGGTCTTCCCATGAAGCATATTGTCTACAGTGGATATCGGAAGCGCTTGTACCTGTTATATTATTTAATGCATAGACGAGTAAGATTTGTTCCTTTTCTGCGTCTGCTAGGTGAAATGCAGAATCACAGGACCGGACAAATCTGTAAACTTGTTGTGTTTCTGCGGTGTCGAATGTTGGGATGAGTTTTAATAAAGTGTTGATTTCAAGAGACATTGTGTTCGTGTCGTGTATCGGTGTTGTATGAAACTGAGATAAATTGGGATATAGAAAATTAGATGATGGTTTGTTTTTGATAGATTTAGGCATAGAAATAGAATAACTAGATATAAAATAGTACACAAGGAAAATAGGAACTGAGCAGACAAATTTAGCCACTTACCACAGTAACACGATGTTCAGGAGCATTGTGTTCGGCGACGTTTTCAAAAGCCTGCGGCTACCGTGCTGTCTCTTGAAGCACGTTGTTGTCGTCTTATTTGCACAATTAATCCCTACCAACTGCGCCAAATTGTTACGTGGCGTGGATTAAAATTGTCTTTTAAAGAACTAATGTATTTATTAAACACTAAAATGAGAAGTTATAATTAAAACAATAGAACTAATACTAGAGAATCAGAGTTACGCGTTACGAGTTAAGAGACGTACGAATTAGTAAGGATTTGAGAATAGAATGGCTGTGCATAAGGGCTTCTGGAGCATTTAAGTGATTTGGTTGGAAGGGATCGGGACTCGGACCGGCCGGGAGAGCGTTAGGACGCGAGACGAGAGTTACTTTATTTACATTCTAAAAATAGACTTATTTACTAATGTACATAATTAGGGGTCAAGGTTAGAGATTAGGAATTTGGTACAGTCGTGGGTTAGTAGGTAGTTAGGTACATTACATTATATTGGGTTAGTGCTTATCTAGTATACATAGGTATAGTAAAGTAGGTATTAAGGTAGGTATAGTGCTTATCTAACACTGGCAGGTAAGTGCTAAGTACGTACTTAATCAATTTAAATTAATTCAAACTACCCAGTACCGTGCGAATCTGCAGACTTTTCTCCAAAGTGCCCCTAAAGTAGACCGCTCCGTCTTAAAGCACTCCCCATTTCTAACAAACTTTCTACTCAAGTGTTTTGTTTAAGTTACCTACCGAATTTACGGAGAAAGAACTCCAGACATCGCCTCAATGGCTTAATTAGATTACTTATTTAAAATTAGGCACACTTTGAAGTGCACTTTTAAAGAAGTATATGAAAAAGGAAACAGTGTTATACTTATCTCATCATACATCATACTTCATATCATACTAATATTATAAATGCGAAAGTGTGTTTGTTTGTAGACTGTTGGTTTATTAGTCTGTCTTTCAATCACGCTGCAACGCATCGACGTGATTTTTTGCAAGGGTATAGTTGAGGACCTAGAGAGTGACATAGGCTACTTTTTATCCCGGAAACTTAGGGAGTTCCTGTGTGAATTAAAAAACTTATTTCACGCGGACGAAGTCGCAGGCATCAGCTAGTACAAAATAAAGAAAAGCGCTGACTCACTCTCTCACTGAACGACTCGTCAATACCCAGCCCAAATCTTTGGAAGCTATAATTTTGCGCACAGATTCAGAGTCAGGTGAGATCGCAGTCAAGGGCTAACTTGTAGTGGGGAAAAAAATCTCCATAAAAACCATCTCCACAGCTTGCTGTGGCTTAAAACTGAGGCGGGAATTTTATTTTGTTCCACACTGATTGTTTTGGGTATAATACCCAGATTCGAATAAATATTATAAATGCGAAAGTTTGGATGGATGTATGGATGTATGGATGTTTGTTACTCAATCACGCTCCAACGGCTGAACGGATCTAGATGAAATTTGGCACAGAGATAGATTAAAGTCTGGAATAGCACATAGGCTACTTTTTATCCCGGAAAATTAAAGAGTTCCCGCGGGAACTGAAAAACCTCAATCCACGCGGACGAAGTCGCTGGCATCAGCTAGTAGTATATATTATAACCTAGCACCGATACCTACAGTTCGCGCGCGAGTTGAATGCAGAGTAAATGTATGTGTCACCATACATTTGCTCTGCATTCAACTCGTGCGCGAACTATAGTTCATTTAATAGTACCTAATTAGTAGTTTTCCAGTTCAGGTCCACGTGTTTTGTCTTGCCAAAAATAACTATTTCTAAAAATCTTTGATAATTATGTTTTTTCCCTTCACTTGCAAAAAGGTCAATTTATTTTTCAAGTCTTCTCTTTTTATATCAATGCTCCCAAAATATCACCTTGCTAGTTGTTATGCGAAACGAAAACCAATTCAGGGGGTCTACTCTCTTTCTCTCAAACGAAACTTCGCAAACGAACGTAATTAGTCTGTTATTAGACCCACACAAAATCGTTCAATCCAATCGGTCACGAAAATTTTCTATGGATCCGTACTTCGTCTGCGTGTACGAAAACGAAATGGAGAGGAGCATAGAGATAATATTATGTAGGTGAGGAGTTAACGAAATTTCGTTCGTTTGTTTGCGAAGTTTCGTTTTAGAGAAAGAGAGTAGACCCCCAGTACTTTGTATGGCTCTACCTTATTAACGTACGATGGATAGTAGGAGTTTTTAATTGGCAATTCGAGACGATAACAGGATTTCTACCAACAACCACAGAATAGGTATACAACCAATTATTGACTGAGCGAAGCGATGGTCTCTGAGTCTACTTGAGTGAATTGGCACTTGTCCGTCCGTCCGTCCGTCCGTCTGTCAGGCTCTGACAGTTACTTCAGACTATAACTTCTGAATTACTGAACGTAATTACTTCAAATTTAAATTTAATATGTAAACCGATGGCCTCCCGCCGAATATGGCTTAAAAAGTTATAAAAATCTTTATTTCAGGGGGGCTCTCATAGAAGCGAATGCGAAGTAAAATATTTTTTATAGCGTTACATAGGGTTGCGGTATATCATTATAAAGATAATTAGGAATAGAGTCTAAAAATTTTTTTTTTTCTAATTTTTCCCCTAAAATTTACGAAATAGGGGGCTTTCAAAGTGGCGATTTTCTAACGTCCAAAGTTGACCTCAGAACTCTCAATTTTCTGAAAGGCTGAGCCTGAAACTTATCAATTATTTGAATTATTTCCGGTACATGAACAACAAATACTAAAATTAGATAAATATTATAAGGAAACGAAATTATTTAATTTTTAATGTGCTTCAGTATTATTAACAGAACTTCACAATTATGTCGCTCTGTACAAGTTTATGGATACCGCGAGGTCTCAGTTCGGGGCGAACCACTAGTGTATTCTGTGCTACAACGATCGAAGAAGATAGTATTACTACTTCTAGTTAAACCTATAATATTATACTCGTTAAGCGTCCTTTCTTAACTATTTACATACCCGACTGGTAACCAGAAGGAGGGTCATGATTTTCTCATTATACTCGTACGTATTCATCGCCATAAAAGTGAAATATTGGTTTTTGTAAGTTTGTATGTTTGGAGGTTTGTTACTCCTTTACGCTTCAACGAACCGATTGGGCTGTTTGGAATGGATATAGCTTATAGGAATATAGCCTGAATTGACATTAGGTAAATGTTCCCGGTAACTTAAAGAGATCCTGCAGGAATCAAGAACCTTAATCATGAATACATGCACCTTGACCTCCCTGTCTCAGTGGTTTTACAAGCGGGAGGTTCTGGGTTCGATCCCCGGTACGGTCAATTTGTAAATTATATTTTCTGGATTTCTCTGGTCTGTCTGGTGGAAGTCTTCAGCTCGGGCTAGTTACCGGCAAAGTCGTGCCAAACCGCCAAGCGCAAAGCGATTTAGTGTTCCGATGCCGTGTAGAAACCGTTATGGAATATGGGTAAAATATAACTGCACCATACCCCTAACAGGTAAGCCCAGTTAGCCCGCTACCATCTTAGACTAGATCATCAATAACTATCCCGGTGAGATCGCAGTCAAGGGCTTACTTGAAGCTGAATAAAAAAATAACCTTTTAGAAATGTGAGCTTTTGTGAATAATAATACATAAACAAGAGATACGCAATATGCTGTAATAAATCATATTTAATGACAATGGTCGGAGTGAGCGGTACTCGCGTTTTCACTGAGTAGTTAAAGGAAAAATGTGTATGTATTTTATCACTCGTATGCGATATTATTGGTGTAGTGATATTATTTATGAGTCCCTTTTATTTCATGTTCGTTGTTCATGTAAATGTTATTGAGGATACAGCTGCTTTTGTATCTAGAAAATAATCGACCTAAACAACCATGTTACAAATAGGTAGACAAAACCAAATATTTTTCTAATTTTTTAATTGTCAGCTGATCTTTAACGGCGAAGACGCACTAAAGACCGGAGCATCCACATCGGAGGAGAACAACGTTTCGTCTGTCGCCTGGTGTGCGGGCTATATATCTCTACAAAAAAAAAACGAAAAACCCAGTAAAAGAAACCATACTGATAAGACCTCTCGTTTAAGGTTAATAATTTTGCGCAAATTTAATTTTGTGTTTTGTCTGATTTTTTTACTGTTTATGATAGGTGATGACGTAATCACTGCAGATGTCCTAAAAGTGGGTGGTCCTTTATTAGCGATTGCTCAAGTCCATTTAATTATTTCATTCATTAAATAACTGTTTTTTAAACTTCTCCGGGTTGAATTTTTTTTTATAGAGTAAGAACGTAAATTAAGAAAAACTCTGAGAAAATTTAAGAAATTCTTTATTTTTCTGGTACTGTGTGGTCCTCTGCGGCCTTATTAGAGGTAAACGCTCTTTGATGTACCTACTTAGATGGGCTTGATTTGCGTATAGCCTCGTTTTCATCAGACTTGTGCACGAATTTTTCAAGAAAAATTACATGATGGATGAAAATATTTCTTGGCTTCATTTAAGGTTAGCAAATTGCTTTTACATATTGGAACAGTTAGCACAATATATTGCAATTATTTATTGATTCAGTTATGATTGAAATTATTTTTTACTAGCTGATGCCCGAGACTTCGTCCGCGTAGTTGAGGTTTTTTGGTTCCAGCGCGAACTTTTTATTTTGCGGGATAAAAAGTAGCCAATGTGTTATTCCCGGCCATAATCTAACTCTGTGCCAAATTTCATTCAGTTCCGTTCAGCCGTTCAAGCGTGATCGAATAACAAACATCAATCCATCCATACATTCATCCATCCATACATCCATCCATCCATCCAAACTTTCACATTTATAATATTAGTATAGATAGTAACTGTTAAGATAAAGTTTTATGTTACCAACAAGTTTATAAATAAGGTAGGTAATAAGTATTTATACTTAAGATAATAAAAATGCGAAAGCGTGTCTGTCTGCTACGCTTTCACGGCCCAGATTTTCAACCGATTTTGATGAAATTTGGTACAGAGAAAAGATCCGTCCCGGGAAATCCCTGCTTTTTATACCAGAAAATTAAAGTAACCGCGGGAATAAAATAACCTATTCAACAAGGACGAAGTTGCGGACGTCAATTAGTAATCGATAAATCACTGTTTTCACAGTTTACTTAGAGCCCCTAAGCATCTGATATTGGGAGTTATCATTTAGACCCCAAATTGCAATGTCTATGAGTGTGAAGTTGTGTACCCACAATTTCAATAATCACAATCGCTTTTAGTAGATCTCGATGCTAAAGGCGGACATTACCACTGCAGCATTTTAAGATTGAGGAGTCGAAACGTTACCATTATATCATTTAAGCTTATAATGGTATCTTTTACTGTTTTTTATAGTTATCGCAGTAAGTAGATGTAGGTACCTAAGTAAAAATTCTGTTGAAAAATTTTATACAAAATGTTGTAAAAAAAGAGATGTTTGAAAAATAACCGTATCTTGATAGTTAACCAACTTTTTCTAAACGACAAATAATATTTACCTACCATTTTTCTAATTATCAAGTAACGCCATACTTAGTTTTGCTGATTTTATTTTCCAGCTATCTCGCGGACCCGTGGGCCTTGTTCGGGACGTTAAACTCATTTTATGCATCAATGCGCCGGTGTCGATACGATCGCCTATCTAAAGCCGCTTATATTCCACTATACCCATAGTTTACCAACGCCTAGTGAAAACTAATAAAATGGACGTCCACTCATCTGGAATATACTTAGCTTTTAGCCTTTTAACGGTATAATGTTTTGTTTATAGACTGTTTGTATTATTTTTTCATATCTATCACATCTGATTGCAGCCAAGCGCTGGCCTATACATTTAAAAAAATAAAAAATGTTTAATTTTCTATTGTGAATTCTTCTTCATAATAACTTCAACCCATTGCTGGCTCACTATTGAGCACGACTCTCTTCTCAGAATAAGAACGGTTTGGCCACAGTCTACCTAGCTGGCCAAGTGTGGATTGAAAAACTTTCAGCAGGGTTCATCACGTTATTTTCCTTTACCTAACGGTAAGCAAGTGATATTTATAATTATTGCTTAAAACACACATCGGAAAATTTAATAGGTAGTGCGTGTGGCGTGGAAGATAGAACCGCCGACTTTCCGAATAGAAAGCCGGGCGTAAAGCTACATCGTACTATTACCTATTCTGTGGTAACTTATGGGACAAAAAATAATAAAGTATGTTAAAAATACATGACACAACATCATCGATTTTGATAGTTAAAGCGTAGCAGACAGCCATACACACTTTTATATATAATATCTATTACTAGATGATGTCCGCGACTTCGTCTGCGTGGATTATTATGATCATGAATGGGCAAAGTGATCTAGGTACCTACTGGCGATCTATTGCCATATATATATACATATACACATACCATAAGATATTGCGACATAACATCAATAAATTGCTGCGTTTGTTTTGTATTGTCAAGAGATGTGCAAAAGCCTTCCTCCCCGAGAATAGGACGCCCATAAATTCAACTGGATCTGGGAGTTGTACACATTAAACATGTAATACTCTAGGGCACTAGTTCCAAATAAAACGATCGCCTGACGGCCTAAGGTGTAGAGAAACAATAGAATATTTCGTTTTCCTCAGGAGGGGCACGCGTGTAACGAACTATGAATAAGAAATTATTTTCCGTCTCGTTTTGTGGATAGGCATTACAATAAATTGTTGTCATGCGAATGCGAAAGATTGGATGAATAGATGGATGGATAAGGCACAAAGGCCACAAGTTAGTTAGGCTGCACTAACACATTGGTTCCTGTTTATTCTAGAGAATTAAAGCAAAAATTCTTAAATCACGCGGTCGAAGTCGCGGGCATCAGCTAGTAGTTTATGTGTATCAAAAAAGTTTTATTACCTGATTACTGGTTTAATAATATAATTGTAGTGTTATCTTTTTCGGTGATCGGTTCGTTAATCACACAGCTACAGCGCAAGTTCGTGTTTACTTAGGATCGCTTTCACCCTTTCGTTGATTTTAATTGGCTGGAATTTGTTGTATTCATTACGTTTTCGCTCTACTTATTACGTTTTTAAAAATAATTTATGGTATATAGGTATTATAGTTTACTAAATGATTCCCTCGACTTCGTCTCCGTGGATTAAGATTTTTTGATTGCTGCGGGAACTCTTTTATTTTCCGGGATAAAAAGGAGCCTATGTCCTTCCCTGGGATGTAACCTATCTCTGTACCAAATTTTATCAAAATCGGTTGAGTAGTTGGGCCGTGAAAGCGTAGCAGACAGACAGACAGACGGACAGATAGACAGGCACACTTTTGCATTTATAATATTAGTACCTATGGATAATTACCTACTACTAGATGATTCCCTCGACTTCGTCTCCGCGGATAAAGATTTATTGATTCCCGCGGGAACTCTTTTATTTTCCGGGATAAAAAGTAGCATATGATGTCCTTTCCCGGGATACAATCTACCCCTGTACCAAACATCAAAATCGGTTGAACAGATGGGCCGTGAAAGCGTAGCAGACAGACATCTATACACACTTTCGCATTTATAATATTAGTATGGTTAAGCGACTAAAAGAGCAACTGCTGAGTTTCTTGCCGGCTCTTCTCAGTAGAATCTTTCCGAACCGGTGGCAGAGTTTTGACTTATCATAAGTGGCACAAGTTGTCCTCTGTTAAATAAATAAATCATTTATCATTAAGAATAGAGAATTACTTTATTTAACACACAAACTTATAAGCTACTTTTTCTATAAATAACTATTGAGCTAGGGTCATCTAGGAAAACAGGGCCGCGAGCTCTGCGTTTTTGAATCAAAAACTCGGTTCGACACACAAAACAAAATTGAGATTATAGAAAATACGTAGGTCCAAAATCACAGTTAGTTTCATACAAAATTTTCATTCACCGTTTTTATTCCGATATTTTTGTCAAACAATGCTTCAAAGTATAATGAAAACCACGTTTAAATCCATTCGTTGGCTCAAGAGATATCTAGTGGGGACGAGTCTAATAAATGAAATCTTTATGGAAATTATTGTCCGTCTGAATATTGTCCTGTTAAATGAATATTTGTTGGCTTATTTGCTTGACAGTTATCACTGGACTTTTTGTTATTGTGTATTTGTTATTTGCCAATACAACTTTCTGAGCTCCTCCTTACTTTTAATAAATGCATAAGAAGACCTCAGGACTTTGTGCGCTTAGATTTTCTTTTTATCTTTCTGGGTTTTTACGTATATTGCTCAGCGTCGTGCACTTGGACCCATTTCAATCATCGATATATAATTATTAATCATTAATTAAGGCTTATAATTTAACATGCCAGCTTTTTATTGGCTTGGGTTAACATTGGTGGATCCACTACACTACCACAAAATACATCACCTTAAATTTGTTTTCAACATTGTACTGCTCTAATTAATTACTATTTTCAACTATTGATATTGATCAAAGTTAAACAAAATAATATTATATCAAACACGAAGAGAGAGCAATTATTCCGAAACGGAATGCCCTTTCCTAGATGAGACGACTAACTAAATATGCCGTAGCATAAAATACGAGTAGGTATGTATGATGAAAGGCATATTTTCACACCTCGGTGGTATGCACGTGAGTAAGCAAAACCCTTTGTGCATTCACATAATAGTGAAGATTTTCAAGATGCTTTGAGGTGAACGGGGAACTATTCCTCAATAAACATCCCGAAATAATATTATTATAGAAAACCGCCAAGTCAAGGGCTAACTTGTAGTGGATAAAAAAATAAAATAAATAAGTAACCAATAATATGAATATTTAACCGTTGGAATTAGCCATATCTGACTATACGCTGCCGAATCATGACATGGTATTCCATCTAAAAGGTATCCTTTTCTCGTATAGATAAACTGACTTTGCTAGAGGCTTCAGACAAGATTGGGGGTTTTCAAATGCTGGTGAAACCTGCAGTAAAATTCTTTAAAAGTCGCAGATAATCTACGAGGATAGAATAGTAATGATAATATTTTACTAGGTATTATTAAGTACCTAGTACCTACCATGACATGTACATGTCTTATTATGATTCTCTTGAATTATTTAATTTAATTTCTGCCTATTAAGTTCTGCAATCAGTTATAAAAAACTGCCCAAAAAAAATTGCTGACACTTTATGTATTAAACTGTCGGGAACGTTTTATTTTTAAACGACAAAAACACCTTATCAATGGCGCACTCATCTAGACATAATTTAATATCCTTGAAGGGGCTCGATAAAATTCTTTATATCATACTTGCTCAGTAACTAGGGATTACTATGGTGGAAAGTCTCCTTGTAAGTTGGTGTTTGCAATTCAAGGCAACATTACGTCGCACTATGCTTGAATTGTAATGTTCACATTACAGTTCAAGCTATGCAAAACTCCTTGGTAAACAATCTCTTTTCTTATAAAATGGTAAGAAAACTTTTTACTGAAAAAAAAACACTGAACATGGCGGCATTTAATTTCCATACATTTCAAACTATGCAAAACTCCTTGGAACTCAGAGCCGTAAAAAAAAATGGAAAACTATTTACGAAAAAAATTTTTCTATTTTTTCTCTAAATTTGCTAATTATTCTAATTAAAATTTCATTTTGCATTACCAATGTTCTATTTACCTCGCAAGAATGATATAAAGTAGAATGCTTACCTCGGTTGCAAGTAGCTATTACACCCTCGAACTATATTC
The DNA here is from genome assembly GCA_917051295.2 of Erebia ligea. Classification (NCBI taxonomy): domain Eukaryota; kingdom Metazoa; phylum Arthropoda; class Insecta; order Lepidoptera; family Nymphalidae; genus Erebia; species Erebia ligea. Next base: position 13,282,051 of record OU785228.1, read on the forward strand.
ACCCTCGCTCGCTGCGCTCGCTCGTGTGACTAAATATTTCGGGTGCACGCGATCCATTAGCGCCCTATGCGAGCTGCGCTCGCACTGGCGCCAAATTGGATCTTGTTCTGTAATAGCTTACTTACGTCCCTTGTGTAACAATCTACTATTATGCATCTAGCGGGACGGAATCGTCTGAGAATTCCCACTCCTTAACAGTTTCATTTCGTTAGCGGAATTATTCAATTACGGGACGGTAGCGCTTCGCTGTGCTTTTCTGTGTTCGTTGGGTGCGACCCTTTTTGGTTTTACGTTTAATATTCCTTCTATCTTTTGCGAGAAATGCTTTAATTGTAAACGCTTTAGGAGACGGAGGCATGATGAACGATCTGATGCTTTTTTTGTGATTTTACAAAAAAAAAATCGTCCTATTTTCGTCTTATTTTCGTTTTGAAAGAAAACGTGGTGCTGGAGGCAATTAGTTTATTATATGAGTCTTTGTTACACGAAATATATCTTTTTTTATTTAAAAAAGTAATAGAATTATGTCAAGCTATCGACTCAAACCTGTTTAAAGATTATTTTAACAGTAGAATTCTTCACAATCGTGCATTGTAGAGTCAACATCTCCTGAAGATGTTCCGGTGTCGGAGTGAAACGTACGTTGAGGGTATTTTGGAGGTGTTTTTTTTTTTTTTATTGCTTGATAGGCTTGCGCTTGACGACAATCATGCTCAGTGCAAAGCTATGATGAGGTCTAGGTTGGAACGCGCTTGCCTAGAAGATGCCTATTCACTCTTGCCTTGAAGGCATTTATGTGGTGTGATTATTGATTTATGTGGTGTGGAGAATATCGCGGGCTGCCAGTTCAAGATACGCACTGTACCACATAGATTTACCTTCTGTGGCGGATTATAGCGAATTAAACTTCTTGTTTTTTCAGTAGAAAAGCCGCTTAGCTCTGTGAATTGTGTTCGATTTGCTATTCAATTTTGTCACTTCACACGAGGAATCGGGCCGAATCCACAGTTTGCTATTTGTACCGGCGTTTATCCGGGACTCGTAGTGTCCAAGCAATGGAACTGAATTTTATCTTCCAAATCCTAACGTACAACAAAACGGCAACACATCAGATTTAGCTCAATAGTACCACGGTAAAAGAGCCGATTGAAAATCGGTAGTTGAAACTTTGAATTGCACCAGTTTGACTATTTTATTTATTTTTTATTTTTTTATTTATTGCTTTTTTAAACTTCTTAGTCTAGGAAAGCATGAATGTTATGATAATATTTTGAGGTACTACTATCAGTGAAATTTTGCTGATAAAGCAAACAAGTTGATCGAAGTCGATAACTTTACGGGAGAAAGGTTTTGGAGCTAATTTGACCTGTATTTTTCTCCGTGTCTCGGAAAGCAAGTTGAGACAAAGATTCCGATTATTATCAATAACAGGTTTTTTTAATCTTAAAATCTAAAAGTTGTGACTCGTAGAATCGTTGTCGTTATCAAGATTCCCCTATCATCGTCATTATCAACGGCTCTACAGCGCTTGGTAATGCAGATAATGACATTATAATCAAATGTTGTTTCATAAGAAAATACTGTTCAAATTAACTCTTTAGTTCCTAGTTTCGTATTTTAGCAGATGTACTAATTACACTAGCTGACGCCCGCGACTTCGTCCGCATGGATTGAGGTTTCTCGGTTCCCGCGGGAATTCTTTAATTATCCGGGTCAAAAAGACCGGCGTGTCCAGACTAAGTATAATCTGTGCGAAATTACATCCACATCCGTTCAGCCGTTCTGGCGTGATCCATCCATCCAAACTTTCACATGTATAATACCTACTAGTGGTTCGCCCCGAACTGAGACCTCGCGGTATCCATAAACTTTTACAGAGCGCCATCTATTGACATCATTGTGAAGTTCTGTTAAAAATACTAAAGCTCATTAAAAATTTAATAATTTCGTTTCCTTATAATATTTATCTAATTTTAGTACTTATTTGTTGTTCAAGTACAGGATATAATTCAAATAATTGATCAAGTTTCAGGCTCAGCCTTTCAGAAAATTGAGAGTTCTGAGGTCAGCTTTGAACGTTAGAAAATCTCCACTTTGAAAACCCCCATTTCGTCAATTTAAGGGAAAAAATTAAAAAAAAAAATATTTTAAGACTCTATTCCTAATTATCTTTACCGCAACCCTATGTAACGCTATACCTAAAAATATTTTACTTCGCATTCGCTTCTATGAGAGCCCCCCTGAGAAGGCCATCGGTTTACATATTATAATTAAATTTGAAGTAATTACGTTCAGTTATTCAGAAATTACCTATAAGGCTCTGACAAACGGACGGACGGACGGACCGACAAGTGCAAATTCACTCAAGTAGACTCAGAGACCTTCTCTTCGCTCGGTCAATTAGTAGTATAGATTTTTTATCTACCTTCAGTTCATCATCCTTGAAACGCATGGTTTGCATCAACTCTCGTCTCTCACATAAAACTGACAAAGTGGAAGAGAAGTCTGCTTTAGAGGAATAAGTATTATATATACAAACCTTTTCAAATGGTCAGGTTTCAATCAACTTACTATGTTCACTCAAAATCTTTTCTTTTATTCTCAATACAATAAAAGCGGAATAAAAGTAGAAAGTCCCTCAGACAATACCAGAAGATACTCCCAGTATATCTATCTCAATACCTTTTCTTGTTCACTCGTACAAAAATCATTTGAATCCGAGGCTGTATACTTGTGTTTACAGTCTACATTAATTTTTATTGTACCGTTTGGATCCAAGCTACGTAGATTTATATTCATAATTTTTTCGCATAATAGTACTTACCAGAAGACGTTGGAATTTAGTGGTTTTATTAATATAATATTCTGTTGTAAGTATTGCACCTTGAGTATTTGGAATGTATTGGGAATACGAGAATATGATTGAAATTTTTCTCTTTCCCGATGTTTTCCTATATATTTGTTTTGCCAATGTAAATATTTTCCCTATCATGCGGTATCCGCTGCTTAAAAACTTGCCTCATAAGATACCCGAACGGGACTAGCATATTGTGAAACTTGCTTAGTGCAGACACTGAACTGTGCCATTTTTTTTTTTTTAATTTATCTTGCACCAAAAAGTTATACAATATGTAGAAAAACAGAAACATAGTGGACAAGTAAACACTTATCTCTATAAGAGATCTCTACCAGTGACCCTTGGCAGTGAGAAAGGTTGTGAAGGAAGAATGGGTACAACAAGATATGAGATGGAATGAAACGAGATATTATATCATAAGCTTACACAAATATACATACTAATGACATAAATATATACATAAATAAACAAATACTGTATACCAGCATACATATATGTATAAATACATACCAATATACATACCAACATATATATGATACTTAATGATATAACAGACTGATATAACAACTGAGTGTCCTCATCACGAATTACCTACCTACTATGGCTGCCTAATGGCAAATTGGAAGTTCTTCCAGGTTACGGAATGGCACCCACATAAGTTCAGTGTCACTAAGTATTTACTTTCACTGAATGCTTGTCCAGTTCATGTATCTTGTGAGGTAAGCTTTTATACAGCCGGATCCCAGACTATTAGTGAGGTCGTCAACGTTAACCGATAAATTATGTCCAAGCTGCTACATATAGTTTATAGGTTAGGTCTATTGAAGGGATTTTTACAGAGACTTATTTGATGCCGTAATATTACAATATAATATTTAAAACGTTCTTCTAAGGGTCACAATATGCCTAATGGAAACAACAACTCAAACTCCTCTTTCCACTGTGGGATCGTCATTCTAGTAAAGTGAGGCTCCTAAATGCACGGGTCAGATATTATGAGGGCTAAATAGGTATAGGTATATATCTCTGTGTGTGGTTGGTTAGGTACTATCAAGTAATCTGAATCCGACGACGAGTAATGTAATTCCGACGTATCCAACCACAAACAAGTACTAAACACACAGAAAGACAAACGCGTCAAACTCGTGGTGAGTTTCCACCGGGGGCTATGAACTTAAAGGTCAAAGAATGTTTGTTAGCCTTCGCATGGCCGCCGCTAGTTAAATTAAGCCCCTATAAGCTCGGAAACTCAAGGCTTAAGCGGTGAAAGGACCAGGAGTAGAGCCCAAAGGGATTGAGGGGCCCTAAATAAACACGAATTTCATCTACGTAACACTACGATCAGTAAAAGAGTTATTTGAAAGCGTTGGACGCTGTTTGAGTTTTTTGGGGTTTAGGTAATTTAAGTTTCGTAGCATTTACTTAATAAATATTATGGTTTAATTATAAGAAAATCCTAATAACAGGTCTTTACGCGTAGAGACATCAAAACCGCTTTAACCGCTTTAAAAACCTTTTTTAACCGATTGAAATAATTCGGCCGCTATTTAGGTAGATAAATTTTTAAAATTGCATCGATTATCCGGTTGTCGTAGTATAATATTAAATTTTATTTGACGTACAGGCATACTAAAATTCTACAAACATCAATGCGTACAGGTATATCTCCATAGCAAGTAAATCAGTGGTGTCATGTTAGTTATTATCCGAGATATTTTGATCACAGAATAGTAGATAGTTATTTTAGAATTATTCCAAATTCGTTAACAACAGAGTTGTACATATTTTTAATAGAATTTTACTAACAATAAAATAAATATGTACTTAAATTTTATTTAAAATTGCAGTGTACACCTATTTCAGGTAGGTATGCTAATTAAATATTCCACAACACCGTAGCCAGTACGAAATCCTCTGGATTTACGAGCATAATATCATGAAATTTTCAACCGTATTATGCAAAACTAGTAACTAGTAGAAACGAAATACGAATGAAAGAAAAACAGTATTCATCTGACCTAAATCCCGCTTTTCATTCGTTCCGTTGAACTGTATCAAAATAATTGTTCTTTGCAAAATTCACGTATATTTAAGTTTTAGATTGAGAGCTGGTGAAATTTTGCTTAGGAGTTCTTAATGTAGTTATGTACGTAGGGCTCCATGTAAATGTAAACGATTGATATAATCATTATTATGGTCAGTTCGGTGAAGGTCGGTGAAAATTAATCATAGAGCATTTAAGTTTTGAAAAATAAACTCATATATTAAATCAAGTATACCAAAGAAAACGTGTTCAAATTAAGTCCTTTTGAGTCGGATGTAAATTTACAGGCTTGTAACGTCCGACTCAAAAATATAAGGCAATTTACATTTTTATTCCGAGGTCTTCGCGACAATCATGCCTATCAAAGCAAGATGAGTTCTAGGCTGTAGCGCACTTGCCTAGCACAGAAAGCGGATGGGCGTTTCATTTGTTAGCGGTTAATATCAGAAGCGTTGAATAAAAACGCTTTTTGCGAGTTGATTGGATGTCGACCACTTACGGATGCTTACGATCAGGATTTCTGCATGTTCTGTTCTGTAGGAGGAACAAGGTTATGGAAGTTCCCGGCTGAGTCTTTTGTGGGCTCTTCTCAGACCAGGGTGCGTTTCGGAACCCTCGTAGCTTTAGATTTAGTTAATTATGACCATCGTGTCTTATACTTTGTATAATTGACTTTCAAAAAGTGCAATTTTGAATAAACATACTTCGACTTTTGACTTTGACCTGTTTTAAGATTATGATGATTCTGAGTCATCAGCTCCTAAACTATTAAAACATACTCGTTCTTTCGGGACAATACCACAAAGGCAACGTCATTCCTCAGACACAAATACTTTATAAAGCATCTCTGTTCTCCCCTAAAAGGCCTATATTTTATACAACCTTCGCATTAAATAGATTGACGGTGAAAAACATTTTTCCAGGCTGAAAAGCTGACCTACCTGCGTTCATACAAATAGCGGATAAAAGGCAGGGTGACCAAATGTTTTGCATATTGTGTAATGTGTTATGTTTTCATGTCACGTTTACATCGTGTTTGCTACATATTTTATTTTTCGGTACAGTACGAGTGCGTAGATATTAAAAACGTGAAATTCCTACCTTTTTTTATAAAATATAACTAGTCGACTTTTTTTTGTGTGAGGTTGTAAACAGCCACATTTGTACGTAATGACTAGTGAAAAAAATAATTTCCTAAATTTTTAGCGCATTTTGCTCTGTTGATCACGCCGAGCTTATTCTGGTAATAATATATAAGATTTTAAATTATGGTCGTCCTACTCGCGAATAAAAAGACAATTTCACGTCACTTGACAATACCACGCAAAAGGTAGCAGTCTATTGACGGTCTGAGACTTTGTGGCATAAATATTCTGTCTTTGACATAATGTGACATTGTAGCATATAGGTAACGTAATGGTAGCGTACAATTATTTATAATTTTTAAAATATTATATTTATATAGAATGTACCCTTAATATTATGACGTAAGTAGCTGTGCTAGAAAAGGCTGCTTATTTTTACTGAAGACTATTGATGTATTTCGTCTGCACGCTCGTTTCTCAAAAGCATCTGATGTTGATAATTAAGGTTCGGTTAACTCTGTTTTGCTAAGGGAATATTTTACAATCGTCACTTAATTCTTAACCTACAGAATTCAATAACATCATTCTGTCAGAACATCATTCGGAGATTGAGAAACAGGCAGGAGAGTGTTCAAAGGCGGGTCGTTACAATAAATTTAACATGGCCGAAATCACTCCATATTTTAAATGCGATAGTGTGAACTGTGATAGAGTGTTTGTTTGTTGGTTTGGCCTCTAATTACGGCAATCAAAACTGATCATGAAATTAAATGTTTTATTTCACGTAGGACAACTCGTGTTACTTATGATATTGGGACTCTATCACTGGTTCTTAAAGAAGATTCTACTGAGAAGAGTTAGAAAAAACACAGCTATTGCTCTCTTTAAGAAAAAATGTAGATAATATATCTACCTATAATAAATACGTAATGTAAGACTGACTTGTGAGCTGCTGAATGTGAAGCTGATTGTTTCCATTCACCTTTGTCATTAAGAAATTCATCAATAGTAAGTAGATGTAACATTAATGCTGTTTTACAGAATCTTTAAATTTATGCAATGGCAAATCTTAGAACTCTTTTGGAGCTATGTAACATGTTGTTAAAGCGTGGCAAGAAACGGTAATAAACTTCTTTATAGTATGTTTAAGGTATGTTTGCTAGCCGAAAAACCCTTGACCTGCTAAGGTGAAGAAACATGTGGGATATTTCGGCCGTTACTATTCCATGTCAGTATAGGTTATATTTACATAGGTAATATTATTGTTATGGTACGGGATCTAGGCCATACCAGTTACCACCCTCATTCGTAGTTTTAATGTATGAACATATTAATATTTATGCTGATTAATATAGCATGCTTTTAAACGATAAACTGTAATGAATGCGCTAATTTAATTAACTGATTATGGACTTAATTTACTAGAGTGTAAATAAATAATTAATAAACCTTTCCATAGATACTTACGCGTGTGTTGTGGATGATATTATTTACTTACATAATTAATTGGAGTAAAGGTTCATCCGTTGATGTGATAAGTAGGTATTAGAGAACTTTCATGGGTTAATGTGATCTTTTAAAAAGATCATCAATATAATATCAATGCATGAGTCTCAATTTTTGAAGTGTTTTTAATTTGATTTCGTTGTTTAACTTTTTTCTTTAATAAAAAACAATATATCAATATTAGTCGAAGCCTCTATTATGTCCCAATGGGGTACCAATGTTTAAATAGTATATTTGAGGTAATTGTATCCCATCCAAATGTCACTTCAGCTTTGCAAGTCAAGTACCATGGTTCTAAGAACTCCTCATTTCTGATTTGATCATAAGGAGATTCTCCAAGTACAGCTCTCCATCGTACGCTGAGTGAAGTCTTAACTTTTTTTTTTATTTTTTTTATTTATAAGGTTCACTAGCGATTTCAAGGAGAGAGTTGGGAGGAAGTCTACTCACTGGCACAGGAGGGTTTTCAGACTGTTATCCATTGGCTAAAGTTAAATATGCTTACACTTAACGCAAGTAAAACCAAACACCTAGCATTTTCTATTTCAAAAAGGACTAATTTATCACCTGGGTCAAACTACATAATCCAAGCACATAACTGTAATGACACTCACTCCGAAACATGCGATTGTCCACAGATTGAACGCGTACAGCATATTAAATATCTAGGAATCATTCTTGATGAACACCTGTCATGGGTTCCACAAATCAACCAATTAGCAGGGCGCGTTAGAAAACTTATATGGGTGTTTAAGAAATTAAGGAATGTACTCAAACCTGACTTACTTCGGACTATCTATTTCGCTCTGTGTCAATCTATATTATCATACTGCACTTCTGTGTGGGGAGGTATTGGTAAAACCCATTTAATTCACCTTGAACGGGCACAGAGGTCAGTTCTCAAAGTCATGTATCATAAACACTATCGTTTTCCGACTCACTTACTATATGCCACTAGTAAAGTACTTACAGTTCGACAGTTGTTCCTCTTATCAATTACCCTCAGGACACATTCTTCGCTGGTATTTGATCCCACATTCCAGGCAAACAAACGCAGAAGCGATATAGTTTTTCCAACCAAATACAAGCCACGAACATCTTTCTTCAAACACCAACATTCATTTCTAGCTTACTTCTTATACAATAAAATCAACAAGCATTTAAATATCTACCCCTTGACTAAATACCGTGCTAAAATAAAAATTTCCACATGGCTACTGCAAATGAATTATGACCAAACCGAAGAGTTATTACCTAAATTATTATGCTAAAACAATCACTTAAAAATTACTCAATAAACAAACACAGTAATTTATATTCTCTTGTCTACACACACTCACGCATACACACACTCACACACATACACACACACACACACACTTATACTTACACAAACACACACACATGCACACACAAGCGCACACACATACACACACACACACACACGCACGCGCACACACACACACACACACACACACACACACACACACACACACACACACGTATACACACTCACGCATTACCCTCTCTTTTGTAACTGTTTATAACTAGCATGTAAGAGGAACATTGTTATTATTAAGTGCATTAAAACTCGGAGGTGGGCGGTGGCATCTGCAGCACAGTTTACACTATTGCAGTGCCACCCTTGCCAACTATTATAAACCATTTTTGTTCCAAATAAAGATTTTTGATTTTTTTTTTTTTTGATTTTTACATATTATGATATAAGTTACATAAAGTTACAGACACATGCCAATACATGTAAAATCATATTATAGCGAACACTGCATGCATATCTCACAAATAATATGGTCAAATAGTTATAACTAAATTTATGAAGTGATACAAAAAAAGGCACAGCAAAAATACTTATAGAAAAAAGAAAACTTATAGAAAAAAATTAAAATTAAAAGTACTTTTTCTACATCTACGAGTACAATAATCAGGCTACTAATACAATAAAAAGGCAACTTCTGTTGGTTTTCGTGAAATAGCTGACACTATTCGAAATACTTATACTTACTACTTTTTCTAAGCACAGGATTTTATACACTAGGGAGTAGGGAGGAGAGCGGAACGCTTCATGTCCAATATAATGCATACTTAACTTTAGAAGCTCGTATTCGCCATAAAAGCTGAGCGTAAGCGTAAAAGAAAACTGGGTACTCTTGTTTGCACAAAAACTTGCATTGGCAACTTAAAAGAAGTACCAAAAACATATCGACGTGTGAGAAACTTTTCTGTAGCGCCTTGGGTATTAAGAAATGTCACTGTTCCGAAACCCGTAACTTTGCGAATAAACTTCCTAAGTAGAACCACACTAACTCCATCTCACTAAAGTGTGAGGAGGCTCCATTCCGGCAAGTCATTAGAGCCTCAGAAGGCTCAGATTTTCCGGGCCAAGCCTGCAAATCCCCGCGTAATTGACTTATTCTTACTAAAGACTCTTTTCTTTGAAACATGTAGTTAATTTTTGTCGTATTTAAACATACTTAAATGCCAATTAATCGAATAAAGGAAAATTATAAATGATTTGGATCTTCTCTTTTTTTTTTTTTTTAAATCTAACGGAAAAATTGATTTGCGTAGGCGGTAAAGTGGCGCACGCGGACGAAGTCGCGGGCATCAGCTAGTTTTTTAATAAATTAATAAATTTAGCCGTTAATATATATTTGATTAAAGTAAGAACGTAAATAAGCGCAACTTAATGCCCGTAAAATTCACTGCTTTATTCATAGTCTGCTTTGGCCATCTTTTGGATTTTTACTAAAAAAATTGAGTCGTCGTCGTCATCGTCGACTGATGGACGTCCACTGCTGAACATAGGTCTCCTGTAGGGTCCTCCACAAGCCACGGTCTTGCGCCGCCTGGATCCAGCGACTCCCTGCGACTCTCTTGATGTCGTCCGTCCAACGTGTGGAGGGGTCTGCCAAAAAAAAATTGAGTAATGTCTCCATAATACTCATTTTTTTAAAGTTATAACAATACCCAACCAAATATAGAGTTGACCAGTATCAACACTGGTCAACTTTGGTAAATTATTACTATCGAAGATTATAATACCTTCATAATTATTTGAGCCGAAATTTTTCAAATAATCAAATCTTATATAGGGTTTAAATGCTGAAGTACAACATGATGCGTTGGTAGTTGCTGTGTGAAGTGCAGCTGTGAAAGTCCCACTCTTCAATATAAAGTTAGCAGAGGCCATGCAGAGGCCAAACTTTTTCGATATTCCCACTGAGTAGGGAACTATTAATTAATTAATTATCAATGGATTTTCCTATCGAGAGCTCTTTAGAGATGAGCTATATCGATATTATTAAATAAATAATAAAATAAATAAATCATTTATTGTCCAGAAAAAATATAACACATTTATATAGGTTTAGCGTCTGATGCCTACGATAAGTTTAAAACTCGTGTTATAGGCACCAGTGCTTTCCCCTTACAGTCTTCTAATACTATACCAGACAACAAAAGAAATAAAATACATTCATGTGCATGCAAGTTATACAATATAGCGATTAGTTATTAACAAATGTAGATGAGTGTGTGTGTTTGGATGTATGTGTGTGAGTGTGTGTGTGTGTGTGTGTGAGAATGCGTGTTGTGTGCGTGTGAATGTGTGTGTGTGCGTGTATGTATATGTTTGGTTGTGTTTGGTTGTGTTTACTATAAGTGTATTTTATCTTTATGTGAACTACTTTAAGATAACCAGTAAGTTTTCTGTGCTATCATACGTGAGTTCCTGTAACCACTTTTGTACAATAGATTTACATTTATGGGAATTCAAATTAGAAATATTCAATCTATTATTAATAATATTATACAAGAAGCCGCCAAGAAAACAGTAGAATTTTTGAGAGAAACGGGTATTGAAATGAGGAATAACGCATATTTTATCTTTCCTTCTTTTCTTTTGTAGCTCTTCCAGTACAGACATATCCACATGTTTATGTTGTTTTAAAATTATACTCATTATAAATAGTTGCCTGACAGTAAGCACTTCTGCTTCTTTGTACAAAACTGTGGTCGAGAATCTGAAGGGAAGAAATGCGCTAACTTTAAGTATAGCTCTTTGAGCTCTTTCTAAAAGTAACAAACGTGATTTTGAAGTACCACCCCAAGAATCTATGCAGTATGTCAATAATGATTGGCATAGAGCATAGTAAACAATTTTCATTAATTTTTTGTCCGCTATATGGCGAATATTTTTGAATATAGCTATTAATTTACGAATCCTATTGGTTAAAGTCGTTACATGCGGTTCAAAAGACAACTGATTATCAATGATGATCCCAAGGTATTTTATATTATCAGCTCTAATCAAAGGAGGACATTTACACGGGGTGATGTTAGCAGAGGAAAGGCAATTATTAGTGTGGGCTTTAATAAAATAATTATCCCGTGACGGTTGTGAGGAACGTAAAATAGAGAAAGTAAGGTATTTTGTTTTATCAGCGTTACATGTAAGAAGATTATTTCTTAGCCATGATAAGACCGTGTCGAAACCTATTTGAGCGAAGTGAAATGCGCTTTCCCAAGTTTTGCCCCAGAAAAGGAGAGTAGTATCGTCCGCAAAGGCTACAACCTTCCCATTTGCCAGATTAATATTACACAACTGATTTATGTAAACCAAAAAGAGGGTGGGGCCTAATATGCTTCCCTGGGGAACACCATAGGTAACAGGAAGAGAGCTGCTAGTAAAATGGTCGATTTTGACACATTGGGTTCTACCCGTTAGGTAATCCTTAAATAAATTTAATTGCAATCCACGAACACCCAGTTGCTCTAATTTAGTTAAAAGCAGAGGAATGGAAACGGTATCAAAGGCTTTAGCCAAATCAAGAAATATAGCTATGCACTTCATACCCGAGTCTAGATTCTGAACAATACCATTTGTAAGTTCCGAGACTGCATCAGCCGTAGACCTTGACTTACGAAACCCATATTGGTTAGGAGAGAGTAAATTGTTACCTTCGAGATAACCAATAAGTCTATTGTTAATAATCCGTTCCAATATTTTAGAAAATGTCGGCAGAATAGATATGGGTCTGTAATTACTGACTAATTTTCGATCACCATTTTTGTGTACGGGTGTAATTACAGAGTCTTTAAATTTATTTGGAAACTGACCGTGTCTAATCGCTAGGTTACAAATGTGAACTAATAATCCTGCAAAAATTTCTTTATTTTGTTTAACCACTACTGCCGGTATGTTGTCAATTCCCGCCGCACTTGTTGCTTTAAGTGAATTAATGAGGGTCGAAACTTCAACTAAATCAGTTTCCAATAGGACAAATGAATAGGAGGGAGTATTAGAACTAAATTGATTACGTAGTGCGTTATTTTCTAAATTTAGCTCGGATTTAACTTTATCCACTAGGGTTTTACCGATATTTATAAAATATTCATTTACGTTTGAGATGGCTTTAGTTGGACAGTTTTCAATGGTAAGTAAATCACGTGAATCTTGATTTTTAGGTTTAAGATTTGTTATTGAAATAATAACTTCCCACGTTTTTTTGATGCCAGACCTTCCTGCTCTTTCAAGCTCACTCTTCTCATATTCCCTTTTCAATTTTCTTAATAAGTTTGTGCAAAAATTTCTATATCTTGTGTAAATAAGTCTTAATGATTCATTCTCAGGATTTTTCTTCGTATTCTTATGTAAACGATCCCTATGTCTCAGGCATCTTAGTAGACCTGTAGTAACCCAAGGTTTACGTGGTGCTTGTCGCTTGGATGCTACACGTTGAATAGTATTTTTTTCTATAATTTTTGAGACCGTATCTATTAGTTGATCAGAAGCAATATTACAGTTTTGCATCTCTAGTATAGGTTGAAAGTCATAATTAAGTAAATCGTCCTTTATATCAGAGTAGTTAAGTTTTTTAATTAAGTGTCTATCTCTAGTCACATGGTTAGTTTTGTATTCCAATGAGATCATAACAGTATCGTGGTCAGTAAGACTATTAGATATCACGAGTGTAGTATAAGCCACAGTAGATTTACCTAAAATATGGTCAAGACAGTTATTATTCCTTGTGGGTAGTAAGTGAGTTGGCAAAAGACCGTAAGATGCAGTTAAGTTCAAATAACTGGGGGAGTTAGAGTCTGAGTTATATAATTTTATGTCAATGTTAATATCTCCTATAATAAAGACATTTTTATTCTTATCCAATGTATTAAGTAAATTATCTAGGGAATCTAAGAAGCTATCCGTATTTCTAAAGGAAGGCGGTCTGTAAATCGATACTAGTACTATGCTACATATGGTAGTAACCAAGCAATTTGCGTCTAGAAAATAGGGTTCATAAGTGTCTGCATTAAATTTATTTTTAATATATAAGACAATACCATCATTTTGGTTGTAGCATTTTTTAGACGACACTGAAAAATAATTATCAATTTTAGGCAGCATAAAGCAGTTGGACAACCAACACTCTGTAAGTACAATAATATCAGGTTTAATATTAATTCGTTCAAGGAGTATTAAAAATTCAGTAAAGTTATGTTGTATGCTTCGTATATTTTGGGTCATAATTTTAAAACTTCTTTCATGTTTAACTAAATAAGAGCTGCAGATTTCAGGTTCACAAATAAATGAATTTTGAGAGTTTATGCTGTCTAAAATTTCAATATTCTCAATATTCATCTCATTTCAATATTCTATTGTATGTATACTCCATGAAAAAGCAATGATATTAAGTAAAAATTATTATCGAGTAGTCCCTTTAGATAATAATATACTTGGCAATATTAGGTACGTTCAGCGTACTAGCGGAGAGGCATGGAGGAGAAAAATATTGTTTTGCCAATTCAAATCTTTAAATTTGTTGTTATATCGATTGCCGATATTTATTATTACGGTTGTTATAAGTTATAACTGAAGCAATCGATATTTATTATTACGGTTGTAATAACTGAATGAAATGGCTGGAGCACATTTTGGGAGTGCAAATAATATTGTTAAAGTCCTTAAATGCATGAAATTAAGGAATTAATTTTACGGGCTTACTTGGGGCAAATTTCAAAGACCGCGTCGCGCCAATGTCCCGTCTAAATGTAGAAATAGTAATAGAGAACGCGTAGTAGATTATAGTAAGGTTCTAACATTGATTCCCTAAAATTACAATCATTCTTCCTAACATCGAAAGGAATTGTAAATGTCTACGTCACAAATTACAGCTACAAGATACAATAATTAAATATCTAGTGGTGGGTTCCCAAAATACTAGGCTATAGTAATAGTATAAAAATACTTACCAATTAATGTACCTATTAAGTTTATTTTCAAAATATCAAAAACAGCAATTTCGGCAGATAATTTTATAAATTACCGTACATAAACAAGCACTCTACCAAGTGATCAAGACAAATTATTCTGTTTGTCATTACCAACGAATTCTGAAACGTCATTTAAAGCTAGATTGGCTTCGTCGGGAAATCTGATCGTAATGATTTGGAGGGCCTCCTCTCCAGCCTTTGAGAAAATGTTGCCGCTCATTTGTTATTTATTTCGATTTCGTGATACAAAAATAGACTCTCACATTTTGGGGTCTAATTTATTTTATAGGTTGACGTACATCATATGTGGCGCAGTTGGTGAGATTGGGAATTCTGTCTTGGGGTGTCTCCACTGAAACTGCTTCGTGTTTCATATCTTTGCCTACAGTTGTGTTTTTTTTTTCACTAACAACATCTTCTCTAACCATCATGTTTGATTGCACTAAAGCCAAAGTCTATTTTCTTAAAAAACGACTTTCGAGAGTTAATACTTCCGCATCGCCTATCCTAGCCACTCTACCGGCAAAATCGTGCCCTGCCCATGTAAATTATCATGTTTAAATCGTTTGATGATGGATTAATTAAAAAAGTGCATTTTTATTTATGCCAGTTTTTTAATTCTCAATTTTTAAAGGATCTTTAAATCTCTGAGATTAAGCTAGGCCCATAATACCCTTATAAACTTAATAAGTATCTTTGTTAAATCAAATAAAATAATACTTACATAAAAAAGCTTTAGAAATTTGATTGAGACTTTCTGCGACATAGGTGATTTTTACCGTATATTATTATGTCAGTGTTGTTTTTATGGCCTATCTATCGATTCTTATACTTCGGGACCTTGATTAGACTGATGAAGCAAGTAAGATTAACATCAGATATTACTGATAATAACAGGGGCGACCGTCCGTGACAATGCAATTACTTAGTTCCGCTATAGTAAGTCAACCGTTAAATTATCGATTAAAGCCTAGTCATCATGCAAAACTAGTTCTTGCCTGCAAAATTACCAGTAATCGATTTCTACGCTTCTTTGTCAGAGTTCACGCTAAATGAAATTCAAAACATTTTTTAAAATAAATTATTTATTTTTCTAAGAAAGATTAAGCTAAAACACCAAGGCGTAATTTTCATTTCTTCGCCGGGTTTGATCGAGTGTTCTCGCAGAACTTCCCACAATCACAAGTCTGTATTACGTCACAACTTGAATTGCTTGTGGGGTAAAAAATTGGGTCAGGCCCGGACGCGACAGTTTTGCTCGTCATCAGAGCTTCTCTAGCGCTGCGCAAACTTTGACCTTGATTAATAATTGCAACTGGAAAACTGATGGATTTCTTGATTATTTATAAAATGTATACTTCTATACTATCTTCTCTTTAATATATATAAATCTCGTGTC
Source organism: Erebia ligea (assembly GCA_917051295.2). NCBI lineage: Eukaryota > Metazoa > Arthropoda > Insecta > Lepidoptera > Nymphalidae > Erebia > Erebia ligea. Next base: position 13,298,235 of record OU785228.1, read on the forward strand.
ACAATGTTTGTCCTCAATGGACTTCTAAACCACTTAACCGATTATAATAAAATTCGCACACCATGTGCAGTTCGATCTAACTTGAGAGATAGGAACCGAAAAACCTCAATCCACGCGGACGAAGTCGCGGGAATCAGCTAGTAATATTATAAATGTAAACGCGCGTTTGCGCCAGAACGGCTGAACGGATCTGGATGAAATTTGGCACGGAGATAGATTATAGTTTGGAATAACACATACGCTACTCTTTATCCCGGAAAATTAAAGAGTTCCCGCAGAAACCAAAAAACCTCAATCCACGCGGACGAAGTCGTGGGCATCAGCTAGTAATTAATATAGTTTACTGTTTGCCTACTCGTTATCAGTCTTCAATAAATAAAAACGAACGAATATAAACGAATTAAAATAGAACGAGACTGACTTTAAAACGGTTAAAAGAATTCAGTCGAGATCTTTTGATGCCCTCTCTGGCTCAGCGATGAGTGCTGTGATCTGATAAGCAGAATCCGTCCCGAATTCGAATTCCGATCCTAGGCAGGGTCAATTTGGGAATTAATAATTCCAAAATTGTCTCTGGTTTGAATTGGTGGGAGGTTTCGGCAGTGGCTAGTTACGACAACGACGTGCCGCCAGGTGACATGACACCAGGTAAGATCGTAGTCAAGGGCTAACTTTTAGTGGAATAAAAAAAAAGACCAGCACTCACGCAGGGTCAGTGTGACAGTACTTTTTCACGGCTTTTGCCCTGACAAAGCGTAAAAAGCGCTAAAAAAGGTTGACAAAGAGTTGATTTGCTACTGGTGTTAAAATTTGACAGTGTTTTATTTGTCATGTAGGAACTCTGGCCTGGATCGAAATTGGGCCAAAAACAGTGCTATTGTGGAAGCGAGAATTTCTCTCCAAAATATCCCCTAAAACGAAAACTATGGGCAGCCAAGCAGCGAGCGAAGTTTATGGAAATCGGAATCGTAGACAAACTTTTTATCGAGAATATTTACTATTGAACTTTCCGTAGGAAACAAACAATGTAAAATACAGCTCCTACTGAAGTGAATGGAAGCTTTATTGTTAGCGTTGGTAATAAAGAGGCTTAATAGTCTGAAGATACTAAACATTTGTTCAGCTTGATGTGCTCTAATGAAACGATTGAAGCATTTGTTTAATAATGTACCTACATGAATTTCAGGTTCAATTATTTTTAACATTTTTAATATTTACACATCACTGTAACTAAGAAATGAAACTATGGTTCCTACTAAATCATAATTATCGATATTTATACTTCTTGATTACTATTAAAAATTATAAAAGTACGTGTGTCTCTCTGTATGTTACGGTTTCACGTCTCAACTTCTGAACCGTCTTAATGAAATTTGGCTTGCTGGGCCCAGAACCTCAAAACCAAGCATACACACATAGTGTGTGTTTGTTTGGGTGTAGGTATAATATGTTTCGCTGTTTTACTATAAACTTATCTAAACATTATTCAAGTTTCCACATTTTCATTCCTCAAATCCATAATACGGTTTGGCAATGAAACTCATCTAGTATTCATTCATACCTGAAGGTGCTGAAGCACATACGATTTTTTCTTCCGTTTGTTCTCTGGGCGCAGTTATTCAAACGATTCCTGTTATAAAGCCGAGTTTTCAGATGGATCCAAATTCCAAATGTATACGGCGACCTAAATATTTGCATTTAACCAACCCTTTTCCTTTGCAGTCAGAAATGTCCGTCTCACATTGTTTGTAGATTTTCCTGCCTTTTATAAAATTACTAGCTGATGCCCGCGACTCCGTCCACGTGGTTAAGTTTTTTTATTCCCGCGGGAACTCCTTCATTTTCCGGGATAAAAAGTAGCCTATGCTACTCTCCAGGTCCTCAACTATAACCATGCCTAAAATCACGTCAATCCGTTGCTCCGTTGCGGCGTGATTGAAGGAACAAACCAACAAACAAACACACTTTCGCATTTATAATTGACCGAGCGAAGCGAAGGTCTCTGAGTCTACTTGAGTGAATTGGCACTTGTCCGTCCGTCCGTCCGTCCTTCCGTCCGTCCGTCCTTCCGTCCGTCCGTCCGTCCGTCTGTCCGAGCCTAATAACTTCTGAATTACTGAACGTAATTATTTCAAATTTAAATATAATATGTAAACCGATGTCAATAGATGGCGCTCTGTACAAGTTTATGGATACCGCGAGGTCTCAGTTCGGGGCGAACCACTAGTATTAGTATGACTCAATAAAATCTATGAAAAAACTATGATAAAATACGTGCTTGACAGTAGATCTCGCTCATTAGCGGCGCGCAGGTATCATTTAATACTATAGAAACTCATAAAAACGTGGTCTAAGTTTCAGCTACGCTGACGTCAGTCCCATCGGCAAGAAACGAGCGGACATCTTTAAAGTAGCCGGCTGTCGATGATTTTTTTTTACATTTTTTTTATCTACTATAAGTTAGCCCTTGACTGCGATCTCACCTGATGGTAAGTGATGATGCAGTCTAAGATGGCAGCGGGCTAAAATGTTAGGGTCATGGCAGTTATATGAAACCCCTAACCCCTATTCGGTTTCTTCACGGCATCGTACCGGAACACTAAATCGCTTGGCGGCACGGCTTTGCCGGTAGGGTGGTAACTAGCCACGGCCGAAGCCTCCCACCAGGGCAGAACAGGGAAAAATCAGAAATTATAAATTTCCAAACCCTGCCGGGGATCAAACCCGGGACCTCCGCACGTTAAGGCAACAGCGCTTAACACTGCGCCACGGAGGTCGTCAAAACAAAACACATCTTTACAGTGTCCGGCTGTCGAATATATAACATTATGACAATATTAAAGTTTCAATTAATAATCAGCTACGCGACCGAGATCAACAAAGGAATGTTATTTTAGGGAAATACATAGCCACCACTATCTCTGAGACTACTCCAAAATCTAAACAATTAGATAGGTATCATTAATTTTAACAATTAGTACCAGCAATTCACTTGTAGCACTAATATGTTCTCTAGGCACTCATCTGAGCATAATTTAATATCCTCTCTAAGAGGCTCAATAAAATGCTTTATGCATCCAGCGAGACGGAATTATAGTCTGAGAATTTCCACCCCTTAACTGTTTCATTTCATTAACGGGATTGTTCAATTACGTTAGTATAGCCTATTGTCCTTCGTTTTATTTTTCTCTTTTTCTTAGCTTAACTATTTTTTTATAGACTAGCAATAATAAAATTATACTCGCTAATAATTCGTCTACATTTACTCATTGAAACGCGTGCTACGGCCCAAGTACAGTTATTGCAACGTTACTATCTTCCGATTTCTGTAAAGATGTGTTTGTGAATTTGTAATTTACAAATTGTATTTCCTAGTGAATTGATATAGGAATAGAAAATATGAGTAACTAGCGGATGCTCGCGACTTCGTTCGCGTGGTATAAGTTTTTCAATTCCCACAGGTACTCCTTAATTTTCCGGGATAAAAATAGCTTGTGTCACCGGGTCCTCAACTATACCCATGCAAAAAATATCGTTGATCCGTTGCTCTATTGCGGTGTGATTGAAGGACAAACTCTCTATTAAACGGCCTTGTGGATCGAATTTTCAAAAATGGTGAAACACGTACTTCTTCATATTTAACCGAAAGATCAAATACCAAGTTTCATGGCTATAACTTGAGAAATAAAGGACTTTCATACAAACTTTCAACCCCTATTTTACCCCTTTGGGGGAGGAATTTTGAAAAACTGTGATCACGTACTTCTTTATTTTTTACCGAAAACCGAAATACCAAGTTTCGTTGATATAACTTGAGAATGTCTTGAGAAATGAAGGACTTTTACACAAACTTACATCCCCTATTTCACCCCTTCGGGGGTAGAATTTTCAAAAACTGTGAAACACGTATTTATTCATTTTCAACCGGTAGCTCGTATATCAAGTTTCATTGATATAACTTGAGAAATGACGGACTTTCATACAAACTTTCACCCCCTATTTCACCCCTTTAGGGGTGGAATTTTGAAAAATCCTTCCTTACTGAGCGCCTACGTCACAAAAGGAACCTACTGTCAAAATTTCAGGTTTTTAACCAGAGTGGTTTAGGCTGTGCGTTGATTAGCTAACGATTTTATATATATATATAGAAGATAGATAGATAGATAGATAGATAGATAGATAGATAGAAAGATAGATAGATAGATAGATAGATAGATAGATTGATATCAGCGTGGTAGGCCGAAGCGACTATAGCGCGATGAATATGAGACTTGAGAGTAGTAGAGTAATTGCCAGGCGGTCTCTGTCTATTCGTGGCTTATTTTTGTCGTACGAAATGACAGATGAACAATTTTCAGTCTTATATATATCAAGCACTATCTCTGGATAAGGTACGACAGCTGTTTATAAATGAGTTGTGGCAGCGGTGGCATAATATTATCACCCTCAAGATGGATATTTCATTGATAATGTGGGAAGTTCCCAGATTCTGAAGCATTTCGAAAAATGGTATCCTAAATAAAATATTTTATTTGTCCAAGAAATATATTACTGGATCTTCAAGAATTTCATTGAGAATATTGCAGGTTTAAAGTAAAATTGATAAGAAGTATCTTATAAAACTTAAGTTCACTCTTTCGGAATCAGTTTAGTGAAACTGCTGATAAGATCTGAAATGCATTCGGAGCGGAAATTTTTAGGGAAATTCAAAAAATCCACCCCGGTATTTCAACATTTACGAAGGCTAGGTCTTAGGCTAGTGAGGTAATAAAATCGTTCAATGGAAAATGTTCGTTCGGGCATCGCTTTGAAACTGCGATACGAAGTTGATCAGTTCACATGGCGCTGTGAAGGCTTGCATCCTGACGTAATTGACATTCTATGAATGCATACGGAGCGCTTCCTCGATCCTAATACGTTGCGATAGGATAGGGAATCTCCTTCCGTCATTCTCTCTCGTCTTATGCGTTACTAACTTGTGCGTAATTGATAAATGTTACTTTAAAGCAAAAAGATTAAGCATTGCGAACCTGCAGACCGTTAAATTATTTTAAGCCTAAGTTAATATATGAATAATACTTATATAAATATTTTGACTTGTCCTGTCTCTAGTGTTTGTAAAAAGTAGCTTTGATGACGATACAATGACTGTAGCCGCCACACCACACAATTATTCAAATCTGCATATATACAAGCACACACACATAGCATATATACTAATACACATGAGCATGATATTTCTATTACTCGAAAAATTCTTGAGTAGGTAATGTAATCGTTTAATATAATAAAATAAAATGAAATCAAGTCGTCTAGCCTGTCTTTAAATTTAATACAAGATCGCGACTCATGAATAAATGACTTGGAAAACGTTCAGCCGACTCACTTTCAGAGGATCGTTTGCTATCAACAAAATTATACGACTCGGTACTCGCGCAACCCGTTGAGGCTAATGAGCTTTGTCATTTCCATTTCGCATCAAAATCGACATGAAGTGCGAAGGTTTCGCGGTGCGTTTCGGAGTATCTCTTGATTAATCCGATTAAAAATTAATGTAAGCGCGGCAGTGTGATGAACGATCTACTCAGGCTTGACAGTGAAGTGCCATAGCTCAGTAGCGCGGCATGTCGCGCACTGAAGTCGCCCGAGCTTTTTACGAGGTCCGACCGCACGCGTTATATGATGCGGCAAAAAAAGGTCAGTCTCAAAATGGATCTATAATATCACAACGCTTTTATTTAAGAAGTTGGCCTTCGTAACGTCTTACAAAAGGTTTTTTTATGCTGTACTAGGATATTTCCAGCAATGAGATATTTTTTATCTCCTTAAAATGCAAGCAGTGCGCCAAAGCCCGATCCTACCGCTGTATACCACTCTAAAATTTTTGTGCGGCCGCCGCGCGGTGATCAATAAAGGCGAGTGCGAGATTTGAAGTTTGAGAAGTGAGTAAGGCCAGACGTTTCTGCTGAATTGGTGTATTTACATACGGCGACATTAGTAACTAAAAGCGCTGGAATTTCGATACATTTAAAGTTTATCTAGTTTGGCTCCTAAGGTAGACTTTGAGCTATGCGACCAGTGCGCGCGAGATTTAAGGGTCGCTGAGTCTGCAAACCGGGTGAGGGGTGCAAGTTTTTGATACCAATACACCGACTGAGATATCTATGAAGACATACATACACATCCTAATCAAGAGCGTGCGCTAAACAGCAAAGTTACTAAAATAACGAGGTTGCTGCTTATGCCGCTGCCGGGCCGCAGTGTCGCGCGTTAGGTTGCTTACCCATTGTCCTGGGTGAGTGACAGACGCGATAGAGAATGACAAACTAGTCTACGCGAAAATTGTCTACTGTCACATATCTGTCGCGTTGCGTCGTATCGAGTCGCGGTCCGCGTTTATCGCTCACGTAGGACAACGGGTTATAAACAATGTGACAGTATTGCCTCCCAAGTGACGCGCGTCACTATTGCACGGTCGCGTACCACAAAGCCTACCTTTAAATTTCGCAATGCCGTTTACAGCGCTTTCGGTGTACATTCGCGAAACGCGCGTTCACTGCGCCAGATAATGTTGTCACGTGTTTAAATTAACGTGTTTATATTCTCTCTACCACTGCTTTTCCTGTTTCATGTTTGCTTGCAACTTCAAGTAAGTATTCCTTCAGTAACGCTGAAATTGTTTGAATATACAAAATCTATAGAACGCGAACAATACGATCGTGTTGGTCTTTGCTACAAGTGTATCTAATGCCCATTTTCACCAACAATTTTTTATTTTTTTATTGTGCTATATATAGATAGGTTTGCGGTTGACAATAATCATACTTAGTGCAAAGCAATGATGAGGTCTAGGTTGGAACGCGCTTGCCTTGAAGTTGCCTATTCATTCTTGCCTTGAAGGTACCTAGGTTATACGTGGCAGGAAACACGTCAAACGAACAATGCTTTAATTCTAGGAAAGACCTGAGTCCATTTATGGGTCCAGTTATTGTATGTGAAAATTGTCATCTATCGATCTTATAGGTTCCCTAAAATTTAGGCATTGTTGGTGAAAATGGGCAAAAGTCAAGTTTCTAGCTAATTATTCAAATTTAGTTCATATACCTTTACATTTCTCAAATGGATTTAACCTGAAGTGCAAGTGTGTAAGAAATTGTAATTACAGTTACGTGTCAACCATATTACGAACTCCATAAACTCAGTAAGTAGGTACGTTTTAAGCCCGCAGCTGAATATGATTTTCTTCTAATTCCCTAATCGTATATATTTTACCCTAAAAGTATCATAACGTTTTAAGTAACCAAAATTACACAAGATTATAATATCCAAAGCATATATATATCTTTTATAATGCAAATATCTTGTCTGCCCGTATTACATTAAGATATACAAAGAGTCAAAGGCACGCCATTATCGTTATTAATAAATAGATTGAATGGAGGATGCTCAAAAATGGAGGCACGAAGTCATCCTTTGTACGCGTTGAACAGTACAAGACAATGAAAGCGACTGGACTTGAGGAAAATCCGGAAATTTTCAAAGAACTTCCGCGGTTTGATACTTTCGTGGTTCACATTTTCTTCAGTCATAGTCATAGTCTAGAGGCATGCTCTTTCATCCAATCCAATTAATAATGGTGTTCTGTTTTGGAGTTGCCAGAACGGAACTCTTTCGGCATAATTTGGGTGCGCCCGCCCGGCTGTTACACGCGACTTTCAGCGAAAGCAAAATCAGAAAGCGATTAGCTTGATTACAAACAAGTTTGCATGATAAATTCGATTTAGTTTATTTTTGTAGCTCAAGTAAGCGCCCGTGGCTTCACTCCCGCAGAAATTTCGTAAAATCCGGCCTCAGGTATTTGTGCATAGGTCTACATTATAAAGGGAACTGTGCAAAATACCAGCTTTCTTCGTCAAAGGGCTGGGTGTTGATGAGGCAGATGAGACTTTCCTCTTTGTATGAGACTTTAGCTTTATCGTTTTCACTATTTAACTAAGTATTTTAACGTATATAGGTTAGCGTTACACTGCAAGCATACCATATAACATGTAGGGAGATGCATATATTCAAGCTTTATTTAATTTGCTAGGAGAAACTTAACATTACTTATCGCGGTTCCAAGACATTTCTGAAGAAACACCGTAGTTTATTATAATCCGCAGTAAAATATTATATACTATTGTGTTGTGTAGTGCAATCCGAGTCATGCACTGAGCACAAATGCTTCACAAATTTACATATTATTATTCAGGGAAAGCACGACCTAGCTATTTAACTCAAGTTCTGCTTTAAGAGTACGTAAATACTACAATCTAATGCTATTGTCTTTTCACTAGGTATGGGATTTCCCGGGGTCATCAACTTCTAATGTGATATTTTTTTACATAGATGAGATCATTAAACTTAGGCTAAGAGCTTTTTGACAAAAGTATTTATTACTCTGAGTTATGTCTGAGTAAACTAAAATCATTCGCTATAGATACTCGTAGATCGTTGTTGTCTCAGATCTTTATATTGTAACTAGATGATGCCCGCGACTTCGTCCGCGTGGACTAAGTTTTTTCGATTCCTGCGGGAACTCCTTAATTTTCCGGGATAAAAAGTAGCCTATGTCCTTCCCCGGGATATAACCTACAGCAAAATCGGTTGAAAAGATGGGCCGGGAAAGCGTAGCAGACAGACAGATACACATTTAGACATTTTCGCATTTATAATATTATATAGTAATATATAGTAAATATAGTAATATAGTATAAATATAGTTGACCAAGCGAAGCGAAGGTCTCTGAGTCTACTTGGGTGAATTGGCACTTGTCCGTCCGTCCGTCCGTCCGTCTGTCAGAGCCTTATAACTTCTGAATTGCTAAACGTAATTACTTCAAATTTAAATATAATATGTAAACCAATGGCCTCCCGCCGAATATGGCTTAAAAAGTTATAAAAATCTTTATTTCAGGGGGGCTCTCATAGAAGCGAATGCGAAGTAAAATATTTTTTATAGCGTTACATAGGGTTGCGGTATATCATTTTAAAGATAATTAGGAATTGAGTCCAAAAATATATTTTTTTTAATTTTTCCCCTAAAATTTACGAAATGGGGGGCTTTCAAAGTGGCGATTTTCTAACGTCCAAAGTTGACCTCAGAACTCTCAATTTTCTGAACTCTCAAGCCTGAAACTTGATCAATTATTTGAATTATATCCTGTACTTGAACAACAAATACTAAAATTAGATAAATATTATAATGAAACGAAATTATTTAAGATTTAATGATGATGATATTTTTAACAGAACTTCACAATGATGTCAATAGATGGCGTTCTGTGATACCGCGAGGTCTCAGTTCGGGGCGAACCACTAGTATGGATTTGATTTTGCTGAGGTAGAGTTGAAGCGAGACAGAATTACGTGTCTGCATACTCGTAACTCTCAAGGTTATCCTCAGAAGACCAACTGAGATATATTCTATACTAGTGGGCCTGGCAGACCTGCACTGAACCTAGAACCAGATTGCAGCGCCACCTACCGAGTGTGTGTGAGTGAGTGGCTTCCACCACCTACCGGGGCCAGTTGTGAATTTAAACCAAATTCACTCGATCACAAGAAATTACATCAGAATCAGTTTAGCCGTTTTGAAGTGATGCGAGAACATACATTTCGGCAATTGATTTTTATTTTTAGATCGATTAGAAAGAAAGATCTAGCCTAGACCGCCCGTAGCTTGACGGCTACGTTAACTATACAGCTACGACGTTACAATAGCAATCATCTCTGATGCCGAAAGTACGAAATCGCTCTCGCTATTAACTTTAATGCAGTCGATCCCAATAATTAAGATTATTATCTTAAAATGTGATAATTCCAACTTCTGTGCTAGGTCCCAGGCTACACAGGGAAAATGCAAGGGCGTGGAGGTGGTAAAGAGGAAAAAAGCATATTTGTGTACAGCCCTTAAATAGCGTGTCCCACTTCGTGACTGGAATGTTTACCAAAGTTAGCTGCTCAGTTATTACGACGTAACCTAAATACTTTTTAAAAAGAATTTCGTGTAGAAATTTACTGAGGCTTAGCTATTGAGCAGAGTTTCAATCTCTAAAAATATTTGCACTTTTATGAAACTGGACTAAAATCGTTATAAAATAACTTTGACTATAGGTATATCTTATCGCAACGTTATTTTTATTGAGCTAAATTAAATGACTTTAGCTGGAATCATAATAAGGTAATTTATTTATAATCCATTGTTTGCAAAACGATGGGTTATTTCTGATTGAATTGAATAATTTAATTTTATTCTAACTACGATTTTATTAACAGACTAGATGATGCCCGCGACTTCGTCCGCGTGGACTAAGGTTTTTTTTTATTCCCGCGGGAACTCCTTAATTTTCCGGGATAAAAAGTAGCCTATGTCCTTCCTTCTTTCCGTCCTTCCTTCCGGGATATAACCTACCTCTATACCAAATTTCAGCAAAATCGGTTGAAAAGATGGGCCGGGAAAGCGTAGCACTAGACAGACAGACAGACACACTTTCGCATTTATAATATTAGTTTATAAGTTTATATTTATAATATTAGTATGGATTTTAGTGATAAATAACATCAGAACCTGAACCCTGGTTAACTTATATCTGTACCTAATAATGATATCGCTACGTCAAAGTTACGTTATATACCTATGTACCTATCTTGTTTAGAGCGAAATCAATTGAGTTGTAATTATAAACTATTCAGATCCGCATAATATACATATTATGATTATAAGTTACATAAAGTTACAGACACATGCCGATACATGTAAAATCATATTAAAGCGAACACTACATGCCTCACAAATAACATGGTCAAATATAACTAAATTTATAAAGTGACACAATATGACATTGTAAATACCAATTTAGTAGTTTAACCGAAATAGTTAAAGTTTAGTAGTTAGTTAACAAAAACGGCTTTAAAAATTTAATACTGTAACGACCTACTTTTAAAAATGCTTTTTCTATTGCAAGAATCAGTGTATAAAAAATGGCCAATACATCACTAATCTCTACACTCGGAAACACAAATTGAATCAAAACGAAATCAAAACAGAGAACGTTAATTGAAAATCAGAATTTACGAGAGTTTTTCGGTCAACTCGTTAACTTGTACGGTGAAAATCCTATTTTAAAAATAAAAAAAGCAACGATACATTTATCGGCTTTGGCGAATCTTTTTTTTCGAGCGCCTGTGGACTTCCGCTGTGAAGTCTAGGATGATATTGCTGCAAAGCCAATTTCATGACGGAAAGTAAAATGGGAGAATCCGATATTTGCTTCAAATTTGTTTTTATTCGCTTTCAGTGATAATTATTAGGTACAGTAGGTTTCAGTTTAAAAGGCGTATGGATACTTGAGACAGATAAAAAAAAATTGATGCCGGTAACGACTATCGTTCTCTTCATCATTTAAAACATGCCAAGTTACTAACCACAGGTCCCTCTCAGAATGAGAAAGGTTAGGGCCACAGTCCACTACGCTGGCCAAGTGAAGGTTGGCAGCTTCACTCACTTTTGAGAATAATGGAAAATTACGAGGTCAAGGATGAAGTTTTCCTCCCGAAGAATTTCTTCACCGTTAAAGCAAGCGATTTTCAATTGCATAAAAGTTCGAAAATTTACAGGTGAATAGGGAGCCAAATACCACTAGGATTAGGTATTATAGTGGTGCGTTTCCACCAGAGATGTGCTACGTTGCTAAATTACGGATGTGTGTCAAACCTATCAATAGGCGCGCTTGATTTTCATAGCTTAGTAGATCACTAGACTAGAATAAATAGTTTTTCTTTATTTCTTTTCTTTCTAGATGTTAGATCAAGCGTTTCTAGGTTTGATACACATCCGTAGCTTAGCAACGTAGCACATCTCTATTCTCTGGTGAAAATGCACCCTTACCCTAAGAAAAGTCCATTTGTTTTTAACGGAAAAGGGACGCGACCACCATGAATGAGTGAATGATTTATTTGTTAGAATATGTGTTAAAATAATGATAACAGTATAAAAACCGCAGCATATCCAGTCAGGAAACCCTGACGTACAAAAGTGTTGTTAAATATTTAAATAACATACTAGGTAGTTCAAGTATTTAAAAAACATACTCTTACAATAATTTCCATTTAAATTTGGAATACTACGGAGAGAGCAATGTTAAAATCAAGCAGGCAAATTGGCTTCACACTTGACAAGTCATCAAGCTACTCGCGCGCTCTCATGAATCTAATGAAGCATAGTAGGAAATTAACAAGATTAAGCACTTTTCACTGAGCACAGTTTGCATGCTAACGAGACGGGTTCGTTGAAGAAGCGTTAATAAAATAACAAATGATACAAAAACGCACTGAATTGAAAACTTCAGCTTTTTTCAAAATATTTTATGTATTTAGAAAAAAGAAAAAGTGAAAGGAAAAGGTTACTGACTGATCTACTCGTATCAACGCATAGCTCAAATCACTGGAAGAATCGGGCTGAAATTTGGCCTACATATAGCTATTATTATGTAGACATCCGCTAAGAAACGATTTTTGAAAATTCAACCCCCGAGGGGGTAAAATAGGGGTTTGAAATTTGTGTAGTCCACGCGGACGAAGTCGCGGGCAAAAGCTAGTGGACCAATAGGTTGATAAATGAGTGCTTATTTTTTTCAGAAGTATGAATATGGGATCGATGCAGTTCTAGATTTCACTCGGATTAATCTTCGGCTTCACATTTTACCTATTTAAGAAGTGGTTGGATGTGAAAGTGAATGACCTTTAGTGGTGGCGCGGTCTTTATTTAATTTTATTAGCACTACCAACAGATACGTACAAATTATCATATTATACATCTTGAAAAGACCCAAATGCTTATATCTAAGTAATATTAAATCCAAACACGGTTTATCCATTTTAATACTTTATTTAGCAATTATTTACACAGACACACGTCACTAGCGTTACGCCATCGTCATCCCGCTCTAGAGCAGTGTTGCCACTCTACAAAACCATAGCAGGGATACCATACATAAATTGTATTTAACTTTCAATCTAACAGTAAGTTGATGTCTGAGTCACTCTATGTAGCAAAACAATGGACAAACATATTCATAGCTAATTCAGATGCCTATGATCTACAAGAAAAAATAAACAAACTTTTTCGAAAAAAAAACTGTGTTATATTTTAAAATTCGTTTAACAAAGCAGCGAAAACAAATACAATTAATATAGATAGGTAGTTTCAAACAAAACAATTATCAAGTTTCCATTAACTACCAGTAATAAAGACTAAATAAAGGTCTGCCGTGATTCTGACACACCATTAATTAATATTTGATTGTGCGGGATAAAGTTCCTATCTCGAAAACAAACCGGCCCAACTTTACAGACATTGTTATTGACTGTAATTTGAATTGTTCCAAGGATTGTATTGTATTTATCTGTAAAGGATTTTGCGAACTTTGTAAAGGTTTGATATACATGTGCCGTGACGGCAGCGATATGTGATGGCACTGCATGTTTTGAGAGTGGGACCATTTGAGAACGGGACTTTATGCAAACGGGACGTTTTGGAACGGGGCGTTTTGAGATCAGGACTTTTTGCAGTGTGGGGTTTTGTGACTGAACTGACGACGGTAGCAAAAGCACAGAATAGGTAATAGTAGGCAAAAGTACGATCGGCGCAACACATCTCTGTCATATGGATTTTGACATCGACAATGAAAACAGCAGAGAGCTTGAACGTTGACATTCTAAGGTGGTCGGCATCCAATCTCATAAATCTCTCTCTCTGTAGAAGCGTTTATTTATTTAACTTTTCTGATACGAACTGCTATGGTATAAAACGCACTTCCGGTGCCCTCTAACCAAGTGTACCTTCAATGCAAGAGTAAATTGAGTGAGTGAAAGAAGGATTTTCTAAGAAAACGCATATTTGCTTTCCATAAGGCACGGTTTTCAACAACTAACTTGCAATTAAAGAGTCGCATTCACTTCCTAATGCTTCGCAGCTGAAAGTGTGAATCTGTGAATACCATTATAAATAGTAAATACAGTTCGTATCCACAACTTTTACACGTCACGTGTTTTGTGTGTCCAAATCTTTAGTCCTAAGCCGTTTATTTACGGACTCTCTACAATCCCGATAACAAACAATGAATTTAAATTCTTCGCAGGTAAATAAACTCTCTATTATAGATAAACCCCTTCAGGCTTGGAAGAAATCGTTTAACGATAAGGTTTATTTATTGTACTTCTCAGATCGTAAGGATTATCAGATTATCATAAACCTTCAGGACCTTTGGAGTGAAACGGAACTGTCTTACATGAAGATTTGGATTTGATTCCTATCGGAGCTGGATTATTAAAGGAATCTACTCGTTATTATAAACTAGATGAGGCCCGCGACTACGTCCGCATGGATTGACGACGTGTACATAGACAAAAGATATAAACTGCAGATACACCAAAAACAAAACATGTAGGAGACCCAATAACGTGTGGTGCAGAGCTTTCGCGCGCCTAGGTATCGTTAGCTTTATGCCAAAATAAATGAAAATCACACTTTGAAATGGTACTTATCACGAAATACAGTATGGCTCGCCTCACCTCCATTCCAATACAGTAAACATCATAAATATAAAACCCAAAATGTTACTCGACAAATATTTGCCAGCAGTTTTCCAGGTTAGTGTATTCCATGTAACTATACACTCATCTCATTGAACACAATTTATAATATCCAAGCCGCAAATGTGCTAACCATAAAAACCTCAGAAAGACATAAAATTTAACAAAAGCTTTAAAGGGTGCAATTATTATCCAACCTTCAATTTTGTTCTCTTAAAATCACTCAATTGGGCACTTCAGATTGTATCCAAGTTAATCCATTAACATTTTGACGGAATTTATATGAAGCAGAGTTTATTACCTACAATTTAATGCATAGTTTTGTTAATTTTATTAGATTTAAAACTCATTTGGATTTATCTTAGCTTTTTGCTTGTGAATTTCATAATTTAGAAATTATTATAATGTTTGTTTTGAAAAAATGAAATCATGATTTCGATTCATATTAGTAACCGAATGGGTGATTTACTATAGATAATATCAGATTTACAAATGATTTTGAATATTAAAATGAGCACTTACTTGAGGAACTCCCTTCTTACAGAAAATTACCAGCATAGACATAATGACATGACATAACACTTACAGACATGCTACATAACATAACATAACATACCATGACATGACATACTTACAGTCTGCAGTGAGCTAAAATTTATCCAAAAATTTCGTTCTTTGCAAAGAGTTGAGGCGATGTTCTCAATGACATGATTATACGGAAACGACTATATTATTTTAATTTACAAGTGAAATGACCTAAATGTAGAATAGTAATATAGTTCAGTTGGAACTGGTGAACTGACCAGTCTAATTTATAACAGCGTAGCAAGCTGGCGGTTTTGGGAAAAATGCCAGACATCGCCTAGCTGTTCTGCATAATGTGGCAATAAATACGATAATTAAACTTAAACTAGTACTTTTTTGCTTTAGTAAGGCAGATTTTGTGATAATAATCATCAATCATTCATCTTAACGCTTCAATGTTGGTAAAAATAAAAAGGGTCTTCAATTTGTGTAATTTATTTAAACCATTTCACGTTTAACTTAGAAGACTTTTATTCTTCAAAGTTCAAATAGCCTCAGGCATCGTGTACAGTGACATAAATGTCTTTTTACGTCACGGTATACGATATAATAATTATTAAATTTCTTAGAAGCTCCAAGGGTATAAAAAGTACCCAATATTATTAATAATCCCAGTTTTTATCTTTGACTTTATCCACGTGGTTATAAGGAAACACCAAGATGATGTAGTAATTAGGGGCAAAATTGTAAACACGTTTTGGTAGAATAGGAACAAGGCCTACCCAATTCCAACAGTGGTCCACTATAGTTTATTTTCAAGTCATTTATTATTTGATCAAAGTGGATAACAAATTACTCCTGGCAGTATTATGTACGGGAGGTAATTTCTTGACGAAGGTCTGATCCCTTGAAGTCGTTATGGGGAGCTTAAACTTTTCGGACGAACCTCCCATCCAGCTTTTAACTATATTTTAGGTACTATTAACTAAATTGTATATTGTGGTAAGGTCACAGGGTTAATTAGATTTTCCCTGGTCTCTATTTAATGACTAATTTTCATGAAACAGAAGGAAATTACAGGATACGTTTCGTGTTAAGAAGTGCATTATGTTGTAAATTGAATTAATTACCATGGTTTAATGTATTTTATCTACTCCCATGCTATAAATCCTCTATAACAGGTTCTGAAACAGTTAGCTAATTGCCAACATTAAAACACCCAATGTCCTAATAACCATTACATCATCCAAACGGGTGATGTAATGTTGTACTGAATTTCATTACAACACCTCTTTTTTTTTTTTCGATCCCCTCTGCGCAAAGGGTTTACTCAACAGACAGCCACATCTGCTCGATGCGTGGTATCTGTATGAATTACAAAAAAAGAACATCTGTACGAATTTCAAAAAAAGAACATTGACATACACGCGCGTTTCACTACCAGAACGCCGCGCGCTGTAAAAATAAGTAGGTTATTAGAATTTTCCCCGCCATTTTTCTTCGTTTTTTTATTGTTTCGTTAACAAAAAAAAAAAAACACAACTGTTGCATAAATAACTATTAAATAGTTTTGAATTCTGACAATGTGTGTCATGACGTCAGCAGTAAGATGATCGTGGCGGGCACATTAAAAAAATGCAGCTGGTTACCTACGTGAGCAGAAATTGGCGTTGGCTTGCACCCGTCACTCGTATTTTCAGCATGTAAAACAAAATGTGATTATTTAAGCTCTTGCGCCTGCCTTGGGTGTTGAGATCGTGTGCAGTCTTCTTCTTGCAAGCATTGAAATTTACTAGAAGTGACCCCTGATTACCAATGAGTATTCTAGTTCAGTGATCCTAATTTATATCAGTTACCTACGATAATAGGCCTTTGCAATGCAATAGAACATGTTTTTTTTCTTAGTTAGCTAAAAATGTTCAAGTCGACCATCAGGGCAGAAAAATACAAAAGAAACCTTTATTAATGCTATAGTGTTGGTTTATGAAGTAATAAAATATGTTTTTCTTTTTCAGGTAGACAATCGCGGGGATTTGCTAGCAACTGATAAAACTGCTACCGGTATGTTTTCTGCTGAGTTTAACTTATTCAATATACGTGGCTTAGTCCGACAAAGCTGCGGGTGTTATGGGTTTGACCCGGGTGTATACGTCGACCCGCGTATGTAAATCTTATTTTTCTTTGTAAGTCGACCATGAATACAATTTTCGCTGGAATATATTTTTATTTTAGCGGTTTTTTTTGGATGTGGAAGCTTAAGAGTATGCTGTTACGTGGAATCCGCTTCTTTATGTGGTTTACTTGATCCCATTGAATGGTTATACAGGAAGAAAAGTTTTTCTAAAATCCTTTTACAATTTGAAGGATTACGTAAATGACAAAAAGCTTGAGGATTTCAGTGAGATACTTTATTGTGGGCTCTCTCCCTTGTTTTAGTTGATAACAATTACTATCAGACTCACTACAGTACACTTAAATTCATACTTCAATATTGAAAACTATAATATACACCATTATTAACTAATTATATAAAGACTAGCTGATGCCCGCGACTTCGTCCGCGTGGATCGAGGTTTTTCGTTTCCCGCGGGAACTCCTTAATTTTCCGGGATAAAAAGTAGCCTATGTGTTATTCCAGACTATAATCTATCTCTGTGCCAAATTTCATCCAGATCCGTTCAGTAATTACGGCGTGAAAGCGGAACAAACATACAAACAAACTCACTTTCCCATTTATAATATTACTAGCTGATGCCCGCGACTTCGTCCGCGTGGATTGAGGTTTTTCGGTTCCCGCGGGAACTCTTTAATTTTCCGGGATAAAAAGTAGCCTATGTGCTATTCCAGACTATAATCTATCTCTGTGCCAAATTTCATCCAGATCCGTTCATCCGTTGGAGCGTGATTGAGTAACAAACATACATCCATACATCCAAACTTTCGCATTTATAATATTTATTTGATATATAGTAAGGAAATATATCAGCTATCTAGTTGTAAATGTGAAATAAAAGGTCTTTGTGGTGTTACCTGGCGGTACTCTTTCCTTGTGTTTCTTGCATACATAATGTAATAGGTAGAAGTCAGGTAAAGATAAAGTTCATGCTTTACGTTGTACGTATAATAAAATAAGCATTTTTGTTCCTGGTTTGGTATTAAATGAGTTTAAAAAAACCGAAAGAGTTAGGTAAAAATAAAACAGAAATGAAACAGACCCTGACAAAGTTTAAGATCACTATGTGTGAACGGAAGTGTCTCTTCACCCAGATTTCATCTCCCGCTTATCTCGGGCAATGCTACATTTCCCTAGACTTATCACTCAAACGGCGACATTTCTCTTTGTTTTATTGCGGACCGCCCTCAAGTAATATTTGTGGTGGCACCTTTTGATACCCACTATTTTTATAAATGGAAACTGTTTTTACTAATAACTTTTTTTATACAGCTCTTTTATTTAGCTTCATTCAATTGAAATTATTTTGTATCTTTATTCAAATCTTGCGGCGGATTTTTAATGCACTCGACAATGCACGATTGTAAAGTCGCTTTACAATCTTGCATTGTCGAGTCAACATCTCCTGAAGATGCTCCGGTGTCGGAGTGAATCGTACGTTGAGAATAATTTGGAAGATTTATGTGGTGTGGTGAATATTGCAAGCTGCAAGTGCAAGATACACTGTACTGACTGTACCACATATATTTGCCTAATGTTGTGGATTATAGCAAATTCAATTTTTAGTTCCTTCATAATTTTGTATTGTTGTTCATTTACTTAATTCATTACTGGGTTGAAATACTAATTCTTCTTTGAAATCGACTACATTACTCCGAAACAGCAATAAAGTCGAAAACAACATTCACAAGTTACATTCTTTACAAAAGAAACTGAGTAACGACTAACTTTCGTGAGCATTCATGTCACGAAACAGGACATGCTATTTGTGGGTTAATTTTCGAAAAAACTCAGCCCAATCGACTCAGAACTTTACGCATTACGTTACGTACGTAACGTAAAACACATTATTCTAAAACTAGCTGATGCCCGCGACTTTGTCCTCGTGGATTGAGGTTTTTTGGTTCCCGCGGGAACTCCTTAATTTTCCGGGATAAAAGCCTATGTGCTATTCCAGACTATAATCTATCTCTTTGCCAAATTTCATGCAGATCCGTTCAGCCGTTCTGGCGTGATTGAAAAACAAACATCCATCCATCCATACATCCATCCATCCATCCAAACTTTCTCATTTATAATATTAGTATAGAAGTATAGATAGAGGTGACTATTATTTTAATCCTACAAATAATCGAAGAAATCTTAACGAGAAAGTTGCATGCAAGAGTACTTATAAGCGTACCTAATGATTTTTTGCATTGATAGTTAATATCACAGGGTAAGTATAAAATTTAAATTTTTTCGAATAAATTATTTCAAAAATGGAACATCGATAAGTAGTCTGTGTAGATCTATTAGTCATTTCATAAAGTCAAACTCATGACTCTCTCGACTATTAATTACAGTAATTGTAGCACCTAGAGGTATGGTGCTCTCACTTAAAACAGGAGAGAACTGGTAGGAAAGAAGGTACATAAGTCTCTTAATATTACAGTGGTAATATTATGTAGAAATTCCAACGGTATTTCGTATTCGTATTATGATGCCGTAAGAGAAAAAAACAACTGAAAAATATTATTTCTCAGTAAAAACTTGAAATCGAAATATTTTTATTGTTTTACTGCTTCTCCATCAAGTTATGTTGGTCTAAGACATCAAAATTAAGCGATCCTAATAAGAAGTTTCACTCACACCATGCTTTGATACGCTTCACGCACATCCAAGCATATATAGTGGAAAGATCTAAAACCCTGTGGCGTGCACAGGGTTTGAAGCTACGGTAGGCATTAGTTAGTCAGAATACCTATTTACTGACTGTCATGATGAAAAATGAGCATTGTCGTATTTCCATTTGGGTAAGCGGTGCTTTTGTGCCTCTATGAACTGCACGCCACTGCAGTAAAACCCTTAACTCCACTGCGTTGTAATGTATGGAACTGTTAACATGGCACACCGCTTGCATGATGTGCACGTGGACATAAAAGCAGCGTGCGGCATGTGCCATGTCTCATACAGTTTCATACATTAGAAACGCAGTGGTACGTGTACGTACACCGTATAGGGGTATGGGTTTAATATAACTGCCATACCCCTAACAGGTTAGCCCGGTACCATTTTAGACTGCATCAATACTTACCATCAGGTGAGATCGCAGTCAAGGGCTAACTTGTAGAGGAATAAAAAAAAGTCTTGTTTAAAAAAGTTGGTACACAATAATTTCAACAAGAAAAGACGTCATTCATCACAGACGCCGACGTTAGTCGGAGACGTTTTGCCCTGTTCGGTCCTACTACTGATATTTTAAAAGTTTTTTTTAAATCTACTACGGATAAAAAAACAAAAAGTTCACGTCCGCGCATACGCAGCCGGTATGTTTCAGCCGTTATGTTTCGGTTAAGCAAAAATGTAGGTTCGAACTTCATAGTACCGAAATTCATTTTTCCCTTTAACGTATTTTCTTTGAAAATTTCAGGTTTTATCGTAGGTCTATCCCCCTTCCATTGTCTTGCTCTATTCGACGCCTACAATGGATGACTTTGTGCCTCCATTTTTCAAAGTGTCTCCTATTCAATCTATTTACTAGCTTAGAATAGAAAGGCGTTGTCATGCTGTAATTAGATTAGATATGTCTCGTTATCTTATTCCTTACAGCGAATTTCTTAATTTGACCTAAAATCAACTAGTAGAATATCCATACTAATATTATAAGTGCGAAAGTGTGTCTGTCTGTCTGTCTGTCTGTCTGTCTGTCGGTCTGCTACGCTTTCCCGGCCTATCTTTTCAACCGATTTTGCTGAAATTTGGTATAGAGGCAGGTTATATCCCGGGGAAAGACATAGGCTACTTTTTATCCCGGAAAATTAAGGAGTTCCCGCGGGAATCAAAAAACCTTTATCCACGCGGACGAAGTCGCGGGAATCATCTAGTTATTTATTAAAGGATTCCACCATTAAGAATAGAAAAAAATTTCAATTTTTAGCTAAGGTTCTAAAACTTGCAATTCTTTCTTCTTCTTTGTCCTCGCCTTATCCCGTTACGCGGGGTCGGCTTTTCTTATCATGCGACGCCATGTAGATCTTGTGTTGGCGTCTTCGTCATTGAGGCCGAGGCGTTTCATGTCCCTTTGAACATTTGTCATCCAAGTAGTTTGGGGTCTTCCCCTACCCCTTCTTCTTGTAGCCATGGAAAGGCACTTTTTCACCACATAATCGTCGGGCCTACGCATTACGTGTCCGTACCACCTGAGCCTTGACTCTGATATTTTGTCGGTTATGGGTGCAACTTTAAAGCTTCCTCGTATATATTCATTCCGTACTTTGTCCTTGAGTGTTACTCCCCCCGCCCATCTCAGCATACGCATTTCCGTGGTATGTAACTTCTGTTCATGGGTCTTTTTGGCTGCCCAAACTTCGCTGCCGTACAGTAATGCTGGTCGTACTGCCGTTTTATAGACCTTGCCTTTAGTTCTTATTGGCATTTTTGCGTCACATAGCACCCCCGTGAGAGTACGCCACTTCATCCATCCAGATGTCGTTCTTTGTGTTACGTCCGCTTCTATAGAGCCATCCTCGGAGAGAACGGATCCTAGATACTTGAATGTTTTAACTCTAGGGAGGGCCGTGCCACCCAGGGTGATGCCCGGGTCAAGTGAAGCGTTGGGGTTGAAGTTACAGAACATATAATCGGTTTTTGTCCTGCTAATGCGCAAGCCATTTTGTTCCAGCGACTCCCTCCATCTTTCTAAGTCTTCTTGTAGCTCTCGCACACTGTCAGATATAAGAACTACGTCGTCAGCATACAAGAGATTCCATGGGGTTGATTTCTGGATTTTTGCCGTCAGATAGTTCATGACTACATTAAATAGCAGAGGGCTCAGTGCACTGCCCTGATGAACGCCAACTTTTATATCAAAGCTGTCAGATAGACCGGCTGCGCTTCTGACGCAGGTTTGGACGTTGTTGTACATGTCTTTAATGATGCGTATGTAGCATTCAGGTACACTGTGCGCTCTGAGCGCCTGCCATATCAATGTTCTTGGCACTCGGTCAAAGGCTTTTTCTAGGTCAATGAATACCATCCAGAGATTTTGACAATTTTCTTTAGATTTTTCCATTACCAATCTTACGGCATGAATTGCATCCATGGTTCCCTTTCCGGGTGTGAAACCAAACTGGTTTTCCGTTAGCGAGATTATAGATGCTAGACGTTCACTGAGCACTCGTTCCCAGATCTTAAGGGTGTGTGATGTGAGTTTTATCCCCCGGAAGTTTCCGCACTCTCTAACGTCTCCCTTATTTTTGTAGAAGGGAACAAGTATGCTTTTTCTCCAGGCATCTGGCATTTTTTCAGTTGTTAGGATGTTATTGAACAAATTAGCTAGCCAGACTCCCCCACCTGCCTTCAGGGACTTCCACAGTTCGGCTGGTATGTCATCAGGCCCACAGGCCTTGTGGTTTTTCATTTTCAGAATGGCCTTTTTGACTTCTGCTATGGTGATTTGATTTATGGGTCCTTCTATTCTTGGTTCTTCGATTTCAGCCTGTCTAGGGAACTCCTCATTTAGCAGTATATGGTAATACTCGTACCACCTTTTACAGATATCTTTATCAGATGTGAGTAGCGTGCCTTTGCTATCCTTGATGTATTTCGTAGTCTTAAAATCCTTCGTGTTATTATGCCTGTTTTTAGCTATTTTATATATCTCTGTGTCCGAAGCCAGTTCTAGTTGTTGATAAAGGTCCAACTCTGCACTTTCCTTCTCAATCGCAACTGATCTTCTTGCAATCTTTTTCGCCTTTTTGTGCTCTAGCTTATCCTCCTCTGAGCCACTCTCTTGCCATTTCTTGAACAGGCGTTTCTTTTCTGATACAGTGGATTTGGTGTTGTTATTCCACCATTTAGCATCTTTCTCGTTATGCAGGGGACCCTTGGATAAACCCAGTGTAGTTCTCGCTTGGGTGATACAGGCGTCATGAAACTTAGACCAGTTTACTGTGGGAGAGTCGTGTAATGAGGAGTCATTACTCAGATACTCAAGGATTTTATTTTTAAAATTGCTTCCCTTGCCCGTATTAAGTTCTCGCCATTTTATCCTCTCTACTCTCGTTATTTTATATTTAATTTGTCGTTTGAGTTTTAAAGCTACTAATAACAGTCTATGCTGTGATGTTAATGGTTCGCCTGGAATAACTTTGCAATCTTTAATTTGTTTGAGATTCTTTCTATCTGTCATTATATAGTCAATTTGTGTTTTGGACTTTCCACTTTTGTAGGTAATGAGGTGTTCCTCTTTCTTTTGAAAAAATGTGTTAACTACCACTAGGTTAAGAGATGCTGCAAATTCTAGTATTGTGGCTCCTTCTTTATTTTGCGTTCCATAACCAAAGCCCCCATGATGATCCTCATATCCATCTGCGTCACTGCCTACATGCCCGTTGAGATCTCCGCAAATAATTCTTTGCTCAGTTGCCGGTAAAGCATTCATGTGTGTACACAATTCTTCCCAGAAGTCTTGTTTCTCTGTTTCAGGGCAGCCAACCTGGGGCGCGTAGACACAAACGATGTTGAGTTTTTTATGTAAGTTAGTTATTTAAGTTAGTTAGTTTTTTATGCTATTTATTAGATTGCAATTACTTACTGAAAAAGTTTGAGTCAATTCTTTTGGCTAGACAATGTTCTTATAAGCCTTGTAAAACTTGCATCAATCATTACAGGCAACATTATTGTGATTGGCTGAATTTATGGTATTCTTGCTGCGGTGATTGCGATCGTTTTGAACACTATAGCAATTATTTTTTCATCCCACCATCTCGGAAAGAGTATTTTTATTCTTCGATATCTGATGGTAAAAGCCGTTATTATCCTCTAGAGGATAAAGTAAATTGAATTTAGAACATCGTGTGCACGTTAGTAAATATCACTCGTCTATGAAGTTTGTGAATTCAAAACATCATTAAAACCTATTTACTTGTACCACTATGGTTCCGAATTTCCATACAATCGTTTTTAATTTGTTAAAAACTCACACTCGTAACCTTCTTTTTTAATTTGCTTTGCGCGCACCATTTTCTTTCACGTCATATTGTTAAAATTAAAACCGATTAAAAACATGAAAATTGAAAATAAGTGAAAAACCTAAAATGAGTGATTCTAGTGACGAAGAAATTAACAGAATTGAATTTAATCTTGTGATTTTTTTTGCATTTAGTCATTTCCTCACTGAGGTGGGATGAAAAGTTACCTTGTGATTTTTTTTACATTTAGTCATTTCCTCGCTGAGGTGGGATGAAAAGTTACGTGTTGCACTCGAGTGAAAAGATTTTTCACCTCGTGCTCTTTTGATTCCCTCGCTGACGCTCAGGATTCTAATTTTTGAATCACTCGCTCCGCTCGTGATTCAATTTTAGAATCCTTCGCTTGCTCGGTCATCAAAATTGAGCACGCGGTTAAAAAACAACTTTTCACTCTTGTAAACAAATAACTATTATGGCCTGCATACGAAAATATGTCAAAAAGGAATATTCTCGACAAAAATAAACCTCGCGTGATGCTGGACGGCATAACGTATCTACAAAATGGTTTCATGGCCCGCTTTCCCAAGTTGCCTCCCTTCGTCCTTATCGTTGGTTTCAAAGCCTCTAGGCGACGACGGTACTCTGTTTTTTACCAAAAATAATAGGAACCAAGAATTTTTTTGCTGCTTGATTAAATTGATAGCGTCGATTTTTTTGTCGGCTCGACCGCTTTTTCTTATCTTTATTGATCATTTTAAATGAATGCCCTTTTATAAACGGTTTAACGGGAAAGAGTTTTTATTTAGTGAATATAATGTTGCTTAGGAATTTTAGAACAAAGTTATTTTCGCGGTCTACTGGAATTTGTGATTACATTTTTAAATGAGTTATCTTCGAACTCAAATATATTTTGTAGGATCAACATGGTGGTCAATATATTAAATAAATTTGTCATGAGACCTAAAAACCTAAAAATTACTACGAATATTATAAATACGAAAGTGTGATTGTACGTTGGTTTGTTGATTTGTCCTTCAACTACGTCGCAACAGAGCATAAGACCTGAAGGGTGACATAGGACAATTGTTATATCCCGGATCATATAGGAGTTCCCCAAGACTGTTGTAACTACACGGACGAAAGACAAAGTCACGGGCATCAGAAAGTGTTACATGTAATAAATACAATAATAATAATAATAAAATAAGTTACATGTAATAAAGTTTCTGGTGCTAGTCATTTTAAAATTTTTGGATTTATTGTGCTAATAAAAACGGTTCTCTGCCAGGTTGATGTTGTAAATTGCGAAATGCTAAAAAAGAAATTTTTAGTAGTTTACTTCAATTTTTACGGTACAAAGCTTTTAGCTAAAACATTTTGTAGAATAGTTAATTGCAGTGGATGCGACATTTTTAAAAGTTACTTTGTAATTGAGCTAGCGTAAATGTGGGGCAATGTTATTCTAGCATTTCGTGGCTAAATGTTTGAAATATCAACGAAATACTTGAGTAACAACAAGGAAAAAGTTAGTGCCTATTCACAAAAATAAACATAATAGTGGTAGTCTCAGACACTATAACAATAATAAAGGGTACTTCATAGTAGTATAACTGTATTTAATATTAATTGGTAATATACTACATGAACAGACAACATTTCAAAAGCTTTCTTAAAATTTCACATTTTAAGGCAACTTTAATCAAATTAATCAAACAAATAACCCAAGTGTCAAAGTGTAGACGTTGGCGCCGCGATTACCCGGTGAGGTATGAGATGAGATTGTTTGATCCCTCAAGTTATTACGTGAGGCTTAAACTTTGCGGCCTGAACCTAATCTTCCTTTTAATTATATTTACTTTGAACGATATACTGGTAATATACATATTACCAAATCTAATTTCATACTCTCTATATTCAAATAGGGTTTTTTACATGTGACTTCAATCATCTGCTGAAATTTGTAAATTAATGAAAAAAAAATTACTTAATCCTAGTTTCAGTAGTATCGTTTTTCTTTAATTCCATGCTTCTACTAGACGATACTGAAATACTGACTCCAAAAGAATGTGCAAAAAAGCTTTTATTTATAGACCAACTAGCTGATGCCCGCGACTTCGTCCGCGTGGTATAAGTTTTTTGATTCCCGCGGGAACTCCTTAAGTAGCCTATGTCACTCTCCAGGTCCTCAACTATACCCATGCAAAAAATCACGTCAATCCGTTGCGGCGTGATTGAAGGACAAACCAACAAACCAATAAACCAACAAACAAACACACTTTCGCATTTATAATATTATTAGTATATTAGTATAGTATTATTATGATATTCTTTATTGCACACCAAAATACACCTAAAAACAATTTACAAAATGTATGTAAGGCGGTCTTATCGCTAAGTATTTAGCGATCTCTTCCAGACAACCTTAGCGTTACAAAGAACATGGTCTATTATTGGATTTAGGGAGAAAGCCCAAGGTGAAAGCTTAGGTAAATTGAGGCAGTAACCAAATGTACGTATTTCTCATAACGAAATTGTAGGTACATTTTGTACAGTCAATGCCCGGGTTCTAGGAATAGATCCCGAGGAAATAAAACATTAATTGCATCGTGAACTGAACATTTCTTAATTATGTTCTTGGAAATATTGTACCACTGGGAACACTTTTCTCTCTGCTAGAGAATGTGATGTATTAAGTCATGCTACGTTAGCAAGTTTTCATGATAAATCGACTACATTGTTTGTACTTAAATAAAATTTGAAATGTGTGTATTATTTACGGTTTCAAATGAAATTATGTTTGATGGTCAAACCATTAAAAATAATAACATAAAGTATTTAAAATATTAACAGGAAAGTTGAGAAGTTAGATTTACAATGTACGTAAGCCCAGATTGTAACTTTGTTTTTTGACTAGTAGGTAACGCCCGCGACTTCGCCCGCGTGGATTAAATGTTGGATGGAAGCAGGCGCTACTTTGCTAAAGTCCATGATAATCGAGGAACAAGAAGTTTAATTCGCAATACTCTGCTAAAACATACAAATCTATTTGGTACAATGAAAGAGCAACCACTGAGTTTCTTGCTGGTTCTTCTCGGTAGGAATGGCATTCCGAACCAGTGGTAGATTAATTTATGACGATTCAAAAGTACTTGTAAAAGTTTATTTGAATAAAAAACATTTGAATTTTGAATTTTGAATGGTGCAGCATGCGATATGCGCCCAAGCAAAGAGCACGGTCACAACACCACACCACACAAATCTTCTGTATAGCACTCTCAACGTACGTTTAGCTCCAACATCGGAGCAGCTTCAGGAGATGTTCAATCAACAATGCATTGATTAATTTTACAAGGTCTCTAATAGAAATAAGTATGTATCGGTGACTTTATACTTACATTTGAAAAAGATTTTTATCCTTTTTGAAGGGTACAGTATCCTAATGATTTCTTTTGTGTTTTCTTCTTAGAAAATAAGGATGACCGTACAAGCAAGTCTTAAGTTGAATGTAAAACTTTTCAACCGTTCTGTAATTGAAGCTAAATGAAAGTTTTAGTGAAGTTTCAAAATTTGAGATTTAAATTATCTTAGGACAGATTTATTATATTTTGCTCAAACGCTTTTGAATTTTCACAAAATATTGAGTTCGATATGGATCTTACCGTGAGCTAAGACTAAGAGAGTTCTTAGTGGGAGATTTTCTTCCCATTCGATTGCGAAAACGTTCCATAATAAATGGTACGATCGAATACGTAAAAAAACTTCTACTCGGTCTACAGGTCTATCCTTCGTGCAGTTGTGTGTAACTACAAATTATCTATACTAATATTTTAAATGCGAAAGTTTGGATGGATGGATGTATGGATGAATGGATGTTTGTTACTCAATCACGTCAGAACGGCGATCTGGATGAAATTTGGCACAGAGATAGATTATAGTCTGGAATAGTACATACGCTACTTTTTATCCCGCGGGAACAAAAAGCCTCAATCCACGCGTACGAAGTCGCGGGCATCAGCTAGTTTTTCATAACTCATAATATCAATAGGAAGCGGAAACAAGGCCAATATCGCGTTTCAGATAATTTAACTGGATAGGTACACGGATCCAATTCCAATATGCCGTTTTTCGACGAAATTAGGCAAATTGTGCGGCTGTTTGATCAGTTCAACGCCTATCGCAGACGTATGATAAACTTCTACCAAAACGCATGTACAAAAGTGAATAGCTTATATTACGGCAGACTAATTTAGTTGGGGACATCATACTTTATCGTACGAATATTATAAATGCGAAAGTGTGTTTGTTTGTTGGTTTGTTGGTTTGTCCTTCAATTACACCGCAACAGAGCAACGGATCGACGTGATTTTTGGTATGGGTATAGGTGAGGACCTGGAGAGTGACATAGGCTACTTTTTATTCCGAAAAATTAAGGAGTTCCCGCGGGAATCAAAAAAACTTAAACCACGCGGACGAAGTCGCGGGCGTCAGCTAATAATATGATATGGCAGAAATTATTTTATCTACGTTTAATTAAACAACACAGTAAGATGTGGTTTTTGTTTTAAAAATTAAGGTTGATTCCAAATAATTCTACTACCCACCATCTTTTGAATAAAAGGCGCCAATCGCCGTGGTTGACGTCGTGGGTAGCATGTTTATCAAATATTTACTGTATAACTATTTATTTACTAGAATAATAGATTATTTATTAATAATGTGCCCAATTCTATATAACACAATCTATAGGCTTAAGTAAAACTACAGCTCAACATTTCTTCTGTTTCTCTTGTTCTCTTTTGCTCTTCTGTCCCTTTCCGCGGGAAGTTTTATGAAAGTCATAGCAGTATTATATTTAATGCTGTAATTTTAGTTAAGTTTAGAGATTGTGTTCCTACTATAGAATTAGCCTCAAAGTGGCTTAAAGAGGCGGACACATAGCGGATAAATCACACATATCTTTTAGTTTCTAAATCTGTCTTTGTCAGATAAAAATCAGGCCTTCTAAAAAAGCGGTCATCTGCGTGAGGCTTTAGGTAAATCGTGCGGAAGTTTGATCAGTATGAATTATTAAAACTAGAATTTAGTCCCTATTGATATTTTATATTTCTATCGCCTTTGTTGCCAAAATTTGGCTAATGAACTCCCAGAGCTTTCGTTAAAAGCCTGTTCATTTTCACAGCTGATACTCGTAAAGCTGTGTTTCCACTGCTAAGATATCCTAAGAATATCCTCCTTCCCACCTTATTAATATGATAAGTGCAGAAGTGTGTTTGCTTTCTGTTTTTTGGGTCACCCCGCAATAGAGCATCGGATCAATATGAGATATTTGCATGGATACACTTACCTATTATTTAAAAATCTGGACAAAATCAAAGA
Source organism: Erebia ligea (assembly GCA_917051295.2). NCBI lineage: Eukaryota > Metazoa > Arthropoda > Insecta > Lepidoptera > Nymphalidae > Erebia > Erebia ligea. The sequence continues at coordinate 13,327,896 of OU785228.1, forward strand.
TTTTATGTCATAAAAAAATAGTAAATCTTAATTTAAACTAGAATTAAGAGTTCCTATTGATATTTACTACCTCGTTGGTCTAGTGGTTGGCATGTTCGACTGCGGCCGACGAGGTCCCGGGTTCGAGTCCCGGGTCGGGCCATAATTAAGTATTGGGGTTTTCTGACTAGAAATTCTCAGTACTAGCCCGGAGATATGAACTTGGCGGTGTTTCTGCCCCGTGCCTCGGATAGCACGTTAAGTCGTCGGTCCCGGTTATTATCAATAACATGATAATAGTCGTTAAAGCCCGCCAACCCGCATTGGAGCAGCGTGGTGGGTCTAAGCTCTAATTCCCACTCTCCTATGAGAGTGGAGGCCTGTGCCCAGCAGTTGGACGTTAATGGGCTGTAGTGGTGGTAGAACAGTGACATAGGCTACTTTTAATTCCGAAAAATAAAATCTTTCAGGCAATTAAAATAAAACTAAATCAACGCCGAAGAAGTCGTCACAGGCATCATAGGCGGACGTTTTGTTCTGTCACCTAGACAGTGTGCACGCTCCTCAAAGAAATAAGTAAATGACGCGGACATTTGCCAGTGGTGTGTTTTCACCCTTAGTGACAAGCTGTCTAGTATTTAGTAAGTATATCATGTACTTTAAAACCACTATAAATATATTATCTAAATACTGGCCTAGATCAGCTTTAGCCTATATTATAAGTTCAACTAGGCTTTACGAGGCCTCGATTTCGGCTCAAAGGAAACTGGGTTAAAATAAAAATCTACGTAAAATGTTAAAAAAATCTTTAAGATACATAATAATATTTTCAGATATACGCTCTGGGACAGAATGTTAAACCTAGTACAAGCGGATTGTACATTTTATTTGATTAGAAAATTCTTCAGTGAAATTCTTTATTCAAGACATTTGACGATTTTCAGAGTGAAGAGCTGTGAGGTTTTAAAGAGTTCCCGCGGGAATCGAAAAACCTTAATCCACGCAGACGAATTCGCAGGCATCATCTAGTAATCTGTAAAATGGCCTGGCGTTATTTTACTTACGTTCTTGCAATATTATTATGTCAATTAATTGATATTAAACGTACTCCGATACCTAAGTTTTATGGCCAAAGAAGGGTTTACTTTCTTTGACCCTCACTATCGATCTTTCATATTTAAAAAAATGTAATTATGAAACATAAAGTGGATTAAGGTTTAGTGATACCCGCAAGAACTCTTGAATTTTCTGTAATAAAATGTAGCCTAGGTATATTCCAAATTTCAGCCAAATCGGTTTAGCCGCTGTGGCATCTAGAAGTAACAAGCATTCAAACCAAAGATACAAACATCCAAACTTCCACATTGATCATTTATAATATCAGTAAGATTAACCACTTATTCGTTAATTAAATACGATGTATTTGCTGTGAGATTATTTAAAGTTCAATAGATTCACAGCCCACTTTAAAGCAAACGATAAACGTCACTTGATTATATGCAATCGCTTTAATATATCGAGAACTGGCATATTTCCAATATAACGAAACAACGCCTCCACGATTCAAGTTCGATACCACAGCTTATAAGTACATGGCTGAAATTAGAGAGAGCCAAATACGAGTAATATTCTGGTTACGAGTATTATGTTGCCAACTTTGAAAAGTGTTAATGCTGAATCGCTGAGTTTCATGCCGGTTCTTCTCATCTTCTTTCCGAACCTTTAACAGAGTGTTAAACTGCCGCTTGTTGCTGACCTGCATGATGGAAAAATATTTTGATTTGTACTGTTTTTTTTTTGTAATTAAATCTGTGTGTATTTAACCAAAGAACAACACACCTTTCAAGACATGAATCCAAAGTGGTAAAACGCGGTTGTGTTGTTACTTATTTTCTTGATCGATCGAAAGGTAGCAAATGACGTTTAGAAATAAAATTAAATCCATATCTGTTTAAAAAAAGAATGTACCTAACACTTTTTTAGTTGAATCTCGTGGTAGGCCCAATTTCTTCGGAAATTATAATTCTATCTTCAGCGAAATTTATTGCACGTAAACATTAGTATGTTAACCATGAGCTGCGTAACAGTCGGTTGCTGACGTTACTCCTTTATCAAATGAGACGTGAAATCATGGATGAGAGCAAAACTTGTGAAATAAAAGTTATTGAAATTCCTGTCTGTCAGGGAAACATGTACCTACTGATTGAATTTACGAAAATTCGTAGATGGACTCTATTTTAGCCTTATTTATCTTTTTTACGCCAATCTTTTCAACAGATTTTGATGAAATTTGGTACAGAGATAGGTTACATCCCAGCGAAGAACATAGGAAAATTAAAGAGTTACCACGGGAATAAAAAAAACTTAATCCACGCGGACGAAGTCGCGGGCATCATCTAGCACGCTATAAAAGATATCATGGCATACAAAAAAAAAGTCCTGACTCAGAGACTCATCAACGCCTAGTGGGCTTAAAAGATAAAATTTTGCATCACGGTTCATAAGGACAAGGAATAGCGTCGCCCTCGAGAGTGAAGCTGCGGGAGATCACTAGTGATAATAATACATACTTACATTTAAAAAAAGCTTGTTATGATACTAGATGATCTGGACTTGATCTAAACGGATCTAAGTAATATTTCATGAATGAAAATTATATTACAAAGGGAGGAATTATAATACATTTATTTTCGAATTCCATGGTAGAGATTTAATAATTTGGCCTTCCTCTAAGTTGGTGAAAATTCTTTGAAAACTTCATTGGAGAGAGTTTTGTGCTCGTTAGCAGTGGTTAAGTATTTACTTAATGAAGTGAAAAGAGGCAGCGTTTATTTTGTTTTTCTTTTATTTTTTGATGGTCTGATATTGTTTTGTTAATGCTCTCCTGTTTTATTGCAAATCTTGCTCAAATGTTAAATAACTACCTACCATTTTTGTCTGATCCAGATATATTTATAAGTGACTAACAATTAGGCGTTGACTCACTGCAGATGATCTAAGGACAAAATTATGCCTTTTTTTTATAAATATTATCATGTTATCTAAAATATCCTGCTTTGATAAGCTGTTTGAACTCTGAACTAAGAATTATATGGAGTATATAGATATTATATAAATAAATGTAGGCTTACTGAAAGAGGATGATTTTATTATTGTGATCCAACCATCAACAATCAATCGTCGGCCCACTACAATTAATGTTTCCGAATAATAAGGATGAGGCCATACTCCACCACGCTATCCCAGTGAAGATTAGCAGACTGCACACGCTTTTGAGATCAATATGGAGAGAGAAAAAGTTTCCTCGGGATGTTTCCTTCACCGTTAGAGCAAGTGATATTTGATTTCTTGAAATACAAAATAAGTATTTTCAAGTGGAAATATTAGTTACTAGCAGATGCCCGCGACTTCGTCCGCGTGTAATAAGTTTTTTTAAATTCCCAAGGCACTCCTAATTTTTCGGGTTAATATATAGCCTATGACACTCACAAATAATGTGGCTTTCTATTGGTACCAGAATTTTCAAAATCGGTTTAGTAGATCCAGAGATTACCCCCTACAATGTCACAAACTCACAAGCGTTACCTCTTTATAATATTAGTATAGATAACTAGTAAGTAGTTGGTCGTCGTGCAATGTAGTAGGTCGCGTGTAGGTCGTGCAATTTTACTCTAGTTCTCGACTTGTTATTTTAAAACATTTAAATGGGCACATTAAACTACCAAAGTCCACGGAGCAACTTCTTCTAATAGCGTAGTATGATTTAACTCAAAGATGGGCCAACTTTGCTCAAATGGCTTTTGTTTTATTACGTACGTGTGTATTATCTTCACGTTCAAACTTTACTGTGAAAAACTCTTGCTGGTAGAATATTGTGAAGCCAGATTTTAAATCTGGAGCTTAAGTGGCCTCAAACCTTGGCAGGGAACAACGTGGTTTTACATACCTCATACAGATCTATGCCTCATCGTTTTTAAATTTATACATATTGGTACTTAAGGTTTTTTTAGACCTTTACCTATTTAGTGCTTATTATCAACTAGTTTTGTCGTAAAAAATGCTTTGTATCAACGATCAGCATCCGGTATCCGAACGCCGCGTCGGTAGATTATGTTTTTAATTCACCACTATACTTAGCAAAGAAGACTTTTGCATAATTTTTAGTAACCATGTTATACGATATACATGATAATAGTCGTTAAAGCTCGCCAACCCGCATTTGAGCAGCGTGGTGGGTCTAAGCTCTAACTCCCTCTCTCCTATGAGAGTGGAGGCCTGTGCCCAGCAGTGGGACGTAAATGGGCTGTAGTGGATATTATACGAACCACAGATCCCAAAATACAAAATAGGCTATCACTGTAAGCATATACCACCCGGATAAACTCACGTGTTCTGTCGGAAAAGTGCCCGACTAGTTTCGAACACGTTCGCGGCCCTTATTCATGAGCCAATTCGTGCGACGCGGTCGCTGCTCGACTGAATAAGGGCCCCGAACAGGTTCGAAACTAGTCGGGCACTTTTCCGACAGAACACGTGAGTTTGTCGGGGTGTTATGTATAGTTATAATGAATATTACTCACGATAGTTTAAACGTTAATAAAAAAAAATCAAAAAATAAATAAAAACCGACTTCAAAACCACAAACACTAAAAAGTAAAAAATAATTTAATTTATTATGTATACAACAGTTAATGTAGTTCTATAATAACATTTTTTGGAGTCGGTACCAATTAGCCGCATGATCCGTCTACCTACTCTTCATTATTGTTGACGTGACTCCACATTGGCACCGACTCCAAAAAATGTTATTATAGAACTAAATTAACTCTTGTATACATAATAAATTAAATTATTTTTTACTTTTTAGTGTTTGTGGTTTTTAAGTCGGTTTTTATTTTTTTTTTGAAATTTTTTTATTTCACAATTTTTAGTGGCCCCACTGTTTTTACTATTTATTTTACTTGTAATTTGTTTTTTTTGCGCTGTGAGTGCTGAACGCGTAATACGGTAGAGTTCCAAGGGGGGAACGGTATATTTTTTGACAATTTGCCCCATAAATCCAAAACTACTATGCATTAAAATAAATAAAAATCTGTTTTAGAGTGTACAACTCAAGTACAAAGTCCTTTCATATGATACCCCAATTGGTATAGTTATCCTACTTTGAAATTTCAAACCCCTGATTTTCCCCACTTTTTTAATTAAACTAAAAATAATTTTCAATTTTTTTGATTTCCATGATATTGGGCCACTTTTTTGTACAACTATTCCAAATTTCATGTCGATAGCTTAATTAAACTAAAAATAATTTTAATTTTTTTTGATTTCCATGATATTGGGCTACTATTATATACAACTATTCCAAATTTCATGGCAATAGCTTTAATAGTTACTGAAATAATCGACTGTGACAAACGGACGGAGAAAGTCGCACCATAAGGGTTCCATTTTTACTATTTTAGTACGGAACCCTAAAAAAAAAAATATGCTATGCATGGTTAAAACATACCTACTGTTTACAAAACTATCACACTGATCGCGAGCAATTTACTCTTATCCATTGAGGAGTTCCGTTCTCCATCTCCGGAGATATTCATCAGATCTTCACCAAATTAAAATGGGACCACCTCTGAAGTATGACCTACCAAACAAAAAAAGAATTATCAAAATCGGTTCATAATTGGCGGAGAAATCGCGTAACAAACATACAAAAAAAAAAAAAACATACAGTCGAATTCAGAACCTCCTCCTTTTTTTGAAGTCGGTTATAAAAGGCTATCACTGCTTTTAACTTGACAACAGACAGATGAATAAGTAAACACCAGTAAGTAAGTGCTAACGACCAAGCATAATTCTAACATTAAAGTATAGTCTGTGTCTATTTATTTTTTTGTAGCACTACGACCTTACTTTATTATTCGAAAAAGCTCTTTAGGTATATCATCTTATAATATTTCACTTAAGAGAGTAGATGGGCCAACTTCTCTCAAATAGCTTTTGTTCTATCACGTACGTGCATTATATTCTCATTAAAAGTTGACACGATGTACCAACGTTGTAGTAACAAGATTGCTAACGAAGATTTTACACGTTTAGATGCTCAAGTGGAACGTCGCTTAACACCAAAAGAGCAAAATACTGCACTGCAAGACAATGTTGTATATTCGCAAAAAGTTATAAGTACCTAGGGGTTGTCTAATTAAAAAATGAACGTGTTTTCAATGTGTTTTCAATATTCACATGCAAAGCTATGTGTGTATTGCTACTAATTAGACGTTTTCATTGGTCGTTCATATCGGCTGTAGTAACAAATATTTCGTATAAATCTTTGATGAACTCAACAAACGTTTTCATCAATGTCAAAACTAACAATCACCTTCTTCTTCTTCATTCTTAAGTAGGTATGTACTTACCCCCTATCCTAACCTACACTATCTTGTGACTTTGTTGTTTAATACTGGCATTTTGTGATACAGTCTGAAGCCAGGTACACATGGTAGCGACTTTGGTTGACGGATAATTGCTAGAGATGTCATATTTGATAATACGTGGACGTGCAAATAGCAGCAATCGCGATGTCGCTGGCAATGCGGTAATTGAATGGCTGCAAATCTAAAATGTCGCTATTTTTCTATCTCTTATCGGAAATTAAGTGCTAATAACAGAGCATAGGCAATGGTTTTTTTCAAAGATCGCTATTGTATGGGCACAATAGGCTTAAATCGCCATCGAGTCGCCGTCGATCAAAGTAGCTGCGTGTTGGGTACCCACGGTTAAAGTTTGTCTCCCTTTCTGAATAATATCAAACACTACCAAGAGATCGCACTAAGCCTGTAATCGTTACTTAGCTCAAAGACGGTTCTGCCGTGTTCCCAGTAACGCTTGCTTTGTACGTTTGTAACGAGAGCTCTATACCGTATATATATATACCTACCTACTTGACAGCCGAAAAGGCTTTGTCACACATTGAATAGCTGAATTATCCTCATCTATACAACACGCATTTCAGAGTTGTTGGAGCTTTATGCGAAGAAATTAAATATCACTAGTTGAAAAGGCGAAGGAAAGATTTATTAAGTCCGTCTGCGGGATGCCAGCTCTCAAACGTTTTTTTTTAAAATCGGTTAAATGTATGGATTTATCAAAAAGAAGTATATATCAGCGCACCGCATTATTAATCTAAGGAAACGCGTATCAATATGTTTGAAAAAGAGGTCACGACCTTCAGTAAGGAAAATACCGCGACGCAGACATCATATTTCTGCGGAAAAACAAACATTCGGCGCGTTGCGCATAATATAACGGAAGGAACGTTCTCTTGCTGTATCAGAATAGACCGCTATTTCCAACTAAAACATTCTGGTAGAGGAAGAATCCAACGATTTTCGGTGTCAGATCCCTGCACTACCCGATGCGACATGACATGTCACATGCCCTTTCCGTGAGAGGCGTCCGTGCTGCATTATTGAAAAATACTCGGAATATATACCATACTTTGGGATATAATAAAAATTCTTTCCAAAAAACCGACTTCCAAAGCCACTGTAAAGTAAAAAATAATTTTGATTTCTACACACTATGTTGAAGTCGGGCGAGTACCTATAACAAAGATAGGCAAAGTAGACGCGTCAGGCTCGCCCGACTTCAACATAGTGTGTAGAAATCAAAATTATTTTTTACTTTACAGTGGCTTTGGAAGTCGGTTTTTTGGAAAGAATTTTTATTTTTAACTTTTTAGTGTAGGTACTCTAAATCCCCACGGCTTAGTAGTACAGTACCCTGCAGCATCAGAGTTCGAGGAGTTGGGACTTGGGTTAAAGTATGAAGTAGTTGCTTGACACCTACAATATGAACTCACCATAAAAAATCCTAAATGACTATGTTTAAGGAGTTCTGTACCCTGCAGCATCAGGGTTGAGGAGTGGGGACTTGAGTTTAAGTATGAAGTCGTTGCTTGACACCTACAATATGAACTCACCATAAAAAATCCTAAATCACTATGTTTAAGGATTTCTGTACCCTGCAGCATCAGGGTTGAGGAATTGGGACTTGAGTTTAAGTATAAAGTCGTTGCTTGACACCTACAATATGAATTCACCATAAAAAAATCCTAAATCGCTATTGTGAAGGAGTTCTGTACCTTGCAGCATCAGGGTTGAGGAGTTGGGACTTGAGTTTAAGTATAAAGTCGTTGCTTGACACCTACAATATGAATTCACCATAGAAAAATCCTAAATCGCTATTGTTAAGGAGTTCTGTACTCTGCAGCATCAGGGTTGAGGAGTTGGGACTCAGAGTTGAAGCGTATACACATGACTTGATACCTACTATATGAATTCACCATCAAAATTTCCTAACTCCCTAGTTTTAAGGATTTCATGTAGTTTGGTACACCTACAGCATCAGGATTGAAGATTTGGAGTCAGAATTTTTTATGGGACCACCTCGAAAGCTTCCTCTAACCATTGAAAAAAAAAATTTTCAAATCGGTTATGAAACCACGGAGATATGCACCGACATACATTAAAAAAAAAAAACATACGAGCCGAATTGAGAACCTCCTCGTTTTTTGGAAGTCGGTTAAAAATATCAGCAGCTTTTCGAAGGCATCTGTTTTGTACCTGTAGAAATGCTAACTATGAAAGAAGACGTTTTCCAGCTATATTGGAATAGAAAGCTATTTCAAACTAAAAATATTGTGGTTCTAAAGTTTTTTGGTTTGTCAGTTCCCAACACCCGGTACAACAAGACATGTCACATGTCCGTGATAGGCTTCCGCGCTGCATTATTGAAAAATGTTCGGAATAGCACGTACTCTTGGGTATAGCGATGGCAGCTGTTCGTTGGCACCTGTTTTGAAAAGTTAAATTAACTTTTTGCAAAAACTAGCCTTTTCCGCAACTCAGTCCTTTTAAATTAAGTTTGTTTAAAGATTCCGTTGAAGTTTCTCATCCTTACTTGTTAGGAGTCTACGTCATGAAGACGACGTTTTTAAAATCGTGTATATAAGTCCATATTATATCGGTTAGTTTCTTAATATAATTACTTTTAAAATGTTAGTAGTAGGACCGAACAGGGCAAAACGTCTCCGACTAACGTCGGCGTCTGTGATGAATGACGTCTTTTCTTGTTGAAATTATTGTGTACCAACTTTTTTAAACAAGACTTTTTTTTATTCCACTACAAGTTAGCCCTTGACTGCTATCTCACCTGATGGTAAGTGACGATGCAGTCTAAGATGGTAGCAGGCTAACCACTTAGGAGTATGACAGCTATATTAAACACATACCCCTAGTCGGTTTCTACACGGCATCGTAACGGAACGCTTAATCGCTTGGCGGTACGTCTTTGCCGGTAGGGTAGTAACTAGCCACGGTCGAAGACTCCCACCACACCAGACCAGAGAATATTCAGAAATTATAAATTCCCAAATTGACCCTGCCGGGAATCGAACCCAGAGGCTTCCACGTTAAGACAACAGCGCTCAACACTGCGCCAGAGAGGTCGTCAAGACGATGACAGACACACTATCTTATTATAATATTAGCGTGGATTCTATGGCAGCTAGTTAGTCGTACATAATACTTCTCCAAATCACAAACATTGAAAAGCTACAGAGAACCCGCGAACGAGTATAAAAGGAGGAAGTCACAGTAACAAAGCAACTGCAAATATCTACTCGTATATGCAATCCGCATTGCGCATTTCATACGTCAATTTTACCACTCTGGGTATGTACCTATTGATACGCCGCGCTGAAAATTGGTACATCCAACTTGTGATACGGGTATGGCAATGGATTTTTAGCGCTTGAAATAATAGATTTATTTTATTCTGTTGTTTCAGAGTATTGAACCACCATGTTACAGGTAAATATTATGGTGCGACTCTTTTTTGATTAAAATATTATATGTTATATTTTTTTGATCTAGCACGGTTGTTATCTGGATAGTTAGGCACCTAGTCCAGTTAGTGCTATAGTGTCCTCCCGACCGATTTCGCACACGGACCATCTCACTCTGGATTATCCATCATAGATTAGCCATCTGCGCGGGAGATATTATAGTGCACCAGAGAGTGCGCAAACACAGGTGCACTCTCTGTTCTTTTACTCTCATAGCCCAATGGGAAGAAAAATCTGATTAGATTTAGTGCTATAATGCCAGTGTGACTATACATACCAGTGTTGCCAAAGGTGTCAGTGGCCCCTGCAATGCAATTTTTGCATTTTGCCCATTCCATTTTGGAGAACTGGATTTTTAAAATTTTTGCATACCACTACAAGATAGCTCATAACTGTAATCAGTAACACACACACAGTGATGATGCCCAGATGGAAGCGGAAAACTTCTTAGGGGTATGACAGTAGGGGTAGGTTAGGGGTAGGGGTGGGGGGTTAGGGGTAGATAAAGCATCGTAACAGAACGCTATATCAAAAAATAATAAAAACCTAGGATTATTTGGTACTAAGTCAAATTAAATGTTATAATCAATCGTGAACACGTGATACTGAACATGCATATTTTAACCATCCTTTTTAATGTCCTCAAAAACTCTTCCCCTGAATATTTAAGAGAGCGTTTTACATTGTCCCTTCCATCTACAAGACCCCTACGAACATGTGTCTCTAAAAAATCTCTTGAAATTCCTCCTTATAACACTATCTTCTATAAAAGATCTTTCACAGCAGAAGCTACTCGTCTTTGGAACTCCCTTCCTGAACAAATCAGGGAAAGTCAGTCTGTACATATATTTAAATTCAGAGTTAAACAGCATTATCTTTCAATGTTATAGTATACATATTTATCATTAAACTTTCTTTATAAATAGAATTATATAGTACGTATTAAGTATATAGTATATAATATATGTATTATATCAATTTATTAACTGTAAGTATATTTATATGTTTATGTATTGTATATATGTATTGTATATATGTATTTCGTTTGTGTAACTAGTATATCGTTTTTATTTAAGTAATAGTACAGTATATCAATTTTTTTTAAATAAATATTGTAGAATTTTATAATTTCAATACAATATATTATTTTTGTACCTATACCACTTAACAATTTCACCTTACTCACTTTCAAGGAAGGCTGGAAGAGATTTCTTTTTAGAGATAAGCTTTACCTTTGTCCACTTTTTTTTTCTGTTAGTTTTAAGACAATATTTTGTACAAAAATAATAAAAATAAATAAATAAATAAAATACTGGATAAAATTATTTCATTTTCAATTACAATCATTTTATTTATACATATTTTACAATACAATAATTTAATCAAGTACCTACTGGAAGGTAGGTACTTCCATATACTATTGAGTATATGGAAGGCTGGTTTGTATGCACGATTGAACGCGCTACCTCAATTGCAAATAACGCCCGTGGTGTGCATTTCAAACGTCAATTTCAGAGCGCATCTGATACATCGTGCATCGCGCTGAAAATTGTAACATCCACCTGGCTTTCGATATGAAATTCGCGACGGTTTTTCTATTCAATCCATATAGTAAGTAGCGTTGAAAATGTTCATAGACGTTTCCTGTTGCGTGACTTGAAGATGTAAACTTGTAGCTTACAGGATATACTATACCAGAGTTTAGGGTGTAGTAACTAATAAAAAATTTCATATTTAATAACATCTTAATCATGGAGGTACCCTGACAAAAATATAGTAATTTTTTAACGGCAAAGAGTGCCAATGGGACCCTATCACGAAGCCGTCCATCCGTCTGTCTGTCGTTCATATTTTACTCAACCTGATTAAATACATATATTATATACAACCTGGCTACGTCGTAGTAGTAACCTAGCTACAAGAATAATGTCCTCCCGACCGAATTTCAGTCACGGCGGTCTATCTCCAGACAGATTAGCCATCTGCGCGAGAGATATTATAGTGCAAAGGTGTTGTAGTGCACTCTCTGTTCCTTTACTCTCATAGCCCGATGGGACGGAGAATTGGGAGATCTACTCTCCGAGGCACGGGGGTGAAACAGTAGCTCTGGGCTAGTCCGGGGTAGTAACTTCTTATAAGAAAATGACAATATTTTTTATAGCCCGACCCGGGACTCGAACCCGGGTCCTCGTCAGTCGCAGTCGAACATGCTAACCACAAGAATAACGAAGCATTCGCTCCCTCGTTGGTCTAGTAGTCAATAAATACCTCCTCGCTCGACGCAGATCGCTTGTCAATTCCTATTGTGCAGAGATCGGTAATTCTCCAGCATTGATGCGGGGTTTATAGTATTATCGGTGATATATGCACCCCTCCATTGCCAAGTCTGTCATGAATAGTTCCGTCCCAGTTAGTATTTATGTTAGATGGATGTGCTGCTGTGTCATAGAGGACGAGTGCATAATCTGTACTTCGTCTATGTATATCTGTCTGTGTGTGAGTGTAATACCAAATATTATCAATGCGAAAGTGTTTATGTCGGTCTGCTTTGTCTTCATGGCCCATTTGCTCAACCATTATTTTTAGGAAATTCCGCATAGATATAGGTTGGATTCTGGGTGCGGACGTTTTATTCCGGAATTATAAACAGTTACGACGGGATTTTTAAAAAACCTATAGGTAATTCTACTGCCAACCTCTCACCAGAATAAAGATTATCGTCCAAAAATGTATACCTATAACTAAAGCAAATAAATAATTTGTATTTGTACGGAACGGATCCATAAGTTCATAACCGCTGTGCCAGAGAGATCAACACGCTCAGATTTATATTTTTTACAAAGACCGTGTCGTTAAATATCGTTTCGGTATTATACATTATTTAACCTCTTCGAGTACTTATTTAAATAGTCTTTGTTCTTCAAATTATTTTTCTTCATAATATTTTGTCATTATGTATTCACATCTAAATTAAGGATCGTAGCCAAGAGCAAAACTAGTAAACGAAAGATTCTACGAAGCACTCAAATTATGCAGACGTTTATATTGCTACTTAGGTTAAAATATTCTTTCTAGTTCTCATTTATAAAGGTTTTAAAAAATAAACAGCCTTTAAAGTTTCTCATGCTTTTAATATTAATGAGAAGTTTTTGTTATAAGCCGAGCGAAGTTTGTTTATTCGTTGCTTAACACTAAGCTGTGAATTCACAGTTAAAACCAGCTGCGGCAGTGAACACTTTGATTATACTATTATAGTTCATCATTATTTAACAATTGTTAATTTTTACGAAGTCATGATATGATTCTTTATTCTTTATTCTTTATTTGTGAAACATGCCTGGGGAGACATTACAGTTTCCCAATTCGTCTGCCCAGGCTACAAATACCTTAAAATTAAAAATAAAAATAGACACAAAATAAAACAAACTAAACTAACACTAGACATAATATTATGTACTAGAGGACGCCCGCGACTTCGTTCGCGTGGCATAAGTTTTTTAATTCCCACAGGCACTCCTTCATTTCCGGGATAAAAAGATGCCTATGTCACTCTCCAGATCCTCACCTATACCTACCCATGCAAAAAATCACATCGATCCGTTGCTCTGTTGCGGCGTGATTGAAGGACAAACTCTCTATTTAACGTCCTTGGGGATAGAAATTTCCAAACTGTGGAATACGTATTTCATAATTTTAAATCGGAAGCCCAAATACCAAGTTTCAGGGCTATAACTTGTGAAATGAAAGACTTTTATACCAATTTTCATCCCCTATTTCACCCCTTTGGGGGTCGAATTTTCAAAAACTGTGAAACACGTATTTCTTCATTTTTAACCCACAGCTCATATACCAAGTTTCATGGCTTTAGCTTGAGAATTGAAGGACTTTCTTATAAACTTTAAACCCCTATTTTACCCCTTTGGGGATGGAATTTTGAAAAACTGTGAAACACGTATTTCTTTAATTTTAACTGGTAGCCCATTTACCAAGGGATTTCATGGATATAACTTGAGAAATGACGGACTTTCATACAAACTTTAACCCCTTATTTCACCCCCGTAGGGGTGGAATTTTGAGAAATCCTTTCTTAGTGAGCGCCTACGTCACAAAAGGAACCTACTGTCAAAATTTTGAGTTTCTAGCCCCAGCGGTTTAGGCTGTGCGTTGATATATAAGTCAGTCAGTCAGTCAGTCAGTCAGTCAGGACTTTGAATTTTATATATATAGATAAAAAACTCAAATAAAAAATTAAAAAAAAAACAACATTAAAAATACTAAAATAAACTACATATCACTTACTTTCTAGCAAAGGTTTTATTTTATTTAACAGTTGGAGCGGTGGGGTGTTAAATAAGTCCAGTTCCCAATTCTTTTGCGCTAAATCATTGAGCAAGCGCAGTGCACGAGCCAGTGGAGCTTGCCCAGCCATTACTGTTCTGCAGTACGGTAATGCAAATAATTTGCGACGACGCGCAGTTACGTAGTCATCTGGTCATATGATAGGCTATTCTGCCCCGAATTCACCGGGCTCTTTATTGATAATTAAAGCTTTCTATTCCTAGAAGCTCGTGTAACAATTCAAGGAAAAAGTAGATTTCCAATGTGTTTGGTAGAAAATAAGGTAAACTGACCTGTGCGAAGCCGGGTGCATTGGAAAAGTTGCATTTTTACTTTTCGTTTGTATGTACAGTTTTTTAGGATGGTGGCATATAGAATATGGATAGTACTACGGTACTATTATCGACTCACTATTTGAATACTAGGTTAATATTCGAATAGTGATCTATAATTAACATGATAGATCAAATCTAAGTTGTATCACTATTTATTTATTTTTAGCTCACATTTCGCGTAGAAAAGACAACTTCTGTTCACTCTTAGCTTATTTTGTAAGATTTTCATTTTAGCTGCTCTTTTTTTCTTTTGCAAGTTGATAGAACCTACCTACTGAGATATCCCCTGTTTTATATTTTTTTCTTATGCATTATCTTTCTCATTAAAACTTTTTATCTGGTGTTTAATGTTAAACAGTTGTCGACGCTACTTTGTTTAATGGTTCTTTAAGATTGTTTTAATCAGTTTCACCTTTCTTGTTAACGTTAGAGTTTATCTGATTTTCCTCTTTGTTGATTATTTTATTCGTTGATTGTATATTTGTACATGCTCTAACTCCTCACTGCTGATAAAATGATATGAAAAATAGTTTTTCCATTGAAGTGATTTCAGTTCTAGTATTTTATTCTGATCCTCGAATTTCTATTATTACGAGTATAAATAATTTAACTAAGTAAATAATAATTGCCTTGAGATAGTCTATGTTATGATTAAGTTTAAATGTCATCATCATTAATTATTCCGTGTAAGCCTACTTTACAAGCGCTTGTGAATTATGTATGAAGTCTGATAGGTAAAGACTACCAAACTCCGTCACTTTGTAGAATAAAGGCACAAACTATTAATAGGTTATGAATTTCTGACCAGGGCTTACCAAAATACGGAGACTGACATGCAGGTGAAAAGAAATACATTTTATGTTATTATAAGCAGCTTTGATAATTAATAATTCTCTAAGAAATACTCGTAAAAACTAGGCGTAATATCTGTGGTAATATGTCGTAGGATTAAATTATGTATTCAGTCATTCTGGGCTTTGTAGTCATTAGTTTTCTAGATCTTAAGTTTTCACTGTAATGTTGATAGTTATGTAACTCGGTGGTGATAATTTAATATTAATGAGGACTTATCATGTAGAACGAGCAAATGTTTTTGTTTGTCATGTTTGACTTCATTGTGGTACTATGTTTATATTGAACACACAACAAATACAAATAATTATAATTTTGTAACAATTACTAAAAAAATTCGATGTATTGTGTAACTATACTGTTTTAACAAATTTGAACACATTGCTCTAGAGCTAAATTGAAAAACATCAGGTTTATACTAAATAGTTGAAAGTGCAATTATTAAAAACACAAATTTTAACACTAATAAACAAATAATAATTACTATTGTTTCTTACCCGAATGTTACCCGAATCACTTTTGTGTGATGTCAAATGTGAAAATCAAGCGGTATTCTTTCGTATAGGAAATGTTGAGCTTTAAACCTTTCCGATAGTGTTTCTCAAAAATATATAATTCTTTAAAAAAATATAATAAAAAAATATAATAAAAAATTCTTTAAAAAAATAATAAAAATATATAATTCTTTTAAAAAAAAATTAATATCTAATAATTGGTTTCATCCAAATACTACACATGCAATAATAAATATCACAATATTTGCAGTATGTTCCCATCAATGGCCCGATTGGAAACGTTCATTTCAGTTCCCAAAGGGAAATCTTATACGTAAACAATCCACCGATAGTGCATCGTTCGCCGCAGTGTACTTATCTTTTGACATTGCCTTCCTTGAATATATTTCATTAAAAAACGTTTCTGTCTTTGTAGAGATGTATCAATTTTATTTTTATTTCGTTGATTTTTATTTTATTTGAATTCGTTTTTTCTCGTTCAATTTAAATTCTAAAAACATTGTCATCTGCTATCGGCCAGGGAGTATCTGTCTGCAAAAACATTCTTCTTCTCTAGCCTGGATGTCTAGACCTCCTCGTAATACGACACTTCTTACTATGATTTGACAGCCTTACCCACGTTAAAAAAAATGCACTGCTGGAGAATTTTTGCATCTGTCAGGTTTCGTTTATTTTGCGTAATAGATCTGCTCTAGTAATCATCTAAAGTACAGATATTAAAGCTGTTATTTTCTACAAGCAACTTCTGTTTGTAAACATTAAGACGTAATCTAATATTAAATCCGATAAACGCGACCAAGTCCCTTCATTCACAAAATTCACGGAGTAAGTTCCTAAATTCACGGAGCAAGTTACGCTCGTCTCTAACAATAACCAACAAATTCCAATAACCCCCTAAATATATAAACAGGGGTAGAATTGACCACTTACACATTCCATTGCGAATGTTGAATGGTCCCGAATCATTGCGAACTACGATCGGAATTTCGTACCCATCAGCTTAGGGTTGGCAAACTTTGGCAAAGTTTCTACAGATATTTTGGTAATTTTACTGTCTACACTAATAAATAATAGTAACTGACGCCGTAAATACACGGGTGGATTAAGGTTTTTGAAAATCCCGTGGGAAATTCCTAGGTAAAAAGTAGTATACGTCCATAATGCTTTGGGATGCAATCTATGTATCTTTGTGCCAAACGACGAAACCACACTGCGAACAAAAATGACTGGCGCACACAAAGTCATTTACTTTTATATTGTGGTGCGCCCACAACAAGCAATAGTAGCGATTGCGATGCGTAAGACGTAGATGTTTTCCTTGTTAAAATATGCAGATATAAAGCTGTAAAAAGTTATAAAGACCGACATAATCATAGTAAAACTTAATAGTTTCAGGTTTTGAAAAGTACGTTCACAAGAGTGGTAAAAATCTTTCAAACATTAAAATATGTCTATGCGAGCGTCTCATATCATACTAATATTATAAATGCGAAAGTGTGTTTGTTTGTTGGTTTGTTGGTTTGTCCTTCAAGCACGCCGCAACGGAGCAACGGATCGGCTTGATTTTTGGCATGGCTATAGTTGAGGTCCTGGAGAGTGACATAGTGAGAGCTACTTTTTACCCCGGAAAATTAAGGAGTTCCCGCGGGAATCAAAAAAACTTAAACCACGCGGACGAAGTCGCGGGCAGCTAGTTAAAAATATATCACTCTTCGTAATAGCTATGTACAACCTTATAAGTTTTGTGCTCCCACGTCTTCCCAAATAAGGGAAATAAGAGGAATAACTCAGTTTGAGTGTGATTGTTCACCCTTTAAACTCTGAAACAGTTAAGGAAATTGTGGTTATTTAGTTTAATTATTCTGTGTCTCTGTGTTTCGTGAATTGCTATGGCGCTACCTAATGGGATGGTAACTGAGTAAGGGCCTGGTCACATAGACAGGCTTTATTGCAACCTTCTGCCTTTAAATTTATTGACAAGTAGACTGGATGATGCCTGCGACTTCTTTCGCGTGGATTTAGGTTTTTGAAAGTCCTAAGGGAACTGGTTGAACTGATTTTCCGGGCTAAAAAGTACCCTACATGCAACCAAAGACATTGTAACAAAGCAGACTGACAGACACACTTTCGCATTAATAATAATACTAGATGATGCCCGCGACTTCGTCCGCGTGGATTAAGTTATTTCATTCCCGCGGGAACTTATGTCCTTCCCCGGGATACACACTATCAATATACCTATCAACTTTCATCGGTTGATCAGATACGCCGTGTAAGCGTAGCAGACAGACAGACACACTATCGCATTTATAATATTAGTATGGATTAAGAAGCTTAAGCACATGATCTCTTCCACGTGTATTAAGATTTTTAAAAGATCGAAAAACGATGAAGATAGCTCAGTACGTGTCCGTGGGATTTCAAGAACTTAACGATACGATGCGACATCGACAGTAGAAGACGAACGAGTGACAACGACGACGTAGACGAAACCAACATGACTTCACATAACGAGCTTTACGTTCATTTGATAATAACGGTCAGCTCTGACGCCAAAAAGCACGCACGAACCCATCCAATATTTTCACGCGAATGAACCAAAACGGGATGCATCATGTATCACTAATGTGTGAAAGTAATTACACTCTGTGTTAGAAACGAGATGCGTTGTACTGCGGTCTGCCATTTCAGTGTTTGGATCAACATAAATTAACACATGAAAATTTGATGAATTAGTTACGGTAGGTACGCTTGTTGATATATTACTTTTGTAGGTGTTATAAAATATGGCTGAGTACATTAATTATATTATCCAGCGCTACTGAGGTAGGTACATCTGTGCGTGGTGCTGCAGGGGTCAGTGACCTGTTGTCGTAGCAATTAAGGCCCGGTATCACAGACCATACAACCACGGTATACGGTAACCACGGACCAATCAGATTATTTTTAAATAACGTTATAAAAAATTATCTGATTGGTTACCTGAACATAATATCTCCGCCGATCTCCGCTCTGGTGGATACTGGACCTAAAGCGCAACGCCCACAGACAGACTGGAGTGGCGCCGAGGCGTGACACCTGTTTTTTCATCAACTTAAACTCATTATTTTTCCCTATAAAAATAACTGTGAAAACTGAAATATAATAACTAAATATTATCTTTGAAAAATATATCAAAGCGCTCAGCCATACAAAGACTATTTATTCAAATGGACTTTTTACAATTCAACACCCCCTCAATAAATAATTAAAAAGACTAGTCGAAAGGTTAATAATATTGCGAACATATTTTATTCAATTGATACCAATTATTTTCACTCTGTGGGTCGTTTTCGTTGGATAGAAAATGAAAACTCATTTAAACTGGATTTTCTATATCGAATACGAATATCTTTATGGGATTTTAACTGACAGCTGTGAAAAAGGTACGGCCCAAATCTGTTTGGAATTTGAATTTAAATGGCAAAGGGATTATTGCTTTTCCGAAGATAAGATTAACTGCCGTGTTAGATATAAAACGAATGGGTTGCTGTAATTCAAATTCATTGCTTTGAAAAAGTTATTGATGGAACATAACGAATTTGTATGGCATCCCCTTAAATACACACATATTTTGTAAAATCGAGGTTATTATACAACTTGATTTGATGAATTTCTTATCTGACAAGGTTGCGTGGAAGTAATCGGCTTTGAATTCAGGTAGGTAAGTAATTACTTGCTGCCCACAAGATAATATCATTTAATTTTTATTTTAGGTAGCTTTGTTTATTTACAAGTAAATATTAAACGGTAACTAAGACAAATTAATAAACTATTTTAGCTTATCTTGCCAGGGATATAGCCGGCGCCAATTAAATAGCCGAGTCTGAAGTTGGCCGCAAGACGCGTTGCAATAGCATATTTTCGCGCGTTGTATGTACGTTGACTTCGACAGTTTGTTTAAGAGCTGCGTACACTAGAGTAGAACCTGTGGTAGAACACTAAACATGCACTTGCACCTCAGTTCAGAGACGACTAATTGATTGGCGCCAACTATAGCCATAGTCGTGTCATGAGTTCGTCAACATGTTTTTTTAAAAGGTAGCCAAGTCATCATTACAGCCCACTAGAACATGCCCGTGACGTTGCCCGCGTAGATGAAGGTTTTTGACTTCCACAGGAACTTCTTAAGGCCCTTTAAACATTTACCCCGCGACCAACTATAGGTAAAAAACTCAACTATAGGTATAAACCTCGTCACACTACAGCATATATATGCACGCTTTACGAGAGCGTAGAGCTATAGAGCGTAGAGACGCTCGATTTTATAGCCAACTAACCAATTTTGTTACTTGAAAATATTAGACGATTATTTATTTACTAGGTACTTGTTTACGCTGTTGGCCGCGGTAAATATTATGTACCTATTTATGCGCCGAAACAATACTCGCGGCTACAATAATACTCAGTTTTTGAGATTGTAAAATAATGTATAAAAGATTATCTTACCGATTTCGTTCAAAATCGATATCTGGGGTTTCGTAGGATCACAAAATAGGAAACTTACCAAAATTTTAAAAAAGTCAGCGCCATTTTGAAATTCTTTGTTATCGTACCGATTTTGTTCAAAATCGATATCTGGGGTTCCCTGGGATCACAAAACAGGAAACTGTTACCAAAATTTTAAAAAAGTCAGCGCCATTTTGATTTTTTTTGTTATCGTCCCGATTTCGTTCAAAATCGATATCTGGGGTTCCCTGGGATCACAAAACAGGAAACTGTTACCAAAATTTTAAAAAAGTCAGCGCCATTTTGATTTTTTTTGTTATCGTACCGATTTCGTTCAAAATCGATATCCGGGGTTCCCTGGGATCACAAAACAGGAAACTGTTACCAAAATTTAAAAAAAGTCAGCGCCATTTTGATTTTTTTTGTTATCGAACCGATTTCGTTCAAAATCGATATCTGGGGTTCCCTGGGATCACAAAACAGGAAACTGTTACCAAAATTTTAAAAAAGTCAGCGCCATTTTGAAATTTGTTGTTATCGTCCCGATTTCGTTCAAAATCGATATCTGGGGTTCCCTGGGATCACAAAACAGGAAACTGTTACCAAAATTTTAAAAAAGTCAGCGCCATTTTGAAATTTTTTGTTATCGTACCGATTTCGTTCAAAATCGATATCTGGGGTTCCCTGGGATCACAAAACAGGAAACTGTTACCAAAATTTTAAAAAAGTCAGCGCCATTTTGAAATTTTTTGTTATCGTCCCGATTTCGTTCAAAATCGATATCTGGGGTTCCCTGGGATCACAAAACAGGAAACTGTTACCAAAATTTTAAAAAAGTCAGCGCCATTTTGATTTTTTTTGTTATCGTACCGATTTCGTTCAAAATCGATATCCGGGGTTCCCTGGGATCACAAAACAGGAAACTGTTACCAAAATTTTAAAAAAGTCAGCGCCATTTTGATTTTTTTTGTTATCGTACCGATTTCGTTCAAAATCGATATCTGGGGTTCCCTGGGATCACAAAACAGGAAACTGTTACCAAAATTTTAAAAAAGTCAGCGCCATTTTGAAATTTGTTGTTATCGTCCCGATTTCGTTCAAAATCGATATCTGGGGTTCCCTGGGATCACAAAACAGGAAACTGTTACCAAAATTTTAAAAAAGTCAGAGCCATTTTGAAATTTTTTGTTATCGTACCGATTTCGTTCAAAATCGATATCTGGGGTTCCCTGGGATCACAAAACAGGAAACTGTTACCAAAATTTTAAAAAAGTCAGCGCCATTTTGAAATTTTTTGTTATCGTCCCGATTTCGTTCAAAATCGATATCTGGGGTTCCCTGGGATCACAAAACAGGAAACTGTTACCAAAATTTTAAAAAAGTCAGTGCCATTTTGAATTTTTTTGTTATCGTACCGATTTCGTTCAAAATCGATATCCGGGGTTCCCTGGGATCACAAAACAGGAAACTGTTACCAAAATTTTAAAAAAGTCAGCGCCATTTTGAAATTTTTTGTTATCGTACCGATTTCGTTCAAAATCGATATCCGGGGTTCCCTGGGATCACAAAACAGGAAACTGTTACCAAAATTTTAAAAAAGTCAGCGCCATTTTGTAATTTTTTGTTATCGTACCGATTTTGTTCAAAATCGATATCTGGGGTTCCCTGGGATCACAAAACAGCAGTCAATCAAAAAAAAGTCAGAAGTGAACTTTTTAAAATTTTGGTAACAGTTTCCTGTTTTGTGATCCCAGAGAACCCCAGATATCGATTTTGAACGAAATCGGTATGATAACAAAGAATTTCAAAATGGCGCTGCCGTTTTTTAAATTTTGGTAACAGTTTCCTGTTTTGTGATCCCAGGGAACCCCCGATATCGATTTTGAACGAAATCAGTACGATAACAAAGAATTTCAAAATGGCGCTGACTTTTTAAAAATTTTGGTAACAGTTTCCTGTTTTGTGATCCCCGGGAACCTCAGATATCGATTTTGAATGAAATCAGTACGATAACAAAAAATTTCAAAATGGGGCTGACTTTTTTAAAATTTTGGTAACAGTTTCCTGTTTTGTGATCCCAGGGAACCCCGGATATCGATTTTGAACGAAATCGGTACGATAACAAAAAAATTCAAAATGGCGCTAACTTTTTTAAAATTTTGGTAACAGTTTCCTGTTTTGTGATCCCAGGGAACCCCAGATATCGATTTTGAACGAAATCGGGACGATAACAAAAAATTTCAAAATGGCGCTGACTTTTTTAAAATTTTGGTAACAGTTTCCTGTTTTGTGATCCCAGGGAACCCCAGATATCGATTTTGAACGAAATCGGTACGATAACAAAAAAATTCAAAATGGCGCTGACTTTTTTTAATTTTGGTAACAGTTTCCTGTTTTGTGATCCCAGGGAACCCCGGATATCGATTTTGAACGAAATCGGTACGATAACAAAAAAATTCAAAATGGCGCTGACTTTTTTAAAATTTTGGTAACAGTTTCCTGTTTTGTGATCCCAGGGAACCCCAGATATCGATTTTGAACGAAATCGGGACGATAACAAAAAATTTCAAAATGGCGCTGACTTTTTTAAAATTCTGGTAACAGTTTCCTGTTTTGTGATCCCAGGGAACCCCAGATATCGATTTTGAACGAAAACGGTACGATAACAAAAAATTTCAAAATGGCGCTGACTTTTTTAAAATTTTGGTAACAGTTTCCTGTTTTGTGATCCCAGGGAACCCCGGATATCGATTTTGAACGAAATCGGTACGATAACAAAAAAAATCAAAATGGCGCTGACTTTTTTAAAATTTTGGTAACAGTTTCCTGTTTTGTGATCCCAGGGAACCCCAGATATCGATTTTGAACGAAATCGGGACGATAACAAAAAATTTCAAAATGGCGCTGACTTTTTTAAAATTTTGGTAACAGTTTCCTGTTTTGTGATCCCAGGGAACCCCAGATATCGATTTTGAACGAAATCGGTACGATAACAAAAAATTTCAAAATGGCGCTGACTTTTTTAAAATTCTGGTAACAGTTTCCTGTTTTGTGATCCCAGGGAACCCCAGATATCGATTTTGAACGAAATCGGTACGATAACAAAAAATTTCAAAATGGCGCTGACTTTTTTAAAATTTTGGTAACAGTTTCCTGTTTTGTGATCCCAGGGAACCCCGGATATCGATTTTGAACGAAATCGGTACGATAACAAAAAAAATCAAAATGGCGCTGACTTTTTTAAAATTTTGGTAACAGTTTCCTGTTTTGTGATCCCAGGGAACCCCAGATATCGATTTTGAACGAAATCGGTACGATAACAAAAAATTTCAAAATGGCGCTGACTTTTTTAAAATTTTGGTAACAGTTTCCTGTTTTGTGATCCCAGGGAACCTCGGATATCGATTTTGAACGAAATCTGTACGATAACAAAAAAATTCAAAATGGCGCTGACTTTTTTAAAATTTTGGTAACAGTTTCCTGTTTTGTGATCCCAGGGAACCCCAGATATCGATTTTGAACGAAATCGGGACGATAACAAAAAATTTCAAAATGGCGCTGACTTTTTTAAAATTTTGGTAACAGTTTCCTGTTTTGTGATCCCAGGGAACCCCAGATATCGATTTTGAACGAAATCGGGACGATAACAAAAAATTTCAAAATGGCGCTGACTTTTTTAAAATTTTGGTAACAGTTTCCTGTTTTGTGATCCCAGGGAACCCCAGATATCGATTTTGAACGAAATCGGTACGATAACAAAAAATTTCAAAATGGCGCTGACTTTTTTAAAATTTTGGTAACAGTTTCCTGTTTTGTGATCCCAGGGAACCCCGGATATCGATTTTGAACGAAATCGGTACGATAACAAAAAAAATCAAAATGGCGCTGACTTTTTTAAAATTTTGGTAACAGTTTCCTGTTTTGTGATCCCAGGGAACCCCAGATATCGATTTTGAACGAAATCGGGACGATAACAAAAAATTTCAAAATGGCGCTGACTTTTTTAAAATTTTGGTAACAGTTTCCTGTTTTGTGATCCCAGGGAACCCCAGATATCGATTTTGAACGAAATCGGGACGATAACAAAAAAAATCAAAATGGCGCTGACTTTTTTAAAATTTTGGTAACAGTTTCCTGTTTTGTGATCCCAGGGAACCCCGGATATCGATTTTGAACGAAATCGGTACGATAACAAAAAACATCAAAATGGCGCTGACTTTTTTAAAATTTTGGTAACAGTTTCCTGTTTTGTGATCCCAGGGAACCCCAGATATCGATTTTGAACGAAATCGGGACGATAACAAAAAAAATCAAAATGGCGCTCACATTTTTTTTTATTACATACATACATACATACATATATATTCCTTACATACCCTTTCCTTGTGGCTTTGCCGTAATCGGGTAAAAAAAATACGCCTACACTTGAGAACTTCCTTCTTTGTGGATGTCGGTATCAAGTTTTTCTAAGCGTTTCTTACACATAGAGAATATTATATCTCTATGGCAGTACACAACACGGTGTTCATTTTGTCGTAATAAATTTCGTGCAAAAAAGCGATACACCCACCCGTCCACGAGCGCGTCTCAGCGCGTACTGAGCGCCAAACGCCTAGCGCTCGGCTTCTTTTCATAGAAAAATGTATGAAACATTTTTTTTTTGCCACATAAACTATAAACATATTTATTTGTATGCTTAATGCTTTGCACCATGGATAGAGGACTATATAAGCCCCACTTTATTGTTAATATTCAAGTTAAAATATGCAGCGGATCTAGCTTTATGGGTACCTATCCGGACCCCATTTTTCGTCATTTTCAGCAGATCTTGCGTTCGGAGAAACGTATTTATGCAGAAAATTTGTATTGGAGTGTGCATTTTTATAAGGTCAAACGAGAGATGAAGAAATGACCTTTAATTTGATACCATGACATCCCCACAGCTGTGACTCCCGATTCTTTAAAGTGTACCTGGAAAAGGATGACACATCATGAAATCCGTATAAGGCACCTTAATTTTCCGTAATAATTCTAAGCTATCTCTATTCCAAATCTCGGCCAAATCGGTTCAGTTGTTGTGGCTTGAAGCAGTAACAAATATCAAAACAAACAAACTTAAAAATATACAAACATCCAAACCCTCACATCATACTAATATTATAAATGCGAAAGTGTGTTTGTTTGTTGGTTTATTGGTTTGTTGGTTTATTGGTTTGTTGGTTTGTCCTTCAATCACGCCGCAACAGAGCAACGGATCGACGTTATTTCTGCATGGGTATAGTTGGGGACCTGGAGCGTGACATAGGCTACTAGTATTTTATCCCGGATAATTATGGAGTTCCCGTGGGAATTAAAAAAACTTATTCCACGTGGACAAAGTCGCGGGCCTCAGCTAGTTTTTAATATTAGCAAGATGACAAAGTAGAAGTCAACGCCAACCACACTATTTATCAAAATTTATAATGAGTAAAGACGTGCCGCCAAGCGATTTAACGTTCCGGTACGATGCCGTATAGAAACCGAATAGGGGTATGGGTTTAATATAACTGCCATTCCCCTAACAGGTTAGCCCGCTACCATCTTAGACTGCATCATCACTTACCATCAGGTGAGATCGCAGTCAAGGGCTAAGTTGTAGTAGATTAAAAAAAAAAAGTCATTTTGCAATTAAAAGGGAACTGATGAAACATGCAATTATTATAAAAACTCTTATCCCTCTTGTAGAACAGTTGGTAGGTATATCTTGCCATTTAATGTAGTCAGACAGCGAAATTGTATTAATCTCCATAAGAACGCTAATGAAAAACGTGAAAGCGTGTGTTGCCATAATGAGCAGACATTTCCCGGCGTTATGGCTACCGAGCTGACAAATTGCCAGCTAGCCATATAGAGTGCATCTATTAGTTATATTAGCCATAATAGGTTAATGTACTGGAGGGTTTAGCAATTAAGGCTTGGAAATATACCTACACAAAATTAATGTTAATTTATGATAGTGACCCAGTCTAAACCTATAGAAACGGTGATTACCTAGTGGTTCAGACGTTCGGCCTCCTGGTCAGGACGTGTTCAGGGGTTCGATCCTTGGGCACGCACTTCTAACTAATTAAAAAATTATGAAAACGAATATTTAAATTATTATATAAAATAAAAATCATAAAAATTTAATTTCATTACTATCAGTAGGTACCTAACTAGATTTGTCTGTATTGACAAAATATCATGGCATTAGTAGAGTTTCTCCACAAACATTATAAAGTGTTGCTATGAGGTACAAACGTTATTTATTATTTTACTAGCTGATGCCCGCGACTTCGTCCGCGTGGACTGAGGTTCCCGCGGGAACTTTTTAATTTTCCGGGATAAAAAGTAGCCTATGTGTTATTCCAGACTATAATCTATCTCTGCCAAATTTCATCCAGATCCGTTCAGCCGTTCGGACGTGATTGAGTAACAAACATCCATCCAAACTTTCGCATTTATAATACATTTATTTGAAATAAAATGTAATGTAAAACAATATTTTTACAAGCTTTTATTTAACAAGCAATGTTTATGGGTTTGGTTAGATCAAAACTTTCAGCTGAATTTTTAAACAGAAGGTATTTATTCCCAACCGATTGATCTGAAATTTTGCATATAATAATATGTTTAGTTTGGATGACAATACATGGTAAGCTAAGTGACGTCATTCTAAATTCAATATGGCGCACGATAAAAAGCTTGCTTTTAGACATTTGTTTAAAAAAAAATTAAGACTTGTTGACATTCAAGGGTGTACTGTATGATAAATTGTTTTTTATCACAATAAAAAGGAGTGGAGCGCGTCGTCGTGATTTGAAATATCTATCTATGGGTAGGTCCTTGGTTACCCATATTATAACGCTGTTACGCTGTACCAGTGGTGAGAAGCAGTGAGAAGAAGTGTGATATCCATAAATGTACCACAGAATAAGTAATAGTACAGAATGTACCTACTGTCAATAACTTAAATGCACAACGCCTGCAACATGTTACAACAGTATATTAGCTTGTTATTAGCCTGGGAATTGGCTTAACTGATGCTTGTAATCCAGAGGCGCGTGATATTATCAAGGTATAACTAGGTATAGTTACTAATTTGCCACGATATAGGCAAGCAATGACCTAGTTTTTAGGGTTCCGTACCCAAAGGGTAAAAACGGGACCCTATTACTAAGACTCCGCTGTCTGTCTGTATGTCTGTCTGTCTCCAGGCTGTATCTCATAAACCGTGATTGCTAGAAAGCTGAAATTTTCACAAATGATGTATTTCCGTTGCCGCTATAACAACAAATACTAAAAATTAAAAAAATATATATATTAAGGGGGGTCCCCATACAATAAACGTGTCTTTTTCGTATTTTTTTGCTCAATATTAAAAACGGTAACAGGTAGACGGTTCAAATTTTCACAGAATATTAACTTGTATATTACCTTTCAAAATAAATAATTAAATATCAATAAAGTAAATATTAAAGGGGGGCTCCCATACAACAAACGTAACTTTTATTTTTAATACGTCTTAAATCGTAAAACTTACTACAGGTTTGTACGGAACCCTTGGTGCGCGAGTCCGACTCGCACTTGGCCGGTTTTACTAAATACTTAATTTACTAAATTAAACTAGCCGATGCCCGCGACTTCGTCCGTTTTTATTGAGGTTTTTTTGGTTCCCGCGGGAAATCTTTAATTTTCCGGGATAAAAACTAGCCTATGTGTTATTCCAGACTATAATCTATATCTGTGCCAAATTTCATCCAGATCCGTTCAGCTGTTCTGGCGTGATGGAGTAACAAACATCCATCCATGCATCCATCCATCTATCAATCCATCCATCCAAACTTTCGCATTTATAATACTAGTGGTTCGCCCCGAACTGAGACCTCGCGGTATCACAGAGCGCCATCTATTGACATCATTGTGAAGTTCTGTTAAAAATATCATCATCATTAAAAATTTAATAATTTCGTTTCCTTTTAATATCTAACTAATTTTAGTATTTGTTGTTCAAGTACAGGATATACCTAATTCAAATAATTAATAAGTTTCAGGCTCAGCCTTTCAGAAAATTGAGAGTTCTGAGGTCAACTTTGGACGTTAGAAAATCTCCACTTCGAAAGCCCCCATTTCGTCAATTTTAGGGGAAAAATTAAAAAAAATATATTTTTGGACTCTATTCCTAATTATCTTTAAAATGATATACCGTAACCCTATGTAACGCTATAAAAAATATTTTACTTCGCATTCGCTTCTATGAGTGCCCCCCTGAAATAAAGATTTTTATAACTTTTTAAGCCATATCCGGCGGGAGGCCATCGGTTTACATATTATATTTAAATTTGAAGTAATTACGTTCAGTAATTCAAAAGTCATAAGGCTCTGACAGACGGACGGACGGACGGACGGACAAGTGCCAATTCACTCAAGTAGACTCAGAGACCTTCGCTTCGCTCGGTCAATTAGTTATGAAGTATAGGTGTAAACAGCGTCAACTGCATTGAGTGTTAGGTACGTTTTGAGTCATTAAGTATACCTTGCTTTGACGGTGAAGGAAACCACCGCGACGAAGCCTATTTGTTTGAGAGTTCTCTAGCTCTTTGCGCACTGAGAGAGTGAACAAGAGCGGGTGATGCGAAAGCGGGTGCGGTGCATCTGTAACAAGTACCAACCTTGCATTATACCCCGAAAGCTGATGTTTGAGTGAAACCACAGAACACATATATTATGTGTTCTGTGAGTGAAACAATAGAGATTTCGAAATAAATGGCCTGCGTTATTACTTGAACAACAGTCAGGTACCTACAATGTAAGAAGGTGCCTAACTTGCTCACTGGTTTTAAATTATTGAATGTTTTCCTAAAAGTTGTACGATATTATAGAAAAAATATATAATATACTAGCTGATGACCGCGACTTCGTCCGCGTGGTTTAAGTTTTTTTTTATTCCCGCGGGAACTCCTCAATTTTCCGGGATAAAAAGTATCCTATGTCCGTCTCCTGGTTCTAAGCTACGAGTACTTCCCCACAAATTTGCAGCCAAATCGGTTCAGCTGTTCTTGAGTTATAAATAGTGTAACTAACACGACTTTCTTTTATATATATAGATTTTGGCATGCAATCTGGCCCGCGGGCCGCTTGTTGAAGACCTCTATTCTAGTATTATGTACTTAAAGGTCGTGCGGAAAGAGACTTAAATGGGATCGAGTCAAATGCCTGTAGGAGATTCGACATCTGAGCAGTGAGTGTTAGAAAATAGGAAGCAAAAGGCTTCGTACGTATTTGCGGAATTTCAATTACTTGAGGGTGTAAAGAGGACGTACATATTTATGGCGCTTGTATTGCGTTACTAAAAAGATGTACGAGATACAAGATTGTAAAGTATGGAGTCTGGAAAATATATTAACTTATAGAAAACCGATTTAAGCAACCTTACATTGAACATATTCTACGATATTTATGCTATTGAATAAAAATAACTAACCAGCAACTTTTCGTAAACTTGGAATTCGTAAGTAGGTACCTTATTTAACACTAGCTGATGCCCGCGACTTTGTCCGCGTGGTTTAAGTTATTTTGATTCCCGCGGTAACTCCTTAATTTTCTGGGATAAAAAGTAGCCTATGTCACTCTCCAGGTCCTCAACTATACCCATACCAAACTACTGTACCATGCCAAAAATCACGTCGATCCGTTGCTCCGTTGCGGCGTGATGGAAGGACAAACCAACAAACCAATAAACCAACAAACAAATCGCATTTATAATATTAGTATGATTGATGCAGATCTAGACTTCGAATTGTTTTTGGTTCAAATGAGAAATTCCGACTGATTTTGCTCGTACTTTTTTCTAATTTTTAATTAAAAAAATTAACCCGGAAAATTAAGGAGTTCCCGCGGGAACCGAAAAACCTCGATCCACGCGGACGAAGTCGCGGGCATCAGCTAGTTATTCACATAAATACGAGTATTTTGATCAACTGTAGGTAATGGTTTTTCATGTCGGTTTTGTCGTCTTAAATCCATACACTTAGCTCAAACAAAATAAAATAAACTTCGGTGGGCAAAGTCTGCGAAATGACAGAGCGTCTTTCTCCATCGACGCGATCGCCTCCCATAATATACGTTTTTCCTCTCTTACTAGTGGACAGCATGTGGTTGTGCACTAGTACGAGCAAAATCAGTCGGAATTTCTCATTTGAACCAAAAACAATTCGAAGTCTAGATCTGCATCAATCATACTAATATTATAAATGCGATTTGTTTGTTGGTTTATTGGTTTGTTGGTTTGTCCTTCCATCACGCCGCAACGGAGCAACGGATCGACGTGATTTTTGGCATGGTACAGTAGTTTGGTATGGGTATAGTTGAGGACCTGGAGAGTGACAAGCTACTTTTTATCCCAGAAAATTAAGGAGTTACCGCGGGAATCAAAATAACTTAAACCACGCGGACAAAGTCGCGGGCATCAGCTAGTGTTAAATAAGGTACCTACTTACGAATTCCAAATTTACGAAAAGTTGCTGGTTAGTTATTTTTATTCAATAGCATAAATATCGTAGAATATGTTCAATGTAAGGTTGCTTATATCGGTTTTCTATAAGTTAATATATTTTCCAGACTCCATACTTTACAATCTTGTATCTCGTTCATCTTTTTAGTAACGCAATACAAGCGCCATAAATATGTACGTCCTCTTTACACCCTCAAGTAATTGAAATTCCGCAAATACGTACGAAGCCTTTTGCTTCCTATTTTCTAACACTCACTGCTCAGATGTCGAATCTCCTACAGGCATTTGACTCGATCCCGTTTAAGTCTCTTTCCGCACGACCTTTAAGTACATAATACTAGAATAGAGGTCTTCAACAAGCGGCCCGCGGGCCAGATTGCTTGCCAAAATCTATATACATAAAAGAAAGTCGAGTTAGTTACACTAACTCAAGAACAGCTGAACCGATTTGGCTGCAAATTTGTGGGGAAGTAGCTTAGAACCAGGAGACGGACATAGGATACTTTTTATCCCGGAAAATTGAGGAGTTCCCGCGGGAATAAAAAAAAACTTAAACCACGCGGACGAAGTCGCGGTCATCAGCTAGTATATTATTTATTTTTTCTATAATATCGTACAACTTTTAGGAAAACATTCAATTATTTAAAACCAGTGAGCAATTTAGGCACCTTCTTACAAAATTTGTAGGTACCTGACTGTTGTTCAAGTAATAACGCAGGCCATTTATTTCGAAATCTCTATTGTTTCACTCACAGAACACATAATATATGTGTTCTGTGGTTTCACTCAAACATCAGCTTTCGGGGTATAATGCAAGGTTGGTACTTGTTACAGATGCACCGCACCCGCTTTCGCATCACCCGCTCTTGTTCACTCTCTCAGTGCGCAAAGAGCTAGAGAACTCTCAAACAAATAGGCTTCGTCGCGGTGGTTTCCTTCACCGTCAAAGCAAGGTATACTTAATGACTCAAAACGTACCTAACACTCAATGCAGTTGACGCTGTTTACATCTATACTTCCTAATTGACCGAGCGAAGCGAAGGTCTCTGAGTCTACTTGAGTGAATTGGCACTTGTACGTCCGTCCGTCCGTCTGTCTGTCAGAGCCTCATGACTTTTGAATTACTGAACGTAATTACTTCAAATTTAAATGTAATATGTAAACCGATGGCCTCCCGCCGGATATGGCTTAAAAAGTTATAAAAATCTTTATCTCAGGGGGGCTCTCATAGAAGCGAATGCGAAGTAAAATATTTTTTATAGCGTTACATAGGGTTGCGGTATATCATTTTAAAGATAATTAGGAATAGAGTCCAAAAATTTTTTTATTTAATTTTTCCCCTAAAATTGACGAAATGGGGGGCTTTCGAAGTGGAGATTTTCTAACGTCCAAAGTTGACCTCAGAACTCTCAATTTTCTGAAAGGCTGAGCCTGAAACTTATTAATTAATTATTTGAATTAGGTATATCCTGTACTTGAACAACAAATACTTACTACTACTAAAATTAGTTAGATATTTTAAGGAAACGAAATTATTAAACTTTTAATGATGATGATATTTTTAACAGAACTTCACAATGATGTCAATAGATGGCGCTCTGTGATACCGCGAGGTCTCAGTTCGGGGCGAACCACTAGTATTATAAATGCGAAAGTTTGGATGGATGGATTGATAGATGGATGGATGCATGGATGGATGTTTGTTACTCCATCACGCCAGAACAGCTGGACGGATCTGGATGAAATTTGGCACAAATATAGATTATAGTCTGGAATAATACATAGGCTAGTTTTTATCCCGGATAATTAAAGAGTTTCCGCGGGAACCAAAAAAAACTCAATAAAAACGGACGAAATCGCGGGCATCGGCTAGTTTATTTAATAAAAACTAGGTCATTGCTTGCCTATATCGTGGCAAATTAGTAACTATACCTAGTTATATCTTGATAATATCACGCGCCTCTGGATTACAAGCATCAGTTAAGCCAATTCCCAGGCTAATAACAAGCTAATATACTGTTGTAACATGTTGCAGGCGTTGTGCATTTAAGTTATTGACAGTAGGTACATTCTGTACTATTACTTATCCTGTGGTACATTTATGGATATCACACTTCTTCTCACTGCTTCTCACCACTGGTACAGCGTAACAGCGTAATAATATGGATAACAAAGGAACCTACCCATAGATATTTCAAATCACGACGACGCGCCCCACTCCTTTTTATTGTGATAAAAAAACAATTTATTATACAGTACACCCATAAATGTCCACAAGTCTTAATTTTTTTTTTAAACAAATGTCTAAAAACAAGCTTTTTATCGTGCGCCATATTGAATTTAGAATGACGTCACTTATTTTCAATAGACGTCAATTATCGCCTTAACTTGAAG
Organism: Erebia ligea; assembly: GCA_917051295.2. NCBI lineage: Eukaryota > Metazoa > Arthropoda > Insecta > Lepidoptera > Nymphalidae > Erebia > Erebia ligea. The sequence goes on from OU785228.1 coordinate 13,361,232, forward strand.
ATAGCATTAGAAATCCATTTCAATCAGAAGAGAATAAAAGTAAACATAATAAAACATATATATACATATATAACATGTATATATATTATATATATGCAATTGGCAAATTTCACACTCCTTTGAGAACATCATGAAGAAATCTCAGGCATGCCGATTCCCTCACAATTGTTCCCCCGACCATCCAAACCAGAGATCGAACATCTCTACCATTAGACTGTCAGTTATCACCATTTGTAATAAAAAATATTTCAGTTTTATTTTCATCAATTTCAGCAGATAATAACAGCTGGAGCCCAAATCTTGTTTCGGTGTCAAGCGGGATTATGGAAGATCCAAATAAATAGATGCCTGATAAGCCTTCTAGGAAAGGCAGCGAAATTAAAAAAATTAAAAAAATTAAAAAAAAAATCCGCGTGGTTTACGTTTATTAGATTCCCGCGGGAACTCCTTAATTTTCCGGGATAAAAAGTAGCCTATGTCACTCTTCAGGACCTCAACTATACCCATGCCAAAAATCACGTCGATCTGTTCCGGGATAAAAAGTAGCCTATGTGTTATTCCAGACTATAATCTATCTCTGTGCCAAATTTCATCCAGATCGGTTCAGCCGTTGGGGCGTGATTGAGTAACAAACATACATCCATACATCCATCCATCCAAACTTTCGCATTTATAATATTTATTTGATTCCAATATGGCGATCCCGCCAACGAACTGACAGAGTGAAATACATAGAACGAGTCAAATATCAGTTTAATTAAACCTCCATCAATAAATAAATGAACAATCTTTTATCTTTTCTAAAATGGTAGGTTTATGAAATGCCCTTATATATTACCATTTCATAAAGAAGCTGATTGTAATATAGGAATATGTAACTCGAGTTTTTATTGCCAACGCTCTTGGCACGATGGTTCTTAAAACTCTCTATACGGAGAACATTCACGGGCATAAGTACTTTTGCCACGTTTTATTGTAGTTTGTCCCGTTGTTCGCATTAAATGTTCGAACTTTTATATTACTGTTTTGTAACTAAGTATCTTGTTATTACGGTTAATTTTATCTTAACGGATTTTTTTTTATTTTTTTATCCACTACAAGTAAGCCCTTGACTGTGATCTCACCTGATGGTAAGTGATGATGCAGTCTAAGATGGTAGCGGGCTAACCTGTTAGGGGTATGGCAGTTATATTAAACAAATACCCCTATTCGGTTTCTACACAACATCGTACCGGAACGCTAAATCGCTTGGCGGCACGTCTTTGCCGATAAAGTGGTAACTAGCCACGGCCGAAACCTCCCACCAGGAACCAACCACTTTCCCAACCAATTTTGCGAACCAATTTCGATTAAACATCTTACTTACTTTAAAGAACTGCACAAGAGTCATATTATCATTTATAGGGACATACTACCACAGAATAGGTAATAGACTACCATCGATTAAAGCCGTTTTGTTGACATTCGCGTTTTAGAATAATTATAGTCATTACAGCTGATGCCCGCCACTTCGTCCGCGTGGTTTACGTTTATTAGATTCCCGCGGGAACTCCTTAATTTTCCGGGATAAAAAGTAGCCTATGTCACTCTTCAGGACCTCAACTATACCCATGCCAAAAATCACGTCGATCCGTTGCTCCGTTGCAGCGTGATTGAAGGACAAACCAACAAACAAACACACTTTCGCATTTATAATATTATGTATGAAGTATGATTTTAGGGACGTCAAACTACGTGACATAAAACTGTCATTTTGAAGTAATACTGCGATGGGAGTAGCCCCCTTGGAGTGGTTATTCTATGGTTATTGCGATATGCCTTGTAATTTTCTTCTCCGACAAATTTCTCAAACGATTCCACAGCCAATCTCAACAGCACAACAGTTCGTTCACTCTGACAGAACGCAGTCAGCACGCATCACGCGAACTATCTTAACTATGCTTGACAATTGCAACCAATTTTGACAGTATTTTTTTCTGTCAGGTTGGTCCCATGACAATTTTGTGAAGGTCTGATGAATAATTCGAAGATGAATTGTGGAACTGTAGTGAAGAGTTCGCTTAATGAGTGTAATAATCTAGCTTAAAGATACCTAAGTATAGCTTTCTAACCATATACATGTAAGTATCTCTCCGCTCTGAGGATAATCTAATTCTTAGAATTCCTTCTCATAGCACTGCTTTCTACTCCAAATCCTTTTCCGTTAAAGCTGTTCGTCTTTGGAACTCTCTCCCTCTTAATATTAGGCAGGCAAAATCTTTGGCTATTTTTAAGAATCTCTTAAAAATGCACTTTTTGCCTCCTTAGTTTTGTGTAGGTATCCAATTCCTTAGATTCTATTCCTTAGATAGTTAGCTTATATCCAAATTATGTGTATATACCTATTTGTTATATATTTAAGTTGTGTGTATAATATATTGTATGTATGTATATATGTATGTATGTATAATATTTATGTATTATATGTATTTTATATGTACAGATTTGTGTATTATAATACCTTTGTTTAAGTGTTTTATCCCTTAATTGTATTACCTACTTTGTGTGCACCCTCATTCAAATTAGGTTGCCTGGAAGAGATCGCTTCTCAGCGATAAGGCCGCGTATTGTACAGTTTTTCATAATTTCTTGTTTTGTTTAAATGTGTTTTTTTTTGTGTATGGTGTACAATAAAGTATATTTTCATTTCATTTCATTTATATGATGTACCTAAGTCACAAGGCGGTTTGACTAGTTTAGTTTTGATTAAGTATACCTAGTTTAGTTTTAATATTTGAATAACACTTCCTTCCATTTTGGTTCGAGTTATATTTTATTGAGGGCAAAGAAATAAAATAACAAAGCAAAAGCGAGTTAAGAATTTAGATTGTAAATGTATAGAATAATAGGTACTGCTTTGATTAAATACCGGAGAAAAATGTATTAAAAGCCTTGAACGCTTGTATATGCAGGCTTTCGTTGATGCTCTTAATAATTTTGATATTAAAAATAATTATTCGCTGCCTTTCCTAGATCAGGCATCTATTTATTTGGATCTTCCATAATCCCGCTTGACACCGAAACAAGATTTGGGCTCCAGCTGTTATTATCTGCTGAAATTGATGAAAATAAAACTGAAATATTTTTTATTACAAATGGTGATAACTGACAGTCTAATGGTAGAGATGTTCGATCTCTGGTTTGGATGGTCGGGGGAACAATCGTGAGGGAATCGGCATGCCTGAGATTTCTTCATGATGTTCTCAAAGGAGTGTGAAATTTGCCAATTGCATATATATATATACATGTTATATATGTATATACTTATATGTTTTTATTATGTTTACTTTTATTCTCTTCTGATTGAAATGGATTTCCAATGCTATCTTCAAGTTAAGGCGATAATAAATTTGGAACAAGATGCCATTTTTCCTTTACGACACTGGCACGACACGACCAACGATTCTGTATGGGTTTCTTACAAACGATAGATCACAGATAAGAGAGTGCGATAGATAGTGATTTTAATGTCAGTGCTTGTAATATCGGTGTGCCATGAACAAATCCGTAATGATACATAATATTAGTCTGTTACAACCAAAAAATCAAAACAATTGAAATAAAATTATTTTGTTTTCAAATAAAATTTTACTTACAAGTCCATTTGAATCGTCATGTTAATCTACCGTGGTAGGTACATCTCTGGACGTACACTGTTTCTGTACCGAATTTCGTCAAAATTGGGTACGGTTGAGCCTTAAAAAAGGATTTTCCTAGAGGTTTTACGAACTTTCTTGGGAAATCTATAAGTCGTTGACTATAAAAGCCTCCAATTTCAGGCAATGTTTTTTGGTCAGCGTCGTAAGGGGATTCGAAAAAAGTTAGGGCTAACGTTCTGGCTAGCGGTCCAACAGTCAAAACTTTGTTTAGCTCAGAAAATAAATGACTACAACTTAATAATTGAGAGATGGTTTTTCACAAACATGCTTCTCCACAAGTTGGCTCTTGTATTGAAACAAGTATCAACGACAGTCGCGCGCCGATCTCTGACGGTAGCGCTCGTTTTGCTTCAAGCAGGTACGTTAGTATACATCGCTTATCAACTTTTTTACAAAGTACCTTCAAGTGAGTAACAAATTTATGTCGTCTTGTGGGGAGAATGTAGGCTGTGATAAACAAGTTGAAACGTGTACCAGGGCGGAGGACGATTGTTCGAATGTGATTTTAAATATGCAGGAATTTGGAAACATGGAGTTTGAACACTATAGGGAGGGTAATATTACGCCGAAGGGCCCGGAAAAAAGAAGGCGGCCGGACAGTGATATAATAGAGGAAAATGATATGGATGACGGATTTATTACAGTGTATAATAGGCGTTCGAAGAAATTCGCTAGGAGTAACTCAAAAAGTAACTCAAACTCTGAAGAAATTTATCAAGTGAGTATTACATCTAAACAAGTTATGCCTAAACAAATAGCATTTGCTAAGCTTTTAAGGGCAGAGAACATTATTAATATTCTTCGGATAAAATTTAGGAGTCCATATAAAGTACTCTTACAGTTTGGATGTAAAGAACATGCAGAGAAGTTAATTCAGAACAAAAAGTTAATAGATATGGGATATAGAATGCAAGCTGCGGATGAAACTAATATATCTTATGGTATAATTAAAGAGATAGATTTAGACGAAGAGGAACAAGAGTTGTTGGAAAATCTTAAATGTGACCATGAAATTTTGGCTGTGAAAAGATTAAAGCGCGTAGCGGAAGGGAAATGGATAGATAGTGAGACTGTAAGGATATCTTTTAAAAGTTCAACTTTACCTCCGTACGTGTATGGATTTGGTTGCAGATTTGAAGTGAAACCGTATATGTTTCCTGTAACTCAATGCGCGAAATGCTGGCGGTTTGGTCATCCGACCCGCCTTTGTCCAATGAAGAAAATTGTGTGTCCGAAATGCTGTTTAGGTCATGAAAATTGTGAAACAACAGAGTATATATGCGTCAATTGTAAAAATGATCATATGGCAAATAATAAGACTTGTCCAATATTCTTAAAGGAAAAAATGATAAGGAAAATAATGCTTTTAGAGAATTGTACTTACCGAAAAGCAGTGGAGATAAACCGGGAGAGTAAGAAAGCAAATGAAGTTAATGAGAGTGAAAGTGAATGTGATAATATTGATCAAAATTATCAAACAGTAAAAGGCACAAATTATTTAAAGACCTATCGAGACATCGTGGTGACGGAAGCTATAGTACACGAAGAGAAGTCTGAGGTAGAGGATATGATAAATGAAGAAGGTTTGGTATCAAATACGATGAAATCTCAAATTAAAAAGAAGAAAAAGAAACTTTCAAGGACAAAAAACGACAACGAAGATTGGTTAGACCAGATTTTACAGGAAAATAAAGAGCAATCTGAGCGGCACACGGCAGATGAAGTACCTAAGAAATCTAATGTTCATGAAGATAAAATTACTGGTAAATTATTTGTACAGAAAATGAAAGATATTATTATGTCAAATAGTAACTTAAAAGAAAAGATGATCGCAGTTGCAGAATTTGTTTTTGAAATTATTTCCAAGGTTGTATTTACATATTTCAAAAAGATAGATGTTTTGAAGAAATTAGTGTCAATTTTAAAAAATGTATAATTTAAAAGATTGTGTGTTGAATATAGTACAGTGGACAATTGGAGTGCCATTCAGCATTTAGCTCGATGCGCCTCTGGACACAGAGGTGCTGTGATAGCTTTTCCATTCTAAAATGCTGAATGACTTTCAACGTAGAGATGTAGGTAAATATAAAGATTCAATGGAAAGTAGAATAACTAATTAATTTTTGTTTAAGATAAGTATAATAAATAATAAGGTACAATAGGACTGTCATATACATATTGTATAAAAGCCCTGTAAAAACAAATAAAGATAATAAAAAAAAAATAAAAAAAAAGTATCAACGACCTCTATGTATGTGAAGTAGATAGGTATTATTTTATATATACCTATTATTTTTTATGTGCATATAATGTCGTTCAAAGATTTTAAAATGTATTCCTAAAACTAATTCTAATATATTCAAATAAAATATATCTGCAACGCTTTCATGGCCCGATCAGTTCAACCGATTTTGATGAAATTCGCTACAAAGATAGTTGTACCCCAGAAAAGAACTTCTTTTCATCCCGGATAATCAGAATTCCCATGGGATTTTTCAAAATTCTAAATTCACGCGGACGAAGTCGTGAGCATCGAGTCTTCTATACGTTTTAAATTTATGATGTCGTTCTAATTTTGAAATTGGTTTAATAATATAAAACTCATGCGAGGATAAAAGAAAAAAAAAAGAAGAAAACAGGGTCGGTACATAATCGGATAAATAACAGGAAATGAAACAGTAGAAACGCAAACATGAGTCGTAATAATTAAGCTGCAAACGGAAAATCGAGCTTAGGATCCACGTCCAATCACGCGACGCCGCAGGCAACCCTCTCTGAAAACACGAAATTGTGAAATCCATAGCTTTATATTTCAAACCCAACGCTTTGAGTACACTAAACGGCATTGTAAGCCTCTTACAAATACTTTCAGCGACGCCCCAAAGGAGTAGAAAATCCAAGATAATCTGCCGGCGACATGGTTTTGAAATTAGGGCTGTGGAGTTTTTACACCCAGAGGTGTGTCTAAACATAGAGCGGTAATCTTGCGCGGCTGCCGCACTGTTATTGGACGTCTGTCGCGCATATCATATATTTTGTCAGTATAGTCGTTCTTTTTTTCTAATCCACTACAAGTTAGCCCTTGACTGCGATCTCACGTGGTGGTTAGTGATGATGCAGTCTTAAATTACTGTCATACTCCTAATCGAATTTTACAGTGCATCCCAGAGTTCAGACATGACTAGATCAGAGTAAATTCATAAATTATAAATTCCCAAATTGACCCTACCGGGGATTGAAACCGAGACCTCCCACTTGTAAGACTACAGCGCCGCCATCACTGCGCCAAGGAGGTCGTCTTTATATAGGGCGTGGCAGAATTGTGTCCTGCAATCGCCGCGTGTTGCTGCCGCGTACGTGTCGCTGTGTCTGGACACACCTTAAGAACAAATGTTGTTAAGAGCGTATATACACTAGGGAAAAGTTCGCGTTAATTACGTTAATACGGAGCGCGCATACTATCACGACAGGACAAAACGCCGTTCCATTCCAACAAAGACGTTTCACGAAAACGTATTGCTCTGTTCGGTCCCTAGTATATTTCGTTCTCACATACCTATTCGTATTTGAACAGACCATAATGTGTGTATCTATTAGTCATTTTCGTGCTGATTTTTTCGCTTTTGATAGCATTTTTATGATTTTGAAACTTTTGAGCTCTATAATAAATTTCGTGTAAGTGCAAGTTGTTATTTTTCAATAATTAATTAGTGCTTCGTATAGTAAAATCCATATCCAAACTAATAATATTATAAATGCGAAAGTGTCTGTCTGTCTGTCTGCTACGCTTTCACGGCCCACCTGTTCAACGGATTTTGATGAAATTTGGTACAGCGATAGATTGCATCCCGGGTAAGGCATAGGGTACTTTTTATCCCGGAAAATTAAGGAGTTCCCGCGGGAATCAAAAAACTTATAATTGTTTTTTTATTGTAAAGGTTTTCTGATACAATTTAATTTGGTTAAAGAGTTGGAACTCTTTATCGAATGAAGTAAATGTGGGTCTCGTTAGTAAACGACGGGACTTTTTAATTATACGGAAGTCAAACGTGAAACAATTCAACTTGACTTTTAGACCCTTAACGCGTAAAACCGGCACCTTTTGACTTTTTTTCACCGTCCCATTTCCCAAAGTATAGTTTTAAATAGTCTTTTAAATATTAATAAATATGATTTACTATCCATCATTTGAGATAGCAATATTATATTCAAGGTGGAAGATTGTAATAAACCTTAAGCAAGAGTATGGTCTCCTTAGTAAGTTAAATAAGATGAAAGGTAGGCTGCATATTAAAATTATTTTTATGATAAAGTAAGAGAAGTAAATAAGTAAATATTATGTATATTGCCAACACAACAAATTAATTACAAAACGTAACTAAGAGTATGTACTGACTGTGTACATACTTATACTAAGTGTGGTCAATGGGTCACCTTCTCAGCCTGTGCCAGAACATGAAAGGTAGGTATGTACCTACCTCACATACTGCAACGCTGATTTTCAGGAGGGAGCTAAGGGCCGAGACGTCACGGACCAACAGTGTCTATAAATCAATTTTGTTTTTAAATACCTACTAAAATTAACATAATAAATAAAGCTTAAAAAAGTTAACTTACGACTTAGTGTGTATCGTGCTAAACCTCACTACTATCAAAAGCTTTATTATCTCCTCAATGAATTTAATTACGAGTACTTATAAAATCATACTACCTCTCATTGAACTCATTTTTGAACTCCTTTATTGACACCACCGAATAATCCTTATTTCAAGTTTAAAATGTACAAATCAACACTCCCTAGCACTGAAATCGTCCAATTTTATAAATTTCTATCCACAGAGCCGTATATTTGATCTCTTATGTAAGTCTCGGTCAGGGCAATTTTCTGCAGGCTCCCAGGCTGGACAATTCAAGAGTTAAGACATAAGGTCATCCAAGTGAACTGTGACTCGTACAAATCTTTTGTGTGTGTTTTCAAGTGCAATTTCTTGGCATTTTTCTTTATTGACGTCCAGTCAAGTTCCGCACACGACAATGTATCGATAATCTATAAAACAAGCGATCGCCATCGGCTTTGATTACGTAGGAATTTTGAAATATCTGGCCTTATTCCTTGTCTAAATTATAAAGGGAAACTTCTAATAAACAAAATTTAACTTTCTAGGTCCGAGGGCTTAGCCTTTGTATTAATGTGTCAGGCAGTCAGTGAGTCAGACATTTTTTTTTATTATAATAGTGATCCTGAATTCTCTCGTGATCTCCAGTTTTTTACTTAATACTAGAAGAGTTCATTTAATCTTAAAGTGAACGCGCCATCAATTAGTTTACGGTCACATGCAAAGTAGGTGTGTATAGAAAACCCACACATTAGACGTTATCATTGGTCAGTCAGTCACCGGCTATTTAGAATAATTGAACTACGGCTGGATCTGTTGACAAACTGCACAACTAATAACATGAACGTGTTGTGAGGCGCGTTCATTCTTAGATTAGGCATAGGCAATTTTCGGTTTTCTTCAGAAATATGGTGGGTTCCAAGATCTTTCTGCATAAAAATCGACTAAGATTTGTACTTGTTCATCTATTGTTATTCGTAATAAGCAATATTATATCTGGGTCCGATAGTTCAACATGCTCTTTATCGCAAAAAATAAAGGTCCATCCAGTTTGACCAAATACAAAGTCAGTCACCTATTCAGATATCGGCTATAGTTTTATGTGCTGAACCAGCGAAATCGACATATTCGTTGTCGCAACTAGGCCACATCAACCCCAAGGCCCCAAGTAGGTTAGTAGAAGTACTCTTGCTATAAATGAGGCGATGAGAAGAGTGGAATGTGCCAAAGAGGTCGACAATATTATCGAGCCTTCTTACAATACTCACTTAAATATTTTTCATCTGTTTTATGCTACTTGCGTCTTTTAAAGCGAAAATAGTGTTCAATAAATTGTTAGTTAAACTCTTTAATAGAAGAGGTTGGTTAGGTTAGGTTAGTAATAAGATTCGACCGACCCGGATTCTTGGCTCGTGAGTTTGTTTGATAGCGTTGTTGTAATAACAATTAAATTTAAATTATCAATAAAATTTCTTGAATTTGATTGATGATGTAATAATATCGTACCATGTGATTATTTACTGCCTCGTTGGTCTAGTGGTTAGCATGTTCAACTGCGGCCGACGAGGTTCCGGGTTCGAGTCCCGGGTCGGGCCATAATTAAGTGTTGGGTTTTTCTGTCTAGAAATTCTCAGTACTAGCCCGGAGTTAGGAAGTTGGTGGTGTTTCACCCCCTTGCCTCGGAGAGCACGTTAAGCCGTCGGTCCCGGTTATTATCACTTACATGATAATAGTCGTTAAAGCCCGCCAACCCGCATTGGAGCAGCGTGGTGGGTCTAAGCTCTAATTCCCACTCTCCTATGAGAGTAGAGGCCTGTGCCCAGCAGTGGGACGTTAATGGGCTGTAGTGGTGGTGGTGGTTTATTTATGTAGCTCCTTGGATATATTTTATTAGAATAGGTAATTCGTGGATATAACTTTTTATCAGTAGCATAATATTCTCATTTGGTCCAATGCATTTCATCGTAGCAAAAGTTTGGAGACAAAAAAGCTTTGTTGTATGGACGTTCACACTTTTACAGTGTGAATGTTAGTTCGTGATGACTATATTTTCCTAAGGATTTTCCCCCATCTCGCTACCACTCTATAGCTACAACATTTTCTAAGGATTTTCTCTGTTGTTATTTTGCTAAAGTACCTACGTAACGTTACACCAGCTTAATAATACAAGGAGAATGTTCCATATTACGTCGACATACATTGCTGTCCCAGAAAGGCATTCAGACGGGAGGACAAATACTGTACAATATGCAGAAGTACACGTTGCAAATAGGTAATGTACGGCACATTAGAGACGAAACGAGTGTTGTTTCCAGTACACACGGTACAGTATTCTGCTGCAATATAAATTGTCGACTCTAGTAGCCAATGTTCGAGCTCTCGTCTATACTGGCGAAAATGTAGACTGAGTTAGCCTTTACGCATTCGTGAGTGATATTAACCAGTATGGGTAGATGTAAATATAAATTGGTTGCTTGGATCACACGTATTTTGTCGGAACATGTCCAAATAGTTTTATTCATAAGCCAAATAACGCGACGTGGTACCTACGACGCAGATATTGTGTTCACATGCCACATGGATGGAAAGACGACGAAGATATTGAAGACCTTCCTGGCGCAGTGGTGGTCGCTGTGGTCTTATTGTAGGAGGACCCGGGTTTGATTCCCGGCAGGGTCAATTTAAGAAAAAAAAATGTGTGAATTTTTTCTGGTTTGGTCTGGGCACACCACCCTACTAAAGAAGTACCGCTAAGCGATTTAGCGTTCCGATACGATGCCGTGGAGAAACCGATAGGGGTATGGGTATATAATATGACTGCCGTACCCCTCACAAGTAAGCCCGCTACCATATTAGACTGCATCATCACTTAGGTACTATCAGGTGAGATCGCAATCAAGGGCAAACTTGTAGTGGAATAAAAATAAATTAAAAAAGACGTGTGAACTACGAGTAGCTCCTGAACAAAAAAAAAACTCTTTGGATAGAACATGACTAATCACCCTTGCGAAGTGCCAACCTTGTGGGAAACATGTTTGATACTGTTACGCTAGTCTGTGCTGCTCCAGATAGCATAATTTCGCCCTGATGATTTCTATACTATCCAAAAATATTCTGTCAAAATACGTGAGTTCCATCCGATTTATATTATTACTAGCTGATGCCCGCGACTTCGTCCGCATGGACTAATTTTTTTTAATTCCTACGGGAACTCCTCAATTTTCCGGGATAAAAAGTAGCCTATGTCACTCAAATTTCAGAAACTGTGAAACACATATTTCTTAATTTTTACCCGTAGCTTGTAAACCAAGTTTCATGGATATAACTTGAGAAATGACGGAGTTTCATACAAACTTTCAACCCCTATTTCACCCTCTTAGGGGTGGAATTTTCAAAAACCCTTTCTTAGCGGATGCCTACGTTATAATAGCTATCTGAGTGCAAAATTTCAGCCCGATCCGACCAGTGGTTAGAGCTGTGCGTTGATAGATCAGTCAGTCAGTCAGTCAGTCAGTCAGTCACCTTTGCCTTTTATATATTTAGATTACTGTGGGCTGTTATAATAACAATACCATTGGTTCTTGGACATTGGTTTAATTGATTGCTGTGTAAAAACCTGAAATATAAAGGTCGCGTGACGGCAGTTGGCGCGACGCGATCTACACGGCAGGGTGTTATACAAGAGTTTTGTACAAAAACTGTATGAAGCACGTAAAACTTTAGTGCGTGATACCGAAGGCACGCAACAGTCGAAGCACGGTGTGAATGCCTCCATCAAGTTGTGTGTAGTTTGGACACAACTTTTTGGAGCTGAGTAAAATGCGAATGTGTGTAGACACACTTTCGCGTTTACAATATAAGTCTGTCTGTCTGCTACATATTCCCAGCCCATCTTTTTAGTCTATGTGTTATTCCAGACTATAATCTATCTCTGTGCCAAATTTCATCCAGATCCGTTCAGCCGTTCTGGCGCGATTGAGTTACAAACATCCATCCATACCTACATCCATCCATTCAAACTTTCGCATTCATAATATTAGTATAGGAGTATAGAAGACCTACCTACTATGTCAAAGTAAAAAAGTAAAGCTATTTTTTTAAAATAAGGTACTGTATATTATAAAATAATATATTATGAAGTAATGTAGTAAAGTAGAAGCACAGAATAGGTAATAGTAGAAGCTAATAATGAGAAAATAAATGATGCAGCAGTATGATATTACTTATTTCAGCCGAGAAAATGTACTCAGGTCGAAGAAATACTATCAATAAAATGTCTCAACACCTAAATATTTCTATCCAACCCAAACAAGGAGCTTATAGAACCCTTATTTGGGGGTTACATCTATGAAGCTGGAAAGGAATCTGACCCTATATGACTGTGTCCTTACCCCGACTTAATACACCGAGGTTAATAAAGATCCCTCCAATCAAAACTAAGCCTATGCCGAAATGCGTAGGTCTCAAGGCTTAAGGAGTATTTGGATGTCACGAAAATCATAAAGGTTACGAAAGGTATAAATGTCAGGTCATTTTTTAGTGCTTGATGAATTTTTCTTGACTGCCTCGTTGGTCTAGTGGTTGGCATGTTCGACTGCGGCCGACGAGGTCCCGGGTTCAAGTCCCGGGTCGGGCCATAATCGAGTGTTGGGTTTTTCTGACCAGAAATTCTCAGTACTAGCCCGGAGTTAGGAAGTTGGCGGTGTTACACCCCCGTGCCTCGGAGAGCACGTTAAACCGTCGGTCCCGGTTATTATCACTAACATGATAATAGTCGTTAAAGCCCGCCAACCCGCATTAGAGCAGCGTGGTGGGTCTAAGCTCTAATTCCCTCTCTCCTATGAGAGTAGAGGCTTGTGCCCAGCAGTGGGACGTTAATGGGCTGTAGTGGTGGTGGTGGATGAATTTTTAGGCACATTTCTTAGGCCGCTATTATTTATTATTACTCTCATAAATATTTTGCTTATCAACCTATATATTCCAAAGAACAAGAAAAAAATTCTCTATACCAGAGAGGAACTTCACCAGCAATGCTTAAATTTTAGGGAACTCCTAGAGGTGACAATTTTCACGTACAATGACAGTCACATAATGGGCTTAGGTATTTACTCATTATTTATTTATTAAGGCATCGTCGTTGCTGAAAATGGGCGTAAAATATGACAATAGGTACGTATTTTTTGTTTAAATCTTTTTTAATACAATAGCGAAAAAAACTTACGAGTATATTCTTACGAAGTGTCAAATGGCATTAATTTTTAATTAACAACAAACAATAAAACTCAACCTCAAAACTCAGAGTTTTGTGTTGACGATCAGTGCAAGATTGCTTTTCCAAAGGATATAAAATTCACCAGCACGTGATGGGGATATGCGATCACAGAGAAGCGCAAACTTCATTTAAAAATACCAATTTATGCTATCCCCATGGGTTGATACTATAGACATACGGTAAATTGGTGTACCATTTGCAAGTGGGATTGGCTTTGCCCCAAAATAGATTAAAACTTTGTTCGATTTAAAAACTATCGCGTTGTAGCCTTTCAAGCGATATACAATCGCTTTAAATGTACATTGATCCATGTAAATGGTTATTTGATAACAATTTTTTGGGGTGCAAAATATTTAAAAAATCTGATGCCCATAAAAAGACAACAGGTTTTTAACTGACAACCTTTGTATAATGGTATATTTTACAAAATTAGTATATTTTATTCAATTAAATTATTGCAGAAAAGCAGTCCTAGAATATCGGGTAGAGTTTTACTCTCGCCGACTCTATTAGAAGATGGAAACAATGATTTATAATTAATATAATTATTATGAAAAAAAACGTGCGTTTTGAAAAAAACATATAACATATAAGAATCTAATGCTAAGATTTATATTGAGCGTTAAAACGAGATATACTTAATATAGAAGTGACACCAATCCGTACCGTTTCAACTGTATTATATCAGAGCAAAGTCATTACTGATTGATTTCTATGAATTATTCTATAAATCTCACACTGAGGCTCAGCGCACACCGAGCGCAGCGAGTGGTAGCTGATAAACTGAAACAAACTGGCTACTCGTTCTGCGCGCCAAGCGAGGAGCTGATAGAGTGCACTTATTTTAAAAACTGATTTCCAAAATTTTGGCATCGTTCCTCCTCATCCGCCTAAAATCGGCCCTCGGCGCCGTCCTGAAAGGTCTCCTGGATGGATCTCCACGGAACACGATGTTGTGCAGCTTTCTTCCAGCGGCTCCCAGCTACTCGCCGTAAATCGACTCTTGAACGATAAAAGTTACTACTTACTCATCTGTCAAAAACCTGTCGTCTGCGTTAGATCTATTATGAGTATGGGTATTTTAGATACAATCATCGATCTAGAATTTTAGATGGTTACAATGATATTTTTTATACTCTTTATTTGTACACCACAACACAGAAAAAATAAGGAAATACACAGAGAACTCTAAAAAAACATTGTGTTACTCAAGAAGACAACATTACAAAAATTAGGGCGAATCTTTCTGATTATTTACGAGCAAACTAATTGAATCGCCAAACTTTTATCTGTGTTTTTTCTAAAAATATTTTTTGTTTATTATCGCTGAAGATAAGAGACAAAAGGTTCCATTTTAGCCGGCCGCGAATCGCTCGAGATACTCAACAACCATTTATTTAATAGATCACAAAATTAAAAAAATGTTAACATTTATTCTGTTTTTTTTTCAAGACGTTACACGGTATTTTTTTAATGCATAACTTCAACGGCTTATTTTATTGTTCATTTTATTTCAATATTTATATTAGTTTCGCTTTCATAATATCTTTATAGCTGCTAACCAATTAGTTTGAAAGCTACAGTGCAAAGATCACGATCACCTCTGATTGGCTGACATCCCCTGAATGCGCAATTTTGCGGCATGAAAACTATAAATTCGCTGAAAGACCGTAATGCTTTAATTCTGAATCTTTCAGCACCAATGCTGATTTTGCTATGATAATAATATCTTTATAGCTGCTAACCAATTAGTTTGAAAGCTACAGTGCAAAGATCACGATCACCTCTGATTGGCTGACATCCCCTGAATGCGGAATTTTGCGGCATGAAAACTATAAATTCAGCCAATAACAACAATCGCTATTATTGTAATTACAACTTATGCTTATGTGCGCCCGAAATAGGTTAATTTCTCAGCCTCATTCATATCAGCAATAATCGTCTACGTATACGCGCGTGTTTGCGAGAACTTACGATTAATTGATTAATATTGGATAGAAGCAGACGTTACTTTGCAGAAGTCGATGGTGCTCAAGGAACAAGAAGCTTAATGCGCTACAATCCGCCAAACAGACAAATCTATTTGGTACAACGCGCAGCTTGCGATATGCACCGTTAGCACACCACACTAAACAGATCTTCTCAAAGTACGTTTCACTCCGACACCGGAGCATCCTCAGGAGATGTTGACTCGACAATGCACGATTGTAAAGTATACGTCTTTATTTTACTTTACTTTATTATTTATCTGTAAAACTCACTTAAATTAAATTCTTCCGTGTGAGGTATTCTAGAGAGCTTTTTCTGGAAACTATGGCTATAGTATAAAGTTTTTCAACGAGTTTTCGCAGCGATTCCGTAATATACGTTAACTGATTTAAATTAAGTTGAATTTTTTATAGACTAAACGTAGTCGACTTCATTTAAATTACGTTTCGCTCCGTTTCCTTAAAATTAAAAAGCTCGCCGTCTACTAACGAGAGCGAGCGCAAATAATTGGAGAGAACTATTCCATTATTTCACATAGGTATACTTATTTTATTTTTTAACAAATTAATATTCTGATTAATAATAAAAAAAATTGTGTGTCAGATCCGACGCACGACTGGAGTTTACTCATTACGAACGAAAAGTGTTACCATGGAAACATGTACATAACGTTACGTAACGGAGAAAGTTGGATTTTACTCCCCATAAATTTTCATACCCCGGGCTTATGTATGAAAATTGATTCTAAAGGAGGTAAACTTCAATTATTCTGATGGAAAAAGCACAATATATATAGGTAGCGAAAGATATCTAGGTTTTCTAAAAACAATTGCAGACTGAATTCACTTTAATAAATATGAGACCATAAGATCTTACGCTTACGACTGCTAATTGTTTGGGACCGATTTTATCTGATGGCTAACTTGAATTTAAGCAGATTTGATTTATGGCAACTTTTTGTTTGATGTTATGTCTGTGTATCTATTTTCACCAACTTTTGTCGCACCGAATTATCCATCGTCTTCACTAGGCGTAACTTATTTACGTACATATTCCTTGAAAATACTGTTCTCAAATCAATTAATGTTCAAGATATCACAAAATTACTATTTCTATATTAAAATTTCAAACTAGAAGAGTCAAAGTGAATTTTGAATTTTATTTCGTTTTAAACCAGCTACAAAGACTGTTCTTAATATAAATCTTTTCGAATCTAGTACTCGTACTACAATTATTAAGTAGTTTCCGTTTATTCTTTCAATTCAATGGCCAGATAAACCACTGTATAGCAAAAATAATAGGTACAGTTGGACAGCTCCGTTCATCGCTTTTTAATAAAAGCTGTCGCCATATTAAATGCGATGAGTTCTGGGTTTATCTTAAATCCATAATATTTGATCGAGAAAGTGAAATTTCAGGTAAGTTCGTCTCTTAGCATTTTCATTTTAAGGCACTCAGAAATATTATAAAAGCTTGTTACTTTTCGTTTTTTAATCATAGCAGATTCGACGTTTAACGATATAATTTATTCTTTCAAATTTTAATAAAGACTAAATCTATTTAAAAATGTTATTTGGATCTAGGGATTTTTTATTTATGTGGAAGCTTATCACAAAATTATTTAATCTACTGGTGCTTTAGACTCTTTTAGGTTAAATTAGAAATCTAATTTCCTTTACTTTTACCATTCAATATTAAATTTTTACTTTTAGATTCCCTACTTAGTATTCGATGTCAAGATAAACTGAATATTTGAAGAGATATTATTCACCTACAGGAAAATCTTCACAATGTGCATTTTTCAATATTGAAAATGGAAGTGGCGACAATGATTAGTGAAAGCTACAGGAGTTCGCCGCATAAGCCGCAAGAACTGTATTGTTGGTATTGAAATTGCAAGCGACATCAGTAGTATCAGACGTGCCGTAAAAATTGGCGAGAAGAGGTAAATCATCATCATCAGCGCAGACCTCAGCCGAAGGTTTCTGTATTTTCTCGTAGCGCCGTTTGCTACCGAATCATGCTGCTGGTACGTTACTTTAGTAGTTACAAATTCTTTGTACCTTTGTGTTATCATTTTGGAGAGATACCTAGGTAATAACTGTGTATTATATGGATGCTTCGGCAAGACGAGAGTAGGAAATTTTTTCACAATACGTACAGACTTAGGTCCTCTCTTGGTTGACTTGGTGCTCCCGTGGTCAGGCAACTGACCATTTCTATAAACAGTAAAGCGCCCAAAATACGGAACCACAGTCTAACATCTGTGTCTAACATTAATCCACCCAAAGTTCTCTTTGAAATGCTGAGTAAGGAAAATCGCATCAAAACGTGCCTAGGGGATTTTTTTATGTTTTGCAGAAGGTAAATCAAAATCCTCTCGGTGTCAGCCTCTTGATCTTTGAACATTTTGATTTAGGGCATCTAATTAAAAGGGACGTCGCCTGGAGGAAAGCATTTGAACGAATTTAATTAACTTAATTGCTGAAACCCCACTTTCTTAACGAATTTGTGTGCTCAAAGATACTTTGGTGCGGTTTTTCAGAGACTGCGGTGAAATTGAAGGAATATTTTGCAACATTTGCGAAAATTGTAGTTTAGTATCTATCTTCTCTGACTTACAATTTTCCTGGTATTTAACTTTTCTAGAGTTATCTATATATATAAAATTCAAAGTCCTGACTGACTGACTTATATATCAACGCACAGCCTAAACCGCTGGTCCTAGAGACATGAAATTTAGAGGGTGTGTTCTTTGTGAAGAGTAAGTATCCACTAAAAAGGGTTTTTCGAAATAAGGGTTGAAAGTTTGCATGAAAGTCCGTCATTTTTCAAGTTATATCCATGAAACTTGGTATTTGGTTTAAATGAAGAAAAACGTGTTTCGGCATTTTTGAAAATTCTACCCCCAAAGTGTTGAAATAGGGGATGGAAGTTTGTACGGAAGTCCTTTATTTTGCAAGATATTTTTCAAGTTTAATCTACAAAACTCGGGATTTACTTTTACTTTTACTTTTTACTTTATTTTGGTTTTCGGTAAGTAAAAAATAAAGAAGGCTGTGAGTCACAACTTTTGAAAATTCCACCCCATAAGGGTTAAATAGGGGTTGAAAGTTTGTATGAAAGTCCGTCGTTTTTCAAGCTATAGCCATGAAACTTGGTATTTGGGTTTTCTTTTTAAAATGATGAAATACGGATTTCACATTTTTTGAAATTTCTATCCCTAAGAACGTGAAATAGAGAGTTTGTCCTTCTATCACGCAACACAGCAACGGATCGACGTGATTTTTTGCATGGGTATCGTTGAGTACCTGAATATTGATATAGGCTTTTTTTATCCCGGAAATTTAAGGAGTGTGGCAATTTAAAAAACTTATGCACGCGAACGAAGTTGCGGGCGTCCGCTAGTCAACTATAAAATCATTTAAAAAATATTTCATTCGTGAAAAACGATCAAGTAACTGGTTTGATTAATAAACTCAGTCATATTTCTAAAATTCAAATATACTATGAAAAGTGTCGAAAGAAAATCGCTTGACGGTAAGTAATCAGCCAGCCAGACCAGGGAAAATTCCAAATTCTATTCATTCTTTCTATTCTTTCAAATTCCATTTATAATTTCTATAAATTCCTAAATTGACCCTGCCGGGGATCGAACCCGGAATCTCCGCACGGTAAGACAACAGCGCTCAATACTGCGCCACATAGGTCGTCAAATTTATTATTATTATTGGTTCGCATTGATTGCAATTTGATCTTGCTCTAGTGTGCAGTTATAACGAATATGTGCCATTAAAATACAATAAACATCATTATAATACTCGTAGTTGTAGTACTTACCATTTTAACCTCCGTAAACTCATCAACCTGATGTGTGGTTAACTCACAGGGTTAACTGAGCTGTGAATGAACATTTACGATAGGTATAATACGTTTATGGAATGAAATCGGTCATTTTCAAAAGTTTCTTTGCACATTTCTATTAATTGTCATTGTTGTGACACTTCGCTATAATTAATCGGTCCCTCCCTGCGGCTTAGAAGTTTTCTTATTATGGGAAAATGGAATTTCTTAAGATTTATGACAGTACTTTATGTATAGCTTAATAATTTCTCAAATGGTTTAGTTTTGGGTAATAATAATGGGCCTAAATGGTAATAATTCGTACTTTAATTTTGTTAAAATATTGTATACAAAATAACAAGTCGTATGGTATTGTTGGCCACCCTGTAAGAACTTAGTTACTATAGTCGAGCCTGCGACATCTTGCTTAGGGTACGTCGTGAGTATTTCTGGCTAAGATATTCAACTCCTAAAATAATTACGAACAGGTGTCTCTCTCCATCTATACCAGAGGGAAAAAGATACAGTTTACCGTTTTTTGTTGCTGTGTTCTAAAATTTGATCTCTTAGATTTTTATTTATTACTAGCTGATGCCCGCTACTTTGCCCGCGTGTATTAAGGTTTTTTGGTTCCCGCGGGAACTATTTAATTTTCCGACCTATATGCTATTCCAGACTATAATCTATCTCTGTGCCAAATTTCATCCAGATCCGTTCAGCCGTTGTGGCGTGATTGAGTTGTTACTCAATCACGCCACAACGGCTCCATCCATCCATCCATCCATCCAAACTTTCGCATTTATAATATTAGTAAGTATATATTGGAACTTCGTAAAATTTATTAGAGTACTCTACGTAATAAATGAGTAAAATATTCTGAAATACCTACTTATCTGCATGCCACCGTTCTGCAAAATAAATGATTCAGTTTTTCCTATATATGCGAGTGTGCTTTCATAAATTGTATTTTCCTTGATACATACGGAATATAAGTGGAGTCCCCCCCAGGGATAAAGATTAATGATACAAATACGCTCCCGAAAAAGGATAAAAGTGAGAAAATCTAAAAACAGGCGTCTCGATGCCATGTTATTTTTAGTTGTTTGTTCCTGTAGCTGTTTGTATTGGGTCGTATTTCGTACTAGCGCTTTTAGCAAAAGATAAGTATGACTTTCTTTTATGCCAATAATGTCATGATTTTCAATTATTAGTAAGTTCATTATTAGTAGTATTGTTTTGATTTTTAAAATTGAGTGTCATGATTTACTCTTATTAATAAGGCATTGTTTTGATTTTTAAATTAAGGGTGTGTGATTTGACTAAAATCATTTGTCGTTGGAGTCAACACTTTACCTTTATATTAAGCCGCCGACTAGTTTTTAAGTCAGTTCTCATTTAGCATTGGAACCGAGAGGATGTCTAAAAAGTGTTGTGATAATTGTGTTGAAGTGAAATAAAATATCATATTGTTATTGAAGAAAGTGTTTTTCATTATAATACTATCATCAGTTCACCCTATTACCAACCCACTATCTCATAGTAATAGTTAGTAGGTATTCTATGTCACTACTGAGCACGGGTCTCTTTTCTGAATGGTGTGGGCCATCATCCACCACGCTGACAAGTGCAGACAACCAAACTTCACATACTTATAAGACACTAGCGTAGAATAAGTTATTTCAATTACCGCGGGAACTTCCTAACTTTAAATAAAAGTAGCCTACGTCACTGTCCTTATTTCGTGAAAATGTACGTAGTTCATACGTAAATCACACAGCTGTAGTAATCGAATGAAACATGAGCGTTTCTTAGCGCTAGTGTGCAAGAAATTCTGAAAGCGTAAGACGTTTAGCCATATTATTTTATTGTAAGGAACTGATTCGCCGCTACCGTCGTGGCGCATATTTATACATACTTACAGCGTTCACTTTAGAGAATTGATAGCTTGTATCGTCATGAGAATGCTTTGCGTATACTATATTGTTACCTTCTTACTTATAATATTGTAGCCCACCTTATTGTTGTATTCAAAACAAAATTGTTGGTGTCTTCTTGTTAATGGACAACCACAATACTTTGTTTCGATTTCAATTTATTTATTTAAAATACTAGCTGATGCCCGCGACTTCGTCCGCGTGGATCGAGGTTTTTCGGTTCCCGCGGGAACTCCTTAATTTTCCGGGATAAAAAGTAGCCTATGTGTTATTCCAGACTATAATCTATCTCTGTGCCAAATTTCATCCAGATCGGTTCAGCCGTTGGGGCGTGATTGAGTAACAAACATACATCCATACATACATACATCCATCCATCCAAACTTTCGCATTTATAATATTTATTTGATTTGATGTGGGACATACAGGTGTCTCTTATGTTACGTTATGTTTTGACTCTACCACCGGTTCGGAAAGCAGATTCTGCTGAGAAGAGCCGGCAAGAAACTCAGCAGTTGCTCTTTTTTTAACAATATATTACAATACGTAGTAAGTATATAAATTAAATACAATATAAGTAGTGTAAGTTATTATACTATCCTGTGGGGAGCTGGACCCACTGTCATTTAGAAATTCGTCAATTTTATAATAGCCCCGAATCAACAAGTTTTTTTAAATTTGTATAACGGCTAGTCCAAAATTTCTTTTTACTTACTTATTCAAAGTAACTAGCTGATGCCCGCAACTTCGTCCGCTTGGATTAAGGTTTTTCGGTTCCCGCGGAAACTCGTTAATTTTCCGCGATAAAAAGATATAGCCTTTGTGTTATTCTTGAGTATAATCTATCTCTGTGCCAAATTTCATTCAGATCCGTTCAGCCGTTCTGGCGTGATTGAGTAAGAACCATCCATCCACCCATCCATACATCCATCCAAACTTTCGCATGTATACTAATTTATAATATTAGTATAGATGCGTGCCGTCTAAATCTTGCATCTCTTGACTGCAAGTTCCAGATCGTATAATTAAATCTTTTGAGAGGGTCCTTTCGTATAGAACCTTCAAAGTGATACAGTTCAAAGGAAGTCAATAATACCTACCTCCCTTCGACACAATAGGCATTTTCGCTTTGCTCGGACAAAAGAGTGCGAAGAATTGTCCTCTTCTCAAGTGCTTCTTTTGGCAGAAGGTGTAACATTTTGGCCTAGATTTTGGCTTAACGATTGATTGTGGATCGCTATGGGAAATTAATTAAGTAGTCCTTAGAACCATAGTAGCTTTTGTAATACTAACATAGTTTCTCAGAAATAGCTCAAAGGATTTGCATGACAATTTTGATTGAGACAAATTGTCAAACAGATAGTTATGATCCCAGAATGAAGGTCCTTCGGGAATTTAGTGATAACATATAGTTCAGCGTCTTTCAATTTAATTGGTATTATCCCTAGATTACTTTATATTTTGTAGGTCTACCTACGTTTGTAAGAATCCCTGATTTGAGCTAGGCTCATGTACATTATTTTTATAGTAACATAATGTATAAATACCTACTTACTATAAAAATAACGTAAACGTAATATTTTTCGTCATCTTCGTCGTCTCAATCAATAGACAACCACTGTTGGTCTAAGGTCCCCTGCATGGATCTCCACAGGACATGGTATCGGCGGCATTTAACAGAAACATAATATTGTTATTAATTAAGCACAGAGCACA
Organism: Erebia ligea; assembly: GCA_917051295.2. Lineage (NCBI taxonomy): Eukaryota > Metazoa > Arthropoda > Insecta > Lepidoptera > Nymphalidae > Erebia > Erebia ligea. The sequence goes on from OU785228.1 coordinate 13,384,300, forward strand.
GAAATAGGAATCTGTCAAAGTGTAGCTCGTGACATTCTCCATGAATAATTTATTTATACTAGGTACCTGTTCAATTTATTTTCGTAATATTTCTGAGATGAAAGTTTTCCATACCTATCAAGTTCAAAGGCAGAATAAACTTTATCCCTATACTATTAGAATGGATGAAAAACGCTTTTCGTAAAAATATGTCATTTCCAAACCAACGTTTTATTATAGCGAATCAATTTCGCTTTTTCCGCGGATTTGTGAGCGTAATCTGGTTTATCTTCATCAAAAGCCTACAATTCAGACCTTTATATAAACTGCGATTTGTCGACGGTACACTTTCCCTTTGTAGTGTCTTTCACCGACTTATGATCAGATCGGATGGATTTGCGGGCTTCTGCGATTAAATAAAGGGTCGGTTTGCAAATTGTGGGTGAAATTTAAATGTGATGTCTAAAATATTGCGCTTAAAGTTTTTAGTTCTCAAAAGAGTTTCTTGCCGACTTTCTTTCTAGAAGCTGCTTTCTAGTGGTAGTGTCCCAGAATGCTAACTATTAGAGCGTCATGTTTTAAAAAGCGTACTACATACGGAGGTACTTTTGCTTGTTAAGTGAATAGAAAAAATATTACTTAAAGAGAGATTAAAAAAACTGTCACAACACGTGACAGATCATCAGGAAGATATATAATATTTCTTGATCCTCCCCGTGATTTTACTTTTTGCCCAGGTGAATTTAGTTTTATTTAAAACCCTAGGAAGCTTTTCAATATTCTGGGTAAAAGCAGTATATTATGCCCATTAGTATTTAAAAATTATAGTATTGATGTTGTAACAATAATATTATACTATGGCAGGTTGTCCGTAGAAATGATATACAAGATAACGTATTTATACTTAATTTTGTTCTTACACTATCCACAGAATAGGTAATAGCACAATCACCAGAAGAATCTTGACACCATTAGGTATATAATCATACTTAATATTATAAATGCGAAAGTGTGTTTGTTTGTTGGTTTATTGGTTTGTTGGTTTGCCCTTCAATCACGCCTGAACGGAGCAACGGATCGACGTGATTTTTGGTATGGGTATAGTTGAGGGCCTGGAGAGTGACACAGGCTACTTTTTATCCCGGAAAATTAAGTAGTTCGCGGGAATCAAAAAAACTTAAACCACGCGGACGAAGTCGCGGGCATTAACTTGTTTTTTTATAAAACTAATCATGCCATTATATTCCTTGAATCCAAATTAATGTCTAATGAGCTCTTCTTTTTAATGAATGCTAACAATAGTACATAGAATTATTAAATTTATAGTGAAATACATAATTATCTCGAAAAGCTAATATATAGGACGCGGGTGCGACGGTGCTGGAATTGTGAAGTCTACAATTTTATTATTTGCGACCTTCCAAGAGACCTACGAGTATGTTCAGAAGATGTGGACGTTTACTATTTGAAACGATGACAATGACGGTTGTTAATTATATTTCCCTCATGCCAAAATAAGTGAACTGCCAACTGCCAACTGTAACCATTTAAACATTATGAGCTAAAGAACATAATATTTTGTGATAAATTTATTTAATATCCGCATGCAAATTGGATGTTGTTGAGAACAGCAAAATGCATGAATCTTATTTCCGGGACTTTATTGTGATACATATTATTTTGTTATTATCCGCAATAAGTCTGTCTATAAATAATAACGTTTGTTCAATTAATAATATAAATTTTTTTAGTGAATCCGTTTATTAATTGTGTACGGAAGTTAAATACATAAATATTTTTGTTTCCATACTATATCGCTCGGCATCTTTATTCTTGTGGTTGGTGAGCATTGCATCCCTTTCATAGAGGGGTTGAATTTTTGCTTGCGCCACGGAGTTTGACGACCTCCGTGGCGCAGTGTTGAGCGTTGTTGCCTTAACGTGCGGAGGTCCCGGGTTCGAGCCCCGGCAGGGTTTGGAAATTTATAATTTCTGAATTTACCCTGGTCTGGCCTGGTGGGAGGCTTTGGCCGTGGCTAGTTACCACCCTACCGGCAAAGACGTGCCGCCAAGCGATTTAGAGTTCCGGTACGATACCGTGTAGAAACCGAACAGGGGTATATGGGTTTAATAATATAACTGCCATGCCCCTAACAGGTTAGCCCGCTGCCATAGACTGCATCATCACTTACCATCAGGTGAGATCGCAGTCAAGGGCTAACTTGTAGTGGATAATTAAAAAAAAAAAGTTGTCACGGGCAACACTTTTTTTTTTTTTTTCCTTGCCATAAAGTTCCATTACAATTTCATATAATGGCAACTTTATTGACTACTACCATCTAGCCTATGGGCTAATAAGTAATTTTATCTACACTAATGTTATAACATTCTACTTATGTTTCCAATACTTGACTTATAATTACTACTGTTATAGCGCAGATAACAAAACACTCAATTTAAGCAATTTCACATGATGGTATAATATCCACATCGATATCGTAAAATCTCATTATAACATCAATAAAACGCGACCAATTAACCTGGCGAGCCTTATGTCAAAATCCTCATACAAGTTGTATAAAATTTTGATATTAGGCTGGCTATTGAAAACAGTTGGGTTATACGTGAAAACTTCGTCGAAACTACTAAACTTACTTAAACAAAACTCTTTGGTAAGATCTTGTGCCAATTAAATAAAAAACGAACAGCGCGCGCTCGCTCCTGATTGGCCCTGCGCGCGCAGCTGCGCTCTCATTGGTTAGATTTTAATGGCGGCAAGTTCACTGTGACAATACACGTATATACATAAACTATTGTCAGCTTTTACTCTTGTTGTTTGATAAATTGCATTAGTGAAGATAAAGTAGTGTATGCAACTGCATATAACACGGGTATTAAAACACTCGTTACTATTATGAAACTCGCTGCGCTCGTTTCATAAACTCACACTCGTGTTTTAATACCCTTCATTATATGACAGTTGCATAAACTACTATTATTTTAGCTTAAACTTCTACTTATAATTAATTTCTACGTCTAATTTACAGTTCAATAACTGTCCTTAGTTTGTTCTAATATACTTATGCCCGTTTGCACTAAACTCAAGTTAGGCTTGTCCTAGTTAGGATACACCTAGGCTTAAGAACGGCCTAGCAAAAAAATTCGTTTGCACTGACAGTCTTGTCCTTGCTGTGTCGTAACTTAAGCATTGCCTAGTTAGGCATCTCTAGGAACGAATGGAATGAATGATTGTTTATGGTTTTTTTTTTTAAATATATCTTGCAAAGTAATGTAAACACTAGAATATTTTTTTACCTTATCTTGTCATAACCTCAGGCATAAGTTGAATAGAGACAAAAGCTAAAACATTGGTGTATTTTATTTTATTGGTTTATATATTGCACAGGTGACATTAAGTACGTGGAGTTGAAGGTTATTTATTTTAGGGGATTTTATAAATCAGCAATTAAAATGGAAAGACAAATAAATAAACGAAAAAGAACTGCCAATTTTACGGCAGAGGAGAAGTTGCGGTTTGTACGGTTGTTGTGCGAAGAGGGGCAGTGCATTATTTCCAAAGTAACAGCACACGATACTGCATCAAATAAAGAGAAAGAACAGGCTTGGGCAAAAATCACCCAAATTCACAATTCCAGTGGTGACATAATGAGAAAGAAGGAGAAAGAATCTAATAAATCTTGTGCCATTGTTGCTTGTGATCAGTGTAGTGTTCTACCTAATTAACAATCACAATAACAATGTAGGTACTCTGTGGTTGTGATACATAACAACCACAGAGTACATATCAACCGTGAGACCAATTAATGACAACAAAATGGTCCACAGACTACAAAAAATTCAACTTAAGTATCGCCTAACGCTTGGGCGCTTACTAATCGGGCTCATAAAGTTAGGCATCTCCTAAGTGGATTTAGGAATGGCCTAAGGTTAGTGCAAGCTTTTTTTTCGCTAGGATAAGCCTAAACAAGTTGGGCAGGGAGTTAGGCGATTCCTAAGTTTAGTGCAAACGGGCATTAGTGTTCACTACGTTTTTGTGACCTAGATAAGTAGCACAAGCACTGATTCACTGACACAGCACTTATACACTTTTTACACTAGTTCGAACGGTTTCGTTCTTTTAAGTCTCCTTTTGATGTTCGTGTTATCCAAAAGCTTTACAGCCTCCAGATTCACATGTTGACGAAGTCGATGTTGGTGAGCTTCTGCGTATTTTTGTATGATTTTGGCTACGAACTCTATCTTTAGGTCCCTGTGGAGATCGTGATTTCTTACGTACCAGGGTGCATTGGCTATTTCCCTGAGTACTTTGTTTTGGAATCTCTGTATCACTTGGATATTGCTCGGTTTAGTACACCCCCAGAGTTGTATACCATACGTCCATACAGGCATCAGAACTTGCTTGTATAGCATTAGTTTATTATGTATTGAAAGTGTTGAATGCCGTCCAAGCAGCCAATACATTTTTTTGTGGCGTAATTCTAACTCCTCCCGTTTCTTTTTAACGTGAGCTTTCCATCTAAGCTTTGTGTCTAGCGTCATACCCAAGTACTTCGCTGTATTTACGTAAGGAATAAGTTTCCCATTTAGGTAAATCGGATGATATTCTTGTAGCTTATTTGAAAAATCTATGTGCACCGATTTTGACTCGTTAAGCTTAATTCGCCATTTTATAGTCCAATCATTAACTTTGTTTATAGCAAATTGAACTTTTTCCACTGCTTCTTCATGAAGCAGTGGAAAAAGTAAGAAAAACGGGCAACACTAAGGGCAAAAAAGCGAGAGGCTGCTCACAAACTAGGTGGTCTGACCAGCTGCAGCTGAGGGAGTCTAACGCGTCGAAATTTCATACTATAGTGAGAATGGCTACCAACAGAAGCCAGTGGAAACAAATAATTCGTTCGAGGTTAGGATCTAGCCAGGAACACGATCTTCAGCAATGAAGAAGCGACCGAAGAGAGAGAGAGAAACAATTATACCTTTCTTTATATATTTTATTTTTTATGTAATTTAAACCAGACCTTTCCCTGTTAAATGGCACAACTGGGAGAAATAAACGAACTTTACGATAATAAGAGCCAAGTAGCTGAAGGTTTAGAACTTTAGAGTTTTGAAATTGAAAAGTGAAATAAGTTTGTTGGAAAAGACAACCTGATGCAACTATTCAAGTAGTTAAACCAAGTTGGTAAGTTGTCATTGTAAAACTGAACAGAAATAAATAGCTTTATTTCTTGTAGGACTACAGTTTGGAACACTGGTCTTTTGTCTCTGCGAGACAATTATGTTCAGCAGAGGACTTTTCAACATGTGGTCCAAATGTTTGATTATAAGATTGAGTTAAAGTTGAGTTAGGCTATATTCCACTACGCTGGTCATGTGCTGGATAGGCAGACTTTATACACCTTTGAAAACATTATGGAGAACTTTCAGACATGCAAGGTTTCTTGCGACGTTTTCCATCACCGCTAAAGCAAGTCCATACTAATATTATAAATGCGAAAGTGTGTCTGTCTGTCTGTCTGTCTGTCTGTCTGTCTGTCTGTCTATCTGTCTATCTGTCTGTCTGTCTGTCTGTCTGTCTTTCTGTCTGTCTGTCTGCTACGCTTTCCCGGCCCATCTTTTCAACCGATTTTGCTGAAATTTGGTATGGAGGCAGGTCTTATCCCGGAAAATTAAGGAGTTCCCGCGGGAATCAAAAAACCTTAATCCACGCTGACGAAGTCGCGGGCATCATCTAGTTACTTTATAATTATGCCGTAGTGTATGCTCGTGAATTACATAGGTACCTATTTCGATGTACATCGAAAGGTGTATAATTGTATGGAAAATCGTGTTAAGCGTCATCGGGCCAACGGGTTACAATGTATATTGGGAGATACAAAATTCAAAACATGTCATAACACAGAAACACAAAGCAGCCGTGGGGACACTTGATGAGTCCCCGTTGCATGATACGCCGCTAGGTGTAATTGCAAACATAAATGAATACGGCGGAACGTATTATGGTCGCAGAACCCGTAGGAAATTTTGAAGAAGTGCTTAATAAAATTAAGTTTTTTATAAAGCGGTCTTGTTCTTTAGAGAGTATATAGTCAATTAGACAGACATCTGTGAGTTTGCAACTTGTGAAAGATGTTTTAAAAAAATATCAGAAAAGGCATTCAAGGCTTCAACTAACATCTAAGTTTATGTCCACTATTACGCACTATTATATCTCCAGTATTCTGTTATGATTCCGTTATAATTGACCACCGTGACTGAAACTGAGCCAGGAGAACCAATTAATTTCAGATCATGAATATGGGGTGGTGATGTATACTTATAAAGTGGCATCTTAGTAAATTGTCATAGTTATTAGAGATAAAACTTAAAAGTGTTTGAGATTGTCACAATTATTTTCTTAGTCAGGCAACGTAATCAAACAGCTCTCCAAAATTTCCTTCGGGCTCTCAGGCTATTACGTACATAACGTACGATATAAAAACGAAGGGTATTACAAATTTTATTCCCTGAACCAGATTTTGTTTACGGCTACGCTCTCGTGCTTATTCTAAAATAAGGCAAATAAATGAATATGAAAAAAATAACTGGTTTTTGTTCGTATCTGGCTGTACGGATCATAATATTATATAATTTATAACTTATATATATATAATTTAGTACTTATAATATTTAACATTAAGGACCTGAATTCAGAAAATAGGCTTATTACATTTAAATTTGACGACCTCCGTGGCGCAGTGTGTAGCGCTGTTGTCTTAACGTGCGGAGGTCCCGGGTTCGATCCTTGGCAGGGTCAATTTGGGAATTTATAATTTCTGAATTTTCCCTGGTCTGGCCTGGTGGGAGGCTTCGGCCGTGGCTAGTTACTACCCTACCGGCAAAGACGTTTCGCCAAGCGATTTAAAAAATAAAAATGTGTGTAATGATTTTTATAAATTTAATTTAATCCATTTATTTTACGTTTATATCTATGTAATGAGAATATGCCATCTCTGTCATCTACATAAATACAATTTTACGTAAGAAAAGATATGGATACATTCTAATCTGCCCTCTTGAGTAGGACGGGTTGTGTGGCTTAGGGTCGCTTCCATTTCATTTCCCTCTCTACAGATTAAAATACGAAACACATTGAAAACGTTTACAGCGAGATTACCTCAATCTTACTTCTTCCGCCTCTGTTTTTATGCCAGGCAGCGTAAGTAGCTTCAGAATTAATTAATTCGTTTACGATTTTCCATTCCAGTGACTTTTGGTTAATGTGTCTGGAAATTTTTACCTTATTTTGCATGGAAAATTATCTTGGTGATCCGATTAATTTTATTCTATACTAGCTGATGCCCGCGACTTCGATTGCGTTGATTGAGGTTTTTAGGCTCCCGCGGGAACTCTTTGATTTTCCGGGATAAAAAGTAGTCTGTGTTATTCCAGACTATAATCTATCTGTGTACTAAATTTCATCCAGATTCGTTACGCCGTTTTGGCGTGATTGAGTAACAAACCTCCATCCATCTATACATCCATCCAAACTTTCGCATTTATAATATTAGTAAGTATTATAGATTATTGCGAATTTATATTAAAACTGGATGATGCCCTCGATTTTGTGGATCCTCTGAATCCTCTGTTTTGAAAATTCTCTGGGAACTCAAAGTAGCCTTTATGCTTTCCCGGGATTAAACCTGTCGTTAATTTCGTCAAAATCTGTTGAAAATCGACCGTCAAAATATAGAGGACAGACAGACAGATATATAGATATACTTCACTTTCACTGCTTAAAAAAATCTAAAACAAGTAGTCTTCAAAAAATTATTATAAAGATTGTTAAAAATGTTAGAGCTACGAGTAAGTGCAATATTTGAAAGTATAAGAGCGCAATAAAAATCTCGTTGGACGGCTTTAACTTGGAGCCTGTTCAAATGAGGCAGCTTCCAGATTATAGAGGCCATTAATTTAAGAGATTAAACAAACAATCATAAACTGTGACATAATACCGTACGTGTATAGAAAGAGTTTATAATGTCCCATTACTGAAAAATCCTTACTAATATTATAAACGCGAAAGTTTGTATGTATAGATGTTTGTTACTCTTCCACGCCAAAACGGCTGAACTCATCTGGATGAAATTTGGCACAGAGATAGATTATACTCAAGAATAACACAAAGACTAACACAAATAATAATAAGAATAACACAAAGACTACTTTTTATTCCGGAAAATTAAAGAGATCCCGCGGGATCCAAAAAACCTCAAATGCATATGTTTGTTACTCAATCACGCCAGAACGGCAGAACGGATCTGAATGAAATTTGGCACAGAGATAGATGAATAACACATAGGCTACTTTTTATCCCGGAAAATTGAAGAGATACCGCGGGAACAAAACAACCTCAATCCACGCGGATAAAGTCGCGGGCATCAGCTAGTTCCTTTATAATGTTGACTGGCTAACTACTGAACCAAGCGCTTTAGCTTCGTATACCTGACGTAGAAATATTTTTACAATATAATAATGATAATATTAATGTAGACGTTTTGTGTCCGTTTAGTGTGTTTTTGCCCTTACACTGATTGGTTCAGGAAAAATATTTATTTGAAAGCATTGAGATCTTCACGGGCGACTAAACAAGGGCCGCTTGCACAAAGACTGATTTAGTTAAATTTTGTAATGTTGCCCCTTTTTGGAAAATGCTTAGTGAAGTTGCCAAAAAGGGACAGCATTAAAATATTTAACTAAATCAATTTAAGAGTCATTGAGAGTTTACTTACTTGTAGTAAGCCTCAAACTTAGTAATTTAAATAAATAGTTTGGAGTAATTAAATAGAAATCTTTCATACTGTGAACCTAAGATTTTATGATATTATGGTATCAGATAATAAAATAATCTGTTTCAAAAATCAAATAGGTAACAAATATTTTTGATGAAGGTGTTGTTTAATTTGCGGCGGCGCGACGGGGCGGTATACCTACTACATGCTGTAAGTTGTACCTTATAAAGTCTATATTTTTAGCGAATTAAAGCGAATTGTTACATGGTTATAATGGACTTCAGTAAAGTAACGCCTGCTTTTATCCAACGAACGAGATAACATATTTTTCGAAACGGTAGACGCTTAGGTTAATTGCAGCACACTCCCGAGACAAGATCTGAGATTGAATAGGCGTGGGAGGTCGGAATGAATTATGCAAAAACAGAATGAGTGTCAAGCAATCTTTATGTAGGAACGTAGCGAGAGGCTTCAATTTGAAGCCATCTTGAATTTATTTTCACTTTCGGCTTAATGTAAAAGTGTTTCCCTGTAAAGATTTTAAGAAGAATTTTATCGGGTTTTTTAAATAAATAAATAAATAAATAAATTTTTATTGACCAACAGTTTACAAATTAATCAGTAGCACAACAAATTAATTAAATGCAGTACATATGTACTGTGTACATACTTAAAAAGTAAATGTGGTCAATGGGCCACCTCCTCAGCCTGTGCCACAGCACGAAAGGTAGGTATGTACCCACCTAACATACCGCAACGCTGATTTTCAGGAGGGGCCCAAGGGCCGAGACGTCACGGACCATCGCTGTATATTACAAGCTAGTAAATGTAAACAAATAAAATATTTAAAATCAAAAAGAAAAATAAAAAACTTATCTTAATAAATAGATTTGCTTAAAAAACCAACTTAATTAGTGCTTATCATACTAAACCTTCACTACTACTATCCATATAACCAATCAAATCTAAACAGGGAATGCTTTAAAATTAAGTGTCTAAAATTAAATTGATAATACATTGAATGAAATAAAAAATAAAAATAAAAAACAAATAAAAACAAATAAAAAACAAATAAACTCAAGATGTATTTATGATTTGCAGATAATATGTTTACGCTATTTGTGTTGCAAGAATATGTGCTTTATATCTTGATTTAAAAGCATTTACTGTCTTCAGACTACGTAATGGCGGCGGTAAAGAGTTCCAGCATTTACTCGCTGCAAATCTGAAACTCCCCCTGAAAGCAGCAGTCCTATAATGGGGCATAGCCATACGCCGAAATGTTGCCCGCGTGTTAAATGGATTTTGATCCCCTAGCCACTTGAGTTTTGTATACAAATATTTTGGCTTCCCTGTCAATACAATACCAAATAGAAGGGAAGCAAAATGCAACTCACGTCGAGAGGTCATATTTAATAACTTAGCTAGGTTAATATGAGGGCTGATATGCGATCTCGGTGCTATAGGAAAACAGAACCGCATACACGCATTTTGTACCCGCTGTATCAGTTTTTTCGATCGACCTAGCAGGCAAGGTCCATAAACTGCATCTGCATAATTCAACTTTGATAGCACCAAAGACTCACATAGCTGCATTCTCATTTCTACAGTAAGGTAAGCACGAATCCGATATAATATTTTTAACCTATAGAAGCAACTCCTAGTTACATCAAGTAAATGCTTTTCAAAATGTAAGTGTGGCTCAAATATGATACCAAGATTTCGTGCTTCATAAACCCTCTCAATATCATTATTATTTATTTTAATTTTTTGTTGTTGTGTATCAATTTTTTCTAATGCCTTCTTGGTACCCAGAATCATATATTTGGATTTAATTGGATTTAGAATCAGCGAGTTTGTATTTGCCCATTGCACTATTCGTTTTAAATCTGCATTTATTTTAATTTCAGCTTCTGGAGCTTCCTGAGGACTATATGAATAATATAACTGCAAATCATCTGCATACAAGTGATACTTGCAATGCAAGATTTTGGAGGTGACATCTGCACTGTATATTGAGAAGAGCAATGGGCCGAGGACTGATCCTTGAGGTACGCCTCTTGTAACCGGCAATATGGAAGATAACTTTTGGCTACCATCATTCTTAGCCACTTTAACATATTGTGCTCTGTTACTGAGGTAACTATGAAACCACTTTACTGCCTCAACAGTAAAACCATAGAAAGAGAGCTTGGATAACAAGAGATCAACACTTATGGAGTCAAAAGCACGGGAAAAGTCCAGAAGAACAAGAGTAGTACCCTTACCCTGATCCTGTGCTACTAAGATATTGTCCACCACATCAAGAACTGCAGTTGTTGTGCTATGGCCTTTACGGAAACCAGACTGATGCATCGGTATTATACTATTTCCCTCTAAATAATCGGTCATCTGTGCGCTCACCACCTTTTCCAATACCTTAGAGAGGCATGGCAGGATACTAATTGGTCTAAGTTCTTTTACACTAGAGGGGCTGTCAACTTTTGGTAGTGGAGTAACAATAGCAGTTTTCCATAAAAAGTAACCCTCAGCATAATATTTTGAAGAGTTATTGTAATAATTTTCTCCACTACTAATGTAAGTAGAACGGCACCTCATTCAATTTTATGCTTTCTTTGACTTTGCTGTTATAATTTGCCTGTGTGTTATCTATAAGCTATTATATACGACCAAATTCGGCGGACACACTTGCGTGCCTGTTTGATAAAAACTGCCATCAGTTTTCGGCAGTATGATGAAAAATTAAATTTCAGGGCCGAATAGTTTAAAAAGAATAACAATACCACTATACTCTTAATATAATTCTTTTAATAACTTGAATTGTAACGTAAGTTAATAGAGCTTCGATAGCTGGGATAATTTTTACTATTATTTCATCCTATGTGCCGTAAGAATTTTCAATTTTCCAGCACACGTTGTCTCGGATTAAACTCTCCCTTTTGTCACTATAATAATTATTGTCATAGACCTTTTTTTTAGTCCGTCAAACTTATCGGACCCGGTGGCCAAAATTGGAACTATTTTTTATGCCTGTTAGTTTTTTTTATTTTATTTTTCATAGATACTAGCGACGGGGTTACCGGTTCATGGTACCGGTTATGTTTGTGTCACTATACATTTCTCTTTGCCTTGTAAGGCTTACTTCTTCAAAATTTATAGTGACAACCTTCCTTGCAACCTCCTTTTATTACCTGCAACGTACATAACAAAACCCAGCGAAGAAACTACATGCATCCAGTTTAATTCGCGCTCTAGTAACCATGTCTCATTATGTCGTACACCTGTAATGAAATTCAAGAGATAAATTCCCATCCAACACACTGTAAAGTCTAATGGCGGTAAAGCGCAAGTGCTGTGCATCTTGAGATTATGTGTGCTCGAGAGATTATAGAGAGTCACAATTGAGGAGGGTCTTTTCAAAACGGTCCAAAATATGAATTTTTTAAACTGAGTATGAGGTCTTCTTACCTATGCTAAAATACATCATTTCACACCTTAAACGAATGCAAAACAAGATATGCTACTTAGAAAATTGGACTTAAAAAAGCGTGTTCTGAACAAAACAGGATATTTTCTCAAAAAAAATCTCCATAGTCCACAATTTATTGATTTCGTATCAAAAGAGGATATTTTACAAGGGTGTCTCTTACTTATCAGGTTGATCTCTTCAAAACGGGACATTTTCTACACAGAATATTCGTATCATCAATCCGTTTCATTTATTATTCAAAAATGGTTTAACCTTAAAAGATAGATATATGCTATCACGAACTTTTTTTTAGAACTTTTTGAAAGGAACAATTCCACCATATTATTGTAATTACTCAGGCGAACGATTTTACGTTACGCAAATACTGTAGTTCATCAGTATGATAAATATTAAAATATCACAAACCGTTAACGGAATATACTAGACATGCATCAATACACTAGATTCTAGATTAGATACAAATACCACGGTATTTGGTAAATACCGATGGAATACAGTATTTACTGAACGTCTAGCCTTCGGCTTAACGCATAGCTCAAACCGCTAAGTCTAGATCATTGAATAGGTCCCATTCAGTGGCCTAGATACATAACATGTAACTAGTAGATCTAGACATGGCGATTTGAGGTATACATTTCTACTTTTATCATCATCATCAACCCGTCGCTGGCCCACTATTGAGCACAGGTCTTTTTTCAGTGATATGAATATATTACATGTGGTTTTCACTACATAATCTCATTATTTTATTATTCATGTATGAACAATACACTCAGGATGAGAAGGACTGACCCTTTCCGATTTAATAAGTATAGGAGACACTATATTACGTCTTGAATAAGCTACTGGCTTTTAGATTGGATCTTTCATCAAAAATTCCGAGAGTCTTCTTTAATTTATTCGTACAAAATTACTAAACATTCTTACTATCAATTTTCCAGCGCCTCGTCATCGTTGGCGTTGTCTCGGTTATTATGAATAATGATGTTGGCATTGAAAATGGCAACAAATTCATATTTAATGACGGTAATATTATATATTTAATAAGGTCTGAATCAATTTTCGCTAAAATTCCGTAGACAAATATTACATTCCACAGAATTCAACATCGATTGAAGTATTTTTTTTTTTCAAATAAATTTTTACAAGTGTTTTTGAACCGTCGTCGAGAGAACCTACTACTGGTTTAGGATGCCATTTCTACCGAGAAGAACTAGCAAAAAACTCGGTGGTTGCTCTTTGAAAAAAATATTAAAGTAGTGTGCGTTATTAGACTATATGGAGGTTTTACCCTTATTTGATTATTAATGTTTGAAGTAATGGCCCTCATCGATAAGAAATGACCTCTCAGAGAATGAAACCATAACCATCTTTCCTAAGCTGTACACCTTTAATTAAATTCAAGATATAAATTTCCATCTTACACGCTGTAACGTTTAATGGCGACGGTGCAAGTTCTCGACCATCTTAAGATAATATTGTGTGCTCTAGAATTTGTACAAGCCCCAGTTTAATTATACATGTAAGTGATGTGTTACTCACGCCATAACGGACGTAATAGTGCTCTTATGCAAGCACTCGTAACTTCCTCTGCTCATGCAGTCTATCCATAATATTATTGTAAACTATCTCACCCGCCGGCTTCACACGGCTTACCTTCTATTATCTACTTTACCTGTGTATATTTCAGTATGGTTAAAAAATTAATGTTCCTTTAATAATTTCATAAATAAGATATTTCTCGTTTAAATTACAATAACATTTTTATTACACTAACTATAACACTAAACTATGATATACTTGTACATTAAAATATGAATCGTTACTCCAATAAATAGCCTGCAAGCTTACAATATTATTATATTTGCTGAGGTAACTTCCAGCCTTCCGGATACCTATGGATTCCGAAACGAGGCTAAGAGACCAGATAATAGGTTCTTAAAAAATAATCTAGCATCCTCGCCTTACAGAAATGGTTGAAAATCTACCTTTTATTAAATTACTAGCTTATGCCTGCGACTTAATCCGCGTGGATTGAGGTTCTTATGGTTCCTGCGGGATCTCTTTAATTTTCCGTGATAAAAAGTGGCCTTTGTGTTATGCCAGACTATAATCTACTCGTATCTCTGTGCCAAATTTTTCACTGAATAATAAAGACACGATACACGCAAACTCTTAGATTCTTGGTGCCGGTTGACCTGGTAAGTTGCCTCCGCAGAAGGTTCCCAGATAAATAAAACAGACACTTTACATTGACGGGTTGCTCTCACGTAATAAGATACGATTCAGAATTTAATCGGCCGTTTTACATGGAAATTTATTGACATCAAGTTGAAAATAAAACCAGTAAATCTCGATTTTCTCGAAACTTGCGATATATTCAGGTCTTCCACGCAGACGATCCTATATCGACTTTGGGCTGTGACATAAATCGTCGGCAGCTTTCCACTTTGAAACTCTTTAGCTTCTTGGTTATCTGTTTAAACTGACTGATATTAGTATTTAGCGTTTCCTGTTTCATACCTAAAACTGATTACAAGTATTTTCCGTTTAACTAGAGGATATGCCTGAAATTATACGTACCTAAGTTACAGCTTTTGATGTATTGTCGTTTTTGAGATAGACCCCGGGACAAAATTGGTCACAAAATAGCAACTTCCCCTCGCCAAAGGTAGCTTGCAAGAGATCGCTATAAGCGATAAGACTGCCTTTGCATGTAAAGCTTTGACTATATTTATTTTTTGTAATTTGTTTCATTTCCTGTTTTTGTGAGCAATAAAGTATTAACAAATAAATAAAAACTTTGATATCCCCCCCACATCGTCACTACCGTAATTATATACTTGATATACGTATTTTATGTTTATTTGTTTAAACTGTTTAAGTAATAGCACAAAATTGGTAATAGCCTTGATAGCGGAGGCCCGCAGCATTTGAACCTGGTCCAAGTTGGAGCTATCCAACGAGTTTTTTATTGCGCTGCAAACTTTGAAATAATCCATTTAACTTTAATAGCTTCTGGGATTTTGCTCCCGTTTTAACAATTCCCAGATTTCATATACCAAAACTTCTATTTATTATGGAAACTACCTAAGTTTATATCTATTAAAATACGAATGAAATACGCACTCTATTTTTGAATTCTGCTTAGCGGTAAGTACTAGGTTTAAATAATAACAGTCCAGCTCTAAAGTTGATTTTAAAAATGGATGTGACACACAGACAAGTGGACCAACATGCAGACGGACGGACGGGTTGCTAATTACACTACGGAACCCTAAAAAGCGGTTAAAAACTGCCATGCCAATGGTCAAATTAAAAAAAGTGATTTTTCCGAAGCTTTTCCCAGATTAAATCTTGATTATTATTATTGAAGTGGATAAGCCGAAAACACTTTTTCACTCGGAAAACCTTTTGCAGAAAACAAAAGAATACGAATTAAATAAATTTCTAAAGCAACTTAGGCCCGGTAGATAAGAATACACAGGTAGAAATAAATACGGAGGTAATCTCGCTGTAAAACGTTTTCAATGAGTAAATTTGTATTTTAATCTGGGTAGACGGGAATGGGGAGAGTCTTAAGCCGCACATCCCGTGCTCAAGAGAGCGGATTAATGTATTTCTGTCTCGGTCTTACACTTTTATATGTGTTTGCGGGAAAGAGCCAAAACGAATGGGGACATACGTGGAGGAAAATGTAAACGGTTTTCATAAGATCCATGCTATTACAAGTAGTACGGTATGTATTGTGATTTGTGACGATGTGATGTCTTGTAAAACCACGATAATAGAATCGTCTTTAAAGATAATTTTCTGTCATTGCGGCCCTTTATACTTTGTAGTTTAAGATAGATAGATTAACTATTTATTACACACAACTTAAAATAGAAACAATAGGTACACAAAAGGTTAAAAGATTTCAATACAGAAGGGTGCAAAGGCGATCTTATTGTTTAGGAATCTCTTCCAGACACAGTTATTATCATTTCGTATTTCAATTTAAAAAAATCACTAAATTTAATGCATGGTGGAAAAATATTATCATCGACTCAATTTTAAGTACCATCGTTATAGTATGTACGATGTTTATCGCATGAAAATATCGAAAAGCATCGAAACAAATCTTGTATAAATAATATTGAATATAATATTTAACCGCTATCGCTATCGCTTATGACTATGCTCAAACCTGTTTATGCTCTCTTGGCACGCGGTTTAAGCAATTTTCAATATTTTAATTCCACTTTTGAAAGCTCGTATTTCCAAGACTCATTGTGAAAATAGTTGACAGGAATATGTAAGAACGTCCTTTCCTTGTGATGCTTATGCTATGTTTCTTTATTATTATTATTACTATTAGTTCTTTATTGCACACAAGAACACGGAAATAAACAAGACATTAAAACTACGAACTAGGACTACACAGTATGCAAAGGCGGTCTTATCGCCAGGCGATCTCTTCCAGACAACCTTTGGAGACAGGAGAAGAGAATACAAAGGGGATGGTGCGAAAACTACAAGTATAAAATATTATACATATTATCTACAAACAATACTACCTACATACTTAATATATACGTTCATAAATAAATATCTATAATAATATTATATAAATGCGATAGTTTGGATCCATCCATCCATGGATGTATGGATGTTTGTAATTCAATCACGCCACAACGGCTGAACGGATCTGTATGAAATTTGGCACAGTGATAAATTATAGTCTGGATTACCACATAGGTAAATTAAAGAGTTCCCGCGGAAACCAAAAAACCTTAATCCAGGCGGACGAAGACGCGGGCATCAGCTAGTCTCACATAAGCTTGTCTTCGAATACGGTCTACTATTCGAGATCTACTGATAACAGTTAATGTTTAGGTACGCTGTTTTTTTAAATAACAGCTCTTATTAAGGCAAATAATCTTAAAAATCAACTGTTTCCTAAAAAAATATGTACCTTTGTAGGTACTTAGTGTACACTTGACAAAGTAGACTAGAAGATGTTTTTTAAATCAATATAAAATTTCATTTTTTTTGAAAAAAATCTTGTTAATATTAATTGGTTAAAATTAAGTGCATTGTAATGCACCTTTAACTATCGTGAACATTTTATATCTAAGTAAGTAAGACGGCTACCGATGCGCAGGCGGGGCGAGATTGATAACTCTATAGAGTAATGAAATCTCCTTATTCCAAATCTCACTACACCCCATTAACGTACCACTACTGGGCACGGGCCTCCACTCTCATAGGAGAAAGGAATCAAAATCTAGTCTAGTATTATAGGTACTATATTTATACATCTTGCGTTAACTCGGATTGTAGTTTTGGCAAAAAACAGCTATTACCCTGCCGTTGTTTCCGCGTCCTCCGCTAATAGAGACAGAAATTCGACGTTACATTCCCAACAAAGAAAAGTAGAACGATGTACAAAAGCCAGACGAAAGCTAACACATTAGACACTAGCGCTATGCGTAGCATACATTGATTGCACAAAACCTTATCATCTTCAGCAGACTGCGTTGCAGGAAAGCATTGGATAGCAAGCAATAACTTAAGCTCGTAATGTTGGTTTTATGCCGTTCAATATATTTTTTGTTGGCCTTCTTTCGTTAACCGATACTGCTCAAATTGATTACTCAGGGGATGAACAGATCCATCAAGTTTGGTAAATACGTTAGTGTTTCCGAAATTCGTTCATCCATTGTTTTTGACCATTGTTATATTTTTAATACATTGGATTTTGATACATTGGACCCTCAATACCTACTTCTATATATATGCGGCTTTAAACCCGCAAAATTAAGTAGTTCCCCCGGGAATCAAAATGACCTTATCCACGCGGACGAAGTCGCGGTAATCATCTAGTCAAATAAATATTATAAATGCCAAAGTTTGGATGGATGTATGGATGTATGGATGTTTGTTACTCAATCACGCCCGAACGGCTGAACGGATCTGGATGAAATTTGGCACAAAGATAGATTATAGTCTGGAATAACACATAGGCTACTTTTTATTCCGGAAAACTAAGGAGTTCCAGCGGGAACCAAAAAACCTCAATCTACGCGGACGTAGTCGCGGGCATCAGCTAGTAATCTATATTTTTTTAGATCAGTTGAATGAAATCCTTCTATGCTGATGTTGATAATTTCATTCGGTCAATTCGATCCTCCCACTTATACGACCACAGCATCTACCAATGTCGTTCACTCTGCCACTGCGCCAAGGAGTTCGTCGAAATATAAATCGGTGTGTACTTTCTAGCAATATGTCAAGTCCGGTCTCTGCCCAACAGTCTGCGGTAACCGCACCGAACCTAACTACCAGTACGTCCGTAACCACCACCACCACCACACCACAGGCCTCCACTCTCATAGGAGAGAGGGAATCAGAGCTTAGACCCACCACGCTGCTCCAATGCGGGTTGGCGGGCTAGTACGTTCGTAAACAGCTATTTAATTCATAGCATACAGTTCTCTTTCCCGGGTTCGATCCCCGGCAGGGTCAATATGGGAATTTATCATTTCTGAATTTTTCTTGGTCTGGCCTGGTGGGAGGCTTCGGTCGTGGCTAGTTACCACCCTACCGGCAACGACGTGCGTGCTACCAAGCGATTTAGCGTTCCGGTACGATGCCGTGTAGAAACCGAATAGGGGTATGGGTTTAACATAATTGCCATACCCCTAACAGCTTAGCCCGCTACCATCTTAGACTGCATCATCACTTACCATCAGGTGAGATGGCAGTCAAGGGCTAACTTGTAGTGGATAAAAAAAAATACTACGTCACTGTTAAAAAGTTAGATTCAGAGAATGAAATATACACCTGGCTGGTGTATATTTGATTCGAGTCTCTCTACAAAATTTAGCTGATCGTTGTAACCTATGCCAATGGTAAACCCCAAACACGACCCGAATACGACACGACGAAGATAACGATGACTTCGACTCTCTAATGAAAGTGGATGATGTCTGCGATCTAGGTCACGTGGATTAAGTTTTAAAAACACTGTGGGTACTCTTTGATTTTCCTAGGTTGAACTCAGCGATATACCTACATAATATGTATATACTTGTGTCACTAAAAATTATAGTTTTATTTTAAGTCTATTTAGATAGACTCAAGATTGACAGATTCTACTTTTAGAAGTAGCCTTTAACGGTCTTGAGGACGCTATCTGGATCCCAAATTTTATCAAAATTGGTTAGGTTAGTTTGGGTTGGCTGGTTAAGGTCACACTATCTTCAATACTTGAAGAGAAGCTCAAAAAAGGAGGAGGCATTGCAAAGATTAATAATATCATCTGTAAACTCTTGGTTTGGTACACAACATATCGTTCTGTTACCAGTATATTTTTTGCGGAATTTTCGTGTTTCGAATCTTTATTAAATTTGCACCAAAAATACCTTTTCCTCGAAGAGTTTGAGCACGATCTTTTATTTCGTTTGGACGTGTGACGCCAATTGAGCTCTCCTTAAGCCACTTTAGATGGAGTATTATTAGGCACCTCGAACGTCTTTGAGAAGGGGGAAAAGAAATTAGATATCTTGGAAAATACGAACGATGTAAACTGATATAAAAATAAGTAACAAAAGTAAATAACAAATAATTAATTTAAAACTCTGTGTCAAGATGTAATACTCCCATAAATTTAGAGACCACTATAAAAAATTAATTGCTGTTAAACTCCCTACTGATTTTCTGAGGTATTTTCCGTAGTACGTAATACTATTAATACTAAGACTTTATTATTAGGAATCTAATTTTTAAAATTTTGCGGTTCAAGCTATAAAGCTATCTTCGGTTGATACGTCCGTCGGTGTGTTGCGCGGCAGACCGTACGGAGGGCTAGCGATAATGTGGCGCAGATCGGTCTTCCCAGATGTATCTATAGTTGAATGCAACAGTGATAGATTAATTGCCATAAAAATTAAAAGCCATAACTGTGATATATTAGTGTTTAGTATTTATATGCCGTATGATGGTAATAAGGTAGACGATTTAATTGAATTTACGAGCTATCTCTCACAACTTAATGCTATTGTCAGCGACAGCAACGTAGAAGTTGTGTTTGCTTTAGGCGACTTTAACGCGCATCCTTGCGCCCGGTTTGGGCGGGAACTTTTTGATTTCTGCTCGGCTGAGTCGTGGGTTTGCGTAGATGTAAATTTTTTAGGCTTAAACTCAAATACTTATACTTTTATGTGTGAATCCAGTGGATCGCGAAGATGGCTAGATCACTGTTTAGGCACGGAGGCGGCTTGTAAAATAATTAAAAGTATACGTGTTGACAATGACGTAAATTGGTCAGACCACTATCCGCTACTGATAGATATTAATATTGACTTTATTGTACAAAAGGTAGATTGTAACGTAGGCAATAGTCATAATAAAATTATATGGAATAATAGAAATCTTGACCAGATTAATCAATATGGAGAATATTGCTATACGAATTTAAAACGTGTCAACAATTATTCTACTCATCACGATAGCTGTAACTCAGCTGGAAATAATAACTGTGATATTTTAGAGTGTAAGTTCAAAATAGATAGTATGTATAATGAAGTAATAGGTATTTTACAGACCGGAGCAGTATTAACTTGTCCTCGTACCGGTGCAGGAAAAAAGGGAAGTCAGGTCGCTGGCTGGAATCATCATGTTAAATCGAGTCACGAGCAGGCTAGATTATATTTTAGCTGGTGGGTTGATGCTGGTAAACCTAACAGTGGTTATGTACACGAAAATATGTTAAAATTTAGAAAAATATTTAAAAATAAATTAAAATGGTGCCAGAGGAACGAAGAAATGATTAAAATGGATATAATAGCTGAAAATAGAGACAAAAAGAATTTTCCAAAGTTCTGGAAAGCTACTAAAAGCCTTCAACATAAAGATGTCCTACCAGTGTCTGTAAATAATGAACAGGAACCGAACAGAATCGCTAACATGTTTGCAGAACATTTTAAAATCCAGCCTATGAATGTAGGTGGTGAGCAAAATGTTGAGGCCGCTATACCGGATACGTACTTACAACCCAAACCGATAGTGGATCTTAGTCACATTTTTACTCCTGAGCACATTGCTAAAGTTGTAAGATGCTTAAAACGCGGCAAGTCTCCGGGCCACGACGGCCTCAGCATTGAGCACATAATATATGCCAGTGATGAAGTGTATCGGGTCCTCTCCATTATATTCAGCTTATGTTTAAAGCACAGCTATCTACCAAAGGGCCTTATGAAAACCATAGTAGCCCCTATTGTTAAAAATAGAACTGGCGACCTGTCTAACCCTACCAATTATAGACCGATATCGTTAGGTACTGTTGTCGGGAAAATCCTGGAGAGGCTCTTGCAACCCGAATTGACTAGGAATTTTAACATTAATGATGCACAGTTTGGTTTTCGTGCCGGACTTTCCACAGATTCAGCAATTTTAAGTCTAAAATATACGGTTGACTATTATGTTAATAGAGAAACCTCAGTATATGCATGTTTCCTGGACTTAAGCCGGGCGTTTGACCTTGTCAATTATAAAATCCTATGGCGTAAACTTGCAATACACGCACCGAACGAATTGGTGAACCTGTGGAAGTTTTGGTACGAGAACCAAACAAACTTTGTGAAGTGGGGCGACGCACTCTCTAGTGAATATAGACTAGAGTGTGGTGTACGTCAAGGAGGGCTAACATCTCCGGACCTCTTCAATCTCTACGTCAACAGCCTTATTGAGGAGCTGAGAAGAGCCAGGGTCGGGTGCCATATTGGTAACGTGTGCGTTAACAATTTAAGCTACGCTGACGACATGGTCCTTCTCAGCCCCTCAATAAGTGGACTCAGAATATTGCTCAATATTTGTGACCGGTTCGCTAAGGAACATGGTCTCAAATATAATGTAGCTAAAACTGAAATGCTAGTCTTTAAAGCTGGTAAGGGTCCGGAGATGGTTCCGCCAGTATTTTTGAACGGATCGTCAGTTCGGGTTGTCAAGAGCTTTAAGTATTTGGGACATATATTGACAGAAGACTCAAAAGACGACAGAGATATGGAGAGGGAGCGCAGGGCTCTCTCGGTGCGTGCCAACATGATAGCGCGCAGATTCGTGCGCTGCTCAGATGACGCGAAGGTGACCTTGTTTAAAGCATTTTGCCAATGCTTTTACACCTGCCAGCTGTGGACAAGGTTTACCAAGCGAAGTTATAATGCGCTAAGGATACAATACAACAACGCTTTCCGCATCCTAATGAAGCGGCCACGTTTCTGCAGTGCTAAAGCCATGTTTGCTACTGCGAGAGTTCCTGACTTCTTCGCCATTCTCAGATCAAGGACGGCTTCCTTCTGGGAAAGACTTAGACTCAGTACCAACTCCATCTTGCTTGCTGTTATTGAGGATTTGAGCAATCCCTTTGCAAAATATTGGTCTGGCCTGCATCGGTGCGAGAACAACGCTCTCATTTAGATTTTAACATAGATGTACCTACCTATAGATTTTAGTGATCTAGTTCTCTGACGAATTTTTAATATTATTTATTTTTATGCTATTTTTATTTTTATCTGTGAATTATTATTAGTAATAATTATTAGTATTATTATTTTTTTTTAACACTTTAATTTTGCTCATATTAATAATGTACCTACTTTTTTTTTTTTATGTTTCTGTATTTTGAATATGGGTTTGTAAATGTGTTGTAATTGTATGTAATATGTAAATTGCCTGAAATAAAAAATATTTATTTATTTATTTATTATTAAAGGTAAAGAAAGCAGGTTTTATCTCACATTGTCTGCTATGCTATTGACAATGTAAGTAGAATTAAGGGCACCAATGATTGACACAGATGATTGAGTACTGATCTACGCATAGACAATAATAGACTACCGAAGGTGCACGTACCGTATTGAATTATAGACATCTTGATTTGAATTGGCGTTAATTTTTTATCCTTGAACTGCTTATATTGGTACTATCACGTGTTTTAACATAAAACTTACGCATTTACAGCACCATTCGTGTTACAACTTACTGTAAGGCCTCTGAAACCCTTAGAGTATCCTGAAGCCCTTTATCTGACGTGGTTTGTAAACTGAAGTAGTTACCTATGAAATGTGTTTTTTTTATATTGTGTAGAAAGCCCTTGAACAAAATATTCAACAAATTCAAACTTTAAAAACAAAGAAGTATAAATTGGTGAATCGACCTTCGAACAAAGGCCGTCAATCCAATTTCCGATAGGCAATTCTGACGCCATTCAAGCTTCAGATCAAAAATAATTGTAGTGTTTTTAAAACAATCAACTTCAAATTGAAATTCTCTAATTTCTATTTTCTAGATTTTTATATTTTTATTTTTGATTTTTATATTTGAATTCTAGTTTGGTGTACAATAATGTGTATTTTCATTTCATTCAATCAGGAGTTTAAAAGTTGAAGGATGGTATAGGTAAGATAAGGAAGAATGCTTTCTAAACACGTAAGTCTTCTCTCAAAATGAGAAGTGTTTAAATTTTATCATCAACCCATCAACGGCGGCCCACTGTCAAGCACGATATTCATTCAGACATGATGCCCACCTCAGCAGGCTGACTAAGAGTGGCAGCTGTCATACACTTTTGATAGCATTATGGATAACTTTTAGGCATTCAGTCATGCGAGGCCATATTAAATCACAAATAAATAAGGAGTAATTATTTTTACACTTTTTAGATGAACATGCTACCATGTATTATGATAGAGACCAATTTTTTTTTTAAAATTTATAGATCAGCGCTTGGCTTGCTGACAACTTGGGTTAATGTGGTGTATAACTTCGAAACTAATCCATAATTATAACCTATGTGTCATGGACATCTGCCTGCAGCCTGCGGTCACAGTGTGCTAAGTCTAAACCTATTTAGCGCCATTTTAAGTGCTAATTAATGCACGGGCTTCCCTTCGTCCGCTTCCAAAATAAACGATGCAAGTATTGTCATTATCATAATTTGAATTTTAGCATATTCTTTGGATTATCTATATCTATATCTATATATATAAAATTCAAAGTCCTGACTGACTGACTGACTGACTGACTGACTGACTGACTGACTGACTGACTTATATATCAACGCACAGCCTAAACCGCTGGGGTTAGAAACTTGAAATTTTGACAGTAGGTTTCTTTTGTGACGTAGGCGCTCACTAAGGAAGGATTTTTCAAAATTCTACCCCTAAGGAGGTGAAATAGGGGGTTAAAGTTTGTATGAAAGTCCGTTATTTCTCAAGTTATATTCATGGAACTTGGTATATAAGCTACCGGTAAAAAATTAAGAATTACGTGTTTCACAGTTTTTGAAAATTCCGCTTCCAAAGGGGTAAAATAGGGGTTGAAAGTTTGTATGAAAGTCCTTCATTTCTCAAGTTATAGCCATGAAACTAAGCATTTGGGCTTTAAGTTAGATATGCAGAAGTACGTATTTCACCATTTTAGAAAACTTGACCTCCAAAGGGGTGAAATAGGGGATGAAAGATTCTATGAAAGTCCTTCGTTTAGGTATTTCTCAAGATATTTTTCAATAATTAATTTATAGCAACGAAACTTGGTATTTTGGCTTTCAGTAAAAAATAAAGAAGTATGTGTGTCACAGTTTTTCAAAATTCCACCCCCAAACGGGTAAAATAGGGGTTGAAAGTTGGTATGAAAGTCATTAATTTTTCAAGTTAAAGTCACGAAACTTGGTATTTGAGCTTTCCGTTAAATATGTAGAAGTATCTACGTGCACAGAATAGGTAATAGTAGCTACGTGTTTCACCATTTTTGAAAATTCGCTCCCCAAGGACGTTATATAGAGAGTTTAACCTTCAATCACGCCGCAACAGAGCAACGGGTCAACGTGATATTTGCATGAATATAGTTGAGGTACTTTTTACATTTTTTTTATACCGGAAAATGAAGGAGCCCCTGCGGGAAAAAAAACTTGAACCACGCGGACGAAGTCGCGGGCATCAGCTAGTCCTGTATACGAAAGTGAAGTTGAAAATTTGCATTTTTGACCCTGATTTAAGCAAAAGGATATATTTCACACAGAATAGAAAAGCCCGTTTCGATATGCATTTTTTTCTTTTAACATCCATTGCTGGACCACGGTCTTATGCCGCTTCTGTAACAGCTTAGCTTTAATAAAGATATTATGCGATAAAAAACCGTTATTATTTTACTAAGTACCTAGTATTTTTATTAAACAATCAAATAGCTGTACCTGAATAATAATAAAATCACCCATACAAAAACAATCAAAAGTTAAGTACCTATAAATAATAGTTCAAGTCTGATAATAATATTTTAATTGGCAAAATATTATATTCAACCGACTGTATATTTTGAAAGTTGATCTGCCAATTTTGATTTGCATATACCTCTCAAATACCTAATTGGATTGTTGAATAATTTATTGAATTTAGTTGGTTTTTTGGTACAGAAGGTATATATTATATCTGTTTCAAAAGTATTTTTACCTACAGATAAAATTCAATAGTATTTGCAGTAACAATCTATGTGGTGAGCACTGAAATTAAGTTCCGGAATCGACTAATTTTGGTCCATAGTTCGTTTTCGCCCTAGTATTCTAAATATTATCACATAGCTTTAGGTAGGTATGTAGTCTACAGCAGTGCCCGTGTTACCCTATCGTGGTTGTAATTAAATCTCGTAACGAAGTTCCTCTCAAGTATCGAGACCTCTCTACATTTTATTTTGTAACTTGATTGCTTAATTAATAGTTTTTGCGCCACAACTGCTGCTGCTTCTTGGATGTAATGAAACCAATATTTCTCGTAATAGCAAAATGTTGAAGTATCAAATTATTTAAGTTTTAATAACAAATAATAATGAGTAAGTTTTACGAGCAGTTTACAGGATGTTTTTTCGGAGGCGTTAGGGAGGCTGAAATTTAATTATTGACCGAGCGAAGCGAAGGTCTCTGAGTCTACTTGAGTGAATTGGCACTTGTCCGCCCGCCCGTCCGTCCGTCCGTCTGTGTCTGTCCGTCCGTCTGTCAGTTTCAAATTTAAATATAATATGTAAACCGATGGCCTCCCGCCGAATATGGCTTAATAAGTTATAAAAATCTTTATTTCAGGGGGGCTCTCATAGAAGCGAATGCGAAGTAAAATATTTTTTATAGCGTTACATAGGGTTGCGGTATATCATTTTAAAGATAATTAGGAATAAATAAAGTCCAAAAATATATTTTTTTTAACTTTTCCCCTAAAATTGACGAAATGGGGGGCTTTCAAAGTGGAGATTTTCTAACGTCCAAAGTTGACCTCAGAACTCTCAATTTTCTGAAAGGCTGAGCCTGAAACTTATCAATTATTTGAATTATATCCTGTACTTGAACAACAAATACTAAAATTAGATAAATATTATAAGGAAACGAAATTATTTAATTTTTAATGAGCTTCAGAATTTTTAACAAAACTTCACAATGATGTCAATAGATAGCGCTCTGCGATACCGCGAGGTCTCAGTTCGGGGCGAACCACTAGTTATATACAAACAAAAGTTAAAGTACCTAGTTTAAGTTTGATAATAATATTTTAATTGGAAAAATATTATATTTCAATCGACTATATTTTGAAGGTTGATCTGCAAATTTAGTTTTGCCTATACCTCTCAAATACCTAATTGGATTGATGATTAATTTATTGAATTAAAAGGGCTTTGATTTTAAGAAAGTGAAAAAATTACTAGGTTATTGATTCCTTACCAAACCACTTTCTTAAAGGTGTCCCCTATCATTTATCGTTATGTACCCACCATAATTTCAGCAAACTCGAAATAATAAGCCTTGAAAAGCAAAGATCAGCCGCATAGACTTCCGTATTTACCAACTTTGATGGATTAATGCTATGCCCATAAGTGATCAATTCCACTAGTATCCATTCAGTTAGGTGTCAGATATACAAACGCTCTCTCATATTAAAAAAAAAAAGTTATTTCTGGTTACTTAATTTACATATTCAGTAAAAATTAATAATTATAAAGAACGTGATAAAACCGAACACGGCATGGTCGTTTATTGAACAGCATGCTAACTGATTACTGTAGAATAGCTACATAATATGCTACGAATTCTCGTCACCAATAATACTCAGGCTGTCAAGGATGTGCAAGGTAGTTGAGCGGTGACCGAGGTTAAAGTGGGTATAACATGTGCTATGAAGTTGCACCACAAAATAGGTAGTAAAGAGTTGCACTTCGCGCGACATAGCTCCTTCGCAACTATAGTACGTTAGCTATTCATTCTAATTATTCACATTGCTATACCACTTAAGCATCCTAAGTTCGCATATCTCGTTTCAACTAGTATGTAAAATACGTATTTCAATTTCAATTTCTTTATTAGTTGCAATTCCATGGTTACATTATTTCTTAATTAACATATTATAGTCTTATGTAAACAACAAACATAGAACTTACGTTGAACCCCCTTTCACCAGAGCTAAGTTACGCTAAGCTATTAAAATCAAACGCTCCTATTGGTGGGCACCATAGAGGTATATTCTTACTCAGTGGTGGGCACACATCTGTAGCTTAGAAACGAAGCACATCTGTGATGGAAACGCACCCAATGTTTCAGCCAGTTACAAAAAATATTTAAGGAAAGAGACTAACGATCTCTCTTTTTTTGTAGAGAAAGACGACCTGCAGTGATTTGGAAATTAAGAGAAAATAATTTGAGCAACTCATAATTGAGAGACGTCTATTGATGGTTTATAATTGCTAAAGGGACCTGACCTTCTAACGCTCTACTAAGAGAAACCAAATCCAATCTGTTATTACTTTTCTATAGCCATACACATACGAAAAAAGAAAAATAAATTTAACAAATATTAGCTTCCGCTGCAAAAAGGCTTGCAGACTAAATTAATTTGCTCGGCACATATCTAAGTAGGTTATGCTTATTGACCTAAACTGTATTTAATTTTACTAGACTAGCCACTCGCTCTCAACCACTTAACTCACGTCGTATAATTTGAGCAAAGCATTTGGTACGAGCTAGTAAATATATAATGTACCTTTTGAACTTTTCACTCAGTTAGTGGTAGAAATTTAATTTCATAATATGTCCTAATTTTATAACGGCGACCTTTGATGCTTTAATAACACATTGAATTTTTCCTCACGACCAAACTGAGACGTTTTACCGAAACGCAAAACATCAAACTTGCTGGTTCGATTATGATGCGATTTCAATGTAATATGTAGCACGAACATCAAGATTCAGTTTGGAAATTGTGCAAAATTGACTGCTACAGTGTAACGAACGCAATCGTTTCTGATTGGTTAGGAAACACTTTACTGGCCAAGATCCATTGTCGCAACAGAAATACCATAAAGTAGGCCAATCACAACAATTCAGATTGTAACAATATGAATGTAGGTTTTACGTAAAAGGTCTTCAGGTCAACGCGTCAGCCATTGGCTGTGACTGCGCTTATGGTAAGTGCATCCTGCGACTTTAAAGGGACACAAAGCGACGCGACGCGGCGGTCCAATAGAACCTATACCGTTAATCGATATCAAAACGTGCAAATCTCCATTAGAATAGGTTCATATAGAAGTTAGAAGTAAGGTTATAAACAATTTTTATATAAATTAAATATCAACAATTTTCGGCAGAAATTTTAGCTAGCATTTTCCAATTTGCAAAACGCGCCTCTAAATTCTCGCTTTATCCATTCGCATGATAAAAAAATAACAACGAAATGGGTCCACACCAAAGTATCTAAGTACAGCTGTTTCCAATACTGGATGTTTTACGGTATATCACAGTTAGAGAGATTCTGGAAGGGACTTGTTAAAATATGCATTCATGCTCTACTAAGAGATATAGGTGCTTACTAAACCGGTACTTTAATATTGTATGGTTATGGAGGCTTTTGCAGGCCTTCTATTATTCATAATAGCTTTGCCATTGAGGTTCCCAGTCCTGTGAGTTATGATAATATGACCAGTGATCTCTATGTAGGTAGTAGGTACCTATTACGTCTTGTGACCTTCTTATATGTTGTTATAGCCATCGATATAATATATATGTAGATTGTAGTACTAGATGGGCCCTTTCATAGAAAAAAGTTGGGCGTCCGACTTGTAGGGCGTGCCCCTCACCTGTATAAGCCCGTCCTTGTCCCCGCCATAGCGCTGTCCCGCTTTACAGACTAGATGGCGTTAGTAAAATAAGTCCACATTCTTTGTTTGACAGGGCGGCCCGTCTATGTAATTTGCGTAGTAATACAAAGATAAGGGAATTCATAAAATTATTATACTAACAACCCAATTATCTCTCCAAAATGATCTTTAAGGTATGCGAAGTCCCAATTTACACTTGGCCAGCGTGGTGGACTATGGCCTAAATTCTGAGAGGAGACGTGCTCAGTAGTCGTGAAGTGATGATAATTAACATAAATTTTCTGTACGCTTTTGTAATTATTGTAATCTTTATATTTTATTGAGTAGATAGAGTTTAAAGACATCTCATTAGAACTTGATTAGAACAGTATTAATATAAAATATTTATTTGTACCGCAAAAAATTTAATTATTTATTTAGATTTTAGATAATCCATTTATGTATTTTGAAACACATTTAATTATTTACATAATAATATTTATGAAAACAAAACTCTTTCGCTTTAACTTCTTAGTTCTAATTAAGTCTGAGCATAGTAAGTTGTGGCTGTGTTGGTGGCAAAGAAAGTCAGCTGCATTGGGCGTAGTATATAACCGCGTGGTCACGTCAGCGCTACGACTACTAAAATGTCATCACCATTTTATCGCCCACGCGAACAAAATGTTTCTATTGATGTCACTTACAGTCGTAGGAAGTTCCAGTTCATTAGTACATAATACCTCAATGTTCCAGTTCAAGTTTCTATATCTTTGACAATGTGGATCGATGCAAAGTGGCTCGTTAGGCGAGGGACAAGCTCCAGCCGCGTTAACAGTCCCACAGTATCAGGCATTCAGGGTGTGATATTGGGTTTACGTATAGACTGTTCTCTACCTAAGCTTCGTGAACTTGCCTTTACATTGTCCGTGGTAGGTGTACAAGTGACTTTACGTTCCCAGTAAAAGGAGTATCCATTCGCATAAAGAAGGTTATGAAATTGGTCTACTGATATTATTATTAATATGTCTATTGCTTACACCAAAGTAACAGAGTAGCTGCAGCTGTTGCCAATACTTGGTATTTTACGGTATAACGCTGTTAGAGGCAAGGTGCTACGAACATGTTGGCGTTTATCTAATTCAGTTACGTATAAGGGCGAAAATGCACTACGGACCAAACTAATTCGCCGACGACGCAACATGATGCTCTGACTTTTTGTCTTGCCCTGATCATAGTGTGTTTCCGCCCTGATTGTATTTTTAAGTTAGCTTCACTACTTACGTAGATAGAGTACAGACTAAAAAACATTACTGCGTAGTACCTAATAGTACATAATTTATTCTGTGGCTAGTCTACATAGAGTTCAATAGATTTATGCATAGAAAACTAAAGAATGTGGCCGTTTGACATTCGATACAAAGATAGCTTGTATCCTGGAGACGGGCATGGGATACTTTTATCCCAAAACAATAAAAGAGCTTCCGCAGATTTAAAATAAAAACTATGCGAACAAAATCGCGTTCATCAGATTGTTAATCAATGTGGGTATTTCCAAAATATTAATTGTTTCAAAAATTCATCAGAAATCCGATGGTAATTACATACTATTCCTACATCATTCCATGAATAGAGCAACTGAAAATTATGTTAATAACTTGTGTTTATGACATCATCAGTGTTTCTGAACGGATAGGCGCAGAGTTTATCACGCTTTTAGGGGTTAAAGGGACCCTTTTATGAAATATCTTGGGATTCACTAAGCAAACTTGCGTTCCTAGTGCCTTGTAAAGCCATTTCAACCCTAAATACTTGAGCCAATTTGAAATGAAACAAGGCTGTTATGATTTTAGTTTTGTTGTTGAATAGCACAATACCATCTTCTAAACTTTGAAGTAACAACACAATTAAATGTAAATTCTTAAAATTGTACCTACATCTATTTAAAAAAAAAATTGTACTGAATAACTTTCAGTTGTTTATTGAAATTACTAAGTAAGTAACTTTTAAAAATATTGTAACGGCAAAAAAATCGGGGAGAACCCCATACAGTTCCATGAATTTTAAAGACTTCTAGATTAGATTATAGGGATCGGCTGAAAATCAGCGCTGTTATATGGTGTACCTATCTACACCCTAACAGCATTACGCTGAGCCGATGCCCTTTTTGGAATTATTTATAAGTCACAGTCTAGTTCTTAAGTTATTTCTTTTTCTTTCTACTAGTAAGTTTGTGTTTGTAACTTCACTGTGTCTGGTAATTCCAAATAAAGATTTTATTTATTTATTTATTTTTATTTATTACTAGCTGATGCCCGCGACTTCGTCCGCGTGGACTAAGTTTTTTCGATTCCCGCGGGAACTCATTAATTTTCCGGGATATAAAATAGGCTATGTCCTTTACCGACACACAAGTTCACAACCTATCCTTGTACCAAATTTCATCAAAACCTGTTGAAAAGATACTTAGGCCGTGAAAGCGTAGCATATACAGACAGTTAAATCTATAACTAATAGTCTATAACTACTTTACAAAAATGTATTTTAAAATAAGACCCTGTTCATTATCTCACATATTAAATAACACGGTAAGGACTTGCCTTGTGCACTTATTGACGTCCAAATTCATAATAAAACATGATGGCGATAATCAGTTACGGTTTCTATTAAAATATTATTTTAATATAACAATTTACTTACGTTCATAATTTATAGCTACTTAATTACGTACTTTACAGGAAATAGAAGCACTTAGAAACTAATTACACTTGTTTTACCTTCCATATACGCTTGTTAGGGGCTCAATATATTGCCTTTTACTCGCTAACAACGCCTTGTTTTAGTATCTTAACTGAATTACCGTCTTCTATCGCAAACGCAAAATGAAACTCTGAAGAGAGAGCTCTTAGTAACATACCCGTACCTACACAAATTAGATACTGAACTCGCTAGTCAGTATCTAGCTAGGGAATTATTTATTTAGGATACATTTGCGCGTTACCTAGCGCGCTACCTTAATGTTTTGTAGTAAAGTCAGGTCGTACACGTGAAACTTTGTCCAACTGATTAAGGCGAGGTGTGCTCACGAAAGTACTAAACTTCATCAACATGTCTGTAATGTCTGTACTAAATTTCATCAAAATCGGTTGAAAAGATGGGCCATGAATGCGACAACAAACAAAATATAAACAATCACATTGTACTTAATCTTTTTCGTCACTGATTTCTTGGGCAGAACGGATAATTATCGTTACAGTGGCGGTTTACGGTTAAAGCAATCAAGTTTGTGAATGAGTTCCCTATCTGTATTTACTGACACGTGCAACTTGGGTCCTTTAAAAGAAGAGTGAAATAGATTTAGATAGGTATAGGTAAGTGGGGTAAGTGCGGTCCACCAAAAGGGTCGTACTTATCCTTGGACATCGGTCACTTAAAATAAACTTGTGAGCAATCTAATGGACTTAGGGCCGGTTTCTGAATTAAGCATTCAAGCAAAAATCAGCTAAGTTTTGTTCAAATACTTGAGTAAGACTTCAGTTTTTTGTGTTTCACACTATAAAAGTAGAATTTCCCAAATTGTAATTAGCTAAGTATTTCTCCAGTCGTCCCTGAGTATTCTCCAACATTGCATTTGCGTTTCGCTACACGTAGAAAAACCGGTATTGACCGAAAATAATATTTATTTCTAATTTTGTTAAATTTTATTATTAAATATGATTCAAAAAAATAAATTTTATAGAATTTTATTTAGAAAATTATGAATTTCAAATATTTCAGGCTATTATCTCATAAAAAACTCTGATGTGCGTTTGATTTCAAATAACCGGGAAAGAGAAATGGAACGTACGACATAACATTGTGTCAGAAGCGTCAAAAGTTTGACAAACGGTTTTGTTTACAAAATTTTCCAAATCTTGACTTCTGTTTTTATTTGTAATTATTCTTACAAATATTTATAAAATGGATAGAGAAAAGAAAAAAAAATATCCCAACTTCACTAACTTGGGGAAAGAAAACCTTCTCGCACTGGTAGCAAAGTAAGTACCTAATCTTTATATCATCCCCTTACTCGAAGGCCAGCTTTTCTCCTGGTTCAGTACTATATTTTAGGGTTAATTTTACATGGCCACAATTAGTAGTTAGTTCGTATATGTAATTCTACTTAGAAATAGAAATTTGTCCAGTCACAAGATAACCAAACCAACTGGCAACGAACTTCGAATAATGTCATTGTTTTCTTTGAATAACAGGGTATAGGTACCTACTAAAATTCTACATCAATGATAAAAGGCATATTATTTATGTGTTTTATATGTAAGTCATCAATAAATGTTCTATCCACAGATTACAAGGTGTGATAGAATGCAAAAAGACAGGGGCATTCTACTTGCAAAAAAAGAAGGAAGAGCGGATTGTAATAATTAAACAATACAATATAGCCTATAGGCCACAGGACCAAGAGATGAAGAGTAAAGCTGCCTGGTGGATCTTCAATTATCGCCACAACTGATGATAATGTGATAATATCATATTATATTTATTACCCAGAAATGTTATATTATGCTGGGTTATTTGTAAAATAAAACAAAATTAAAAAATCCAACAAAGAGTTCCTAATTTCTAACAAAATATTATTTATTACAGGAGTTTATTGTTATGTAGTTATTTGTAAAATAACTTTCTACTAATGAGCTTGGGGCAAAGACAGGACATCATTTCGTTCTTCAACAAGTTCATCATCTTGTACCACGTAGGCATCTGGATCTACCTCAGGCTTCTCCAAAGATTTTTTAAATCCCACTACAAGTTAGCCCAACTGCGATCTCACCTGATGATAAGTGATGATGCAATCTAAGATGGTGGCGGGCTAAATTGTTAGTGGTATGGCAGTTATATTAAACTCATAGATTTCTACACCTATGAAGGAAGCCTCCCACAATTCAGAAATTGTGAATTCCCAAATCGAATTGCCGGAAATCGAACCCGGGAACTCCCTTAATCAGCCACCACAGCGATCGCCACTGCGCCAGGGAGCGTCAAAAGATGCCAACGAAGAATCTTCACTAGAAATCGCAAATCCATGCTAATATTATAAATTCGAGAGTGTGTCTGTCTGTCTGTCTGCTACGCTTTCACGGCCCATTTGTTTCACCGATTTTGATGAAATTTGGTATAGGGATAGTTTATATCCCGGAAAATTAAAGAGTTAACACGCGGGAATTCAAAAAACTTTAATCCACGGACCAAGTCGCGTGCATTATCTAGTGTGAATATAGTTTAAGTAGCCGAAATTCGTTACTTAAATATCACGCACTCAACTTTGAGATTAGAGGACTTTGAGCGCTGCAAAAAGCGCTCTGAAACGCAATTTTGCTGTTAAGCAGAGATTTAAGTTTCGAAACTGTCAAATTTGAAATTTCTCAAGCTCCAATTCTCAAACCTTACAAAATATCAATTCAGAAACAAACATTTCCTTAATTAGTACTTAATTCACACTTATGTGGTCTTTGAGACAGACTCAACGTAAAATTCTCAATTCAGAAACCGGCCGTAAACATTCTCAACACAATGAGTATGAGTTGATTAGATTGCCCGCGAGTGTAATGATCACAGTCACGAAGATAAAGAGAATGATTACTTACAATCATGCTATATATGAATGAACTAAATGTATTCAAATTAATTAATTTAATTAATTAAGTCTACTGACATACGGCCGGTTTCTGAATTAAGCATTCAAGCAAAAATCAGCTGAGTTTTGTTTAAATATTTGAGTAAGACTTAAGTTTTTTGTGTTTCACACGATAAAATTAGAATTTCCCAAATTGTAATTAGCTAAGTATTTCTCCAATCGTCCCTGAGTATTCTCCAACATTGCCTTTGCGTTTCGCTACACGTAGAAAAACCGGTATTGACCGAAAATAATATTTATTTCTAATTTTGTTAAATTTTATTATTAAATATGATTCAAAAAGAAAAATTTTATAGAATTTTATTTAGAAAATTATGAATTTCAAATATTTCAGGCTTTTATCTCATAAAAACTCTGATGTGCGTTTGATTTCAAATAACCGGGATAAAGAAATGGAACGTACGACATAACATTGTGTCAGAAGCGTCAAAAGTTTGACAAACGGATTTGTTTACAAAATTTTCCAAATCTTGACTTCTGTTTTTATTTGTAATTATTCTTACAAATATTTATAAAATGGATAGAGAAAAGAAAAAAATATATCCCAACTTCACTAACGTGGGGAAAGAAAACAGTAGTAGCAAAGTAAGTACCTAATCTTTATATCATCCCCTTACTCGTAGGCCAGCTTTTCTCCTGGTTTAGTACAATATTCGAGGGTTAATTTTACATGACCACAATTAGTAGTTAGTTCGTATGTAACTCTACTTAGAAATGGAAATTTGTCCAGTCACAAGACAACCAAACCAACTGGCAACGATCTTCGAATAATGTCATTGTTTTCTTTGAATAACAGGGTATAGTTTACTACTATTACCTATTCTGTGGTATAGGTACCTACTAAAATTCTACATCAATGATAAAATGCATATTATTTATGTGTTTTATATGTAAGTCATCAATAAATGTTCTATCCACAGATTACAAGGTGTGATAGAATGCAAAAAGACAGGGACATTCTACTTGCAAAAACGAAGGAAGAGCGGATTGTAATAATTAAACAATACAATAGCCTATGTACCACAGGACCAAGAGATGAAGAGTAAAGCTGCCTGATGGATCTTCAATTATCGCCACAACTGATGATAATGTGATAATATCATATTATATTTATTACCCAGAAATGTTATATTATGCTGAGTTATTTGTAAAATAAAACAAAATTAAAAAATCCAACAAAGAGTTCCTAATTTCTAACAAAATATTACTTACTAGCTGATGCCCGCGACTTCGTCCGCGTGGATTGAGGTTTTTCAGTTCCCGCGGGAACTCTTTAATTTTCCGGGATAAAAAGTAGCATATGTGCTATTCCAGACTATAATCTATCTCTGTGCCAAATTTCATCCAGATCCGTACAGCCGTTAGAGCGTGATTGAGTAACAAACATCCATACATCCACACATCCATACATCCATCCAAACTTTCGCATTTATAATATTTATTATGTGATTATGTGATTACAGGAGTTATTGTTATGTAGTTATCCATATCCATACTAATATTATAAATGCGAAAGTGTGTCTGTCTGTCTGTCTGTCTGTCTGTCTGTCTGTCTGTCTGCTACGCTTTCACGGCTCATCCGTTCAATCGATTTTGATGAAATTTGGTACAGGGGTAGGTTTTATCCCGGGGAAGGACAATAGGCTACTTTTTATCCCGGAAAATTAAAGAGTTCCCGCGGGAATCAAAAAAATCTAATGCACGCGTACGAAGTCGCGGGAATCATCTAGTTTTTAATATAACTTTCTACTAATGAGCTTGGGGCAAAGACAGGACATAATTTCGTTCTTCAACAGGTTCATCATCTTGTACCACATAGGCATCTACGAGTACCTCGGGCTTCTCCAAAGATTTTTTAAATCCCACTACAAGTTAGCCCAACTGCGATCTCACCTGATGATAAGTGATGATGCAATCTAAGATGGTAGCGGGCTAAATTGTTAGTGGTATGGCAGTTATATTAAACTCATAGATTTCTACACCTTTGAAGGAAGCCTCCCACAACTCAGAAATTGTAAATTCCCAAATCGAATTGCCGGAAATCGAACCCGTGAACTCCCTTAATAAGACCACAGTGATCGCCACTGCGACAGGGAGCGTCAAAAGATGCCAACGAAGAATCTTCACTAGAAATCGCAAATCCATACTAATATTATAAATTCGAGAGCGTGTCTGTCTGTCTGCTACGCTTTCACGGCTCATCTGTTTCACCGATTTTGATGAAATTTGGTATAGGGATAGTTTATATCCCGGAAAATTAAAGAGTCAACACGCGGGAATCAAAAAAACCTTAATCCACGGACGAAGTCGCGTGCATTATCTAGTGTGAATATAGTTTAAGTAGCCGAAATTCGTTACTTAAATATTACGCACTCAACTTTGAGATTAGAGGACTTTGAGCACTGTCAAATGCGCTCTGAAACGCAATTTTGCAGTTAAGCATGAATTTAAGTTTCGAAACTGTCAAATTTGAAATTTCTCAAGCTCCAATTCTCAAAGCTTACAAAATATCAATTCAGAAACAAAAATTTGCCTAAGTAGTACGTAAGTCACACTTATGTGGTCTTTGAGACAGACTCGACATGAAATTCTCAATTCAGAAACCGGCCGATAGTTTTTAGGTTTTGCATTTACTTACAATCAATAAGCCTTTTTTTTGTTCAATAACAAAGTAGTTATTTTCGTTTCAGATTACAATTTACAGTACATAGTTGTTTTCACCTAGATGATAATATTATTATAACAGTTCTAGTTTTTGTGTAGCGTTACAAACAAAGAACTACTTTGCTGGATCCTCCTGAGCAAATGCACAAAGAGGTGACACAATGCGCTGCCACATTCCATAGTTCACTATAATGAGTACACATCACTTACCATTAGGATCACCATTTGTACGAACAGAAAACCTGGGACAGTTTTGAAATAGATTAGAATTTTAACCGCTTCAAGCTGCGACTGCATACCGAACAACCTTCTTTTCATTGTCATACCTACACGAAACCAATTGAGCAGTTATAACCAATTCGGGAGGTCGAGCAGTTGCAAAAATATACTGACTGCACCCATTGAGGTATTATGTACTGTACTTGTAACATATAATTCAATGACTGCACCCGACGTGTAAAAGCTATGAACTAGTCTGGCGCAATAATTATATTTTCCTTTTTTCTCCTGCAATTGAATTATAAGTTTGACAGCTGCAGCTGCTGTTGACACTTTTATCTACAAGAACTTTACTGATATTATGTCCAAAGTGTTTTATCTTTAATTTCAAGTAATTATTGGATAAAAATGATATTGAATACAGTACTAAATTAAATTTATTTTGTTTCAGATCAAAATTGAAAGAACATCACTAGACAAGGAATAAAACATTAGAAGGTAATACTTTTTTTTTAAATAATTTAAATTGTAGCTCTTCGTTTTATTTCAGGGACTAGAAGCTATAATGAGAAAATAATGTTGCCTCACCTTTATTTATACCTACTACCTCCACTTCAACGCATATTCAAACAAATTGGAAAGGGAAGTATGGTGGGGCGCCGGAAGCGGGGGCGAAACAGACTCAGAACACACGAAAAACGGATGGCTTACTCAACGTGGATTCCGGATATCGATGACGGAACAAATAATAAATAGTTCATTGTATTTTATAAAAAAATCACTTTTTCAGATGTATTATGACGACCTCCGTGGCGCAGTGTGTAGCGCTGTTGTCTTAACGTGCGGAGGTCCCGGGTTCGATCCCCGGCAGGGACAATTTGGGAATTTTAATTTCTGAATTTTCCCTGGTCTGGCCTGGTGGGAGGCTTTGGCCGAGGCTAGTTACCACCCTACCGGCAAAGGCGTGCCGCCAAGCGATTTAGCGTTCCGGTACGATGCCGTGTAGAAACCGAATAGGGGTATGGGTTTAATACAACTGCCATGCCCCTAACAGGTTAGCCCGCTACCATCTTAGACTGCATCATCACTTACCATCAGGTGAGATCGCAGTCAAGGGCTAACTTGTAGTGCATAAAAAAAAAAAAAAATTATATACTACGGTTTCACCCGAGTGAAATTTCTGAAAATTCTTCCATTTGGTAGTTGTCTTTTTAGTAGAGAGTAACTACATGCAAAATCTGAAGTTTCTATACTCCCAGCGACGGTTTCAACTGTACGTTGAAATGTCAGCCAATCAGTTTCCTTGTTTTATGAATTGGATGGATGGATTAGAAAATTAGAATATTATATCTAAGAAAGGCCCAAAATATGGATACCCTACTCACAGCCCACGTGACATACATTCTGTCCGGAAAGCGTCGCATACCTAATAATCAGGAATTAGACGCTCTTTGTCCTACAGTAGTTATAAATGTTCGCTACTTAGCTTGTACCTTGTTCATAATTATACTTAGTTGAGGATATATTCATACTAAAACAACAAATACTACAACAAAAAAAAAGGTTTCAAAGGGTTTTTTTGGTGCTAAGAAACTGAGGGTTGGCATTATTAGATTTTCCATAGTTCACTCTGCTACGGCTTATGAGTTAGACATGTCTTGAAATTAACATATACTAGGTAAATAGAGAATTATTTATTATTACAATTACACAAAACTTCAAGACCTAGTTTGGCAAAGACTCGATATCGTCGTCAACTGATAGAATATGTCCACTGGACATAGTTCTCTGGTAGCACTTCCACTCGCAGCAGTCTATCCGCCTGGATCCAGCGACTCCTTGTGACTCTCTTGGTTTCGTTCATCCTAGTAGGTCCTAATGGGTCTACCAACTCTGCGCTTCCCACATAATAAAGAATAGGTGCAGTAGGTATAAGAAAATATATACGTAGAGCTATTAGGTATAGTCATTGACGTAAGGGTACATAGTACTTAGTATATTCAGTAGTTTTTGTAGCTAGTAGTAGGATAAAATAGTAGGATTTTTTTGCTTGAACTTTTCCAAGTTCATACTTAGACGTCGTTATTCTGTTTACTGACATTGGGGCCGGGAATCCAACTCAAGACCTTCCATTTGAACAGAGTAGGTAGAACTTTTAGCGTTAGTGAATTCGTAGAGGTAATTTTTTGCCGGCCGGCATCCCTGATGGGAACACAACTCAGGAACTTCAATTTTTAAGACCATCGCTGGCCACTATGCCTGCGCGAAAACTGGGTGGTCGTCAAAAGCATTTTGCATTTATGCGCAGACACTATGTCACTCAATATAGGTACTCTTCTAACTGACACACAAAAAAGGTTACAAACAATCCGAGGTTCGCTAGCCCATTTTCAGTCGGATAAACTGTGATTTATGAATCTGTTAGCCTGTGGCGCACTCTGCACGGGAGAGTAAAATGTAGGTCCCATAAACGTTATGCTAGCAACATTTTTTATGTATTTGGATTGGAATAAAACTTTTTAATACAGTTGCTCAAAAAGTGGCGTATTGCAGGGACGTATAGCGTTCGGGATGTGGCCTATTACATACTCGTGCTTTTTTTTTACCTTTCCCGAACTCGTGCGTTCTCTTTCCCAACTGTCAAAATAATGTCTATTAAAAAGAAAAACCAACCATGAAGTTTTTACTAAAAAAAATCATAGAAGTTTTTATGATTCATGCAAATACGTATATTTCTAAAAAGAAGCTACTAATTTGTTTCAATATCAGATTTAATGATTTGATTGAATGAGTTTGGTTAGGTTTCATTTCATTTCATCTCATTAAATTTCATTTTCATTTCATATCAATAAAAAAATTCTACTGAAGACTTGCCTGTATGGGCATAGTTCCCTTTGCCTACCAGAATGGGTGAAGAAAAAAAAAACTCTGCTTATATTCTACGGTTGGCGCCATTTTTCAGAAATTTTCTTTGCGAGTTTAGTTGTTTGTTGCACAAAATGAGTAATTTCGACCCTAGTTTTTTTTAATTAACACCACCGGAAC
The DNA here is from genome assembly GCA_917051295.2 of Erebia ligea. Lineage (NCBI taxonomy): Eukaryota > Metazoa > Arthropoda > Insecta > Lepidoptera > Nymphalidae > Erebia > Erebia ligea. The sequence goes on from OU785228.1 coordinate 13,425,325, forward strand.
TCAGTATAATTGCACAAAATGCTTCGGAGAACATTTTACCGGAAAAGTCAAAAAGTCGCTACATATCTACATACGACGAATTTATTGCGTGGAGAGAAGAGAAAAAAGCAAATAGTTTTTCAGAAAATGTTATGTTGGCATACTTCTCCGAACTCTCAGTAAAATTAAAACCTTCTACGTTATGGTCGAGGTTTTCGCTGATAAAAAGTATGCTGAAAATGCAACAAACTAGAAACTGGGAAAAAAATCACACACTCCAATTTAATTTAATTTAAGGTCCAGTCCGTCTCCTTCACATGTTGCAGAGAACGTTCGTCCATCTACCTTCGTTGATAATGATAATTCATCAGATCCAACTCCATCAACTAGCAAACGCCATTGTATGACAAATATACATGAACAATCATATGAAATTAATAATAGTTTGTCTCAAACAGTAAATATGCAACCTAAAACTTCCCCAGTTAGTATAAAAAACTGTACCAATTTCAATGTAGGTAATATGTGAATTATAACTTTTATAAGAAATAAATGTTAGGTTAGTTGAGTTTATTGTGTTTTTATTATTTTATTAAATTGCTTATTTTTTCGCAACTGTATTAAAAATAGTCGTTCAGTACACGTGCGGAACTGTCATTGCAACTTGTTCCGACTGTCAACCCTCTCTTTCGGCTGCGCCTCGGCTCGGGTAGACATTTGTCGGAACTCTTTGCAATGACAGCCTTTCCACACTTGTAATGAAATATACTATTTTAATACAGTTGCTCAAAAAGTGGCGTATTGCAGGGACGTATAGCGTTCGGGATGTGGGCTATTACATACTCGTGCTTTTTTTTACCTTTCCCGAACTCGTGCGTTCTCTTTCCCAACTGTCAAAATATTGTCTAATAAAAAGAAAAACCAACTATGAAGTTTTTACTAAAAAAAATCATAGAAGTTTTTATGATTCATGCAAATACGTATATTTCTAAAAATAAGCTAATAATTTGTTTCAATATCAGATTTAATGATTTGATTGAATGAGTTTGGTTAGGTTTCATTTCATTTCATCTCATTAAATTTCATTTTCATTTCATATCAATAAAAAAAAACTCTACTGAAGACTTGACTGTATGGGCATAGTTCCCTTTGCCTACCAGAATGGGTGAAGAAAAAAAAACTCTGCTTATATTCTACGGTTGGCGCCATTTTTCAGAAATTTTCTTTGCGAGTTTAGTTGTTTGTTGCACAAAATGAGTAATTTCGACCCTAGTTTTTTTGAATTAACACCACCGGAACTCAGTATAATTGCACAAAATGCATCGGAGAACATTTTACCGGAAAAGTCAAAAAGTCGCTACATATCTACATACGACGAATTTATTGCGTGGAGAGAAGAGAAAAAAGCAAATAGTTTTTCAGAAAATGTTATGTTGGCATACTTCTCCGAACTCTCAGCAAAATTAAAACCTTCTACGTTATGGTCGAGGTTTTCGATGATAAAAAGTATGCTGAAAATGCAACAAACTAGAAACTGGGAAAAAAATCCACACACCATTAATTTAAGGTCCAGTCCGTCTCCTTCACATGTTGCAGAGAACGTTCGTCCATCTACCTTCGTTGATAATGATAATTCATCAGATCCAACTCCATCAACTAGCAAACGCCATTGTATGACAAATATACATGAACAATCATACGAAATTAATAATAGTTTGTCTCAAACAGTAAATATGCAACCTAAAACTTCCCCAGTTAGTAGTATAAAAAACTGTACCAATTTCAATGTAATATGTGAATTATAACTTTTACAAGAAATAAATGCTATGTTAGTTGAGTTTATTGTGTTTTTATTATTTTATTAAATTGCTTCATTTTTTCGCAACTGTATTAAAAATAGTCGTTCAGTACACGTGCGGAACCGTCATTGCAACTTGTTCCGACTGTCAACCCTCGCTTTCGGCTGCGCCTCGGCTCGGGTAGACATTTGTCGGAACTCTTTGCAATGACAGCCTTTCCACACTTGTAATGAAATATACTATTTTTTAAGAGTGAACAGCCTTCAAAAGCACTGAAAAGCATTCAATAATTTTGTTATTACTTTCATCCATTGACTTGGTCTTTCATCCAATTTACTCTTAGCCAATGAACAAAAATCAAAACTTATATCAAAACCTAAATTCACGCGGACGAAGTCACGCGCATCATCTAGTAATAATCATACAAATATTATAAATGCGAAACTGTGTTTGTTTGTTTGTTGGTTTGTCCTTCAATCACGCCCCAACGGAGCAACGGATCGACATGTTTTTTGGCATGGGTATAGCCGAGGATGTGGAGAGTGACATAGGCTACGCTTTATCCCGGAAAATTAAGGAAGGAATAAAAGGAAAATGGCTTAAACCACGCGGACGAAGTCGCGGGCAACAGCTAGTATATAAATAGAATAAATAACAGAAAACTTGTTGGGCCTGGCGTCAGCAAGAGTTACTGCAGTTGCACGGAATATTTAAACCTGATATAAACGCCGTGTAGAGAGACGGGAGGGATATTTTCGGTGTGTCAGTGCAGGTATCAATCACCTTTTTCAAAGGAAACCTACAGCATTCATCATACCAAGTTCTCGTCATGCATGATCATTATTTCTATGGTCCAAGGTGATAAAGTTATTAATTGCGATGGGTGTTCTGCACCGCCATTAACAAAAATAACCAAGTACCTGACCCATTTTCGTTAACGCCACATTAATTAGTGACAATATCTATAATGCCAGATAATTGGGGCTTTAATAATAATTTATTTTGTAAAACAGTAGAATATCCAAGGATTATAAATAATCGGCTTTATGCAATATTTTTGTAACTAGTGAATAAACATGTGCTTGTGGCATACATTTGGGTAACGAGGGAGAGGGCTGGTTATCCTTAACACAGATCTAAAAAATCTAGCTAGGATAGCCAGTTCTTGATCTTGCAACATTTTATCTACATTTTTTGATGTAAGCACAATACTATTGTTAACTTCAAACAGTTTCAAGATCTATCACAATGTAACACAAAATGATTGAAAATAAACGATTTATTTATTTATTTATTATTATTTGTGTACAAAATATGACGTATTACTAGCAAAGAAATAAGTATACAAAAGTGGAGCTTGTAGATAATAAGTCAAATAGAAAATAATTATTTATCATGGACATTATGTGCATCTTATTCATTTAAAAAATATTCTACACGCTCTACCCTAACTACACTATACACTACAACTTGCACTAACAAAGTTGTTCAACGAAAATTACTTTTAAAAGAAACCGCTGATAACTTTTGCTTTAAAGCACCAACGGTCCAACATTATTCGCCCTGACGTCTTTGTTTTTGCGTGCGATTAATTTGTACAAAAAACGCTGGATACCAACGTGTTTTGAACAAAATATATGAACACTGTATCTTTTCAAATCAAACAGTGAGTTATTCCCTACGAAAAAAGTGACGGAATAATAATGTAGATTTTCTGTGTGAAGCAATATTACCTACGTAAGCTAAAAATCAATTTTGTCGAGTTATGTTTGCAGTCGTGCGTGTAGGTACTCGTACATGTGAATGGATGTATTTCACATTCCACAAACGTGTGGCGCTTGTGCTTTCCAAGAAATTATATCCTACTCAACTAATCCATTTTATTTGCTTGGTTACTTTTCTTATATAAAATCATCGTGGAAGCAACGAATTTTTGCTATCCTGAAAATTCATGAGGTCTTCCATCGGTTTGAAACTCCGCTGACGTCATCGAAATTTATTCGATTCAGCCGAATCTAGTTCTTACTACCTATTTTAATTCGAGTTAAGTAGTCCTTGACAGTGATATTTTCTGGTATAGTGAACAGGCCCCTCTTTCCCACTGGGCACAGTGAGCCCGTGCCCAGGGCCCCGCGATCGATGGGGGCCCCCTAGTTACTGCCCGATCACCAACCGATAGATAACCGATATTCATTAACGATAACAGCTATACACTTAAATTACTTGGAAGTTAATCAGATTTTAAATTGATCTTGAATATTTTTTAAATTATCCGTTAAAAATAACATTTGAATCAATCTAAAATATTGATTCAAACATCCATATCTACTAAAGAGTAGATATCAATATTCTAGATTGATTTATATAGTCCTCTGTCTATTTTGTTACAACATTTTTTTTTATCCACTCAAGTTAGCCCTTGACTGCGATCTCACCTGACGGTAAGTGATCATGCAGTCTATGATGGTAGCGGGCTCACCTGTTATGGGTATGGCAGTTATATTAAACCCATACCCCTATTCGGTTTCTACATGGCATCGTACCGGAACGCTTAATCGCTTGAACGCTTGGCACGTCTTTGCCGGTAGGGTGGTAACTAGCCACGGCCGAAGCAAATTCAGAAATTATAAATTTCCAAATTGACCCTGCCGGGGATCGAACCCGGGACCTCCGCATATTAAGACAACAGCGCTACACACTGCGCCACGGAAGTCGTCAAAATTATCGCACTTGCAATGTTCATGTTCAAGTAGGAAAAAGTTATTAATTAACTAATGCATAATTAATAGAAAAATCGCGATAAAAAATTTTTAACCACGGAACCACGTTCATTCATATACCCAGTAGTTGCCTGAATTTTTTCAATTCTTAATTTTCATATTAAAAAGGTTTAAAAAATATTTATTCATTATAGGTCCAACGTGGGCGAGGCTTAAGCAAGCCAGAGTGCCCGTTTTTGGCCGTATTTTCAACCCTCTGGGAAATCATAAATATTGGTCCTACAGTTCTGGGAAGTAGAAATTCTTTTGGGATATTTTCTCCTCTTTTTGAATCTTTTTTCAAATTTGAAAAATGTGAAATAGTTTTTGAGATATTTGCAAGAAACCAAACCCAATTTTTGTTTTCAGTTATTTGTTAGTAAATTTTGCAATTTTTGCAAGCGGGTCTTGAATTTTGTTCGAAAATCATCTACACGCTATTCCGAAGCGTATGAAACCTCGTTTATATTTTGCGGAGGCGGAGAAAAAAGTTTGACCCAAAAAGCACTTGTTGACTAGACTATTATAGATGTATGTTTCAACAAAATAGACAAATGACTAATTTGGTTAAAACAGGCCTGTGCCTTTTCATAGGGGCCCCATTATCCTAATGTGTCCAGGGCCTCCAATAGGTTAAAGACGGTCCTGATAGTGAAGAAGAGAAGTGCTATCTTACAAAGAGGCATTGTGTCTCTTTACTACCGGGATGGTAACTATCGCCAGGACGGAAGTCTCGAACCAGCCTATATTACCAGAGATATTTGAAAACTATAAAGTCCCAAATTGCCCCCGCTGAGAATTCAACCCGGGTCCACAACGATCACCACTGGCCTACGTAAGTCTTAACAAACCAGAAATTTATTACTGTAGTACTAGATAAAGCCCACGACTTCGTCCACGTGAATTGAGGTTTTTTGGTTCCCGCGGGAACTCTTTAATTTTCCGGGATAAAAAGTAGCCTATGTGTTATTCCAGACTATAATCTGTTTCTGTGCCAAATTTTATCCAGATCCGTTCAGCCGTTGGGGGGTGATGGTAACAAGCATCCATCCATACATCCATCCAAACTTTCGTATTTATTATAATATTAGTATAGATCTAACAATGCGTTTATGTGCTCTTGCAGCATTCATACCACAATATGCGATCACCTTAACAGTGTTATTCAATTGAGTCATCGTGCGGAAAATCAGAACATACAGTAATGTTAATATTGAATCGAAGCAGGCGTTACTTTGCGGAAGTCCATGATAATGAATGAACCAGAAGTTTAATTCGCTATTCGCACCGGCACAGCACCACACCACACAAATCCGTGAGGGTGATTTGGAGGATTTGTGTGGTGTGGTGCTGTGCCGGTGCGAATTGCTGGGTGGTGGGTGTTCGCATGCTATTGGTGAAAGACTGCACTGTACCACATAGATTTGTCTGCTGTGGCGGATTATAGCGAATTAAACTTCTGGTTCATTCGTTAATAATGTTAATGAATGATCATTAGAGCCTCAACACATGGGTCAGTAAGCCTGACACGTCAGCGTGATAGATGCGCTACTTTATCACATTTTGATTGATGTCGACTTCGAACGCTTCCAGATAAGGCTGTCGGACCCATGTTCTGTAACGATGATCGCGCGGGTCATTGTCCACAAATTAATATTAGATAGCAGTGGGCAGTGGCAGATGCTTGCGAATTTGTCAAATGAACTTGCGATTTGGAAAATTGCATTAGATTTTTGTCATGTCAATATAGGTAGGAATTATGCATCAATGTGTGAATATTATGAGGTATTTTGATAATAGTTTGCATGGTAGATGAAGGTTCTTGCCGGCTTTTATAAGTAGAATAATATGCTCTCCGAATCAGCGGTAAGGTCTAAACTCTGCATTCAACTATTTTATTTTTATTTTTTTTATCCTCTACAAGTTAGCCCTTGAATGCAAACTCACCTGATGGTAAGTGACGATGTAGTCTAAGATGGTAGCGGGCTAACCTGTTAGAGGCATGGCGCGAGGGGTAACTCGCGCGTGAACTGTACCTACTTTTCGCGTGCGAGTTGAATGCAGAGCTAATGTATGTGTCACCTTATATAAGCTCTGCATTCAACTCGCGCACGAACTAAAGTATAAATTACAAAAGTCGTCTCACTTGAAATGTATTGAGTTTTTTAGAGAAAATAGTAATAATTTTTTTTTTGTCAACTAGGCGTAAGCCCTTCACTGCAATCTCACCTGATGGTAAGTGATAATGCTGATGATGGTAGCGGGCTAACCTGTTAAGAGTATGGCAGTTGTATTAAACGCATACCCCTAATCGATTTCTGCACGGCATCGTACCGGAACGCTAAATCGCTTGGCGGCACGTTTTATAAGACGGCGGTCACTACTGCGCCAGGTTTTAGAATGTGTAGGTACAGTGAGGTGACAATATACTTAATTTTGTTAATTCTACCCAAAGTAGTTTTTGTAGTTAGTTCTATACTTCACTAAAAGCCTCATTGTATAGCTTTTCGCTTTATTGACAAATTGATAACTAAGCTGAGTTGAGGGTTGGAGTGCTCGGAGTGAACATCAATCAAACCGACAAAGTAGCGTATCTGTCATAATGGAGACGATCAGTTTAATCACCTGGTGTATTCATATTTTATTTATTGATGTCTTTAGGTTAACATTATTTGTTACTCGCTGATGCCCGCGACTTAGTCCGCGTGGAATTTGTTTTGAATTCCTTCGGGAACTTCTTAATTATTTTCCTGTATGAAAAGTAGTCTATGCCCCGAGACACATCCTAAGTATTTCAGCATCAAATTTCATCAAAATCGGTTGGAAAGATGGGCCCTGAAAGCGTAGCAAACAAACTCACACTCCCATTTATAATATTAGTTAGGATAGATAGACAGTGTGACTAATTCTGTTATACACTATCTCTAAACTAAACTGACAGAACTAAATCTAGTTCTGTCCCTTTCCACAGGGAGTATTATTAAAGGGATAGCAATAAAGCTGCTGATATTTTAGTTTAGTAATTATGTAAGTACAACAGAATTAGATACAATATAAGATGAGCTTAAAGTAAGCATAGGAATTAAGCATCCACAGTCCTGAAGTGTGTGGAGGGAATATCAATCATATTGACAAAGTAGCGTGTATTATATCCGAATCAAGATGATCAGTCTAATCACCTCTACGTGAGTTCATATTTTATTTATTCGCTTAGCATAAGTTGAACTACTGGTTGACCTTATTGCACCTCTAACTTAGAATGATATTTTGTCAGAAACTGAGCAAAGTAGGAAAGGAAGGAAGTAAGTGTGCGGAGGGAACATCAATCAAATTGACAAAGTAGCGTATAACTACCCGAGTAAAGACGATCAGTCTAATGTCCTATACGTGTTGATGTTTCAGAATAATAATATTTTATTAAAGCAACATTTTACTTGTCACTAAAACTTAAGTAGGTATAGGTGCGCCTCTGCTAGTTGGTGCGGTGTCATCAGCCCCCCGATCATGTAAATTGGCTGATCAAAACGTTAAAGTTTGTCGTCAAAGTTTATAAACCATAACATCATTAAATTAGAGCTCAATTTCGTGTACCCATTCTTATACGTTTAGGTATGTACGATACTCTAACGTATAAGAATGGATACACGAAATTGAACTCTATTTCAATGCTGTTATGGTTTATTTTACTTTGACGACGAACATACCGTTTTGATCGGCCATTCTTACATGATTGGGGGGCTGGAGAGTGGCATGGCATCAAATGAATGCAAGCCAAGCCAAGGATGGGCATCTTTGGCGCAATTTGATAGAGGATAATTTCCAACTGCATACTGGCTGTGGATGATGAGATTATGACGATAGTACATAACTTAGTATTTTATATGCTGGAAATTATGGAATAAAAACATACTATGTACCTATGATATGTGTTTTCTGCAACGCATTACTTTTCAAGACTAGGTAGTGAAAAAAGGCAACATTGGGTAGCACGACCCAATCTAAACCTCTTCATCAGGCATAATAAAAATAAAATAAAATACAAGATTCACTATAGTCATGCGCAGCTAATCTTGGATAAAAAAATCGAGTCACTCCTCATTCCTCTATAGTGTAAATTCAAAGTACAAGAAACTTTTTCCTTTAGTCGACTGTTACTTGTAAGTTCAAACACGTTCTTTTATCTGCAAAGCCTTGACCAAATAGAGCTCGCAACCTTTCAATTTTTACCTTTTTAGGGTTCCGTACCAAAATGGTAAAATGGAACCCTTATGGTGCGACTTTCTCCGTCTGTCTGTCTGTCCGTCCGTCACACTCGATTATTTCAGTAACATAAAATCAGTAAAATTGTGTATATTAGTGGCCCAAAGACACTGGAATTAAAACAAATTGGAAATTATTTTTGTTCTTATTTAAAAAAGGGGGAAAATCGGAGGGTTGAAAATTAAAAGTGAGATAACTGTACTGTGTGGGGTATCATATGAAAGTGTTTACTTTGTACATTCTAAAACAGATTTTTAATTATTTTTAATCATGATAGTTTTTGATTTATCGGGCAAAATGTCGAAAAAAATACCATTCCTCCCCCCTTATCTCCGGAGTTTACCAATCGAAAAATCTGAAATAATTATGATCAATAGGAATTTATGTATATTTTACAGAAAAACTATAGCCAATGCTCTAACTAGCATAGTTTTTTTGATATTAACAGTAAACCTCTACAAACAAAGTTAGTTTTGCGGTTCATTTCGTCTTGTTTTTAATACGTCATAAATCGTAAAACTTACTACAGGTTTGTACGGAACCCTCGGTGCGCGAGTCCGACTCGCACTTGGCCGGTTTTTTTTTTAATTTTGGGACGCGCGAAGAAAATAAAATGTAGTCTCTGACAGAGCATTTCTAGGAGTCGAGGAAACACGGATAAAGTGTTCTTCGAGTAAACACGAAAAATGTAGATTCTTGGATATTGTTGAACTGTACGTACGTACTTTAAGTTTTGTGTAATATGGAATTTTATCAGAGAATTTAGTTTATATCTCTTTGTTTCAATTTGACTCACTGAGGCAAGAGAAATTTAAATGGATAATATTATTAATTCTTCAATAGAAATTATTCTCAGCTTCAATGTCAAAAGAATTATCCTTAGCAATTTTTAAACAAACAGATAGGTAAAGGTATTATTGAAAGGTATCCATATTATTGCATCAAACAATACCTACGCTACGCTACGATTGTCAAAAAAAAATCTACGCGAGATAGCTGAAGTAAAAAAGAAAATGTTTCCTGTTCCCATCCACTTACGTGTCAAGAACCTCAGGAACTACATCTGGATGAACTCATTGTCTTGTACGTGTATTACATACGTACGAAGTTGGAGATAAGTTGCTGGGAACTTGGAGACGTTCGTGCCATTGTCACGTGCCAAATTTTAAACTTTGCGCTATGTTGGCACGCGGTCCTACATATACCGTTTCACAGGAAGTTGAAAATCTTAGTAATATTGGCAGATGTCTTTAAATTTGCCTTAGTTTTGATCTCATAGACGTGCTCAGAGTGGTCAGATTTTAATTTGAATAGCTGCTTAAGAGGCCAATATTGAACTTTGCTATCCACTACAGCACATTAACGTCCCAGTGGTGGGCACAGGCCTTCACTCTCATAGGAGAGAGGAAATTAGAGCTTAGACCCACCACGCTGCTCCAATGCGGGTTGGCGGCTATAATATTTTATTAGAACTTTGCTATAATACGTACAAACTAGCACTATAGAAACTAAACAACTTTGATTCGCTCATTTTGTGGCTTGGCTGGTACGTAGCATATCTGTAGTGGTAAAAGAGGCGATGTTTGCGACCAAGAGAAACTTTCAAGAAACTTCTCTTTATAGTTTTTTTAAAATCATAACAGATGCGAAAAAAGCGGGAATATCGTTTGATTTATTTCAAAAAATAAAATAAATACACTTTCAAGGCATAAGTAAGTAGGACATAAATTAGTAATAATCGAAAGATTTTAGTACTGAAGTCGCTTCTATTTCAGTGCTACGAAATAATTTTCGAACAATTGCTGGCAGTAACACTCAGGTCTTTCGAATAATAAAAATACTAGTGGTTCGCCCCGAACTGATACCTCGCGGTATCCATAAACTTTTACAGAGCGCCATCTATTGACATCATTGTGAAGTTCTGTTAAAAATACTAAAGCTCATTAAAAATTAAATAATTTCGTTTCCTATTTATCTAATTTTAGTATTTGTTGTTCAAGTACAGGATATAATTAAAATAATTTATCAAGTTTCAGGCTCAGCCTTTCAGAAAATTGAGAGTTCTGAGGTCAACTTTGGACGTTAGAAAATCTCCACTTTGAAAGCCCCCCATTTCGTCAATTTTAGGGGAAAAATTAAAAAAAAATATATTTTTGGACTCTATTCCTAATTATCTTTAAAATGAGATGCTGCAACCCTATGTTACGCTATAAAAATATTTTATAACTTTTTAAGCCATAGGTATTCGGCTGGAGACCATCGGTTCACATATTATTATATTTAAATTTGAAGTAATTACGTTCTAAGATAAGGCTCTGACAGACGGACGGACGGACGGACAAGTGCAAATTCACTCAAATAGACTCAGAGACCTTCGCTTCGCTCGGTCAATTAAAAAAGCCGGCTAAGTGCGAGTCGGACTCGTGCACCGAGGGTTCCGTACAAACCTGTAAGATATAAGTAAAAGTTATGGTATTTTTATGGCTAAATGAATGAATTTATTGATGTAACTAGAAATTTATGCTTTTCGCAATTTTTCCTTTATCTGTGCTACAAGACGTTGCTTCGTACCAAATTTCAAGATTCTGAGTTTACGGGAAGTACCTTGTAGGTTTTGATTCCCTTACGAGTGTCGAAAATGTGCAGCTTAAACGGCTGTATCTTTTGATTGCGTTGGCTTAGAAGTTTGATTGTTTCACAGCTCTGAGAGGCAGTACACCTGAGTATTTAATATAAATTTCAGCTTGATACCTCCATGTGCTCCTGGGATGAAGGGTCTTGACAGACAGACAGACGGACAACATAAAGATCCTATAAGCGTTCCGTTTTTTCCTTTTGAGGTACGGAACCCTAAAAACTGAATAATATCATGTAAGAGATTTGTGCAACAGTCAGTAATAAATAATAGTTATTTGTTATACAAGAGTGAAAAGTTGTTTTTTAACCGCGTGCTCAATTTTGATGACCGAGCAAGCGAAGGATTCTAAAATTGAATCACGAGCGGAGCGAGTGATTCAAAAATTAGAATCCTGAGCGTCAGCGAGGGAATCAAAAGAGCACGAGGTGAAAAATCTTTTCACTCGAGTGCAACACGTAACTTTTCATCCCACCTCAGCGAGGAAATGACTAAATGCAAAAAAAATCACAAGGTAACTTTTTCATCCCACCTCAGCGAGGAAATGACTAAATGCAAAAAAAATCACAAGATTAAATTCAATTCTGTTAATTTCTTCGTCACTAGAATCACTCATTTTAGGTTTTTCACTTATTTTCAATTTTCTTGTTTTTAATCGGTTTTAATTTTAAATAATATGACGTGAAAGAAAAGTGCGAGTCGGACTCGCGCACCGAGGGTTCCGTACAAACCTGTAGTAAGTTTTACGATTTATGACGTATTAAAAATAAAAATTACGTTTGTTGTATGGGAGCCCCCCTTTAATATTTACTTTATTGATATTTAATTATTTATTTTGAAAGGTAATATACAAGTTAATATTCTGTGAAAATTTGAACCGTCTACCTGTTACCGTTTTTAATATTGAGCAAAAAAATACGAAAAAAACACGTTTATTGTATGGGGACCCCCCTTAATATATATATTTTTTTTAATTTTTAGTATTTGTTGTTATAGCGGCAACGGAAATACATCATTTGTGAAAATTTCAGCTTTCTAGCTATCACTGTTTATGAGATACAGCCTGGAGACAGACAGACATACAGACAGACAGACAGACAGACAGACAGACAGACAGACAGACAGCGGAGTCTTAGTAATAGGGTCCCGTTTTTACCCTTTGGGTACGGAACCCTAAAAAGTACACCAAGAAGGTTACGAGTGGTGTGAGTTTTTAACAAATTAAAAACGATTGTATGGAAATTCGGCACCATAGAGGTACAAGTAAATAGGTTTTAATGATGTTTTGAATTCACAAACTTCATAGACGAGTGATATTTACTAACGTGCACACGATGTTCTAAATTCAATTTACTTTATCCTCTAGAGGATAATAACGGCTTTTACCATCAGATATCGAAGAATAAAAATACTCTTTCCGAGATGGTGGGATGAAAATACTTTTTTGCTGACGATCTTAAAGGATGGATAGAGAGTATTCAATTATTTTAATAACAGTGTTCATTCTAGAAAAGAATATTATGATTTTATGTTTTTACGAATATTCAGTTCCTTTTTACAGCTTTCTGACCTTTCTCACACTGCAAAATTTTATTTATCTAAAGATACTTTTCTATTCAAAACTATACCACACATATACCACAACGATCAACTTCAAAGATCGTAAAGCGTATCGCAATATAGATTTTAATATCAAAGAACTCAACTGAAATTGAACTTCGCTACGGGCTATCGCTATTAAACGTGACCATTTTTCGCTATTTTTCGCCGCTTCGCATTGTATCGGTTCAAATTTATCAAAGCAAATTTTTCACAGGAATTTTCGTTCTATTTGTGTTTCGTAGTCAGGGTGGTCAAGACTCTTCAGTTTCATGGTAATTATTATAAATCGAAGGTTAACATTGTCTGGTATTTGAGCTTTTACTGAAAATCCTAAGTATTTGTAAAAAAAAACATGAACATGAATGCAATATTATGATTGTAAGTTTCATAGTTATGGTGACTGTAAGGTGCAATATTTTAATATTTAACAGCATACCATTATTAATAATATCATGTTTTAATATTAAAAGAGTGAGTCACAAACGAATATTAACTACTAGAGAATGCCCCCGACTTTGACTTCGCGGGCATCATCTAGTAAATAAATAAATAAAACTTTATTTCAAGCAAAACTGATATTGACAAGACTGCTGTAAACTTATAAATTGCCCATGTTCGGGTAAAGATTATACCAGTAAGTATTTCTATTTTTATAACATACGGCTACTGAACTGAGCCTCACAAGCTAGCGTGATCAATTTTTATTTGCCCTTTTCCGCAACGTCGTCGGTTTTCTGCTATCAAATGAATTCTGTTTGAAATCAATACGGACGCTCTGCGGCAAATCATTGGCCCATTTATTATATAGAAGGAAACGTATCCGTTGATGGCCGTTAATACGAATGTAGTGTGATAACTTGCAATAGTGTAAGATATCTATCTATTTAGTATTCATCATTGTATTGCAATGGTGCAAGATCCTATCTATATAATATTCATCATAATATGACTAGCCTATCAAAGTAAAGCTCGAACCACTGGGTATAGAAATTGAAATCTGGCACGTACGCTGGGTTCTCTCTACAAAATATTGTACGCACGCTCAGAAAGGATTTTGATTAATTCTAAAAAACTTTAGTCGAAGCGGAAAAGCGGACAAAGTAGCACGGACGTAGAAAGTACAAAACAGATAGTGACATATTATAATGTTTATTCAGATTTGATTGATTGAGATTGCAGAATTGTCACCAGCCATGTGACTTTTGTTCAGCTGACAACATTTTTTCGATGTGTTAAGGTGAGGTAAATCTGAAAGGACAGCGACATACTACTGAAATAATAATAATACTGAATACTAATAATAATAATACATAATACTGAAATACTTCAGGCCATGCAAGGGCAAAGGCTCTGTCGCTTCTAGGCAATAGCAGTCTAGGAGTCTAGGGCTATCTTTATTTATCTAAAATTTATATTTAGGATACAAAAATTTAAATAAATAATAGATAAATTAAGAAAAAATATTTTACTAATGATGTTTAGTATAAGATATCAATATTTTTCGTTTGCGAATTGCGAGTATTAAGTGCCAGTATCGTAAAAACGAAGTACACTAATTCGGATAATAACCAGAAACGTACCTAGTGGTTTAATTAATTATATTATTGGTAACGAAGAATTTGTTTATAATTAATTGATAAATAAAAACATTCCCAATATCGCCGTCTGGAAACCGCTAATTAATTTGAATTTTAATCAACCCACACTTCGTTAGCGGAGTTCAAATGAACTCAAGTTCTCAGAGTTCGTGACTGTTAATAAACCTTATAAATTTCATAACGTCGGAAGTACAATGGCAAAGAGTTGCCATATTCCAGAGATGCCGTCGAGTTTCTAGCTGTCTTTTTTTTTAGCTTTAAATAGCATTCCGAACCAGTGCTAGATTCACTTGACGTTTCCAAAGCACTTTTAAAAGTTTATTTGAATTTTGATAATGATGTCCAATAAAACATCCACTGACGGGTAAACAAGACTCAAACTAAAACTTCTTCACCTCTGCACCCTTCTATTGTATCTTTTGTTCTTTCTGTTTATGGTCCTAGTTCTAAGTGTGTGCAATAAAGAGTTTATCTATCTATCTATCTTCTTTATTTCTTATAGGACATGCTTTCCCATGATCTTTCTTGTTTTGACTCTACCACCAGTTAGCAATGAAGATCCCACCGAAAATAACCGGAAAAAAACTCAGCATTTGCTCTTTTCAATAAGAAGAACATATCGTACCTACCTAGTCGTACTTTTTAACATTCAATGAACTGGCGCTGTAAATTAAAATTTACTCGGCCTGTAAAAGATTATCGTTATCCATGCCATTTTACTACACAACATAGTGTTGTATAGAATGGAATACTAAATTAAAAGAGTTAATCATAATAATACTGATTTTTCAATTGATAAATAAACTAAATCTATAATAATATTATAAATGCGAAAGTTGGGATGGATTGATGGATGGATGTCTGTTACTCAATCACGCCAGAACGGCTGAACGGATCTAGGTAAAATTTGACACAGCGATAGATTATAGTCTGGATTACCACACAGGCTACTTTGAATCGCGGAAAATTAAAGAGTTCCCGCGGGAACCAAGAAACCTCAATCCACGCGGATGAAGTCGCGGGCATCAGCTAGTGAGGAATCAATTTGACCAGTTTCGTATAAAATTGACAAAATGAAAAATTAATTTAAGATTATAACGACGTTTGACCACTTTTTTGATACCTGATTTACCAAATTTGCAGCTCTATGATCTCTAACTCACTGAACAAAAGACACAAAGGCTGATGATGAAATTAAAATTCAATTTCAACTTGCACTTAGGTAATGCTTTTACTTTCCTTTTAGTCGTTTTCATTTTACGACTATGAAACGAGAACGTGGGTTCGGATCAGGGTTAAATAGATTTACAAGGTAATGACGAAAAAATTAAACATAATATGGAGATTATTAATTTATTCTGGGTGTTTCAAAGATTTATGCGAAGGAAAATGATTGCTTGTTGGTTGGTCCTTCGCATGCCACAACAAAGCAACGGATCTACGTGACTTTTTGCATAGGCATAGTTGAGGACCTAGTAGACTCTAGGTCCTCAACTATGCCTAGGTCCTAGAGAGTGATAAAAGCTACTTTTTATCCCGGAAAATCAATAAGTACCTCTGGGATTTTTAAATCTAAATCCACGCGGACGAAGTCGCGGGCACCAGCTAGTTATAACATAATTAAATAGAATGTTGATATTAAATATTACGTTATTGTTATTAACTTCGACACTCGTTCGGCCTTACTTGAATTCCCTAGCTCGACCGCCCGGTCATAAAATATTATTGCAAAAAAAATATGGTCGAGAAAAAACAGCTGATACCTACTATATATAAACAATCACAAACACTCATTGCTTTTCTGGTTAAAATAATAAAGTGTAACCAAATATGTTTCGTATTATGGGTAGGTACAAAAGTATACTACGGTGCATTTTTTTATATTATACATACTTTCGAAAGGGCACAACACATAAGGACAGGATAAATCTTCCGCGCGAAACGCCCGCGTCAAATAAGAAACACGTTTTGTTCTGTGGGCTGTGCAACTCCATTACAGGGGGTCTACTCTCTTTCTCTAAAACGAAACTTCGCAAACAAACGAACGAAATTTCGTTAAGTCCTCTCTTACATAATACTAGCGGACGCCCGCGACTTCGTTCGCGTGGCATAAGTTTTTTAATTCCCACAGGCACTCCTTAGTTTTCCGGGATAAAAAGAAGCCTACATCACTCTCCAGCCTACTCAACTATACCCATGCAAAAAATCGCGTCGCGTCGATCCGTTGCTCTGTTGCGGCGTGATTGAAAGACAAATTCTCTATTTGAAGTCCTTGGGGATAGAAATTTTTAAAACTGTAAAATCCGTATTTCATAATTTTAAACCTGAAGCCCAAATACCAAGTTTCATGGCTATAACTTGAAAAATGAAGGACTTTCATACAAACTTTCAACCCCTATTTTACCCCTTCAGAGGTAGAATTTTCAAAAACTGTGAAATACGTATTTCTTAATTTTTTACCCGTAGCTCATATACCAAGTTTTATGGATATAACTTGAGAAATGACGGACTTTCATACAAACTTTCACCCCCTGTTTCACCCCCTTAGGGGTAGAATTTTGAAAAATCCTTCCTTAGTGAGCGCCTACGTCACAAAAGGAACCTACTGTCAAAATTTCAAGTTTCTAACCCCAGCGGTTTAGGCTGTGCGTTGATATATAAGTCAGTCAGTCAGGACTTTGAATTTTATATAGCGTTTAAGTTTTTTTCCCCATAGGCACTCCTTAATTTTCCGGGATAAAAAGGAGCCTTTGTCACTCTCCAGGTACCTCAACTATACCCATGCAAAAAATCACGTTGATCCGTTGCTGCAGTGTGATTGAAGGAAAAACTCTATTGAACGACCTTGGCGATCGAATTTTCAAAAATGGTGAAACACGTAGGAACTTCTTCATATTTAACCGTCAGCTCAAATATCAAGTTTCATGGCTTTTACTTGAAAAATGAATGACTTTCATGCAAAGTTTCAACCCCTATTTTAATCCTTCGGGGGTAAAATTTTGAAAAACTGGGACACACGTATTACGGAAAGCCAAAATACAAAGTTTCGTTATATATAACTTGAAAAATATCGTGAGAAATGCGGGACTTTCATACAAACTTTCATCCCTTAATTCACCCCTTTGGGGATCGAATTTTTAAAAATGGTGGATTACATACTTCTTCATATTTAACTGGAAAACCAAGCGCTAGGTTTCACGGCTATAACTTGAAAAATGAAGAACTTTCATACAAACTTTCGACCCTTATTTGAACCCTTTCGGGGTAGAATTTTGAAAAACTGTGACACACGATCTTCTTTATTTTTTAACGAAAGCCAAAATACCAAGTTTCGTTGATATAATTTGAAAAACGTTCATACAAACTTTCATCCCCTATTTCACCCCTTTGGGAATTTTCAAAAATGTTGAAACACGTACGCTAGCCCAAATGCTAAGTTTCACGGCTATAACTTGAGAAATAAAGGACTCATACAAACTTTCAACCCCTATTTCACCCCTTTGGGAATTTTCAAAAATGTTGAAACACGTACGCTAGCCCAAATGCTGAGTTTCACGGCTATAACTTGAGAAATAAATAACTTGAGAAATAAAGGACTCATACAAACTTTCTACCCCTATTTTACCCCATTGGGGGTGGAATTTTGAAAAATGTTGACACACACTTATTCTTATTTTACCAAAAGCCCAAATGCTAAGTTTCATGGCTATAAGTTGAGAAATGAAGGACTTTCATACAAAGTTTCAACCCCTATTTTACCCCTTTGGGGGTGGAATTTTGAAAAATTGTGACACACGTACTTCTTTATTTTTTACTGAAAGCCAAAATACCAAGGTTCGTTGATATAACTTGAAAAATGTTTTGAGAATTGAAGGAATTTTTTACAAACTTTCATCCACTATTCCACCCCTTTGCGTGTAGAATTTTCAAAAACGGTGAAATACATACTTCTTCATTTCTAACTGAAAGCCCAAATGTTAAGTTTCATGGCTATAACTTGAGAAATGAATGACTTTCGTACAAACTTTCAACCCCTATTTTACCCTTTTGGGGGTAGAATTTTGAAAAACTGTGACACACGTACTTCTTTATTTTTTACTTTAAGCCAAAATACCAAGTTTCATGGATATAACTTGAGAAATGACGGACTTTCATACAAACTTTAACCCTCTATTTCACCCCCTTAGGGGTGGAATTTTGAAAAATCCTTCCTTAGTGTGCGCCTACGTCACAAAAGGAACCTACTGTCAAAATTTCAAGATTCTAACCCCAGCGGTTTAGGCTGTGCGTTGATATATAAGTCAGTCAGTCAGTCAGTCAGTCAGTCAGTCAGTCAGGACTTTGAATTTTATATATATAGACTAGCGGACGCCCGCGACTTCGTTCGCGTGGCATAAGTTTTTTAATTCCCACAGGCACTCCTTAGTTTTCCGGGATAAAAAGAAGCCTACATCACTCTCCAGCCTACTCAACTATACCCATGCAAAAAATCGCGTCGCGTCGATCCGTTGCTCTGTTGCGGCGTGATTGAAAGACAAATTCTCTATTTGAAGTCCTTGGGGATAGAAATTTTTAAAACTGTAAAATCCGTATTTCATAATTTTAAACCTGAAGCCCAAATACCAAGTTTCATGGCTATAACTTGAAAAATGAAGGACTTTCATACAAACTTTCAACCCCTATTTTACCCCTTCAGAGGTAGAATTTTCAAAAACTGTGAAATACGTATTTCTTAATTTTTTACCCGTAGCTCATATACCAAGTTTTATGGATATAACTTGAGAAATGACGGACTTTCATACAAACTTTCACCCCCTGTTTCACCCCCTTAGGGGTGGAATTTTGAAAAATCCTTCCTTAGTGAGCGCCTACGTCACAAAAGGAACCTACTGTCAAAATTTCAAGTTTCTAACCCCAGCGGTTTAGGCTGTGCGTTGATATATAAGTCAGTCAGTCAGGACTTTGAATTTTATATAGCGTTTAAGTTTTTTTCCCCATAGGCACTCCTTAATTTTCCGGGATAAAAAGGAGCCTTTGTCACTCTCCAGGTACCTCAACTATACCCATGCAAAAAATCACGTTGATCCGTTGCTGCAGTGTGATTGAAGGAAAAACTCTATTGAACGACCTTGGCGATCGAATTTTCAAAAATGGTGAAACACGTAGGAACTTCTTCATATTTAACCGTCAGCTCAAATATCAAGTTTCATGGCTTTTACTTGAAAAATGAATGACTTTCATGCAAAGTTTCAACCCCTATTTTAATCCTTCGGGGGTAAAATTTTGAAAAACTGGGACACACGTATTACGGAAAGCCAAAATACAAAGTTTCGTTATATATAACTTGAAAAATATCGTGAGAAATGCGGGACTTTCATACAAACTTTCATCCCTTAATTCACCCCTTTGGGGATCGAATTTTTAAAAATGGTGGATTACATACTTCTTCATATTTAACTGGAAAACCAAGCGCTAGGTTTCACGGCTATAACTTGAAAAATGAAGAACTTTCATACAAACTTTCGACCCTTATTTGAACCCTTTCGGGGTAGAATTTTGAAAAACTGTGACACACGATCTTCTTTATTTTTTAACGAAAGCCAAAATACCAAGTTTCGTTGATATAATTTGAAAAACGTTCATACAAACTTTCATCCCCTATTTCACCCCTTTGGGAATTTTCAAAAATGTTGAAACACGTACGCTAGCCCAAATGCTAAGTTTCACGGCTATAACTTGAGAAATAAAGGACTCATACAAACTTTCAACCCCTATTTCACCCCTTTGGGAATTTTCAAAAATGTTGAAACACGTACGCTAGCCCAAATGCTGAGTTTCACGGCTATA
This sequence comes from Erebia ligea, assembly GCA_917051295.2. Lineage (NCBI taxonomy): Eukaryota > Metazoa > Arthropoda > Insecta > Lepidoptera > Nymphalidae > Erebia > Erebia ligea. The sequence continues at coordinate 13,445,804 of OU785228.1, forward strand.
ACTTGAGAAATAAATAACTTGAGAAATAAAGGACTCATACAAACTTTCTACCCCTATTTTACCCCATTGGGGGTGGAATTTTGAAAAATGTTGACACACACTTATTCTTATTTTACCAAAAGCCCAAATGCTAAGTTTCATGGCTATAAGTTGAGAAATGAAGGACTTTCATACAAAGTTTCAACCCCTATTTTACCCCTTTGGGGGTGGAATTTTGAAAAATTGTGACACACGTACTTCTTTATTTTTTACTGAAAGCCAAAATACCAAGGTTCGTTGATATAACTTGAAAAATGTTTTGAGAATTGAAGGAATTTTTTACAAACTTTCATCCACTATTCCACCCCTTTGGGTGTAGAATTTTCAAAAACGGTGAAATACATACTTCTTCATTTCTAACTGAAAGCCCAAATGTTAAGTTTCATGGCTATAACTTGAGAAATGAATGACTTTCGTACAAACTTTCAACCCCTATTTTACCCTTTTGGGGGTAGAATTTTGAAAAACTGTGACACACGTACTTCTTTATTTTTTACTTTAAGCCAAAATACCAAGTTTCATGGATATAACTTGAGAAATGACGGACTTTCATACAAACTTTAACCCTCTATTTCACCCCCTTAGGGGTGGAATTTTGAAAAATCCTTCCTTAGTGTGCGCCTACGTCACAAAAGGAACCTACTGTCAAAATTTCAAGATTCTAACCCCAGCGGTTTAGGCTGTGCGTTGATATATAAGTCAGTCAGTCAGTCAGTCAGTCAGTCAGTCAGTCAGTCAGGACTTTGAATTTTATATATATAGATTATCTCTATGCTCCTCTCTATTTCGTTTTCGTACACGCAGACGAAGTACGGATCCATAGAAAATTTTCGTGACCGATTGGATTGAACGATTTTGAGTGGGTCTAATCTATCTATATCTATATACTTATAATAAAACTGTAACAGGTCCAATTCTGTACATTGAAGATATTTTGAAAAATTTTTTTGGAGGGCACTCATTATTCGATACTGAAGCCAAATCTGTAATTTTTTTCATTTTTGTCTGTCTGTCTGTCTGTCTGTCTGTCTGTCTGTCTGTCTGTCTGTATCTTGGCCGCGCATCACGCCGAAACTACTGAATGAATTCAAACGAAATTTGGCACGATTTGAGCCCATACTACGAGGTAGGACATAGGATACTTTTTATCCCGAAATTCTACCCCCGAAGGGGGGAAATAGGGGTTGAAAGTTTGTATGAAAGTCCGTCATTTCTCAAATTATATCGATGAAACTTGGTATATGAGCTGCGGGTTGAAAATGAAGACGTACGTATTTCACAGTTTTTCGTAATTCCACCCCCAAAGGGTTGAAATAGGGGTATAATATAAAAATGAATCCCTATTTCCCTTGGCCACGGCAGCACGCGTGAACGGCTGGACCAATTTTGCTAATACTTTTTTTTTGGGTTTGTCTGGACGCCGGGATGGTTTATATTCACAATTGGACCCGGTAGGGGGCGCTGCAATCGGGTTCGAGGTTCAGGGCGGGACACGGCTGGACCAATTTCGCTAATTCTTTTTTTGTTGGGTTTGTCTGGACCCCGGGATGGTTTCACAATTGGACCCGGTAGGGGGCGCTGCAATCGGGTTTGAGGGTCCCGCCAAACCACGCGGACGAAGTCGCGGGCATCAGCTAGTAACCGACTAATTACGTTCGTTTGCGAAGTTTCGTTTGAGAGAAAGAGAGTAGACCCCCAGGTGCGTACGCGGATTTTCGTTCACCAGACAAGTATGTTTTCCTATTCTTTGCAAATGTTTACGTCATGTCCACGAAACGATGAAACTTTACAGTATGATAACGTATTTTATAAATATCCAATAAAAAAAATAGAAAAGAAGTAAGGTTGCTATACCTTATTGTTAAAGCAGGAAGGTCCATTATCGCGTAAACGCAGTTTAGGTTTGATAATAAAATCGGTCCAAATATCGATGTTCTGCATGATTATTTCTTAAGTTTTAGGTATAAATACCTAACTTCCGCATGGTTTTTTTTTTGTATAAGTTTTGGTTCATATCATACTACAACCCTGCCAAGTTTCAACAACTGAGGATTTAATGCGGTGGTCTCCATACAACGAACCGCCCCGTTTCTTATACTTACTATTAATATTATTTTATAGTATTTATTTCAGAATTCTGAAACAAAGTATGAGAGAGAGGAAAAAAACATTAAAATGTAAATTTCGCTCATTCAGAGAATTCGTATTTCGCTGTTGAAGGAATGCAGCTCGTTAGCTCTTTTAGTAAATAATGCTCTTCTAGAAAAGGCTTTTGATGTAAGTCTAAGATACAAAATACCTTTTAAAAATACAGTATGGTTAGCTTGTGACGCTTTCTAACTGAGTACTACAGTAGCAAGTAGTTAATAGTCCCACCAATACTTAACTGGCCCGGTGGTAAAAATTGGAACAAGTTTTTATGCCTGTTTAGTTTTTGTTTTTATTTTATTTTCATACAGCATTTCTAGCGATGCTGTCATCGGATCAAGTTTGTGGGACTATATATATAGTTTTAATTTGATTCCACCAATTATTTTTACTTTACAGTCTACTAGCTGATGCCCGCGACTTCGTCCGCGTGGATCGAGGTTTTTCGTTTCCCGCGGGAACTCCTTAACTTTCCGGGATAAAAAGTAGCCTATGTGTTATTCCAGACTATAATCTATCTCTGTGCCAAATTTCATCCAGATCCGTTCAGCCGTTGGGGCGTGATTGAGTAACAAACATCCATCCACACATCCATCCAAACTTTCGCATTTATAATATTTATTTGATTTGACTGGCAAAATTCCTGCCGAGGCACTTGATGTATTCATTCATATGCAAGGTGGAAAAAGTGGACGGGACATGGATGAAACCATATTAAATATTGGAGATATCAAAATTCCATAAAAAAATACAAATAAAAAATACTTTTCATCCATGTCCCGTTTTTTTACCACGTTATTAAATAGCAATATTAAACGTAGGATATGTTTACCGTTCACTACATAGGTATCTTCAAATTAAGAGTGAATGGGCATCTTCTAGACGTAGTCGAAGTGCGATGCACTTGCCAGCAGAGGTTTGATTGCTGCTAAGTGCAGGTATACTTACAAATTTTTAAAAACCCGGGGATGAATAAAAATTGTGAAATTACCATAGTACCTACCTTAAAGCATGTCACTTCATCTGGGGGGGTTACTTAAAGCAGATTATTGTATTTTTTTTACGAAACAAACTTCAGTACGGCTCAAAAATTTACATGCATACGTCTTTTGAGCTCGTGCTTTAAATTACATAAAATTTTGACGGAAATAAGAGAAATTATAGTAACCTATAGATATTAATTTCTAGTCTGACCGGCTGGTTATACTGTACCTATGAGTATTATTATTTGCGTGCTGAAGTGTCAGTAAAAATATATACAGAGCCTTTTAAATTTTAAAAACTTTGTTAACCATCCATAAAGCAAATAAACTCAATTTCATTTCATTTCATTGTTGAATAGATTTAATAAATAAAATTAAATTCTAACTTGGTTTGTATGCCGGCGCGCGACGCTGTCGACTCGCTTTACGTCTGCCCAATCCTTTAACGGTATAGATTTCATACTGACTCCGGACTCATGCCACAAACACGAGCCTCCTCTGAATAATTAACGTAATAGGAACTGGGACCGTTTTCTATTGGTATACATAAATTATGGATTCCGGTCGTCCCTTTCAATCCTTTATTGAGATACAAAGGCCGGCGTTGTCTTGATGGGCTCACATGAGATTGGTTTATATTATGAAACAAGGAAGTTTACACGAGTTTATGTTTGAATTATTATTCTCTCTATTTGGATAATATTTAGTTAACCTTTGCATAATCCATACCAATATTATAAGTGCGAAAGTACGGCTGTCTGTCTGCTATACTTTCACGGCCCATTTGTTCAACCGATTTTAAGGGGGTACAGAGATGGACATATTATGTTTCTTTTTATCCCGGAAAATCAGAGAGTTACCATGGAAATCAATGCTTAAATCCACACAGATGAAGTCACGGGCAATATCTTGTGATCAGTATTTTTGTTCTGTGAAAAGCCTGCTGGGCATCTGGGGTAAGCTTTGTCGGATACAACGAATACACAACGTCTTAGTACAGCAACAGTCTAGGGCAGGCAGAAATAAGTGCTCAAGTCACTCTGGTGCTTATGGGAAACAACGTAGGATTCCATTGTCATACTATTTGCCACAAAATTTGACTGACTGTAAAAGTTTTTGGCAACTACCTATTTATAGATAGTAACCCGTACCTATTTATGATACCTCGTATATTTTTTTTCCCAAAACTTGTCTAACGAACTTTAATAATAAATTAATGATTTTAAAAGAGCTAGGCCATGTAGTAGGTATTACATAAGGTGGTAAACTAAAATTTGGTTTGTCGGCTCTCGCTTTTTCGTGCAGGAGGTGCAGTGGTGGGGTGGTTTCTACAACTAAACATTTCTAAAAGTTGATATTTAAAATGGCTATGATACATAGACAGGTGGACAGATGGACTGGACTAATATATCAGACATATATACCTACTCGTTTTACTACGAAACCAATAAAAGTAAAAGCTCGCTTCTTGTTTCTTTTTAATATAATATAACAAAGTCTTGTTCATCCAAGAACAAAGTGCTTCATGTATTAAATTATGTATTATGTATTTAATTGGATTGAGTACTTAGTTTATTTTCGGAGAAGCCGCCGCACTTATTATCTGTTCCGCACTCTTTATCTATTCCGCACTCCTAAACATAATGTAACGCAATTTTAATTTCTAAAATCTCTTGTGCTCAGCAATTACATTTACGCTGTAATATTACCTACGTACATGCAGGTAGTTTGGCGTAGTTAATACGCTCTATTATAAAGTTTGAAACTAATCTGTAATTTTGGAGTTGTAGACTGTAGTTTATGCGGTGTATTCAACATGCATTTAGAATATCGCGCAATGTATTTAAGTGGATGAGTACAGGATTTTAGAATTAAGTGAATTACACTTAACAACTTTGAATTCTTTTTTCGAAGGCTTCAGTTACGGTATGATTAGCGAAAAATTTAGATCTAGTTTCAGTATTTTCATTTAAAAATCGAACACTCAACCGGCACAGTCATTCAGCCAAGCGATTAGCATTTAGGTAAGTACGATGCGCCATACAAACCGAGTTTGAGTATGGGTTTCTATAATAACAAAAATTGGGACTGCCGTAAAAAACAATATAATGAAATGTATTGACAAAATATTTATGCTTACGTGTGCAAACGACTATGAATATGAGCGGATCTCTGTTAATTTTTCCCATTTAAATTTTATTAAAAGGTATGTTACAACTGCAAAGTTGATCATACTTCTGATACCTGTCGGCTAAAATGAGGAGACTCCGGCGAAGTTTCCTAATAATTTTCCAATGGAATTTATACATTCCAGACGGAAAGTTGAAACCGATGACAAGCCACGTATCGGCAATCGTTCCAACAGTTTCCAACATTAATTGGAATGCCTTATTTGGGTAATAAGTGATGCCCGCGACTTCGAAAGCGAGTATTTGTTTTAAAAGTCCCGAGGGAACTCTTTCTTTTTCCGAACTTTTTGTACTTGTCCCTCTCCAGGTCTTCAACTATATCCATGAAAAAATCTGCACGTTGATCCGTTGCGGCGTTATTGAAGAAATATCCAAAAACAACAAACAAAGTATACTTCCGCAATCATATCATACTTCATACTATCATACTAATAAATAGCGATAAATGCGAAAGTGTGTTTGTTTTGTTTTTTCTGCATGGAGAGCGAGGAGACACCAAGACACGTACTACTCGAGTGTAGTGCTGTAACCAGTCAACGAGAAGCTTACATTGGCTCCCCAGCAACACTCCCGGAAGGCCTCGCCGACCTGGGCGGCCTGCTTGGATTCTGGAGTGAGCTCGGCTGGCTGGAGTGATCCAGCGGGGAGTCGCACCAAAGGTCTCACGCACAACGGGCACTTATATATGCTTAAGTGCGGAAAAGCCCAGAGACGACCTCCGTGGCGCAGTGTGTAGCGCTGTTGTCTTAACGTGCGGAGGTCCCGGGTTCGATCCCCGGCAGGGACAATTTGGGAATTTTCATTTCTGAATTTTCCCTGGTCTGGCCTGGTGGGAGGCTTTGGCCGAGGCTAGTTACCACCCTACCGGCAAAGGCGTGCCGCCAAGCGATTTAGCGTTCCGGTACGATGCCGTGTAGAAACCGAATAGGGGTATGGGTTTAATACAACTGCCATGCCCCTAACAGGTTAGCCCGCTACCATCTTAGACTGCATCATCACTTACCATCAGGTGAGATCGCAGTCAAGGGCTAACTTGTAGTGGATAAAAAAAAAAAAAAAAGAGAGAAGAGTGTGTTCGTTTGCTGGTTTGTCCTTCAATCACGCCGCAACGAAGCAACGGATCGACGTGATTTTTTGCATGGCTATAGTTGAGGACCTGGAGAGTGACATAGGCTTATCCCGGAAAATTATGGAGTTCCCGCGGGAATCGAAAAATTTTTAACCACGCGGATGAAGTCGCGGGCATCAGCTAGTTTATGATATTAGTGGGATAGGATAGGATTAGGATAAGAGGTCCCGGACCTTTTATCCCGGAAAATTAAGGAGTAAAAAAAACCGCATGAATAAAAAAAGCTTATCCACGCGGACTAAGTCGAAGGAATCATCTAGTAATAATTAATTAAAATAAAATCAATGTAGAACCACTTGTACTGGATTGTATAAGTAAGTGAACTTATTTATTTCTAAATGAAAGTTATTTTAAGAAATTAGATCTTAAATAAGATTCACTTCAGTAGAAGAGATCATTATAAACCTCTGCTTTATTTGAACTTCAGATAAAAGAATTCATTCTGGTTTATTGTATTATCCTAGACTTTAATCCTTGACTTAAGGATTGTTACAAACGTTGAAGTAATCAGTAGTATAGTAACTTATGAGAGGGAATTAAGTATGAGGTAAGTATTTTAACTCAGGTAAGAATATTATTTTCTAATCTTCATTCAATATTTGATGGCCTCTTTTGCGCTGTAGTGAGCTCTGTGGTGTAATTCGGGAGGCGTTGGGTTGGATTCCCAACAAGATTAATTAGGGAGTAAAATTTTTGTGTGTCTGCTTTTGTGGCTTTTGTCTAGTAGAGTGGGAACTGCACAAACGCTGCGCTTTCCTGTATGTGATGGCCGTTCCAGTAACTCTAGACCCCAACATGATACCATAATATGAGGTCGTTTTGTAGAAAGAGAACCACCGCTTCTAGTATGAGAATAATTTATTCACTCTCCCACTCAGTACTTAATTGGCACCTTTCTAATTCTCGATACAGTTTGAGTCGGTAACCTTGTGATTTACAAATAGAAAGATATTATATAGATCTCGCTTTAGATATTGGCCTGTCTGCTTTAAGCCTCATGACCAATTAATTATAAAATAGGCTTTTTAGAAGACGCGAGCGTAAGAATACACAAATTACGTCTGGGATATGATGTACGCGTATATAAATCATAAAAGCCATTTATATTTTAAACGGATTTGTCACACTAAACCCTTGTTCATCACGAGATAAATAAGGTTTGCTAACTCCCCACCCCTTATCCCTGGGGGAGACTCTTCCTGTTTATTTCATAATGTAGGGAAATTTCCTTATGTCCGCTTTGCAGGGTGTCGTCGAGAAGCAGTTTACATTCTGACGTTTATTGCGAGTTAAGAGAGGGTGCTAGAATTACATTTTTCATTTTGTAGCATGTTTGTAGCAAACATTTCCTCTTGGCATGCAATTTTTAATCTTAGTTGTTAAGGGATATAATTTGAATTTGAATGCTCAGGCGATGGATCTTTATCGACTTTACTGGTCAATCATTGTCGGACATTAAGACTCCAGCCATTGATTAGGCCATACATGACTTGGAGACGCTATAACTTACACTCTAACTTTTATCTTATATTCTATTTTTCCTTAAATTGAAAAAGGCAAAAATGTTTTCGCTGAAACGCGTAAAAGACCCGCTTTTCACAGCGGTAAGGACAGTGTTACAGCAAACTAACAATGATATCGCTATACGAGTGAAAAACCTAACTCGAGAATGTCGTTTACGCTTTTCTGCGAATTTGTTTACTTCTTCTATACTCTAGGTCTAGGAAAACTAGACTTTAGTAGTGGAACTGCACTTTTAATCTAATCATAAAAGTAAGAAGAATATTATGCCATACATTCTCTCTTATCATGAGTTTAAGTAACACAGTATGTACCTATACACAGTACTTCAACTTCGACTCTAGTCGACTAAAGTTTTAAATTCATTTCGGTTTTTTAAACATAGTAAAACAAATGAATTCAATTAAAGTTGCGAGTTCAAATTATTACAGACACGTGGCTTGTCGCCGAAATGAAACTTCGTTAGGAATGTATAAGTTCTATTGGAAAATTAGAAAACTTGATCGGAGTTTCCTCATTACAGGTGACTACGAGAGGAATCAGAAGTTCGGCCGATTTTGCAGATGAAACCAATCTAAGAGATATAAAAGTTTAATTGAGAAATATCTTCACAGGAAAGGTCTGTTTTTTTACTTTCTTGCTATACCTAGTGCTTTTATATATTTGCTTCTTATAATATCTAAGAGAAGATGTATGTCTTAAAGTTGTATTGCTTTTCTAAATAAGTAGAAATTAGACGACCTCCTTAGCGCAGTGATGAGCGCTATTGTCTTATATCTAAGTGGGAGTTCCTGGGTTCAGCCCACGACGGGGTCAACTTGGAAATTTATAATTTCTGAATTCTCTCTTGTCTGGTCTGGTGGAAGGCTTCGGCCGTAGCTACCTTACCGGCAAAGATGTGGCACCTAGACATTTAGCGTTACGATATCATGTAGAAACTGATTGTCAAGGACTAACTTGTAGTAAAATAAAAAACGTTCGTAACTATGTTTTACTCTGATACCGATGAATTTCGCATCTCGTTCCAACCTAGACCTGATCATTGCTTTGCACTGTAGCATAGCATGATTGTCGTCAAGCGCGTCTCACAAAAAAAAACACATTTTCTGGAGATATTGACTCTACAAAGCGCAAACTTACTGTTATTATTATCTTTGTTACATGAAAATAAATATATTTGCAAACTTTTGCACTACGGAAGCAAGCATAATGACCTAAAAGTCATAAATGAGAAACTACTACAGTCAAAACAATTCAGCGGCCTATTAGTTGTGGATACATGAACACAATTAGGCGTATAAAATATTCCATCCGTGCCATGACCCAACTCATTGTCACTTTAGGTTTTAGTGAACCATTTCGTTTAGTCCTTAATCCATTAGTCATAGCGCCTACGAGCCCCAGTTGTGATCCACAATGAACAATGTGCGAAGTAATGGGTGAGCCTTTTGTTTTGGACAGGCTTACATCTCGGTAGTGTTTCTTTATTAGGCCCGCTCGGTTACTAAGTCCTTACTAACTTTTGTTCTAGCGATATTGTACTTTTGTTTAGCGTTAGTTCTTGAGAGTTCATGTTTGTGAAGCATTGTTGAAGTGTTTCAGATGAAAATCAAATACGAACTGGAATTAAGTGTGTTTTGCAGGGTTAAAAGCAATTAATTAATCTACAGAATAAGCATTTTTTTTAAATATTCAAAAGAAGGCGTGGATCAAATTATCACTGCCAAACAATTGAACAAAATTTCAGCAGAGCCCGGATTTTTTGTATTTTCGCTTTTCCGAACTACTTAGTGGGCTTTGGTGCAGATCATACTAAAAACGGCCAAGTTTTTAAAATATATAGGTCTAGGAATAGGCTAGAAGCCCGCATGTCCGCGGCAAATCAATTACGGCTCTTTGAAATATTGCGCCGCTCTGAGTTGCCTTAGGAAGAGATTCTTGAAAATCATTTGAATATAGAGAATTTCTGAAAGAGATAACATAAAGCCATGATGAAAGTCAATCAGTTTCTCTAAAAGTGAAAGATCTATGGTACAAAAAAAAAACTATAAAAGTATAATATTTATTTATACTTAGTTATAGTAAAACTTGCCATCTCAGAGTGAGGAAAGCTGGTATCCTTACTCTGAGCTTGCCATGCTCCAGGTTGCATGTGATTAGACGATAATAATATACTTAACTTAAGGGATGGATGGGGCTCAGTTAACCTTTTTGCGTGATGACCGCCAAACTTCGATTCGAGGAAAGCCTACGACGATGATGATGATGATGAGTAATTTGTGGGATGTAATTTTTTAATGTTTTAGTAGGTAATACTTAACATCTCTACCTAATTACTTAGCACAGAATCTTATACCTATTTGTCTTTGAATACAATACTCAAAGATAAATGAAGCAGAGCTAATTCAATACCCACCAGACTCCGAAAATCAAACACGTGTCGAACTTAAATGCCACACCGACCCCTTTGAGCAAGACAGTCATTAGTGCAGAATAATCCCGACACGTTTCCATTGTCTTCATACGTTCAGTTGAGTATCTACGTCATACCTCTCTATTACAAAATTGTAATAACATTATCTGAACGATATTACAACGTTAAACGTTCTAAGCAATAAACAGTGGTGAATTCTCGTGTAATTATACTTCTCTTGACGGTTTTTGACCGCAAGAGAGTTTATTTTTAATATTTGACGAAATAAAAAAATATAAAATGGACGAAATAGTTCCTTCGAGGAATTCATCCGTGTCTCTTACAGTTAACAATATTCTCTAGTAATAACAAATACGAGCACAGAATAGGTAATAGTAGGTAGTAGTAGTATACCGAGGTGCAATATTCTCTAGTAATTATTTTACTACAAAATTCAAGCTGTACCTTTGTATTAATAGTACAATGTCCAAACTGTACCTTTTGTATTAAACGAATCGATGTGTTTTCATCACAAGCATACCTAAGAGGCACGGGTAAAGAATTTCAGTCAATCACAAACAACAATAGCACTGAATTTTCCTAAAAATCGTGTAGGTGTAATGGAAGTATCCACTCAGTAGTTAGCTGATACGTGACTCCGACATGTGTGTTTGACATAACGAGTCCACAATGCGAATAAGACGTGACCCAGCGGACAAGATCCGGCCTAAGACAATAGATTTTTACTGGCTACGTTATTTTTGTACTTACATACTGATAGATTGGTATGTAAGATACGTACTTATGGGGCTTGGGGAATGTTCCATAACATTAAGTATTTTGGTATTGAAAGGGTAGATAACATTAGGGTCTTGCCACATTTAACAAAGTGGAACCGACTTGATCCGGTCCATACTGTCAACGCATAAAGCAATACTTAAGCAATAATACTCAAAATGACAGTTTGATGTCACGTAGTAAAATTAGAACCCTTAGTAGATAGTTTAGTTCAATACGTCGAAGGCGGATTTGAATTTAAAACGAAACAGGGCAAGTATCTAACTCATTTTATACCTATGAAAAGCAAGAGTAAAAGAAATGTTAGCTTGCAACTTCATAGGTAATAACGAGTGAAACCATGTAGACTAGGTATTTTAAAAGTAAAAACTACCGTTTATTAAATAATGACCGAAGTTTTTAACAATACTTAGCATGACTACGGAACCTTAACTTAGGTACGTATTCTGACACCCACTTGACAATTACTGGGAATATATTTAAAGGTGTGCCGATAAAAAATACCTTATTAAAAAGTTATCGTGAAATATTCGCATTCCGATCGAATAATAGTAGTTTATGCAACTGTCATATAATGAAGGGTATTAAAACACGAGTGTGAGTTTATGAAACGAGCGCAGCGAGTTTCATAATAGTAACGAGTGTTTTAATACCCGTGTTATATGCAGTTGCATACACTACTTTATCTTCACTAATGCAATTTATCAAACAACAAGAGTAAAAGCTGACAATAGTTTATGTATATACGTATATTGTCACAGTGAACTTGCCGCCATTAAAATCTAACCAATGAGAGCGCAGCTGCGCGCGCAGGGCCAATCAGGAGCGAGCGCGCGCTGTTCGTTTTTTATTTAATTGGCACAAGATCTTACCAAAGAGTTTTGTGTATGTAAGTTTAGTAGTTTCGACGAAGTTTTCACGTATAACCCAACTGTTTTCAAAAGCCAGCCTAAACAAAATTTTATACAACTTGTATGAGGATTTTGACATAAGGCTCGCCAGGTTAATTGGTCGCGTTTTATTGATGTTATAATGAGATTTTACGATATCGATGTGGATATTATACCATCATGTGAAATTGCTTAAATTGAGTGTTTTGTTATCTGCGCTATAACAGTAGTAATTATAAGTCAAGTATTGGAAACATAAGTAGAATGTTATAACATTAGTGTAGATAAAATTCCTAACAGCCCCATTATACGAATTTCAACATTCGAAACGCCGTTTATTAATAAAAAAGTTTTGACAAAGTGCTTTCCGCATCGCCGAGCACACGTTAAACAGGAATTGCCTACCCCTTAACCGCGGCCTATTTTTATTTTTAAATTTCATCACAATTTACCGACTAAATTCGACGAGAGGGAAAACTTGGTTAATTTCACGTGAAGTTGCGCGTTCAAGGAGTTCACGAGAGCGCGTATGGAGTCAAGGGAAATTAGTATAAATTATTATTATGAGAACACCTCCTCAACTCAAGGATGTATTCAAATGAAAAATTGTTATCATCATCCATACTACTAATATTCTATTAATTTCCAAAGTATGTCTGTATGTCTGCTACCTTTTCACTGTTTAATCCTGTTTAATGGGACAGATATTATGAGGCAACTTGTAATCGCGGAAAATCAAAGAGTTCTTAATTAATATTTCAACATAAGCCTGAAATCACGCGGATTCAGGTTTTGTTGAAATACGTGCACCATTTGAGTATTATATATAAATATTTGCACCAGACCTATGTCCAGCAGTGGACGTCCATCGGTTGACGACGACGACGACGACGTGCACCATTTAGTTTTCTGTAAACAAATGCTTAAAATTTTGCAACTATTTCATTGTATGGTAGTTCGAATAATATTATTTGTAGGTTTGTCTTTTAATCACGCCGCAAAAGAGCAACGGATCGACGTGATTTTTGCATAGGTATAGTAATGAGGGCCTGGAGAGTGACATAGGCTTCTTTTCATCCCGCAAAATTAAAACTTAATCCACGCGTACGAAGTCGCGGGCATCAGCTATTAACACGAGTAATATGCCTTCTCAGGTAGATACTAAAGACTGGGGCACAAATTTATTTTTGCTAGCTATTAGTAAGATAAGAATTCATAAATAAAACAAATTTTGAATGCAATTTTTTTCCAAGTAAAAATTTATAGCATAATAAAAACATTCAAACAAAATGAATTTAATTAGATTCTGGTGAAAAAAGAAAGACTGGAACACAAATTTATTTTCGTCAGCTATTAGTAAGGTAAGCATTCATAAATAAAACCAATTTTGAATGTAATTTTTTTCCAAGTAAAAATTTCAAATAAAAACATGCTAACAAAATGATTTTTCCCCGAAGTCAGACGCAGTTATATCCAACCTGTGAACAACACGTAACATGAAAATCGGCTATTTTAGCGACCCTTTACCGCGGCCCATTTCGTATTTTAAAATTTCAACACAATTTACCTTCCATGGGATCCAACGTGGGCGAACTTTGTTAATTTCGCGTGAAGTTTTGCCTCAAGGGGGTTATTACGCAAGTGTGAAAAATGAGGCCATAATTATTATTTTAAGCTAGTAATCTCCACGGCTGCGTCCTTAGTATGAATTAAGTTATCCTTACCCATGTAGATAGACGATGTTAAGCAGTTGGCAAAGGAAAGGAGGTGTTAAGCGGATCGTCTAGTGACGAAACGCGACGCGAGTAGGTATTTTCAATAATGCTATCTGTTTCTCAACGCTTCGCTGCCTTCTCCGTATCGTGCGATAGAGTGAGTTGCAAGTCCAGTAGGCATAATATGCCTACATTTTATTCTTGAAATATTGTTTCGGATGATAACGTTTTTACCCCCCAAACGTTTACGAAATTAGGCAATTTTGGTCTCATTAGATTCAGTACACCTTAATCTAAGCTCATACGTTTTATTTTTTTAGTATTTTAGTTTAGTTAAATTTAAAAAAATTTAAATACTCGAGGAAGTTTTTAGGTCAAAAATACGGATATTAAAGACGCTAATAACTTTTAACATCATATAAATATTATAAATGCGAAATTTTAGATGGATGTATGGATGTATGGACGTATGGATGTATGGATGTATGGAAGTTTGTTACTCAATCACGCCCCAACGGCTGAACGGATATGGATGAAATTTGGCACAGAGATAGATTAGTCTCGAATAACACTTATGCTACTTTTTATCCTGGAAAATTAAGGAGTTCCCGCGGGAACCGAAAAACCATTAATAAAAAGCATTATAAATGCGAAAGTGTGTTTGTTTGTTGGTTTGTTGCTTTATTGGTTTGTTGGTCTGTCCTTCAATCACGCCGCAACGGAGCAACGGATCGACGTGATTTTTGGCATGGGTGTAGTTGAGTGACATAGGCTACTTGTTATCCCGGAAAATTAAGAAGTTCCCAAGGGAATCAAAATAACTTAAACCACGCGGACGAAGTCGCGGGCATCAGCTAGTTTTATAATAAATGCATAGGTATGCATTTATTATAAAACATATATTTGTCTATCTATCTGTCCGTCTGTCTGTCTACCGGACCGGCCGCACCGGCCGGGAGGTAATACGCAATAATGTCTTCCCGATCGAATTTCGGCCACGGCGGCGGTCAATCTCCAGAGAGATTATCGTTCTTCGCGGGAGATATTAGGTTTATAATGCACAAGACGTGTGTGCGCTACACAGGTGCACTTTGTGTTCTTTTACTTTTAAAGCCCGATGGGATGGAAAATCCGGCACGACCGGAGAGAGATCAGGCCACACGCCGAATTCCTAACTCCGGGCTAGTACTGAGAATTTTTGTCAGAAAAAGCCAATAGGTACAAATTATGGCCCCTGCGACCTGCCCCCCAATCATGTAAGAATGGCCGATCAAACGTTAAAGATTTTCTTCAAAGTAAAATAAACCATAACTGCATTGAATTCTAAAGCTCAATTTCGTCTGCTATACGTTTAGGTATGTACGATACCCTAAACGTATAAGAATGGGCAGACGAAATTGAGCTCTAATTCAATGCTGTCATGGTTTATTTTACTTTGACGCCGAACCTTTACCATTTGATCGACAATTCTTACGTAATCGGGGGGCTGGACCTCATACCCGGGACCTTGTCGGCTGCAATCGAACATGCTAACCACTAGACCAACGAGGCAGTCAACGCAAGCGCTCGTTATTATATTATATTATGATTTTGAATTTAGATTTTCCCGGAAGACACGGTAAAACCTAGTCTTCCTAAGTGTTAAATACATGATGTATTTATGGGACCTCACAGGAGATAACTTTGCCTCAATAGATCGGTCGTCCAGAGTTTAGAATAATTTCTACCGGTATTTTCTCGCGAGTGTAATCCCTCGAGGGGCAACTTCACGTAGAAGTGACAAAGTTTCTACTACCGTAAGTTTTCCCTGTCGTCGGTTTCTAGTGAACACAAATTATTAATAAAAGTAAATAAAGAATTTGCTGAACCAAAGCAAAATTTCCGCTTAGATTTTTCGCCCAGTTGTATTGCCTCAAAGTGCAGTGTGCCTCAGGTTGAGGCAACGTCACCGTTCTACTACGGCTGTTTCATTCGACAAATAGCGTATGGGGTCATAGTCAACATAATATTATATTTTTGAAGGATCTGTCTTCTCGTATCACAGAGCCACAGGTGACCGGAGGGTTGGCAGTTACCTCGGCCAACATATAAGTTTGGCATTCAGCGGGGTAACGCAGCCAGCGTTCTGGGCACATTGCCTCATTGCAGCGGTATGGATGAAATTTTTAATGTTTAGTGTTTAATTTAGATTTTAATGTATTTTATATAATATTTAGATACTATATTTATTGCAAACACATAATATAAAGTAATACAATTAAAAAAGAAGTAGTGAAACTAGAAAAAAATGCAAAGGTGGTCTTATTGCTAAAGCAATCTCTTACAGACGACCTTTGGGTTAATAAACCGGAGCGAGAAATGGTGCAGTAATTAAAAAATAAACAAATTAATCATAGAATAAAGCCGAAGTTGAAATTGTTCGTAAATAATAAATTCAATGGAACGGGTTCTCCACGGGAGGCAACTTACTAAAAGGTTTTCGATTTGTAAGTTGAAACTAACTACAGTAATTATTTCAGCCAGTCCTAAGTCTTCTTACGGGGTCAGTCATTATTGAGCAGCTAAAAGTTATGGTAATAGAAATCCCGGGAGCTGCAAAGTTTCAGTTATACAGGAACTTGGTGAGCGTTGGAAATTAGTCAAAAGCAATATTCGCAGTGAGAGATCGAATATCGTAATTTAATCTCAGTAATCAGTTTTGGTTCCAGGAAATTTTGTAAGTCCGAAGCGACTGGCTGAAATTCAGCGTTGTTTGTAAGTTAATTAACGAGATCACAAGTCATCTTGGTATAATAATAGTGACTTTTAATCGTGCTTATAATTATTATACTCCATAATTCACAGGCTTTCATTTTTATGCTATTAGTACTGCCATTAGGGGGCCTAGTGGAAGGTTTTGACTTATTTTGGTAGGGGATGCAATGATGCTAAATGTGGATTTACTCGAGCGTCGTGGATACCTAATGGCATTTGAAGATTAGATGGTATAAAGAAAAATAGGTTATATGATGTACTTTCACCGGTGGGGGCAGCGTCTACAGGTTTTTTTCCTTCTAATCATCAGATTAAGAAAATTCCTCGAGATAATCATCAGATTATGGGTCAGCCCGTTTGGCACATGAAGCTGAACCGTCTGTATGATAATCTGACACGCTCGAGTATTTCAAAATGGCAATTTTTCTTTGCATTTTCAAAACGCCGCAGTGACTTAGCGTTACGTCAGAATCGTCAGTCTTTTGGTTAGGAGCTTCCCTTTAGGTCCAATTAACATCTCCTCTGAAAATCTGACGCGCTTGATTTTTTTTGTTTTTGTACCAATATATTTACTTCCGTACGGCCAACCCCGCCATGCAAACATACTATTCGATAACAGGTCTGTAGGGCGTATACGCTATCAATATCTGACGCGCTGGAGTAAATCCAAAAAATCCCCTCCTGGGCTCCCCTACTATTTGAACCGATTTCCATGGAATTGTCACGTGCTTGATGTAAATTGATTTAATACAATCGAATAGGTAAAAAAATTCCAACCAGGCCTGCTGATAAGAATTACTTATTATTCTGACTGCAATAAGACTTGCGTTAGTGTGAATTTGTCTAAGATTGATGCGTGGATAAATGAGTCAGCCATTTCATTGTAAACAACTACCTATATTTAGAAAAAAAGAAGATAAAATATATTTTCTAGATTGAAGTTAATCTGGTTAATTCTGACGACCTCCGTGGCGCAGTGTGTAGCGCTGTTGTCTTAACGTGCGGAGGTCCCGGGTTCGATCCCCGGCAGGGTCAATTTGGGAATTTATAATTTCTGAATTTTCCCTGGTCTGGCCTGGTGGGAAGCTTCGGCCGTGGCTAGTTACCACCCTACCGGCAAAGACGTACCGCCAAGCGATTTAGCGTTCCGGTACGATGCTGTGTAGAAACCGAATAGGGGTATGGGTTTAATATAACTGCCATGCCCCTAACAGGTTAGCCCGCTACCATCTTAGACTGCATCATCACTTACCATCAGGTGAGATCGCAGTCAAGGGCTAACTTGTAGTGGATAAAAAAAAAAAAATGGTAGCAAATAGTTGAATCGGCTAATCGGCTTCTCTAGGAGACCTAACATATCTCATTTAAGGCACACTAAAAACGCTAAAATGTATTAACTTAGTAAAACTAAAGCGTTAGTTTACTAGGCAGCAAAATAAAAACTGTATTTCAATCAATCAAAACTTTAACAAAATTGTGTAGCGTAGATTTCACCTGACAAGAAAATAGATTCAGGAAAGTTTCCCTGAAGCTAAATATTCTCGACTTTGATAAATGAATTCGCCTAGACCTTTCATTATTTTAAAGCAGTACTTACTTAAACTGAAAAGTTGTGCCCGATACTTGTAGGCAAAGAGCCAGCGACAGCTAAGGCACTTTAATAAGTAAACCAATTATTGTGATTTACTTTAAAACAATGTAAATTAAATTGGTATTTTGTTCACTCTTGTTATAAAGTTGGGACTGTACACTAGTACAACAAGCTACATTAGAAGTATAATTTATTAAAAGATTAGCTTTTCTTATTGAAAGCAATATTTTATGTAGTTACTCCAGTCCAGTCAATATTAGGTATCTTTACTAATATTTTTAATGTAAAAGGGTGTTTATTGGTTATTGGTTTGTTGAATAGAGCGACGAATTGATGCCCGTGCCTACTATTACCTATTCTGTGCCCGTGCCTACGTTTATTAGGTTGGATTTAGGTTTTGAAAAATCACGAGAAGACTCCGAGATAAGGTAGAAAAGTAGATTATTCATCCATCCCCGTGATGCAAGCTTTCTCTACTAAATTCCACAGAAATAAGTTAAACAAATGTGTTATGCAAAGGTAACATACAGGCAGATAGTCATACTTCCGCATTTATAATATTAGTATGGATAGTACTAGCTGATGCCAGCGACTTCGTCCGCGTGGATTGTGGTTTTTTGGTTCCCGCGGGAACTCTTTAATTTTCCGGGATAAAAAGTAGTCTATATGTTATTCCAGACTAAAATCTATCTCTGTGCCAAATTTCATCCAGATCCGTTCCGTGATTGAGTAACAAACACCCATCCATCCATCAATACATCCATCCTTCCATCCTTCCATCCATCCATCCAAACTTTCGCATTTATAATATTAAGTATAGATACTTAGTATGGATCTCTCTCTCTCCAGTCGTTCCTTCATTGCTGAAGAGCTGGGGATTTTGCAACCTTTAGTATGGATAGTAGGTATGTAATTCATTATTTTTAATAATGCAATCATAACGGTACAAACTAAATTATAAGTTCATTCTCATCGATACCACTGTGAATACTTAGTTAAGTTTTGAAAGTTACTTTAATGATTGTTTAGGTACTTATATTTTATGAATAAAATATTCTTATGGTGTAGTGTTGTGGTTAGGTTAGTGAAGTTATTTAGTGACCACTTTTTTTTTATACAGCAGGGGAAATCCTCATGGACAACCTTTGGGTAGTGCCGGACTCTTACCGGCTAAAACCCCTGCTGTCTCCTTGTTGGCCGTGTACCCGCCTTGCGGCCTACAACACGGCAACACTCTTGACTTTTCACCCACAACAATCCAGTTTTCTTCGTTTTTTAACATTTTTGGAATTATGTTTTCGGCTGTTATGTTTCCTCCTATGTTCATTATTTCCTTTCTCTCCTTCTCCGAGTTTGTACAGGCAAATACGGTGTGCATTGCGTCATCGATTTCGCCACAGTACATGCATCCCGCGTCTTGTCTCTTTCCGATTCCTGTTTAGTGACCACTTCGAAAGTGTTGAATAAACAGTTCCTACGAGTAAGTTTGCTATCAGAAACTTGTCGACAATACATAACTCAGTTCAAAAACTAGTTAATACTAAGTTATATTCATTTAGAACAACTTCGATGTTGCCGATGTTGGAGCTAAAACGCTTAGGTACAGTTTGTATTTGAATTATTTGTAACTTACAAATTAGTTTCATATCACGCTTCCGTATTGAGAGCGGCCACATCCGATAGAATATTTCCTCGAAAAACTTAACTGGATCGCTTAAAATAGTATCATTTTAAAATTGATGTTTTATATGACGTAGGTACCTATGTTTCTAATATCTTAATATATATAAATCTCGTGTCACAATGTTTGTCCTCAATGGACTTCTAAACCACTTAACCGATTATAATAAAATTCGCACACCATGTGCAGTTCGATCTAACTTGAGAGATAGGAACCGAAAAACCTCAATCCACGCGGACGAAGTCGCGGGAATCAGCTAGTAAGGATTATAATTCTGAAACAAGAGCGTCAACAAGATTAAAATAAAATTTTAGCGATGATACAGACCCCTGATTGTGATATTGTATTTAGAGATGAAGTTTATAACCCTAGTCACAGATGAAATATTATGCGGTTTATTTTTTAAATAGTCTATATTTCAAGTAATTAATGTATCACACGATTAAAGATTATATAACAAAACAACAATAATGTTATATGGTCGTAATATTAAATACTAGCTGATGCCCGCGACTTCGTCCGCGTGGATATACCAAGTTTCATCGAAATAACTTGAGAAATGACGGACTTTCATACAAACTTTCAACCCCTATTTCACCCCTTCGGGGGTGAAATTTTGAAAAACTGTGAAACACGTATGTCTTCATTTTTAACCCGCAGCTCATATACCAAGTTTTATGGCTATAACTTGAGAAATGAAGGACTTTCATACAAATTTTCAACCCCTATTTCACCCCTTCGGGGGTAAAATTTACAAAAACTGTGAAACACTTATTTTTTCATTTTCAACCAGTAACTTGTATACCAAGTTTAATCGATATAACTTGAGAAATGACGGACTTTCATACAAACTTTCACCCCCTATTTCACCCCCTTAGGGGTGGAATTTTGAAAAACTGTGACACACGTACTTCTTTATTTTTTACCGTAAGCCAAAATAAAAAGTTTCGTTGATATAACTTGTAAAACATCTTGAGAAACGAAGGACTTTCATACCAAATTTCATCCCCTATTTCACCCTTTTGGGGGTCGAATTTTCAAAAACTGTGAAACACGTATGTCTCCATTTTCAACCCGCAGCTCATATATCAAGTTTCATGGCTATAACTTGAGAAATTAAGGACTTTCATACAAACTTTCAACCCCTATTTCACCCCTTCGGGGGTAGAACTTCGGGATAAAAAGTATCCTATGTCCTACCTCGTAGTATAGGCTCAAATCGTGCCAAGTTTCGTTTGAATTCATTCAGTAGTTTCGGCGTGATGCGCGGCCAAGATACAGACAGACAGACAGACAGACAGACAAAAATGAAAAAAATTACAGATTTGGCTTCAGTATCGAATAATGAGTGCCCTCCAAAAAAAATTTTCAAAATATCTTCAATGTACAGAATTGGACCTGTTACAGTTTTATTATAAGTATAGATAGATTATAGAAATCTACTAACCAGTATGAAAAGATGGCGAATTAAAAGATTTCAGATTACAAATAATTAATTGTACTCAGATCAAAATAGGAAATTCAAAAAAAACATTTTTTTTTGAGTGGGTTAGAGCCACTCATTTATAAATTTTTACTGTAATAACAACAAAAGAATATGCGGAAAATTATTGAGGCTTATTATTCAGATAGGCTTTAAGTACAAATATACCTAGTGGATTAACCCAACAGAAAACCTCTGGAAATATGAATTCTGCCGACATTATAATTCGACATATAAACACACTGACAAAAAAAGAATCTTTCACTATGACTAAAAGAATTTACATTATTCACATTTAGGTATTATATTTTTATTTATTTAGGCCAGAACAGTTTGTTAAAAACACAAAACGAAAAAAGACTATATATTTCACGTATCGTTTTTAGGTAATATAATATATGGATAATAATTGCCAAGATAATCTAATGAAACGGTAACGCCACTCCCATCCTATCCATCCACGAAACTACTACTACTACTATACAATGAAACATCGGCATCGATAACATAAAAGGTGAAACGTAATTAACTGACTTTTAAATTCGGCAGAGCTGCGGAGCATTGTGTGAAATTTTAAGACCCAGTAAAGAAGAATCAATACTCCATAAAACGATGCTTTGTGTAAAAATGTGTACTCATTGGATACAAAATAATTCTGTAGGCAAGATGGTGAATGCCAGGCACTGGTGGTGAATGCCCATCGGATAAAAAGATTTCTGGTTAGTTAGTTTGCTATTGGTTCAGCTGATGGGCCGTGAAAAAGTAGCACAGACACTACAAGTACCTTCGTATTTGTAATATTAGTACGGATTTAGGGAAACTACACCAAAATAATCCCAAGAAAATCCCTACCGTATATACATTTGATGAAAAGAAGAATACAACGCAAGGAGAGAGATAGGCACTAAAAATATTCCAAGAAACAATGCAGTTACTATTTCGTATCGTGTAAAAGGGTATTTACTATTTAGTGGCGAATTAGTCGAACTTCCTTGATCGAGGACATAAATTGGAGTTGGTTTCAGTTGGGCGTAACCAGTAATTAAGTACCTACGTCTTGTCTGACAAAACGAATAGAGATGGGGGGTACCTAAATGTATTTAAACTTTGTTACCTCTGACCTCTGTTTTTTGTAGAAGTTAGAAATAATGTGTTATCCAAAGAGCGTCCTTTTTATAATAAATATTATTTTGTTGGTAAATTAATTAGAGAAGCGTAGCGAAATCAAATATCATCTTACTTAGATAATATAACGGCATGAATTCTCCGTATTTGTTTTCGACAACATAAAATGGGGTAGCTACTAGGTATATAGGTAATAGGTACGAAGAACTCGGAACACTCGGAAGAACAAATTATAATTTCAGATTTATATTACCTAAAATTAAATAATTACAATCCCTGAAAATTTGGGAAAATTTTTGAATAATAAGTAAATAATTATATTAAAAAAAGAAAGAATAAAGATTGAGTCACTCATCGCCTCTTTATGTCTCTAAGGAACTTGACTGCGATCTCACCTGATGGTAAGTGATGATGCAGTCTAATGTAGCGGGCTAACCTGTAACGGGTATGGCTATCGCACCGGAACACTATCGCTTGGCGGTACGTCATTGCCGGTAGGGCCTACTACGGCACGGCTAGCCACGGCCGAAGCCGAAAATTCAGTAATTACATAATCCCAAATTGATCCTGCCGGGAATCGAACCCGGAACCTCCGTCAAGACAACAGCGCTCAACACTGCGCCAGGGAGGTCGCCAAATAATTTGAATGGTAATTAGCTAGCTTTAAGTTTTATTGTAACGTTTTTAAATCAGAAATCATTAATATGTTAGTGAAGTCGGTACGAAATCAGTAGTGGTACTCGTAATTAGTCATGAAATCTGATAATCCCCGAAATATTATTGATAATATAATCCCTGTCAGGTCTCCACAAATTATTCTCCGAAATCTGTTGGGTCCCAACCTCAGCTGTACACCGTCCGAATAACATCCAACGTAGCAGTTTGATTGATTGATGGGGTTAGTTCGCAGCCCGCTTTGTGACCAAAGTTTTTTGTTTACCGGACACTGCAGTATTTGTTTGCTTTTCAAACAACTTTATTGCGTGCTTGGCGACAACTTTGCAATATAAACTTGATTTATTATGTCGCGGTTTTTGTGCGGTCATTTTCTTTGCAACTTGTGTTACTTTACTGTTGCTTTCCAAACGCTCATTTTTCTTTCTTGCTGGATGTTTTTTTTAAATATAAAATGAAGATGTACAATCCATACTAATATCCATACTAATATTAATTATCCATACTAATATTATAAATGCGAAAGTGTGTCTGTCTGTCCGTCTGTCTGTCTGTCGGCCTATCTATTCAACTGATTTTGATGAAATTTGGTATAGGAATAGTTTGTATCCCGGGAAAGTACATAGGCTACTTTTTATCCCGGAAAATTAAACAGTTCCCGCGGGAATCAAAAACCTTAATCCACGCAGACGAAGTCGCGGGCATCATCTAGTATTGTATGTTCTTGTAATTATATAACTAGCGATTTGGTGGAACTTTGGGCTGGGCTAAGACAGATCAAAGTATCCAAGCGCTAAAGTGTTTGTGCGAAAAAGCCACAATGTCACAATACAATACAATACAATGTCAGTTCATTTATATCTAGAGCCAGACGAGGTCGAAATCAACTATAGCGTATAACTACAGGTTAGCCCGCTACCATCTTAGACTGCATCGTCACTTACCATCAGGTGAGATCGCAGTCAAGGGCTTGTAGTGGGGGAAAAAAAATAAAAAAAAATAGTGTGAAAATAGTATGATATCAAAACGTAATCTGCCTGAAGCTATCTACCATTTTAAAATTATGATAACATATCGTATAAATAATCTTTTTGGTTTTTGGAACTCATGAATTTGTAGCTATAATATTATTCTTAACTCTATGAAGAACAATTATTGTTATTACGTAATTGGGTAATTCTCATGAAATCCCGAAATTCTTGTCCTTCAAGTTTTATTAAAATTCTAACAAACATATAACGGTTATCAATATTTCCATGGAATCTACATTACTGTGGCTAAAAGATTCACTTATCATTTTGGATCCATATGTCTAAATAAAAAAAATACATACTATATAATGTCTCTAAAATCATTCCCTCACTATGTCCCAAGCTCCGATTTCAATAACTATTATATCATCAAACAACCAAAAAAATGTTATAAAAGACTTGCAAGTATGACCGATTGATAAAAAATATAATAGATTAATAAAAAAAACCTTAATTTGTTTTATAAAGTAATAAATGAATTAAAAAAAATATATATACACGTGTCTCATAAAAATAAATCATTCCCTCACATTTTACTGGCAATCGATTTATGAACGCATTTTTAATCATTCATGAACGCTACCATTATTTTTTGAAGGTTGGCAGTACTGTCAATTTAAGAATATGGCGAATTGAACGTGAGCGTGTTGGAGTTTGTGTTACAAAAAGATTTATTTATTTTTTTGTGTGATTACATTTTTGATCGTCATTCCATCACGACCTAAAAAAACAAAAGTTAAATACTTTAACCATTATTAACTGCATAGAGAAGTAGGGTTTTGGGAGTAATAAACTTAAGCAAAATTACTTTTTTAAAAGTAAGGTTATGTCACGAGTTTTTTTTGAATATTCTTTATTTCGTCATTCCTTCACCGTCATTCCCTCATATAAATTTGTAGTGAGGGAATGATGATTTATGAGGGAATGATTTTTAACTGGGTCAGCTTGCTGTTTTGATTGTTTGCTTTATCTAACTCTTGAATTCACTGCTTCGATCTTGTTGTAGGGTCAAATAATGCCAAGAAAAAAGAAGATAAGCGAAGAAGCAAAATTAAATCAGACCATTTCAGAACTTAAAAAGCAATTGACTGACAATGAAATTATTTATATAGACTTCCACCACTACAGCCCATTAACGTCCCACTGCTGGGCACAGGCCTCTACTCTCATAGGAGAGAGGGAATTAGAGCTTAGACCCACCACGCTGCTCCAATGCGGGTTGGCGGGCTTTAACGACTATTATCATGTTAGTGATAATAACCGGGACCGAAGGCTTAACGTGCTCTCCGAGGCACGGGGGTAAAACACCACCAATTTCCTAACTCCGGGCTAGTACTGAGAATTTCTAATCAGAAAAACCCAACACTTAATTATGGCCCGACCCGGGACTCGAACTCGGGACCTCGTCAGCCGCAGTCGATCATGATAACCACTAGACCAACGAGGCAGTCATATAGTCAGTATATAGACTTCAGTGAAAACTATTGTTGCAAATACAATGAAGAGATTCAGGCAGTTCATTTTGGGGGTGCAAGGCATTAAGTCTCACTCCATACAGGAGTGTTATATTTACGTGACAATGATACTGTTAGACCCCAAAGTTTTTGTTCTCTTTCTGACAATAACAGACATGATACTATGGCGGTACAAGTAAGTCAAGAAATGGGTCTCTCCGTAAACAGATCCAAAGCGAAGGTAATGGTGGTAGACCGTGCCAAACAGTTGGAACTCACTGGCTCACTCAACCTCGAGACTGTGGAGAACTTTATTAAGTACCTGGGTACCAACATAACTAACACCAGGTCATGTGAGGTGGAAATTAGGAGGCGGATTGGAATGGCCAAAAGTGCCATGTCACAGCTGCATAAGACTTGGATTGACAAACAGATATCAATCAACACCAAAATACGTCTTGTTCGCACACTTATATTCCCGATATTTATGTATGCTGTATGTAGCTGAGACATGGACAGTAAAAGCTGCTGACCGACATCGTATTGACGCTTTCGAGATGTGGTGCTGGAGGAGAATGCTTAGGATATCTTGGACAGCGCACAGAACCAACGCGTCGATCCTCAAACGGCTGAAAATCACGAAAAGGCTATCAGCCACCTGTCTCCAGAGGATTCTTGATTATTTCGGCCACATTGCCAGAAGGGAGGGGCACAATCTTGAAAAGATTGTCATTACTGGCAAAGTGGACGGAAAGAGGCCTCGGGGACGTAGCCCGCTGCCCGATGCGTTGGTCAGATCAAATCCGCACCGCTCTCGATAGCAAGGTCCACGAAGCCCTGCATGTCGCAAAAAACCGAGCAACATGGCGCGACATTGTTCATGTCATAGAAGGATTATTGGTGGAAGGGGTCACGGCCCTCAGTAATGGGGAATACGACGCAAGTAGGAGGACTATGGCGGTATGGGCACACTTAGTACCAGGGGAAATACCATCAGTTTCTGATGAAGGCGCTTTAGTAAAGTGTATGAAAAGAGGAACCAAATCTTGTGATTTTCAGTGTAATAGTTCCTACTGATGTAAGAAAATAACATTTGATTTACTAAATAAATAGATGATATAAAAATAAATATATTTTCCTTAGAATTAAGCATAATTTCATTTTCCATGGTTCATGAATTGCTCGTATTGGTCATTCCCTCACCTAGGTCGTCATTTCCTCACCTTCATTTTTTTAAATATCCACATAATTCTCATAAAACACGTTTATTCTGGGGACCACTATATAATTAAAATCTAGTATCATCAGTTCTACGAAATCCATAGAAAATAAATACAAATTCATTTCAATATTATTTGTCAGTTTATCATGATCGAATTTCGGTATTTCATGAGAATTACCCAATTGATTACAGTAAAATATTGACTTTACGTAATATAATTCTGAGATTCCTCTGAATTATTTAGGACTCTGGCAATTTTAGGCTCATACGTAAAATGATTCTAAGTTGCCTCTTTTAGAACTCTGACAGAAAACTTATAAGCCTATACTCGTACACTTAAACTTATAAGCTTTTATACTCGTAGTACCTACCTACTAGTATCGATAAATACTTCAACTTACCAAGTTATATCTTTTGAAGCCGTGAACTCTAGACTTATTCGCCAAAGTACGTACTGCCATTCCATAATTCATGAACATTAGTACTCATGGAGGAAATGTGAGACGGTCAAATAAATAACCCTATAATACCCCCGGGGTAAGATAGGCAGTAGTAATAAAATTATGTGTATCCTGTATCCGATATGAGCTGTAGTAACCAAGGAATGTTACGAGTAGTATATTGAATTATGGATAGACTTACAACTGATTGGGATTCCTATGAATATTACTATTTTTACCGGTTTCGGTCGCTTTACACGTTTACTTCTCTTTGGTTACAAAAAGAATTGTTGATCCATATCCAAAGCTGTTAATAATCAATAGGACTTTTGACCTTTTTCCTTTATTAGGAGTAGTTTAATTTAAGACTCAAGAGTCTGCAGTAATAGAGTCAACTACAAGCAATCACCACCACCACCACCACTACAGCCCATTGACGTCGTGGCATTGCTGGGCACAGGCCTCCACTCTCATAGGAGAGTGGGAATTAGAGCTTAGACCCACCACGCTGCTCCAATGCGGGTTGGCGGGCTTTAACGACTATTATTATGTTAGTGGTAATAACCGGGACCGACGGCTTAACGTACTCTCCGAGGCACGGGGGTGATACACCGCCAACTTCCTAACTCCGGGCTGGTACTGAGAATTTCTAGTCAGAAAAACTCAATACTCAATTATGGCCCGACCCGGGACTCGAACCCGGGACCTCGTCGGCCGCAGTTGAACATGCCAACCACTAGACCAACGAGGCAGTCAACTACGAGCAATGCCAGCTTTTAACGAATTATTAATACGATGCCAACAGATGAAAGCAGGTATGAGAGAATGCCATCGACGGAAGCGCTACAATATTGCTACAGAATTTGGCTTTTATCTGAGCGATATATTTTTTTTAAATGTCTTTCTATTATGTGTAACACGCCTTGTATTTTTCTACAAACCTTTGCACTTATGGGATCATCCACCCCGGCTGCCAATAAAAACCTTTTTATTGCGTCGTCATCAGGGACCATTCCGAACAGTTTGCGACGTGACCTAGAGACCATACCACTCGGCAATAATAGGTAATTTTATGTACCTACCCAATACACTTGATAGGGTATAACTTTTACGGATTAGGATTACCTACGTAGTTTGCTTTTCCTTAGATGAAATTAAAATGCAAATAAATCGTTCTCTCAGGAACTTTTTAAACTCTGAGGATTGAGCTTCGCTGACCTGTTTCTGTGGGAAAGTTCCTAGTTCCTATTAACCGCTCAGTCAGCTAAGCTAGGAGTTTATTGAAGTATCCTTATCCTATGTTCTCATATAGATTTTAAACGTTATTGAAAACTTCTTCAAAGTTTTGAAGAAGCACGAAAACAGTACCAAAATCAAAGAACAAAAAGACATAAACAGATTTTTGGCTCCTCTTCTATCCGGAAAATCAAAGAGTTTCTATGGGATTTTAGAAAACCTATAAACCAAGCGAATAGAGTTATTCGTATCATCTAGTTTGGTTATATTAGTTTGGCCGGAGAAAGGGTAATCAGATTTAACTCGTTAATATTGACTCAAGTCTGTAACTATCTGCACTTCGGTTGTAGGTATTCAATTTGGCTGTTAATACTCTGGCGTGCCGAGTCTGAGGTCCGAGGTCCGAATATTATCTAGATTCTAGCCTAATATCGTAGGAGTGGCTAAACGGTAGGTAACTAAGTACAGAATCATCATTTCAACTCATTGTCGGCTCACTGCTGAACACGAATCGCCTCTCGGCATGAGAACGGCTTGGCCATAGAGCACCATGCTGGCCACTAGGCACAGCTGATTCGCAGACTTTACACACCTTCTAGTATGAAGAACTCTTGGGTATGCAGGTTTCCTCACAATGTTTTCCTTCGCCGTTTAAATAAAGTGATATTTAATTTTTAAAACAACATTTCAAACAAAATGATGATAATATTAAAATTGTGAAAAATCTAAATACAAAAGATTAGGTAAGTACGTTATTTTTTAAACGTTTATGTATAAAATACATTTACTAAATTAAGCTCAGCCCCCTGGTACATTAGCTGTGATTAACACACACCATTAATCATAAAGTCAGACCACCCTAACCCTAAAAGTCGCCCCCCATTTCTCATAC
The DNA here is from genome assembly GCA_917051295.2 of Erebia ligea. Classification (NCBI taxonomy): domain Eukaryota; kingdom Metazoa; phylum Arthropoda; class Insecta; order Lepidoptera; family Nymphalidae; genus Erebia; species Erebia ligea. The sequence continues at coordinate 13,475,213 of OU785228.1, forward strand.
CGACGCGCCGCGCTGTATCATCTTTAGCAAGGAAAGTGATTACCTAATATATATCTACCCATTTAATAAAAGAGAAGAGATAGTATTTTTAGTAACTATTTTTTAGGGTTCCGGGACCCTACTGTGCTATTAGTAAGCCTCCGCTGTCCGTCTGTCCGTCGGTCTGCCAGAGGACTGTATCTCATGAACCGTAATAGGTTATAGGTAGAAAGTTAAAATGTTCAGAGTGTGTATTTTTATTGCCGCTATAACAACAAACAATAAAAATAAAATAAAGAGGGGCAGCCAATAGCCATACAAGAAACGTGATTTTCGAGCGCCTATCTAGTTTCTTTTACGAAAGTATTTAAATAGACGGAACCTAATCTTGTACGATGGTACGGAGCCCGACGTGTGCGCACTTGGTGGTTTTTTTTTAATTTTCCTCTCTCTCTGTATCGCAGCTCTACAGTAGGCTGATGACATAACTAGCATTTGAAACTCAATATGCTGATTTAGTTATGAGGCAATATGGTAATTAATCAATTACTAAATCAAATCAAATGGTTATCTAAACTCTCGCTGTCCTTCCACCAGGGATAATATTGTGACGGTATACCTAGCGAGAAATGTGTGTGGAACCCACCTGGGATGGCTTCAATTAAATATATATAATTTAAAAAAAAAATATTCAAAAGTTTTTTATTCAAATAGACTTTTTACAAGTGCTTATGAATAGTTGAATGAATCTACCACTGATTCGGATTGCCGTTCCTACCGAGAAGAACCAGCAAGAAACTCGGCGGTTGCTTTTTTGAAAAAAATAATTTACAATTTTATAAACTTGTAATTAATTCTCCTGGTGGGAGGCTTCGGCCGTGGCTAGTTACCACCCTACCGGCAAAGACGTGCCGTCAAGCGATTTAGTTCCGGTACGATGCTGTGTAGACACCGAATAGGGGTATGGGTTTAATATAACTGCCATGCCCCTAACAGGCTAGCCCGCTACCATCTTAGACTGCATCATCACTTATCATCAGGTGAGATCGCAGTCAAGGGCTAACTTGTAGTGGATAAAAAAAAAAAATTACATGTAACCGCTGTCATTGCTGGAGCGAGATCGATCATCCTCAAGATCGAGCGAGATCATCCTCAAGATTTATCTCTAAAATTATAAGGTTTTCAAGCTTTACAGTTTTGGAACTATAATAATTAATTTAGTTGTTGAAATATCATTTTCCTCTCGGCAGTAATTTCGCATTTACATAATTATGATAATAAAGAAAGTTTAGTTTTGTTACCAACTAATTTACCGAGGCAATAAAAGACGCGCAGATGGAAGCATAATATTTTGTTCTTGGGAACTTTATTTCACTTTTCTTGTTTACTTATGATAGAAGAGCAATTAAATTAAATGAGAACGCGTAGAACTTCTTTTGATATCTGCCCTATTAGTAAAATATAGAAACATGATATTGTACTGTATGATAATTATATTTACATAAATTATATCAAAACTTCTAGGTATATTAGCTCTGCTTAGTAATAGTATGATTCTAAGGGAATTGGTATTTCAATGATGATCATCGTAGTTACAAAAACGCTTTAGGCACTAGCGGTAAGTCTGCTTTATAGGCATTGAAATTTAAATTTTATTATATATAGGTATTTTCTATTCGTTGTAGAAAACATTTAGATTTTTTGCATAAATATAGGGACCTGGAGAGTGACAAAGGCTTTTTATCCCGGAAAATTATTGAGTTTTTTTTATCCTTTGCAAGTTAGCCCTTGAATGCGATGTCACTTGATGGTAAGTGATGATGCGGTCTAAGATGGTAGCGGGCTAACCTGTTAGGGTCATGGTAATTATATTTAACCCATACCCCTAATCAGTTTCTACACGGCGTCGTACCGGAACGCTATATCGCTTTGCGGCACGTCTTTGCCGGTAGGGCATTAGCCACGGCCGAAGCCTCCCACCAGACCAGACCAGGGAAAATTCAGAAATTATAAGTTCCCAAATTGACCCTGCCAGGGATGAGACTGTTAAGATAACAGCGCTCAACACTACGCCAGGGAGGTCGGGAGGAGGGAGAGAGTTCCAGTGCAGGAAATTCAAAAAAACTTATTCTGCGCGGGCGAAGTCGCGGGCATCAGCAAGTAGTTTTTTAAGTCCTGGTCAACTAGAAGCTAATATATTTTAATATTATTTTCCTCATAAAGGCCTCTATATATTTTTTTTATTTATTTATAGACTAGCGCTTGGTTACAATTATTAGACTTGCTGGAAGTAGTGATAGCCTAAGGTGGAGCGCGCTTGCCTAGAAGATGCCTAGTCACTCTTGATTTGAAGATACCGATATTATAAGCGGATGGAAAAACGGAAGCCGGAAGGGCATTCCATATCTTAGCGGTTCGAATAAGAAACGAGGAAGTTATATATTCAGTGTATTATAACTTACTCGTATAAGCTGTAGTGTCATAGATAAGCATTCCCATCGATAAAAATTCACAGATTTAACGCTACTGCCAGCAACGAGTCTGTTTACTCAAAAAATTACTCCCATACATCTAGCGCTTCGGTGGCACGTAGGTACGCATTAATCGATATTTACGTTCCTATGCAACTCAGATTTTCCGTAAAGCCGATTAGTGATGTGCTATTTTTCAAGAGCTCATTGTTGATTGCCTTTGAATCGGCGACATAAATATTGGAATTCCAGTAAAGTTTTTTTAATCGCTATAAGTCGTAAGCGTGTTATGCAAAAATGAACACAAAATATTCCTTTAGGTTTCATTCACTTTTTTTACAAGCTTTTATTAAACTTGCAATGTTTTTAGGTTTAGGACAAATCTTGCAACTGAATTTTAAAACATTTATCCGTAACCGAGCTTTGTAAAATATTATAGACGTTTATTTTGGATGCTAAGGCATGATTAGCTAAGTGAAATCTAATATGGAACTCCCAAAGATGGCGGACTAGTAATTTGTATGCATCACCATGATATTATGGGTATCAATTAAAAGGGTTTGCTGGGAAGAATACGAAAAATAAAATTTCTTCACACTAAATTCAACAAGGCGGACGATAAAAGCTTGTTTTTTAAGTTTTTTTTTTAATGATTTGAGACTTATTTTTGAATCAGGACAAAAAATGTTCACTATGAGTGAAATAACAGCTCACAACGTGTTGTGGTCACTGTAAAACATCCACATCGTGAAATTCTAATGGGTTTGTTTATTGCCACAATGTACTATAATAATTGAATCGCATGATAGACGTGATACGATATGAGATCTTTCTGTGTTTGCCAAAACGTGTCGTGGGCGTTATTATTAAGAACCTTATTATACCTAACACGAATTTCACGATGTGAATGTTTTTCAGGGACCACGGCGCGTTTGTAAACTGTTTTGCCGCTTATTGAGCGTTTTCGTTGTTTTGCCTAACATATATTATTTATACAATAAAATAAAGTAGATACTCACTAATCCGGCACTACTAAAAACCAGTGGGTGCCGGATTATTGGAATGTTCGGATTATCAAATATAAATATTATAAATGCGAAAGTTTGGATGGATGTATGGATGTATGGATGTATGGATGTTTGTTACTCAATCACGCTCTAACGGCTGAACGGATCTGGATGAAATTTGGCACAGAGATAAATTATAGTCTGGAATAGCACATTGGCTACTTTTTATCCCGGAAAATTAAAGAGTTCTGGCGGGAACCGAAAAACCTTAATCCACGCGGACGAAGTCGCAGGCATCAGCTAGTTGGATTATATAGAAAAAAAAAAATTTTGTAAATAAAATAAAGAATTTCATAAAGAGAATATGATAAACTTATTTGTATAAATGTTCTAAACTTCTTTTTTAAAACTGTAACTTATCTCACAACTAAATAACATAGTTTTAAAATAATCTTCGATTAAGGTCTGTTTTTGGGCAAGGGAGGCGTGGGCCGGATTATTGGACGGTCTATTGAAGTGCCGGATTAGTAAGATTCTACTGTAGTAGCTCAAGAGGATCGTCTAGTGACGAAACGTGACGCGAGTAGGTATTTTCAATAATGCTATCTGTTTCACAACGCTTCGGTGCCTTCTCCGTATCGTGCGATAGAGAGAGTTGCAAGTCCAGTAGGCATATGCCTACATTTTATTCTTGAAATATTGTTTCGGGTGATAACGTTTTTACCCCCCCAAACGTTTACGAAATTAGACAATTTTGGTCTCATTAGATTCAGTACACCTTAATCTAGGCTCGTACGTTTTATTTTTTTAGTATTTTAGTTTAGTTAAATTTAAAAACATTAAAATACTCGAGGAAGTTTTTAGGTCAAAGATATGGATATTTAGACGCTAATAACTTTTAACGTAAGCAATATTTCTTTAAAATTAAAACGTACGAGCATAGTTCTTCATTGTATCTGCAACATTTCTAAAAATTATGAAAATTGGACAACATTGACGGGAAGAAAAACGTTATCGCTTTTTGTATGGAGATTTACAACTAGATGATCCTCTTAAGTAGCCAGTAGCCACATATACAAACAAAAAACAAAAGCTTTGCGTTCCACTGCAAGCCATATTAAATAAGCTGAACTTAGCTTAGAAATTTCTGCTCGCAGCAAAAGTTGCGTAGTTTCTGTTCTATCTCTGTTGTTTTATTTTCCAAGCTGTAGCCTAGTTGCTGTAATACAGTGGTTGGTGAAATACAGATAGGATATTTACAAAATTATGGCTTTCTTTATTAAAAGTTTTGTTATCTGTCCTCTATTCTCAGCACTAGCCCAGAGTTAGTAAGTTGGCGGTGTTTCACCTCCGTGCCTCGGGGAGTGCGTATAGCCGTCGGTCCTACGCCTGATCTGTCTCTATTCGTGTCAGATTTTCCATCCCATCGGACAAGAGTAAGGGAATAGAGAGCGTACCTGTGTTAGCGCACACACTAACTGTGCATTATAATCTCCAGCACAGATGGCTAATCTTTGTGGAGATTGGCCGACGTGGCCAAAATTTGTTCGATATTTTCGATTCGATATTATACTAATACTCATGTCAGGCCCGCGTGAAATGGTCGCTGGTAGCTTTTTCGCTCTGATAGTTTATGCAAAAAATGGCTGGCCTACTCTATGAAATGGAAAATATTGAAGTTTATATCGATTGCCCATCGAATTTCAACATTTTAACTTCTTAGGCCGTACCATAATTTAATTAATTACTGAAATTCCTGTTGCATTTTCCAATTAATTGGAAATCCAATTAGGAATTTAACACATCCAATAACGGGTTATCGGCTTGTAGTATGTACGCGATATTACGCTCTCAGTTTTATGTGAATTACTTTTTGAATTTGCTCCAAAAATCGAAAATTAATCGAGTGCCAACTGCCAAGCTGTATATTTTCGATACGAAAAATTAAATATAAAATTAATAGATCATTTCGCCAATAATTTTATGATACGTATATACAACAAAATATATATTGATATCAATATGTACTTACATAATATTATACTCATACGATTATATTTTGATGCTTTGTTTTTTTACGATTCAACTCTTAAGAAGAGAAAATAACCATTTTTATAACAGTCACACCACTATAGAGACTGAATATGACAACATGATTAGAACACAGAATAAGAAACATCTGTTAAATGCAGTATAATTTTTGAGGGACCGTGAAAACGTAGCAGACCGACATACTTTTGGATTAATAATATTAGTAAAGAACTTAATAGTAACTAACTAAGTAGTAAAATACATTAATCCCGCGTCCGCATGGAAACACAATTTTTAAAGATATGGGTGGTTTATGTGGTGTGGAGAATATCGCGGGCTGCAAGTTCAAGATACGCACTGTACCACATAGATTTACCTTCTGTGGCGGATTATAGCGAATTAAATTTCTAGTATTTTCAAGATATGGGTGGAATTAAAATGGAACTATAATTCGTTAGTGAAATCCTAGGTTCTCATAATATTATGATCTTTGAATTTCAAATGATGGTAGTTGTTGTAAGTCCCCTTAATGAAATATAGATATTTGTTATTATTAAGTGCACGAGCACCGAATAAAATACCTCCGTTGAGCTTGGAGTATTTTGATCTGAGCTATAGAGTTGCTTATCAGCTTTTTGTATTGTTTTAAAACAGTATCACAATAGAAGGGGCTGACAGCTTCTCCTATGCACGAGTTTTATTGTTTTTAGTGGGACGTTAAAACAACTTACCTGTCACACGAGCACGTGATGGACGGCGCTATTTTTCAGTTTACTCTTTATACATTGGGGCCAACACTGTAACTGTTTTATGCTTCGTTAGTTTGGAACTAACAGGTGTATATAACAACAGATGAAAGAAATGGCTTTCTTATATAAAGTGAATACAAATATGTTATATTCTGGGTTCACAAAAGGAAAAATGGCTGCAGCATACAACGAGCAGCTACCACACCGATTCTAGAGATTTTTTGTATCGAATGTTCTCTTTCGCGTAGAAACAAAGAAATATGATAATTAAATTTAAAAAAAAATTGAAAATAATAATCAAAGTCAGCAAGTTTGCAAAAGATAAAAGTTTTAAACAAACAAAGTCACTAAAGTAACGAAATGCTCCGATTTCTATCTAATATAATATAAAAGGTCAAATACACTAATAACTTAGTTGTGGTGCTATTATCCATCAAACGTACACAGTTTATCTACGATATTTATTATTGGGTATCCAATTTTCCGCTTCTTGCTCATATCCACAATATGATCTATATTCATATTAAAATTTAGTTTGTGTCCTGCACATTTTTTATTGTCTGGTAGGTACGAGGCTTCAGTCGTAGCTAGTTAGCAGTTCGCACCCTATCAGCAAAAGACGTGGCGCCACGTGACGCTAAGCGATTTAGCGTTTCGACGCGATTCCGTGCAGAAACCGATAAGGGTTTGGGTAAAAATTGTTACGGGTGGCCGTATTCGGTCATAGCCGAAACTTGCTGTTGGTCGAAATCCGAATACGGCCGACGCATTCGGCCACCGATCTATAAATGTCAACAGGCCGATTCGGTTAACGAATCCAGTTCATGGAATTAGGAATTACGACTTAAGTCTAATGGAAGTAGGACTAAAATAAAAACTAAGAATACTACATTTTATCCAATTTCTGTTTATTACCATCACGTAAGTGTGAGTGAAACAAAACATCGCTGTTTGTGTCTATTCGATTAGCAACTGGTTCAAATTGTCAAATTATGTCTTTTATCTTATAATACTGTCAAATTCAAAATACCATATATATTCTTGTACAAATAATACGGGTCGTTTTGTACACGTTCTCGTTTACATTAGAGGCAACAGAAAAGTTTTTTAAGAATTTCTTTATTTAAAGTAAATTCTTAAGGTGCATAAAGCTCTAAAGGCAAAGCCAAGTGTCCACAAAAATTAATGTCTTGTGCCTTTGAGGGATGTAAATCCAATAGTTTAAGAAAAGACAATGAAACAGAATCTGTCGGGTTTCATCGATGAGTTTTGGCAATGGTACTTGTTTAAGACTAAGTATTTTACTCGTAAATAGGTAATCAAAGGTAAGAAAAAGTAAATAAATAATTTAAGTACTTACTCAATTACATACTTATTTAATAAAAATAATAATTTTTCGGCAAAACGCTTTTAGGTTACTAGTGCTGTGAAATAGATTATCGATAATTATTGCACTAGTACGTACATTAACGAGTATTATGTACTCTAATCTCTATGTTGTAGATTTCCTAGAAAAAAAAATACGCACTCATCTTACGAAAACTATTATATTTCAAGGACAATAACATTATTTTATAAGAACATGCTGGTTGTACTGAAAACTGAAACACAATTTTCTTAATTTTACGAACTAACTGGTAGCGTTTTAAAACGATTTTAGAAATGATAAAGATATTATCATCATTTTATTTATTGAAATTAGTTTAATTAAATCGATACGTAGGTCACTATATAAGTTTTGAGATGCTCGAAACTTAAAAATAGAACGCGTCTTTTTTTTTTATTTTAGATAGCAAATTAATTTGTAACTTGAACGTAAAAGGTCATTTACACCAATTTAAAAAATTAGAATTTTGCCGTCATCATTTCATTTTGAAATGGGATATTTGGAAGACGATATTTTGGGCGAATGATATTCTTTGTATGTATTAAGTAAATAAAATAAAATATATTGAAACTTACTAACTAAACTGCATTTTAATCCATAACCCCGTGCGTAATTAGTTTAAGGAGTGTGGTGTCAACCACGTAAAGATTTAATTTAGTTTTAATTAATTTAGTAGTAATATAGTTAAAATTTTACCTTCTTTTATAAATTATTTAGTTGCTATTTGGGTTTAAATAAGGTTATTTATTATTATTTTTAGTATTAAAGAAATAAATAACAAGAAATTTGTAATTAATAAATGTACTACTTTAATTTTAGTAAAGTAGTTAAGTATTAAAACTAATCTGTCGTACTATGCGGGCTAGTTCGGGTTGCTAGATTCAAGAAAATTTTGCGACAGTGGCGACTCTATTAATTTCACGACTTTTTTGCCAAGCTATAGTATGACTTGTATATTTTTTTTAATTGTTAAAAACTGTAATCACCTATCCTGGAGGGACCCTATAATTTTTGGGATAAACATATTCTCTAAGTTAGGTATCCCAGGGCAGAAAAGTATGTCAAGTTGCAATCAACCCATATTGCAACTTGATAGTAAATATTCACTGGTTTGAACGTGATCGGATAACAGGCAGCCAAAAATAAAAATAAAACTGTATGGATACTGTTTTAGGCTCTTTATGGATACTAAAGCATCCTCTAATAAATGAACTTCTTATACAAAAATCACCCTTTTATATTTCATAGATTACGTAATACGTTAGATAATAATTTAATCGACTCCCACCCATCACTAGGAAAATCCTACCAAGTGACAAACTAAAAACACAATGTTATCTACTTCTAAAGTCTTCCTATTTCTATGATCCAGTTAAACCGAATTAGGCTGACGCATTTGGTCACCAACCTAATGTAAACGCGCCATGAAAATTTTAGCTCTAAGTACACCGTATTTTGTTCGAATTTCAGCCAGAGCAGAGCTGGTACACTGACAAAATTACGAGCCCAGCGATTTTGGCGACATTTAATCTCCTGGTTTACGATCTACTTTAATATTCTGTAGCGTTAATACTTACATCGTCTTTGTAAAGTTTATGATATTCTTCTGAAATATTTTTTCAAAACATGGTCACAAAGCTATACAGGGTGGAATTTTGTAATGCCACCTGAAGGGAAAGTACTCATAATACTGTAGATAGAATATTTTACTCCAAGAAAACATTCCTTTATTTTTGAATAGAAAGAAAACTGCATTCAAAGATTTTCGAAAATTCGCTTGCCACACCCGGGAATCGAACCGACTAAAATCTGTAAAAATTACAACCTGTACTTTTATTGCATCGATCGTTAGTATCAATTATAAGGATCAAATCTCTGTAAGAAACTTGATAAATTAAATGAAAGGAAAACCATGAAATCTGGAAACTACTTTACTGGAGGTACTTTTCCTTCAGGTGGCATTACAAACTTCCATCCTTTATATTATAAAACTAGCTGACGCCAGCGACATTGTCCGCGTAGATTGAGGTTTTTTGCGCGGGAACTCCTTAGTTTTTCGGGATAAAAAGTAGCCTATGTGCTAATCTAGACTATAATCTATCTCTGTGCCAAATTTCATGCAGATCCGTTCACGTTTCTGGCGTGATTGAGTAATAAACATCCATCCATTAATACATCTATCTATCCGAACTTTCGCATTTATAATATTAGGAAGTAGTAAGTATAGATAAGCGAAAGTGTTTCTGTCAGTTTGTCTGTATGAACTATCTTTCCACGGCCTGTTTTGGTACAGCTTAGGTACATCTCGGATAATTTTTTAGCAACTCCTAATGCCTGCCTAGTGCCTACACATTTTAATGTGCACAGGTGGGTTATTTACTATGGAACGACATCATATAAAAATGCGTTTATTTGCGTGAATTTGAAACTGACTGATGATGCTAATAAAACGGCTGAAAATAAAAATTTGAATATCGGTGTTAGGTTTTGTGAGATATATTTAATTTTGCTAGCACCTATCTGATTTTCTAACTCACTGACAAAATAATATAAGAAAGAAGCCCATGTTAATTTTACACAAGAATTTATAATGCATGCAAATTTTATTCATAAAAAAACATTGTGTAAAGGGCGCCATATAAAAAACGCTTCCTCTTTGATGGCGCTATAAAGCTCCTTGTCTCCTGTAGACCGTGTTTTATACCTTGAAAGCTTTTATTAAGTGAAACCTATAAAGACTTGCGGTTTCTGTATAGTGTGTACCTAAGTAAAATACGAATCCATACTAATATTATAAAGATGTCAATATGTCTGTCCGTTACCTTTTCACGCTCTATCTATATTAAACCAATTCAAATTGAGTTTGTGATAGTATGGATCCCAGAGATTGACAGGATTGCCTAGGCTAAAAAGAGTTCCTCCGGAATTTTAAAATAATCTGCTTTTTAGCACGAGCAACAGACTACCGCTGAGTTTCTTTTTAGTTCCTCTCAGTAGAAACTCCTTTCCGAACCAGTGGTAGAGACAAAATATGTAACATAAGAATCACTTGTAATGCTCTAAATGGAATAAATAAATTGAGTATCGAGTATTGATGTCGCGTTTACCGCCAAGTAAAAAATATTTGGAAAAACAAGTAAAAAAGAAACAGGAGATAATTTTATAATTGTTTTTAAAATATCATTATTGTGTCATGTGGGCAGCTGAATGCAAAGCAAATTATTTTCATTCAACTTTGTCAATGAGAACATCATCATTCATCAATAAATTTATTGTAGAACTAGCTGAAGCCCGCGACTTCGTCCGCGTGGTTTAAGTTTTTTTTTATTTCCGCGGGAACTCCGTAATTTTCCAGGATAAAAAGTAGCCTATGTCACTCTCCAGGTCCTCAAACATACCCATGCCAAAAATCACGTCAATCTGTTGCTCCGTTGCGGCGTGATTGAAGGACAAACCAATAAACTAACAAACAGACACACTTTCGCATTTATAATATTAGTATGATTTATAATAGCCTCGATCAAACAAATTTATTATTACACAATTATTGTAATGAATATGATACGTAGGTAGAATCCTCAATGTCAACATATAAATTCACATTCATAGCTTCGAAGGTAAACTGTGAGTGCTCTACGGAATATCTCTCGTAATCGAATTCGACGCAAGAGAAGAAGGGCAATCGCATGTAATGCATACGAATTTAAACTCGTCAGATATTCGATAGAACCTTCGAGTCCAGTGAGCTAGAATTCTCAGTTAACTGGTCTTTTGAGGAAATGTTTAGCTTTATGTTTTGGGATTGTAAACTTATTTTCAATTACCCTCATGAAGTTCATTTAATTTTAAATACCTAATTAAGGAATTGTTAGTTTATCTGAGAAAATATTTTTACTTTGGGAATGATCTACGGTAACTCTCTTGAGTTTAAGCTATACCTAATATAATATAATTCATTAATTTATTATTAAAATAAAACTTTTTGAAAAAAAGTTAACAGACTTCAAAAGCACTGAAAAGTATTGAATAACTTTTTAATTACTTTCATCCAATTTACTCTTAGCCCATGAACAAAAAATCAAAACTTAAGTGGTTTAAGTAGTTTTTGAAGGCGGCGCCAAATTAATGGTTCTTGTCCAAATAAGCACGTGTACTAAAGTAATAATATTAATTAGCCTTTTTTGTTAACTAATAACAGTATTTTTATTTTTTCAAAAAGTTTTATTTTATGCTTTTTAATATCTCATTACAACATTACTTAATTTGTTAATCTCATTTAATGAAGTACACTCCAGCATCAGGTTTCAGTTCAGTTTCAGTTGGGACTTCTCCATTCAAACGCTGGGAAGGTTGAAAGGCCTTAAGGCTATACGCCCATTAAGTTTGGACTAGGTATACCTAGTCATAAGAGCGATCGCTTTTTTTGAATAGCTGATAACTGAATAGACGCTCAGCTTTCATAAATCTTTTACAGGTAGAGAAGGAAGAAATATAATTTTCTGATTTAGGCACCATAACTGCTAGATAAACTAATTCTCAATCGGCTTATGCGATAGTTGAGCCAAAGAAATATTCCCGTCTGTAATAAAATTTAAATTTAGTATTTTAGAATAGCAAATATTGAAACCTGCTTTTGGCATTCAAAAACTAATTAATCCCATTGAATAAAATAGAGTCTAGGCATTCGCTGTTATTTGATTGAAGGACTTTCAAACTAATATAAAAGAGCTACGAATAAATTTTATTACATTCAGCGCGAAGTTTCTGATTATACGGATAATCGCAATCTATTTCATTTTAGTTTTGGTAACTTGGTTTTCAAAGATATAACTAGCCCACTCGCCCTGGCTTTGCTCCGATACAAGTTCTGAAAATCTATCCATAGTTTTCTTTCTTCACGTTAAAGAAATAATAGCTACGAAACTAATAATAATAACTATCTTTACGATATTCATCGCACTAGTATGCCAATTTGCTCATTACTGACTTAGCCCGTTGATAAAGGCTGGGTGATATACTCGTACTTTGATTGTCCAAATGTGATTCAACATTCATCCGAAAAGGGCTTGGACAGCAATTAAAGTGTGCTGGGATGGTGCACACATTCGCTCTAGGAGGCTCCAAAGAGCCTTGTAGTTGTGCCGAGGCTTTAGGTAAAGAGTAGGTTAGGTTTGGTTTTTTTTTTTTACTAACATAGGTTAAGTGATTGTTACTAATAAAATAATATGAGCTAGCAGTTGGCCTGAAATAAAAAGTTTTATTATTATTATTAAAGTCAATTCTTAACTTCATGTACCATTAAAATATGGCGATTTTAATTGTATGTTGACGTAATTAAATCGAGTTTTGAGTTAATAAAAAAATGGGAGCCGCGCACTTCCTCTATGCCTGTAGAACTTGCTCCGTAATCCGTCAAATCGGCTTTTAATCACCAACCCTAGCAAGAAATTTATAAAAAGAAATCATTTGAAAATATATGGCTAAAGGAAAGTTAAAGAAAAATAAAATCCAATACATAATACTGAGAACAATCTTCGTCCTACTAACGGACATAGTATCGCGAACCGCAACAGGAAATTGAAGAATCAACGAACAATAGCAACAAATTGCGGTACAAATGTGTAGCGAACAATCAAAATACGAGTCCATCATATAAATGTGGCCCACTAGGTGGTAGAAAATCGTATGAACCCCGTTCCACGGATTATATCGCAGTGTTATATTTCAAATCGAGCTTACGTCCGTTTGCTTCAGGCTATTTGATAGGGTTGACGAAATCAGACTACAATAAATTGTTCTCCTTATAAGTTTATTGATAAGAGACAATAATATTCCCACGATGAGCCTTGATTTGTAATAAGGAATTACATGTATCACATTACATAATGAATGTAATTGACCCAATTATTATTATGACTCCAAATTATGAACTCCTTCAACCTTCGTATTTCTGTTCTTCACGTCTATTTACCTTATAGTTAGTGCTAAGTATTCCTCAACAGTTTATAGAATGCCAAAGAAAATATTAATTTAATATTTTCATAAATTAATAATTTAATGTATTTTAGATTAATACTTTAGCACACAATTTTTTTTCTGTCAATCGCTTGTATTTTTACTACACTTACTCACTACTTACTACACTTTACTAGGTTGCCTAGAAGAGATCGCTTCTCAGCGATAAGGCCTATTGTACAGTTTTTCATATAGTTTCTTGTTTTGTTTAGATGTGTTTTTTATATTGTATGGTGTACAATAAAGTATATTTTCATTTCATTTTCATTTTTAGTGGTTCATGTGTAGTGGTTTCAACCCTACATCAATTGGATTGAACAGAACATTTAAACAATGATTCAATAGTGTCAGAATACGGGTTTATTATTGGTTTACTGTGTACGTTTGAGAACCGATAATATAATCCCATACCTATAATAGTATTGATATAATAGTATTTTCTGATTTATGAGCGGTAAGTAGGTTCTACAAACGGGTTGACTCTTGTCAGCCCGATGCCAGGCGAGGCGGACAGGCGAACTCTGTAAAAAGATGTTTTAAAGATTTTATTGTACGTTTGGGGCTGTGGCAATCTTCTTATTTACATCTTTGTATGTAGGTATAAAATGGTAGAGTTCGATATTTCGTATAAAGTTTCAAATTTTATTGTTACGTTTATTAATTAATTTACTAGCGATGCTTCACTGTAAAGAAACCAGTTCAACTTAATAAGAAAAATATTAATAAAAAAAAAAAAAAAAATTGCTTAATAAAAATATTATTTTATTTACATTAGGTAATATTTTTTTTTTTTTAATTTTGATTCCATTTGAAATAATTCTAACCCTAATTATTATGCCTTGTGTAGCAAACCAAACTCAATGTTAACAGATTACTTTGAACTCTCGCAATCGTAAACGTGACTTTTTTTTTTTATTGCAAGATAGTGATTGTCACGCTTAATACAAAGCTATGATGAGGTCTAGGTTGAAGCGCGCCCGCCTAGAAGATGCCTATTCACTCTTGCCTTGAAGGCACTTATGCTATACGTGGTAGGGGATACATGTGCTGGAAGGGCATTCCACATCCTGGCGGTTCGAATCAGAAACGTAGAGCAGAACCGATTCGTTCGAGCTGACTGAACGTCAACCACATAAGGATGCCAACACAAACGGTTTCTTGCTGTTCTGTGGTAGAACGGTAAAGGGGGAACAAGGTTGAAAAGTTCCTGAGCACACTCTCCAAAGTATATCCGATAAAAGACCGATAAGCAAGCGACATTGCGTCGGTGCTGTAAGCAATGCAGTTTCGCCTGCGTGAGTGATTGATCGCCAATGATTCTTTGGCCCGGCGATCAAACGAGTCTAATGCACCGAGTTGGTACTTGGCGGATTCCTACCAAAGGTGGCAGCAGTACTCCATGCCAGAACGAACTTGGGCCTGGTAAAGAGCGAGACGCTGTCTTTCTAACGAATGTAACGATGACAAATGATCAATATATCGGTCCCGATATCACATAGTATAGCAATAGAACCGTTATATCATTGCAAATAAATCCAAGTAACCCATTACCACAAAATGTACAACAGCCATTACAAACTTTTCATGAGTACATAACTACGAAATATTCCTTAGCGTAACTAAATCAAACTTGGCACAGAGAGCACGATGTCTTTAACGGTCGTTAAGAATTTAATCATCTAACTTTTCAGCTTTAAAACGTCTACTGAACTGGATTGGGTTAGTTGGGGATTACTGACGAGGTACTACATGATCGTAGCCAAAGTAGAACGGCGTAGTTACGTAGCGTGTAGCGTAGACGCTCAGAGAATTTAACCATAGACGTTACAATTTGTCTGCCTAACTAATGCCGATAGTGATAGCATAGACTAGGTAATAGTGCGGTGATAGGTAGTGGATTTCAGTTATTTTGTGGTAAGTACTTGATTATGTTTTTATTGCTTTAGATTTTTTAATTTCAATTTATGTAAGATAAACGTAAATGGTTGGTTTCTATTAACAATTAGGTATAGTGTTTTTTCATTAAATATTCTTTTGGTATGCCCTAAAGAATCTTGATTTTCATTCGTTCATTCAGTCATATTATTATGCATAGTACTTATGTTAGTGACCCGAACTGAAATCAGGCATAGGTAAAAAAATAAGTAAATAGCTCACTTGAAGAACCTCACTGAAACACTTTTTTTTTATCTACTACAAGTTAGCCCTTGACTGCGATCTCACCTGATGGTAAGTGATGATGCAGTCTAAGATGGTAGCGGGCTAACCTGTTATGGGAATGGGAGTTTTAATAAACCCATACCCCTATTTCAGTTTCTAGGTACACGGCATCGTACCGGAACGCTGAACCGCTTGGCGGCACGTCTTTTGCCGGTAAAACACAAACACTTATACAAGAAAGTAACCCATGTCCCCATATGCCCCCAGTATGCCCATGACACCAATGACTTTAACGACACACCCTAAATTCTTAGAAGAAGGTAATGTAGGAACTATGAATCGCTCGTAAATGATGTATGGCAAAGATGCCCGCAAAATGATTTATATGTAGAAACCTGGGCAGGGACTGATTATACGGCTGACTTCAAATGGATTTATAGTTGACCTAACCATAATTGCTTGAGTTATGAACAGTATGGTTGTTTTCGTTTGTACGTTTCTTTAAACGAATGATATTGATATTTAGTTAGGTTCGGTCTACCTATATATTATGTATCTATCCTCTGTCCAGAAAAGTATACCTTAATATATAAGGTTATTAGTGCATTACATCGCGAGACCGGGAAGTACCTACGCGTTTTTTGGTCGAGTGTTAGTTAGACTATACTACGGCTATATTATACGAGACCAGAAATGCTCTCCCGGTCGAGGTGTGTATAGTGCTTTTCTAAAAAATGAAACAAGTGACTTTTTTTATAATATATTATATTATGTAATTAAAAGAAAGTAAATAAAAAAGCAACCTACTTAAGAATTTTTTTTTTTTTGCGCTGTGAGTGCTGAACGCTTAATACGGTAGAGTTCCAAATTCAAACTTATGATATGTAATGAAAATACATACATTCTTTACTGGCCTAGGCCGGGAAGTTTAACTTTCGAACTCATTTACAGGGTATGAAATGTGCACATTTCATATCATTTTTTAGAAAAAAAATATTTTCAAGCGTGTTTTCTATTAGAATAACAACTTGATTTCTGATCAAGTTCGCGACATCAATCTTGATGGCGTCTATTCAATAAATTATGCAATAAAGTTGCATTATGTTATCACACGCATTAAATTTTATTTTACGATTATTTTATTAGTGGCAACGAAATAGCAGAACATTGCTTTATGTAAATAAATATAACAGTAAAAAGATGTCTCTAACAATTTAAAGATTTGGAAAAGACGACCATCGATATGTAAACGAATACCTATAGTGGAAATATTCCCAAAGATTTGCTTAATACTGCCAAAAAAATACCTGCTCTCTTGCGCAATAGAATTTCAAATGTTCCAGCTCCGTCGAAATATTGGCGATAAAAAGAGATATCGACGTATTGTATGAATAATATATTATGTTATTTTTTTTTATTTGTTAGCGTGTAGAATTTAAAACAGACCCCGGGAAAGCAATTGGCTTAATCAAATTGAATAAATCATATATTTACTCGCTGACAGCTCAGTCCATATAATATACTATTATACTTTTTATTTTATTTACCAGAAGAAGTGTTAAAAAGTTTTACGGTTTTTGACCGAATTCCAAAAAAGGAGGAGGTTCTCAATTTGGCGCGTATATTTTTTTTGTTGTATTATATCCCCATTATTCGTAATAACAACTGACTGCGATGACTGCAGAGTCCTGAGAGTTTCGTTTAACTTTTAAAAACAAATAACGTGATATATTCAGTCTACATAGTGCAATCATTACAAAATTCCTGCATTAAATATATTATAAGCGGAGTTGTTTGCAACAATTTAAACTAATTAATTGAAAATTCACTTTGCAGCTGAATGTTACATATTTATAACGCTAGGTAAACAAATTAATAATTATTGAAAATGACATCAACTGTGTTGTAGCAAATTGTACTTTTGTTTTAAATAGGTAAATATGACGAGGCCAGTAATGAAAATAGTTACAAAACGGGGCCAGTAATTTTTTGAATGACTTGAATATTAACGATTAATTAGGTAAATTACATATTAATTTCCTAGGTATAAACTTATACCTAGGTTCAACTGAACATGTTCCATTTTTAACAAATTTTCAATGTTTTTTCACTTAACTAATGTCTAAGGGTTTCTGGAATAGACCCAAATATCCAAAAAATAGAATATCAAATTACATTTCGAAACCGTAAAATTTGAAAGGGAAAGGAAATAAAAACCAATTTATAACAATGTACAAGTCCGACGCGAATTCGAAACAAAACATTTGCTTAGATATTTCGCAACTCGGCGGTCCCAAACGAAAATCCTATTATGCAAATATGTAAAAGCCGGTTTTATCGATCGGGACTGATATTGGCGTTTGATTTGCAAACAAACACCGCCTTCTGTTTTTAAACGAGTACAATGAACGTTATACAATGGCGTGTGTAAATTTTATGGGGTTAGCGAGGATGTGGAACTCTATTTTCTGATATCCTTTTATTATCCTGGATTGTTTTCGCTCTATTGCTTTTGTTATTAGTAACTGAATCAGTTTTACCATCTTGCGTTTGATTATGGAGCAAACTATATTATAACGAGCTAGATTTGCTTATAAGCTCAGGGTGCTAAGCGGGCGATGAAGAAAGCCATGCATGTTTTGAGTTTCTCAAACTGATCAAAGAAATAAGGATGGTCCAGTATAACCGAACTCAATGAGTCGCAAAGTGAAAGCGGTAATTACCGGCGGGGCTCTATCTCTAGCTCATTGATCTATCTTCTATAGGGTCTGAAGGATACAGCGTTCTAAGTCCAAGAAACACCTTTTCACTAAGTGGGAGCTACTGGAGAAGCAGAGCAGAACAGAGGAGTATGGGAATCGCTTAAGAGATTTAAATCCAGCAGTGGACATCCATTTTAGGTAGGCCTAACATAGCATCGTTCCTATTAAAATTTGAAAATAGTTTAAAATTTGTAAACTTAATTTTTCTGCAAAATTGCCATGAAATTAAATTTTTATTGGAAATTTAATAAACCGATAAATCATGTAGGTATGTGCATTAAAATGGACAATAAAAACTTTTCTTGTTATAAATGAACGTTGAAGACGACAAATAACGCTGCGAACTTTCACGAATGAATTCTCCCTTAGAGAGAATTTGGGACAGCGAAGCCGTAAATCTTTTGTCCGGGATCCAGATTCCAGATTCAGTTTACCTTTAACATTAAACATTGATAGGTTTGAATTATTAATTTCACGAAGCTAACATATCGGCCTTTTACATTAGATGTTATGAAAATACGCGTACCTACAAGTGCGGCAAAACCCAGAAAAAAAAGAAGAAGAAGTTCTAAAAGACGACTTTCCCATCATTTCCTGACAAGAAATTTAGGAATGAAATGTAGCGTCTTAATTGTCTCTGGTCGTGCCTGAAGGGAGGCTTTGGCTAGTTATCACTACGTGCCCCCGATCCACACTCGATCTTACGTCTCACGTCCCCCAATTTCTCATAGAAACATGGGTATACGAGTAACTACTCATTATACTTGTTTCACAATATGCACTACTTGATCTTGATTGAAGTCTCAATTGGAATGATTGCCCGCTTCGACCAGCTTGGTGACTCGTCACCTTCGAGGTAGATGCTCCTTTTAAGCTTCTTCATTCATACATCATTCCACTTAGCCCAGTGAGATAATCTAGAAGGTCTAAAGTCTATCCTTCTATCTAAAGTAAAACCATCGTCAAATGAACAGAATTATTTAAAAAAAAATTGGCAGTCATAGGGACTGCCGATAGAAGTGAAAACGAATATGAGTATTTTTTTAATTATTTTAAATTTAATTTTTTTTGCCAATTAAAATAAAATTAAAATATAAACCTTAACATTAAGGCATTAAAGTTTAATTACGAATGTAGTTGACCGAGCGAAGCGAAGGTCTCTGAGTCTACTTAAGTGAATTGGCACTTGTCCGTCCGTCCGTCCGTCCGTCCGTCTGTCCGTCTGTCAGAGCCTTATAACTCCTGAATTACTGAATGTAATTACTTTAAATTTAAATATAATATGTAAACCAATGGCCTCCCGCCGAATATGGCTTAAAAAGTTATAAAAATCTTTATTTCAGGGGGGCTCTCATAGAAGCGAATGCGGAGTAAAATATTTTTTATAGCGTTACATAGGGTTGCGGTATATCATTTTAAAGATAATGAGGAACAGAGTCCAAAAATATTTTTTTTTTAATTTTTCCCCTAAAATTGACGAAATGGGAGGCTTTCAAAGTGGAGATTTTCTGACGTCCAAAGATGACCTCAGAACTCCCAATTTTCTGAAAGGCTGAGCCTGAAACTTGATTAATTATTTGAATTATATCCTGTACTTGAACAACAAATACTAAAATTAGATAAATATTATAAGGAAACGAAATTATTTAATTTTTAATGAGCTTTATTATTTTTAACAAACTTCACAATTATGTCAATAGATGGCGCTCTGTACAAGTTTATTCGTTTGTGCTTAAAAAGAAAAGGCTGAGCCTGAAACTTGATCACTTATTTGAATTATATCCTGTACTTGAACAACAAATACTAAAATTAGATAAATATTCTAAGGAAACGAAATTATTTAATTTTTAATGAGCTTCACTATTTTTAACAGAACTTCACAAAGATGGCGCTCTGTAAGTTTATGGATACCGCGAGGTCTCAGTTCGGGGCGAACCACTAGTATATTTATGTTTAAGACCTTTTGTCTTCGTAACAACGCGAGCATGTCGGTGTTCGCGAGCATGTCGGTCACGCGAATCCACAAGTTTACCCCCTACCAAAAAGTGCTCAACGCGGCTAAAGAAGTTTCACTTCAAAAATTAAGTATTTTAAACAAAGCCATAAAACTTTTCATGTCGTAATAAAGTTGTCAATTAAACTGAAAAATCGAGAAGAATGTCAGTCACGTATGGTTCAGGCCCGTGCGATATAACGGACAATAAAAACTTTTCTTGTTTAAAACGCACGGCGGAGACGACAAATAGCTTCACCAAGTTCGATGAATGGATTTGGAATGAATTTGGGTGAAAACCCGTAAATCTTTTGTTATGTTTCGGATTGAGTTTAACGGTAGATTTACCCTTTGATGCGAGTAATTGGGTGTGTTGATGTTTTATTTATTGCTTACAAGATTTTGGCTGCTGCTTTGTACGCGTTATAATTAGATTTCTGACATGTTTTTACCCAGAAGAGTTTTGCAATATACAGAAATATGTAGATAGCTGTTTTGTTTTGTATTTTGTACTGGTATAGGCATAAAATATTTAGTATTAGTTATGACGAGAGAAGTTCAGGTCCAGCGGAAGTTTGGGCCGAACTGTATCTCGGTTTCTAGTTAATCATTCATGAATTCCTATATGCTTAACTTGACTGCATGTGTTCACTAGAATAATATATCTCAATCGGACCTTGGCCAGTGGCGCAGTAGATACTTACGTGATGTGGAAATAAAAAAATAAATAAGGACAGAAACTTTTTAAAACTCAAATAAAAAATAAAGTCAGTTAACAATATTCAATTCAAATCTATTATTCAGAGGGTAAATTTACTCAAGAAGTCTACGCGTACTATCCATGCGAAGCTGGGTGGTCTGCAAGTAATTAATTATTATTATAATACTAGATAACTCGCGCGACTTCGTCCGCGTGGATTGAGGTTTTTGGTTCCCGCGGGAACTCTTTAACTTTCCGGGATAAAAGTAGCCTATGTGTTATTCCAGACTATAATCTATCTCTGTACCAAATTTAATCCAGATCCGTTCAGCCGTTCTGGCGTGATTGAGTGACAAACATCTATCCATCCATCCATACATCCATCCAAACTTTCGCATTTATATTATCAGTATAGATTGTAGATACACACAAATTATGAACGTTATCGATAGCAGATACTCGTATCTCTGTATAATATGCGGTTACTATAATAACGATTCTTCTTTCGTTTTTGAAATATAAGATTAGCTTACCAAATATAGCTTCTTTAGCCGCAAGGCACCTTGTCATTAATCACGCGAAATGTAAAGAATTCCTGATATTAGGGTAAACCCGTAAAGGGTCTATCACGCAACAAAGCCTCGTGAACTATTTGGTTTGACTTTCGAGTAACTGGAGTAGTAAATCACAGTAAAGGAGTACTAGCTATAATAGTTCAGGCTCTTTGAACATTAAAATAAAGGAATCTACGTAGGTATGATTAATGTGAAGTTTAACATGAACTTTTATAAACTAATTTCCTGAAAAATTACTGACATTTGGTCTCTGACAAAAAGATTTTGTTTTTGAGGCGGTCGTGTATTCCCTTCTAGTATACAAATCCGAGAATCTCAATCACATGGCGGTTTATTCAGTACGGAAGACAGTATCACAATTTTGTAGTAGATTCTATAGACAAGTCGCGAAGTTGATGTGGCAATGGACGAGGCACCATAGTTCGAAGAACCAACAGACTTGGGACCCCAATGACCCCACTTCCAAGATGCTGGAATAGCGCCCCCCACTAGACAGCTCGATTTAGCTGGCGCTAGCCCTCAACACGTGGAAGCCCTTTCAAGGGACCGATGTCTAGCTGTAAATACCTATTGGATGAGGACGATGACGACGACGAGAATAAATAGTGAAATCGGGAATACAGGTGTGACAAAAAGTGTCGGGTACTCGATATTTGAAATTGTTATATTTTGACGTTCATCAAGTACTTCAGTCGACTGCGATTGCTTAGCAAAGCAAGCAAAGTGACCAAAGTCGGTAACTGGACGGGTGACCGAATTTGGTATTTTCCTTCCTGATACATGCAAAACCGTTGGTCCCGGCTCCCGGATATCATTAATTACATCTGATAGAAATTTTTGAATTAGGAATCTTAGTCGAGACGTATGTGAAATGGAATAGGAATCCATAACATTATTGTCTCACCAAACCTATAAAATGTGATTAATACGACACAGAGATAATATAGTGATAGAATAACGTAGTATATGATAAACTAAGTGATTCCAAATTTTCAGTAGCCTTCAAGGTGTTGCAGCTTCATTTCACCACCTAACTACTAAAGTTTGCATACCTTCTGGCTTTGCATAAACTGAGCAAGTTGTTTTCAATTTAATTCTATTGACATTAAAGTTGATTGTTGCTTGCTTTGTTCTCTGTACTAAATAAACGAGTGTTACGGAACTTTTGCTTTTCATAATATATTCTCTCATACCAGTGTTTGTGGTTTCGACGCACCGTGAGATAATTTATTATAGGCCTTTATAAGGCGCGTACTGCTTGCTCTCTCATATGGATGTGAGTAATGTTTCCTTCATACATCATCCAGTGTTAAACTTTTAGTACAATAATACCTTTTAGTCCTGGTTAAGATTTATACGATTATAAGATTGAGTCCTCCAGTGCGTTTTAGAAATTCTTGAGTTTGTACGATCAACTAAAATTATTATGCTAAAAAAATAGTATGAACATGATTTTCCATTTCCCCCCCAATTAATAACTAGGCATGAGATAAGCTAGTGCTAAGTTCAGGTTAAACAATAGAAAGGGCGGGGTTTTTAGATTTCAGTCGACTTTTTGACCATTGAGCGATTGGTGCTCTCTTGATATACGAGGGTTTTTCAATTCTTATAAAGGTATTTCTTTTGTTCTTCTATAAATACTCGTTCCTATAACCACTAGGCGGCCATTAATCACCCGAAATTCGCAGTTCCCGATATTACGGCCAACTAGTAAAGGGTCTAACAACGGGCAAGGTCGTAATTGGAATGATATCCGGCATTCGGGATCGAATTCCGGCAAAAGAAAGTCAATTCAACCGATAGTGAGAATTCGATTTTAGGGGATTCCAACCGGTGATTTTAGTACATTCTCTTTATAAAGAAGAACTCTCTTTGTCTGTTCTAGTAAATTGGTAAGTGAATGAAATACGAATCACTTCTACAGGGCCTATAATATAATTTTAATGTCTATGCTTTTACGAAATTATAAAAAGAACTAAAGTGTAAAAGAAATCAGCTTAAAACCTCGTATTCACTAGGGAACAATTCCCGCGAAACGTGTCGCTAGAGATTTCGGGCAACGTTGGACGATGTCGTCTATAATTACTGAAATAACTAAATAATTTATTAATTAAAATATTGAATAATCGATGTAAAATATAATTACTGAAACAATAGATAACCGATTTCGGATTGCCAAAGCTATATTTTTATACCTTATTGTTGGTATGGTCTATCGTTTCGAGATACCTATAATAGTGCACGAAAATTTTGAGAAAATGCTATCACGTTAATTGTTTTAATCTAATTCCAAGAGTCAATTTGTTATTATTAGTATAATAACGAACGATAAGGTAACTTTGCCTTTGAAGGCATGGAACGCCTCACTATATGTTCGGGTTTACGGCATCTATTACTAGGAATTTTCCTGCTTGTTAGCCTCAAAGGCAATATTCTAACACTTTTGCGCTCGTGTTATCGTCAATGGCGTGGAAAGTATTACAGCTTCTGGGTGTGGGTAATCTTTTATATTATATATCATTGTTAATGGCTCCCTCGGGGTATTAATTTTGCAAGAAATATGTTCCTGTTATTATTTGAGTTCCCAGAATTTCTTTTCTGAAAAAATGTATTGTTAGACGAAACAAATTAATATAGGGAGCGCAAAAAATAAATAGAATTTTAATATTATGTTCTTCCTACCCGAAAAAGAAATTCGTTTAAATACCTGTACTTACCTTTTATTATCGTGAGTGATTCATAATTATCATTATTTGGAGTATAAAAAACATATAAATGAATACCAGTACCAGAATAGGTCATAGGTAATTTAATATTTTGTACACAATCCGAAAGTGTGTGTCTGCCTATGACGCTACCAAGGCCAAAGGGAAAGGACATAAGCTACTTTTTATCCCGGAAATTAAACATTTCCCGCGTGATTTTTAAAAAACGTAATCAATGCGGACTTAAATAGTCGCGGGCATCATATAATCTGACATACAATTAATTTATAATATTTAGACTGTTATGATAAAGTGTAGGTACTCGTATATTCGCTGTACAAACACAAATAAAATATTAAAAACAAACAACCAGAGAACAAGTCGCTCGCCGCGCAGTTAAAACTATTTGTTTTCTGCAAGACTTGAGGTTGTTTCTTTATATCCAAATAGGTATAACCGCTCAACTAGAAACCCACTGATAAATGAGCTGTTCGAGAAAAGTTTTGAAACATTTCTCTTATCAAATAAATATTATAAATGCGAAAGTTTGGATGGATGTATGGATGTATGGATGTATGGATGTATGGATGCGTGGATGTTTGTTACTCAATCACGCTCCTACGGCTGAACGGATCTGGAAGAAATTTGGCACAGAGATAGATTATAGTCTGGAATAGCACATAGGCTACTTTTTATACCGGAAAATTAAAGAGTTCCCGCGGGAATCAAAAAACCTCAATCCACGCAGACGAAGTCGCGGGCGTCAGCTAGTGAACTATAAAATAATCTTAATTATTTCAAAATAGTTTGAACCAAATCCCCTAATCCATGGTAATCGCCAAGAAGTCCATATTATAGGTCTGCAGCAGTCGAAAACGACAAATTGTTTCGATGTTAAATCACAGAATAGGTAATGTTAAATGATGAATGATAGCGTTAAATGAATGGATGGTGAATTAATTCATTCATCCATCATTCTCTTGTTCATTATTATTAAAAGCAACGCGGCGTGTATTTTGTACTGAATATATTTTTTTACGGCCCTGGATTCAAGTCCTTTATGTCCGACTGAACATCTGACAACCCAGCACCACTGATTAAACAATAGTTACCTACTTTATTTTTATTAGCAACGCCTACCTGATTCAAATTTTTTACTTAAATGCTTAAATGAGGATGCCGTACTGCAGGACGTAAGTTGTAACCTGAATATAGGTAGATCCAAGTCAGTAACTTCTGCGTTCGATCTTTGCCTTTCCCCCGTTACTCAGTAAGCAAGTAGAGCCTTTGCTGTTTAGCTGCTTCGCTTGCTTAGTCTCAAATTATTGTTCTTCTTATAAATAATGACACCTATGGCAATACCTGAGGGACGAGTGGCCTAGTTGTGACAACGCATAACAGTCGATTGCGATTGTTGAGCAACGTCGACCCAAGTCCGTTACTGGATTGGTGACCGAATTTGCAGGTTCAAATTTTGCCTTTTCGTTTCCTCCTAACGTGCCTCGGAGAGCACGTTAAGCCGACGGTCCCGGTTATTATCACTAACATCTGATAATAATCGTTACAAAAACCTTAGAGTTAAATACTCTTGCGCAAAGTCACTTTCGCATATTTTATTATGACATGGGTTTAGATTATAGAGAACTTTGCCTATGTTGCAAAGACTGCAGTTTTTTAATCTTTGCTCATAGACGGTTCGCTTTCGCTGACTCAAAGTTTTCAGTTTCTCCTATATTAATTTCACACTTGGTAAGTTGCTTGTCTCGGCATCGAGCGAGGTAGGGAAACTAAGGGTGCCTGTCCATTGCAGCAGAGCGGAGCCGAGATGTGTAGGGCGGACCAATCGGATTGTTGTCAGACACCTGTCAGGAATCTGATTGACCTGTTTGGCACATATTATCTCCGCTCCGCTTCAATGGACAGGCACCCTAAAGGCGCCCAGCGCGGCATAGTAATGGAGTGGCAATTTTGGGAATAAATTCTGTAAACGCAACCGAATTGCGAGCGTTCATTGAAAAGATAGTTACATTTACATAAACGAATTCCTTGTGAATTTTGATGTATTTTTACTTTATTTGAGCACTTGTGCGGTTTTACCTTTTTATTAAAATTTTATTGTAAAGTAACTATTCTTATTTACGAGGAGAGGATTAAAAGACGTCCACAAAATATGCGTTATGACTATTCCTTGCACTATAGGTAACCTTGGATGAATAAGTGGTAAGTATATTTATTATTCATCCAAGACTATGACTTAAAAGTCTTATACTGACGGAATATTACCATAAATATTTTTAAAAATTACATGAATTTTTGTCTGTCAGTTTATCTGTCTGTGTGTTACCTTTTCACACATATTTTGTATTAATTGTGCCCAAAATTGATATAGAAGTAGCCGTGTAGGTACAGTATATCCTGGGAAATTATATAGAATTTTCATTCGGGAAGACTAAAAGGGGCCCTAGTGATTTCAAACCCATATGCGTACTAAGAACGAATAGTTATAAATAAGAAAACTTATTTTATTTAAACAAAAAGTGTATATTTACTTGTAACTTTACGTAAACCGTTGGTTTCAAAATTTCTAATGGCAAAGGATACAACAATTATGAAACACTAATCCTTTGTAAAATAAACGCGGGGCACACTTATAAATATGTATTACGCAAGCAAACTCCGCAAATAAAACTCAACATTGTATAATTTAATTTTTTCCTCTCGCAAAAAAACACTTACAAATTCAGAATTGTGCCGACAACCATCTTAATATAGCCGTGTTTTAATCAACTAAAGGCGGGGGAGACCGGGCGAGAATGGGATCACTCGTTAACTCTGATCTTACAGCGCTGTGAGGGGAGGCTGGGGTGCAATGTGTACCGATCTCGTGATAAGAAAATTAATTTAAATATACCGTATTATCATTTTTAAGGGACGAGGGATTTCAGGAATAAAATGAGCCGCTTTAAGCCAACTTGAATTGGCAGATAAGGTTGCTAAACGCGCGTATGGTTACATCCTAAAAGATAATGGGCTGTTCTAATTTTGCAGAATATGGTCTCCTTTGGTATCTGATAACAAGAATATTATGCAAATTACCACTAACGGTATTATGAAATTCTCTCAGCTTGCTTCATCGGTACGCTTAATCGCCTGCAAGCCTTCTCACTTGCAAGTGTAACCATGTCTAAGTCCAGGCTTCGATTCCAAGATTAATCATTGGCATTTCGAACTTCTCCTCATGAGCTTCTCCTCTGTAGGAGAATCAAGAAAATTAACTGATAGCTTTTTAAGCTGGAAAGTTCTAAAATGGGGACACCATAGTAATAATATTATTTCTGGCTCAACGCAAAAGCTGAAAACCAGGAGGTTTTAATGTTTTAGAGAAACAGCAGGTAAATATCACTACATGCATAAAATATACTAATTTTATAAAATATGTTAAGTATACAAACTATATCCATATCCATATCCATACTTCCATACTAATATTATAAATGCGAAAGTGTGTCTGTCTGTCTGTCTGTCTGTCTGTCTATCTGTCTGTCTGTCTGTCTGTCTGCTACGCTTTCACGGCCCATCTGTTCAACCGATTTGTATGAAATTCGGTATAGTGGTAGGTTACATCCCGGGAAAGGACATAGGCTACTTTATATCCCGGAAAATAAAAGAGTTCCCGCGGGAATTAAAAAACCTTAATCTAGTAAGTATATAAAGTAACGTTATGTCTGCTACGCTTTCACGGGCCATCTAGATATTCAACTGATTTTGACGTAATGAAAATCAACGAAGATAAGAAAAAAATATCATACGTGGAAAGGTAAAAGACAGACATACAGGTATTATAGTGTGGACTATTATCAGATAATTCTACCTTTCGTAGATATTTATACCCTTACAAATGTAGTATAAGTATAATAATATTATATAAAAGCGATTTTCGCTGGCCTAGTTTGAAGATTAATCTTATGGATTGAATGGATTCAAGTTAGCGACAACTTATACAACTTAAGAGGCGGTTTGGCCTTGCTCGTATCTGCTGAGGAAACCTATTAAATCTTTCATAACTATGACAGTATTAAAAGGGAGAGACTGTTATTATTATGAAGTAGAAAAATTTGTTTCACGCAACCCACCGAAATAGAATGAGTAAAATGAGTTTAGGTACTCAAATTCTACATCAATGTCGCTCGCTACCTTATAATATTATTATTAATCTCTTTCGTGCCTTAACCATATACTCGACACTGGCGAAACAACCTGTGCCCCTGTGGCATACCTACCTAAAAGCCAACATTTGGGAATTGAATTGAATTGACTATACCAGGCATTCGTCCGCGTGGATTTATTTTTGAAAAATCTCACGACAGCTCGGTGCGTTTCCGGGGTTTAAAAAAAAACCTATATCCTTTTCCGGAAATGTTTCGTCAAAATCAGCTGAACAGATGGGCTGAGAAATCGTACAAGACAGACAAACAGACATAAAGCATTTTGTATATATTGATTATATTATAAATGCGAAAGTGTTTCTGTCTGTCTGTCTGCTACGCTTTAACGGCCCATCTTTTCAACCGATTTTGATCAAATTTGGTACAGAGGTAGGTTATATCCCGGGGAAGAATATTTAAAAAGGCTACTTTTCATTCCGGAAAATAGGTGCATGAGATTTTATACCTATCATTTCTTTTTCATTTTCATTTTTCCGCTGGAACCAAGCACAAGACAGTGTTCTGTAGAGATCTTTGTGGAAGACCTTCGTCCGGCAGTGAAAGTTTATGGATTGGGACAGAAACTACTATGGTTATTGTCAGATATATATTTGGTTGTTTATAGCTAGCTAAGTTGCAAAAGCTGATATTAGTAGAATATATCTACTAATTGTCAAACAACGTTGTCAATCCAAGTCGGTACCTGATTGGTCACGATCCTGCAGAGGGAGGTTATAATAAGCTGTTATTGTTAACACATAGATGAAAATAAGGATAGCAAGCTATGTATTGGCATTCAAATTATTAAACTAAGGAAAATATAAATTTTCCGATTAATAATTCAAATTATAAATTCCCGAGCTTACATTCAGTAAACTTCCGTTGCACTCTGCAAGCAAGTGGGCAGCGCGAGTATGTAAATTACACTTCCTCAATCGCTTTCCTGCTTGTATTGCTTCGGATGTGCGCTAAATGTAAACCTAGAATCGCATTAGGTAAAACGTATAATATCGATCTTAGATACTTACTTTACTGATATTACTTCACTACACAGCATACAAAGTAATGAAATCAACTTGTAGATAATTGTAATACAGTTAAAATAGTAGAAATTTGTCTTTGTATGGAGGTACATATTATATTGTTTATATTATTTAGTTTAATAAACTAACTTATAATGACACTTAATTTTTATGGAATCCTGGCCCCTTAACTAGGAAAACCTGTATCATATTTTTAATTATATTATCTAACTCATGTCACATAGAGTTTAAGATGTTATCAAAAGGTTTCGCCTGCGCTCCGTTCTGCCTGTAGGTATTTTGTTTTTTACTTAGTTAAGGTAACAACTAAATTGTGCAATCAAAACAGTGTTTAACAATACTTTTCTTTCACTTTTACTACCGAGAGTTGAGTCTTGGAAAATTATGAGCAAATAAAAATATAAAAGGGACGTAAAAAGGAACTCAGTGTAAATTAGGGTCATCGCCGTAATAGGTGTTTAAACTGACAAGAAACTGGGACCGGTAATAAAAGTGGCGTAGATTAAGCTGCGGTAAATTAAATATCACTATAGAAAATCTGCGCAAACTGCAGACAATCATGTCTTAATGCTTAAGGGCGAAAACACGCTACGGACTGCACAAAATTTAATGAACGTACCTATATCATACACGTTCGGTACTGTCGCACTTATCTGTGCAGTTCCATATAAAAGTGCGCATGTGGACCTTGTATCAGTCTCATGCTGCTGTGATGGTACCGGCGTGATCGTCTCGTCTAATTAAATATGGTGACTATTATGTGAGAAAATCTATAACCTAAATAAAATGGAAAGATAACACTGTGCAAGCTAGTGGCAATTTCGGTATTCGGTTGTTGTATTTATTGTTCGTTAATTACCAGCAACTGGCACTTTGGCACATTACGCTGGGTGAACACGTAAGGCAAACCAAACAATCTACCTGAGCCATGGTAATCTAATCAGTACCTTAACGCGAAGTTTACCCTTTTAAGATATTGAAATCACAACAAAGTAACATTAATGTCGAGTTTAACAAGTCAGGGCCGGATTGAGTGGTAGCTGATTTACATGTATTTCCTTTATAAAGGCATCTTAACCGACCAATGCTCCCGGACACGGGGGATACTTTCCCTACGCCTTAATAGGCCATTAATCACTGTTATTCGGGGCTGCAGACCGAACTCTTTATTTCGCTACGAAGCATATCTATTCTTAAATCCGATTAATCGGCTGGTACTCTCTTTTAATGGGTATTATAACCCGCCCCTGGTCCATGGACTTAGAGTTATTTATCATATCAAATAGTTTGGTTTATGGATTGGCCAATCCATGTTCGAGCCGGTCTGTTGAGAGGAGGTTGTGTTTGGGTGTCGGAGCATTGCCGCCGGCTTGTCACCATGCAGCCATGTGAGGTACGTTTTGGACTATAGCGTCCCTCAAACAAATCAAGTCAAATTTGACCGATTTTAATTCCCAATCAACCAAATATTGCCACGTGCTTACAGTACGTCCCTGGATTATTACGGTGAAATAGTAGTATAACCTACCCTTTGTTCGAGTGAGCTCCGCTTGCCCCGCTATCTCTCTCGCTCTCGTAGCTGCTACCGTCGTCTCGCTCCAATGCTTTATAATTACTCTAGGAAAAGGCCTATTGGCCGAATGCTCGCTAGTAACTTAGATATACAGATCAGACCAACTTAGCTCTTATCCCCAACTCAGTTAAGTTGAAAGTTCCATAGACTGCACTAGGTTTGTATTATCCTTAGACAAGTTTCTATTAATCCGGTACTAGCTCTATTGTATAAAAAGTAGAGAATGAATGTTGCTAATAGCAAGATCTATTGCTAGGGATTAATTAAGATGATTGTTCATGTAGATATAGTTTCTGAGATACCTGTAAATTCTACCTAAATTCAATACTTCTAGGATAGAAATCGTGACTGTAACTAAATATGTGGATGAAATTTATTACTGGAATATTCAAGTGATCTCTAACACAAACATTTAATGTTTATTATTATAAGACAGAAAGACAATTAGTTTCTCAGACCATTAATAAATTTCCAATAATAAATCCGTAAGGTTACTTAACTGTAATAATAAAAGAGAGATTGTGAATATAACTTACTTTTATTTTCTGAGTTTTATTTGCATCGCTCCACAATGAGCGTTATTAAGAAAAGACTCTGGTTTTGATTTATTTACACCGAATTCGATTGTTGAGGCAATCGTATCAATTCGGTGGGAAAATCTCGTTCCTAGGCTTTCTAATTGTAAGAGAAAAGAGACTTCCAAGATAAAAACTCTTACAAGCCCTTAAGACTAAATACACCTTATTTTATAGAAAAATACACACAAGCACACAATTATAATTCATGATTTGTAATAAAGAAGAGATTTAAGACACAGGTTTTATAACTCTAGACAAAGAATATACTTTTAGGTATGTTATCAAGGTTCACAGCATAGATAATCATGTCGTTTTAGTTTAATAAATCATACCCAGCTCAATGTTTGTTGAGGGCGTATCTCCAATACAACAGTACTCAATTAATGAACGTAACACGCCTCTTACCCAATCTCTTTTGTACAACATTATAAGCAGAAAGATAATGGTCACTATTTGCATTATCAATGTAACAATATCAATTGTAGACCAGTTTCTATCCCCATTTTTCATCATCAACTCATACATAAAATCTAGGTTAACGTCGGGACCCATTTTTCACAGACGTCCGACAATTGGATGTCTTTAGTAATCAAACTCGACCTGCTAAAATCTCTATGAACCTTGCTTACAGTACCTTATAATTCGAATGGTGTACTTTACCAATATTTCAGCAACCAGCTCCTTTCACTAAATCACTTATAATAGCCTATTCCCCGAAAGAACTTAGCTATAAATTTGCTCCGAATCTATGCAACGTTATACCGAATTAATACAAATACAATAACACTTATTTACTTTGCAACAACCTTTTAAGACCCAATTTTACTCTAGACTCTATACTCGATAAGATATAATATTCGCGGAGTTAAGAACTTGTTCTATGACTTGTGCTCTGGATTGGACTGTCCAGACTTCTGCTCTAGCTTGACTGCCCAGACTCGCCTCCTTCACACCTATTTGCCCGCCAACTTTTCCCCCAGCGAGTGCAACTGCAAAAAAAACTACACACAGAATTCCGTTCTACTATTGGACACATAATCTTCATGCATTTGTATTAACCAATGATTGCGAAGTCGCCCGGACCCCGCCTCTTTCTCTGGAATTTTTGTCTAAAAATTTCTACAACATTGACCCCTTTTTTTTATAGTTAGGAATCTGTCAACATCTGGTTTCGATATACGTCGACGCCGCATTCACTTATACACTGTAGCTAGCTAGAATTTATTGCCTTCTTTAGTTTTAAAATGTCTAGCCAAATTGAGTTTTTGGTGTTTTATGACCGTTTGTAAAAACATTCCTATTTAAGCGCATAAGCCCTGTTGAATTTTTGAGTAATAAATAACGCAGTATCGCATTTCAATGACCCTTAGTTTTCGCTAAATCTTTCCATAATAATTTACGACCTCTTTTCACTTTAAATTCCTATTTAAGTATGGTGCCTGTCTCGCGTTGAGATTTCTCTTTTAAACAATAAAAAATTTTGTATAGGTATGTGTTAGGTATCATATTGGCCACCTCACTGCTATTTGTTTGACGCTGTTTGACGTGCCTTATTTCCTTGATTTAATTACAATGTCTTTACACTTTACAAAAATAATAGACCAGTTTTTTGAAAGTATGTGCGTTTTAAGAAATTAATGATTATCAATGTAAACGGTGAAGGAAAATATCGTGAGGAAATCTGAACGCTAGAGAGTTCTTCATAATGCTTTCTAACTTGTTTGAAGTCTGCCAATCCGCACTTGGCCAGCGTGGCACAGTAGGTACGGCCTGACTTGTATTTGGCAGTCTAAAGAATAATCACTAAGAATTTGGAAGTCCGAATCTGGCCTTTTCGTTTCCTCCGTGCATAAGAGAGCATCCCTGTTATTATCACTAACATCTGATAATTATCTTTAGTAAAGCAAGAGTTTAAATAGTACTCTTAGGTGAGTCTTATGTGTAAGGAGATGGGAACCCACCGCATTTTTATACCAAGAAAACTCCTACCATTATGTGATTAATGGAATGGAGTCACGACCCCAGCAATGGGAAATATTCTGCGTCATATTTCGAGAGATATCTACTTGCGAAATTTATACTAAGTCTTGTCGTACATCTGCCACCTGGTCATAGCAAATATAATTATCTAACTGTGAGTCTGTGACTCGTTACGAAAGGAGTTTCTTAATTTATTAGCTATTAAGTATCTTAATTTTAACTTTCTCGTTCCTTTCATCGCCGGTGATTGAGTTACCTTCAGAAAATGTTGACAGTTTTTAATATTCTTCTTTGATGTTTTTCGTGTTATCTTCTCTTTTTAATTTTAGAGTTACTTTTAACAAGTTTTTTACTTTATGATTAAATTTTATAGTAGGTACCGATTACCATAAAATGTTAGAGTAGGTAAGGTGTCACTGTTCTATTGAATAGAGGTACTAAAATTATACACCAATGATTGAATATGTACCCAATACTAACCCAATACCAAGGATCGGCAATTTGACGTTCTGGCCTCCGATTTTGTAAAGCAATCGTAATCGTTTGTCAAACGGATAACTCGACCTGTTTAAGGAGTTCATAGATACCTGCACGTCAAAAAGTATGTATGAACTCCTTTAACAGTTCGAGTAATACGTTTTAAGTTGTCAAATGATTACGATTCGCTCAGACAATTGGGCCTCTGGTACGATGCCACATTGGTGGTACGGCTTTGCTAGCTGTATCGTAACTAGTTACGGCCAGAGCCTACCACCAGACCAGCCCAGAGTTGGCTAAAAAATCATTAAATCCTAAACAAATAGTCTAGTCTGGAATCAAATATTCCAGTTTCCAAGACCATATTGCGTTCATTACTACAAACAACAACTACAAAGCTTAGACGATAGAGATAATTATTATGAAGATTTCAGCATTAACGAAATACGTCCTTTGTTTCAGATTTGTCTCGATGAAGAAGTGAAAAAGGTATGTAAGATAATCATGTACTATACTTGTAGTATACTTAACTCTACTTATTTGAATCTTATGAAAACGCAAATATTGCGTCTTAATACTCGAAGAACGAAATTGAAAGAAAAAAAAACAGTAAAAAAATATTTTTTAACTTTTTTACCTAGCTGTTATAGAACATAAGGTAAGCTAGTGGTAGAACGGGCAAACTACTAGAGTGCGTCTTCGTGGATTGAACGATCTAAAGTACCTATACATAAATTATTTTGTACTTGTACATTAATTTGCCCTCTAAAATACTGATATTGGTTAAGTATTTCGAAGGTATTTTGCATAAAGATGATCCTCATTTCCCTCACATAAATAAGGCGGGGGTCACAATTACTTACTACGATCGTTTAAAAAGGATAAATAGCAGTCGAAATGTAATGAATTGAAGCAGTTAAGACTATAATGAGAGGACCGGTAAACCTATCTCATTTGTAAAGATTTATTTAAATAATTAAAACCGGCATTAAGGCTTTATAATTTAATATAACTTTTATTAGATATTATTAACGTTTAGCAAAATATTGTGCTTTATTTTAACTTTTTGCTGGATGTAATTTTATTCCTTATTATTATTTTATAATTATATTATTACTAAACAAGACGATGCCGGCGACTTCGTCCGCGTGGATAAGGTTTTTTAATTCCCGGGGGAACTCCATAATTTTTCTTCCTCTAGTGTATATTTCATCAAAATCGGTTGAAGCGTACCAGACAGACAGACGGACAGACAAAAAATAAACAAATGCCTTTGATGTAAGAGACAATCCCGGAACATAACTCACTAGCTCAAAACTACGACTTTGGTAGCCCCCCAGATTGTGATTTTGTTGAACTTTGTTCAAGTATTTTTTTATTGATGATGATGATGATGATGATTAAATATAAAATAACGAGAGTAGAGAGGATAAAATGGCGAGAACTTAATACGGGCAAGGGAAGCAATTTTAAAAATAAAATCCTTGAGTATCTGAGTAATGACTCCTCATTACACGACTCTCCCACAGTAAACTGGTCTAAGTTTCATGATGCCTGTATCACCCAAGCGAAAACTACACTGGGTTTATCCAAGGGTCCCTTGCATAACGAGAAAGATGCTAAATGGTGGAATAATAACACCTAATCCACTGTATCAGAAAAGAAACGCCTGTTCAAGAAATGGCAAGAGAGTGGCTCAGAGGAGGATAAGCTAGAGTACAAAAAGGCGAAAAAGATTGCAAGAAGATCAGTTGCGATTGAGAAGGAAAATGCAGAGTTGGACCTTTATCAACAACTAGAACTGGCTTCGGACACAGAGATATATAAAATAGCTAAAAACAGGCATAATAACACGAAGGATTTTAAGACTACGAAATACATCAAGGATAGCAAAGGCACGCTACTCACATCTGATAAAGATATCTGTAAAAGGTGGTACGAGTATTACCATATACTGCTAAATGAGGAGTTCCCTAGGCAGGCTGAAATCGAAGAACCAAGAATAGAAGGACCCATAAATCAAATCACCATAGCAGAAGTCAAAAAGGCCATTCTGAAAATGAAAAACCACAAGGCCTGTGGGCCTGATGACATACCAGCCGAACTGTGGAAGTCCCTGAAGGCAGGTGGGGGAGTCTGGCTAGCTAATTTGTTCAATAACATCCTAACAACTGAAAAAATGCCAGATGCCTGGAGAAAAAGCATACTTGTTCCCTTCTACAAAAATAAGGGAGACGTTAGAGAGTGCGGAAACTTCCGGGGGATAAAACTCACATCACACACCCTTAAGATCTGGGAACGAGTGCTCAGTGAACGTCTAGCATCTATAATCTCGCTAACGGAAAACCAGTTTGGTTTCACACCCGGAAAGGGAACCATGGATGCAATTCATGCCGTAAGATTGGTAATGGAAAAATCTAAAGAAAATTGTCAAAATCTCTGGATGGTATTCATTGACCTAGAAAAAGCCTTTGACCGAGTGCCAAGAACATTGATATGGCAGGCGCTCAGAGCGCACAGTGTACCTGAATGCTACATACGCATCATTAAAGACATGTACAACAACGTCCAAACCTGCGTCAGAAGCGCAGCCGGTCTATCTAACAGCTTTGATATAAAAGTTGGCGTTCATCAGGGCAGTGCACTGAGCCCTCTGCTATTTAATGTAGTCATGAACTATCTGACGGCAAAAATCCAGAAATCAACCCCATGGAATCTCTTGTATGCTGACGACGTAGTTCTTATATCTGACAGTGTGCGAGAGCTATAAGAAGACTTAGAAAGATGGAGGGAGTCGCTGGAACAAAATGGCTTGCGCATTAGCAGGACAAAAACCGATTATATGTTCTGTAACTTCAACCCCAACGCTTCACTTGACCCGGGCATCACCCTGGGTGGCACGGCCCTCCCTAGAGTTAAAACATTCAAGTATCTAGGATCCGTTTTCTCCGAGGATGGCTCTATAGAAGCGGACGTAACACAAAGAACGACATCTGGATGGATGAAGTGGCGTACTCTCACGGGGGTGCCATGTGACGCAAAAATGCCAATAAGAACTAAAGGCAAGGTCTATAAAACGGCAGTACGACCAGCATTACTGTACGGCAGCGAAGTTTGGGCAGCCAAAAAGACCCATGAACAGAAGTTACATACCACGAAAATGCGTATGCTGAGATGGGCGGGGGGAGTAACACTCAAGGACAAAGTACGGAATGAATATATACGAGGAAGCTTTAAAGTTGCACCCATAACCGACAAAATATCAGAGTCAAGGCTCAGGTGGTACGGACACGTAATGCGTAGGCCCGACGATTATGTGGTGAAAAAGTGCCTTTCCATGGCTACAAGAAGAAGGGGTAGGGGAAGACCCCAAACTACTTGGATGACAAATGTTCAAAGGGACATGAAACGCCTCGGCCTCAATGACGAAGACGCGAACACAAGATCTACATGGCGTCGCATGATAAGAAAAGCCGACCCCGCGTAACGGGATAAGGCGAGGACAAAGAAGAAGAAGAAGATGATGATGATGATGATGAATATTTAAAAAATGTTTAATTCAACATGCTTGAACACTTCACACAACGTACAAAATATTTATCATCGGCCACAGTGGCAAAATTCTGTCGCGTATTTAACAAGTGACAACAAGTGAGCCATGGCAATTTTTTGTCGCGAGACATGTAGCTAGTGTGATTGCGGTCTAAGTTAAATGCACGTGAGAGATAGCATCTGAGTCTCAGAATGGTAATGAATTTTGTCCTACCCCTCTATATTCAAATGGCTATAAACGTCGAAAGGTTCAACTGAACTTGTATGGCACACATCTTAAACCACTTTAATAACTAGAAACTTTAGATTTTGCTTGGTTTTTCTCTGACATATCAATCAACAATATTATTGAGAAAATCCACATCAGCGAAACCACAACGAATCGGCTATTTAGTAGGGATATTTTTTACAAGATCATAACTTCATCAGTTTCATAACTTCAGCAATAGGTAAGTACCGACAGATAGTGAGAGCGTTGTGTAATAAGCCCTGATCCCACCTGCACGAAACTTAGTAGATTACTGAGTAAGTGCGTATCTTGCCCCGTAAGCCTAGGGTTGCCTACCAGTTTCAAAAGTGATTAACTATATTTGATTTTAGACTATTTCAATACATATTGAAGACGATAGTTTATTTCATACATACACTTCTCGCTGTGGTAAGTTCGATAATTTCAGGAGGCTAACCACCATCGTTTAAAGCAGTATTATTTTAGGCTTGTTGATGCTCTTGTTTTAGAATTAGGATTCTACCTAATCTAGGGGGTATATCTTACCTATAATAAGAATCCTATAACAACGTCATGGTACGTTATACTGCTTTAATACTGCTCGTTTTTTTATCAGCTCCAACAAAGTCCTGAATAATAAACAATCCTCTCTTCTTGCCACTATTCATGACAATAATACAGTATTTTAATATATTATTTACTAGATGATGCCCGATTCGTCCGCGTGGATTAAGATTTTTTGATTCCCGCGGGAACTCCTTAATTTTCCGGGATAAAAGGTAGCCTATGTCCTTCCCCGGGATGCAACCTTCCTCTGTACCAAATTTCATCAAAATCAGTTGAAATGGAGGGCCGGGAAAGCGTAGCAGACAGACAGACAGACACACTATCGCATTTATAATATTATAGTATAGTATATATAGTAAGTAAGTATGGATATACTTTACTATTATCAGGTACAGATAACAAAGCTCACATATTTATTTTTTTAGATCACGGTTGGTTACCCTACGTAAGCTCGTTACGTAAGTACCTAAAACCTGTAGGTTTGTAAAATACTTTATATCATACTTGCTCAGTAACTAGGGATTACTATGGTGCAAAGTCTCCTTGTAAGTTGGTGTTTGCAATTCAAGGCAACATTACGTCGCACTATGCTTGAATTGTAATGTTCACATTACAGTTCAAGCTATGCAAAACTCCTTGGTAAACAATCTCTTTTCTTATAAAATGGTAAGAAAACTTTTTACTGAAAAAAAAAACACTGAACATGGCGGCATTTAATTTCCATACATTTCGAACTATGCAAAACTCCTTGGAGCTCAGAGCCGTAAAAAAAATACAAATAACCATTTTTTTCTATTTTTTCTATTTTTTCTCTAAATTTGCTAATTATTCTAATTAAAATTTCATTTTGCATGACCAATGTTTTTTTTTTTTTTTTTTTTTTTTTTTTTTTATGTCCACTACAAGTTTGCCCTTGACTGCGATCTCACCTGATGGTAAGTGATGATGCAGTCTAAGATGGTAGCGGGCTAACCTGTTAGGGGCATGGCAGTTATATTAAACCCATACCCCTATTCGGTTTCTACACGGCATCGTACCTAAACGCTAAATCGCTTGGCAGCACGTCTTTGCCGGTAGGGTGGTAACTAGCCACGGCCGAAGCCTCCCACCAGGCAAATTTTACCTCGCAAGAATGATATAAAGTAGAATGCTTACCTCGGTTGCAAGTAGCTATTACACCCTCGAACTATATTCACCCTCGCTCGCTGCGCTCGCTCGTGTGACTAAATATCTCGGGTGCACGCGATCCATTAGCGCCCTATGCGAGCTGCGCTCGCACTGGCGCCAAATTGGATCTTGTTCTGTAATAGGTTACTTACGTCCCTTGTGTAACAATCTACTATTACATCTCTCATATTCGGTAAGTAGGTCCTTATTACCCCCAAATGGAGCTTGTAGGTGACCAATTAGCGCTCTAGGGTAATAATGTAGCTAGAAAAGCCCTCGGGCGGTAAGTAATTAAAAAAAGTATGATGGTTAGATGTACGCGAACTTTTTGAAAGAGTGAAGAGTTTTTTTTTAAATTACTTACCGCCCTAGGGCTTTTCTAGCTACATTATTACCCTGGAGCGCTAATTGGTCACCTTCAAGCTCCATTTGGGGGTAATAAGGACCTACTGACCTCACAATCGAGATGTAAAGCAGAGTAGTTAGCTCGGGTGTAAGCATCAATTGCACCCTCGAACTATAGGCGCCCTCGCTGTGCTCGTGCGCCTAAATATCTCGGGCTGCAATTGATGCCTTACAGCCCTTGGCTACTAATCTACTATTGTTACTTGGACACATTTTACACAAGCACGTACGTTCCGTAGCTCGCTTAAATAATATAATTCATTATTGTATTACATTATAGACAATAGACCTACCGTACTGTGTAGGTATTTACGCTTTAATAATAAAATTAAGAATGCGAAAATTTGTCTATCTGCACTTACCTATATTGTTAAATTTTCGCGGCCCATACGTTACCACTAACTATTATCACTTCAGATGACACTAGTAACCGTGTTTTAAGTAAATAAGAACTGTTCCCAAATGTGATAAAGAGATTAAAAATATTAAATTACGACGCTATTTCTGAAAGTAAATTTCTAAATTATTAAATTATTAAAAGCCTCTCAAAGTACTGGATTAAAAATCTAAATAACGAGATCACGTAAACGTTAACTTTAAAAGTTACTGATTGTCTATAAATTAATGTAACGGGCAATCAAGAAAATTGGACTTAAGTAATGTTCGACAAAATAGCTAAACTCGCTTCCAAATAAACACATTAGGGAAAGTTTCAAACTAATTAGTGCGGCATTAACTATTTACTTATTAGTGGGAGTTTTACTCGTAGTTATTTAATCTTGTCCGTAAAGACTCAATCATTCCTTTTGACTTTGACTACCTTTTCTGATTGAATTGGTTAGAGAATTATGCAGTGGGGCTGATTATGTTGTACACAATCTCTAAAGTAAGGTAAAATGACAGCATTAAAATATTGCTAACCCTTTCATAATATTCCCTGCGGCAAGGTACAGAATTAAATTTGATTATTGAAGCTCTCATTTTAGTTTAGTTTAGAGATTGTGTTATACAGAATTGACCTCAGTGAACGTTAACGTAAATCAATACCCATAATATTATAAATGCGAAAGTGTTTGTTTGTTACTTTTTGTCCTTTACTCTCGCCGCAACGGATCAACGTTTCAACGTGATTTTTTGCATGGGTATCACTTCTAGATACTTTTTACTTTTATCCGTGAAAATCGCTGAGCTCCAACGAAATTTTTGTGCCCCTAAATGCAGGATGACGAATATTTTTTTGATTTGACAAATTTATTTTTTCACCAAAAGCTTCCAATATGATTAGCAAACGACGCACTGTTACGTCGATTCAAAAAGTCACATAATTAATAGCTATATTTTACAGAATTTCTACTCGCACTATATAATAATTATGAAGGAACTTGGAATTTAATTTGCTATAATCCGCAACAATAGGCAAATATATGTGGTACAGTGTATCTTGCACTTACAGCTTGCAATATTCACCACACCACATAAATCTTCAAAATTATTCTCAGCGTACTTTTCACTCCGACACCGGAGCATCTTCAGGAGATGTTGACTCGACAATGCACGATTGTAAAGTGACGATCGTGTCGAAAGGGCCGGCTTTTATACCTTTTTGACATGACTCATACTGAAGCCCCGCCCCCCCTATTACTGTATAAATTGATCGTCACTTTACAATCGTGCATTGTCGAGTCAACATCTCCTGAAGATGCTCCGGTGTCGGAGTGAAACGTACGTTGAGAATAATTTGGAAGATTTATGTGGTGTGGTGAATATTGCAAGCTGCAAGTGCAAGATACACTGTACCACATATATTTGCCTATTGTTGCGGATTATAGCAAATTAAATTCCAAGTTCCTTCATAATCATGGACTTCCGCAAAGTAACGCCTGCTTCTATCCAATACTATATAATAATATTTATCTTGTATGACAAAAAATATGTCATTCAAATATTTACACAGAGTCGAGTCCATGTCGGCGAATCGTCTTCCATATTTGTTCCGTAAATATGTAAACGAATTGTGTCCACGTGCATGCGGGATCATGAATAAAATTACCATTAACTTGAATTATATGACATACAACCAGACGAGTATTATTGACGTGGGATTAATTCTTGGTGCTAGTGGCTTTATAGCTTGGATATATGAGCTGCCGTTAGCCGAGGTCATGGTGCACACTTCACAGGAAATACAAGTTGGTTTTGCAATGATCTGCTAAATTATTAGCTGATGCTATGAAATGACTAGCTGATACCCGTGACTTCGTTCGCATGGATTGATG
This sequence comes from Erebia ligea, assembly GCA_917051295.2. NCBI lineage: Eukaryota > Metazoa > Arthropoda > Insecta > Lepidoptera > Nymphalidae > Erebia > Erebia ligea. Next base: position 13,517,799 of record OU785228.1, read on the forward strand.
TTTTTTGGTTCCCGGGAGAACTCTTTAAAATTGTCGGGATAAAGAGTAGCCTTATAAATGTTTTATTCCAAACCATAATCTATCTCTGTGCAAAATTTCATCCAGATCCGTTCAGCCGTTCTGGCGTGATTGAGTAACATCCATCTATCCAAACTTTCAGACATAACAGAAGTATAGATATCCAGCATGCATCGCTCACCCTTCGGCATACATACCTTTATGCAAGAAATTATACACCACAACAATACAGCAGCAAACACTTAATAGTTTAACTTTGCTAACGGAGCAACTTTTGCAGGTGAAACGATTTACTTACTAGCACACATAAATCAATAATATTATTATCACGTACGGTGCCTTTTTCAGTGCGGGGTTGCCATGCCAATACCTTGGGAGTTGGGAGCCAAACGTCTATCGGTTCTTCGAACATCTCCCTATCAATAAAGCTGCTGGATACAAGCGGGACAGGACCGTAGCGTGTGGTATATTCCCTACAAGAGACCTATGTCCACCAGTGGACGTCTATCGGTTGACGATGACGACGACAATGACACCCACCTACTTACATACATAAAAGTTACATTGTAGTCTCAGAACTGTAATAATTAGTGTTTTTCCAACGACCGTAATACAATTTAAATTTCTTTTACATTTCTGTAAATAATATATTTGTGCGGCTCGTTACGAGTACCACGTGCTACATACGGAGCCATGAATAAAATTAACATTTCACAGATGAATATTATTGACGTGGAAGTTAATCCACGTTTAATCCGTGCTAGCTGTTGTCATAATACAGTGTTTGGGGTTTATCGATAAATAACTGCAGCCCACTTAACCTGTGATAAGCCTTAAAAAGAAAGTCACTGAATTCAAAAGTGGTTCAAAAGTGATACTATTATTGCCTGCAGTAATTAATATTGTAAAAAGGATAGCTCTATTTTAAGACCTTGATTTGGAGCAAAAACACACAAATGATCTGCACAGAAATGAGGCACGACATTTTGTCTTGTCGTGCTATGGTCGAGCCGATGCGAGGCTTCGGCCGTGGCTAGTTACCATCCTAACGGCAAAGACATGCCGCCAAGCATTTTAGCTTTCCAGTATGACGCCGTTTAGGAACTGATTAGGGTTATGGGTATACAATAATTATATGAGTGCCATTAGCCATACCCATAACAGATTAGCCTGCTAGACTGTACCATACCTAACCTATCACCAGGTGAGATCGGAGCTAAAGACTAATTTGTAGTGGAATAAAAAACCTGTACGTGTAATATTCAGTTTCAACACAGAATTGATAAGAATCGTGCGTCTACTGTCAGCGAAAATGTTGTGACAAATCATTTTGTTAACTTAATACTTATTCATTTATTTATTTCGATTTTGGCTTGCATAAAGCTCTTACGAATGTCATATAAAATTAAAATGAACTCAAATAAGACTACAAAATTACAAACAAAAAAAAACATGAGACAAGATCATAAAATAATTTAAAAAAAAATTTTTTGAACAAGATCAAAATAACAATATACAAAATATCATAAAATAAATAAATAATTATCAACACACTGTCCATAATGGTACAAAACTTTTTACTCTATGACAAATAGCGCTTTTAGTGACGCACTCAACACATTTTCACGTAAAAGATTACATTTAAAGGGCTTTTAGTTCATTTTCCTTTCCCTAAAAACGTCGTTCCATTTTCTGTACTTACCTATTAAGTATATGGGTCGTAGCTAGGTAAGCTTAAGTTTACATAATATAGAAGATCTATATCTATGAAATATATAATATACTTACTTTTTATTCCATGACGTGCCTGTGTTACGCTATTATTTAATCTATTAAAAAGCAATTTTTCTACCCAAAAGCGACGATAGCCTAGTGCTTTTCGAAGTTATGTGCGGTTTAAGAAATTAAAAATATCACTTGCTTCAAACGGTGAAGAAAAACATCGTGAGGAAACCTGCTTACCCGAGAGTTCTTCATAATTTTCTCGATTATAGGTATGTTAAGTCTGCCAATCCGCACTTGGCCAGCGTATTGGACTATGGACAAACCCTTCTCATTCCGAGAAGAGACTCGTGCACAGTAGTGAGCCGCCAATGGGTTGATAAGAAGACAAAAATTCTTCTACTACCAATCTTCTAATACTTACCACCTAACATTAAACGTTTTATTTATAAATCATCTTAATTCTGTAACAAGGAAAATTTCTATGAAAGAAAATATTATGTAATAACTTTCTCTAATGTAATCCCGTACGAGAAATTCGTCGAGTGTGTTACGAGGCATCCCAAAAGGGGCTATTTGTCATCCGGCAAAAAGCTCCTCTGGGTTATTGCTATTGACAGGTTCATATTGCACACTACCCTTAATGGTAGAATCACATTTGCAGCACGACAATCTACGCCAACCCAACATAAAAATATGTTGGGGCCCAAATTCCAATGTGCTAGAAATGCGAGCCCGCATCGTAAAATGCAGCGTTTGAAGATCCCACACTAGGTGGATGGACGACCTTAAATAAGTTGCAGGGAGCCCTGTACAGCATAATCCAGATTCTCAAAATACCAGAATATCATAAAATAACTGATTCTCAAAATACCAGAATATCATAATACCTGATTCTCAAAATACTAGAATATCATAATACCAAATTTTCAACATAGAGCCCTGTAGAGTATAATACCAGATTCTTAAAATACCAGAATATCATAATACCCGATCTCAAAATACCAGAATATCTTTACCTACCTGATTCTCAAAATATTAGAATATCATAATACCTGATTCTCAAAAAACTATAATATCATAATACTAGATTACTAACAGACTAGTAGTACATACTAGACTAGTAACATAACAGAAGAACGGCTTTGAGCCGTGGTACATTCATAAGCGGCAGGAAACATAGTCATAGAGTAGCCTTTTGCTTGAGAAGCTATTTGTTTAATGCTAATCTGAAGAAGATTAGCATCATTTGAATAAAAATAAAATCATTGTACATATTTATTATTAACGGCTAACGTTTATTATCATCTATTGGCGATAATACTATTATCGTAATAAGGAAGAAATAATTTTTTATCGGATCGTTGGTAGGCGTATTATCTGATCTCAAAATGTTTGCTGATTCAGATCATAAAACCTATAAATATAATTCTTTACGATATTGTTCTCCTGGGCCCACTTCCAACATCTGTTTATCAAACTAACTTCTCATAGATTTATCACTCACTTTCCAAACTAAGTTCAACAGTGATAAAGTTAGTCTGTTAAATAGGAATTATCGCTGTTTTAGACCGTAATGTGGTAGTTTGTGTATTAATCTGGCTGAGACTGTAATTTATAACGATTTACGAAATTTCGTTAAATTACATCAGTGTATGTTCAAGTTTAGGTAGTTTTAGTAAAATAGTAATGGTCAGTTTAACCTGTAACTCTAGAGGCGTCAGGCACGAAACTAGCGACGGCCGAGTGACGGCGACAGCGGCGCGATGTGGTCCGAGAGCTGGCGACGAATTTCGGGAAGGTCTTTTGGCAGGCAATTTCTTTCCTTTGGAAATTAAAGGAAAGGAAAGGCAGGCAATTTTTTTCCTTTCCTTTGGCAGGTCTTTTGGAATTTCGGGAAGGCAAGCTGAAATTGTGAAAAAATATAATTTCGTCAATTGGCGAATCCAGTCCTGTCAGTCTGGTAGTGCGTTTGCGGTTATTTCGCTACTGCGCAGCATTAACATTTGCAAAAAAATCCAAAAAAATCCAAAATAAAATTTTTTTTCGGCAACTTGATTTTTTTATCTAGTACTTATAGAATTCGAAAAAAAAAACCCAGACTTTTTGTAGGTTATAAAGTATTACCAGACCTCTTCAAAATTCTTCCCGAAATTCGTCGCCAGCTCTCCGACTAATCGCATCGCCCCGCTGTCGCCGTCGCTCCTCCGTCACTAATTTCGTGCCCGTACACTTACTCACTTATTTCAACCCATTGCCGGCTTACTACTGCGACCGAGTCACCTCTCAGAATGAGAAGTAACGCTGGCCATAATTATGCGGATTGGTAGACTTCACACACCTATGAGAACATTATGAAGAACTATCGAGTGATTGTCTATTAACTATCGAGATTAGGTGTTTTTCTTCACCGTTAAAGCAAGTAATGTGCATAATATTATAAGTATAACTTCGAAAAGTCAGAGATGCGTGCCCTGTTATGTACGCTCAAGATTTAGCATTTTGAGCGTACAGGATTAAGTTAAATTACTATAATTATAGTAGTTATCGTAATATGGTGTGTATCGAGTCGCAAAATTTTCTAACAGAGGCTTTAAAACAATAATATTAAACTCTTAATTGCAGGGGCTAATTGCCATTAAGAATTTTAAAATAAATTAACTATAAAATTAATTACTTAGTAATTAGAGCAATGCAATATGCTCAACAAAACTGTTCCAGTATACCTTTTCGTAATTTTCGCTTATAACTTGAGCGCGATAATACAGTTTGCCCAAAGCTTAGAAAACTAAAGCGATTATTCAGATAATTATTATTCTAAATGGTTTTGACAAATTCACAACACTTTTGTTTTAATTTCTGAGTACCTTGCTATGAATTAATATAATTAGAGTGTCAAATTTTAAAGTGGTTTTCACAAATTATTTTCGAAAGGTACCTATTTTATTTGTTGACCAACAGCGCCAGCGCCAGAAGAAGATTATGGGCTGCTTGCACAAGGACATTTTTGTAAACTGATTTATTGAATTTTTTATTGCTGTATTTTTAACCCGGATTCTTATTATAACGTGTGTATATATCTGTGTATCTGTTTTTGACATCATAGCTCCTAAATGGATGAACCGATTTTGATATAGCTTTATTGTTTGCAAAGTGACTTGATCGAGAGTGTTCATAGATATGACTAGCTGATGCCCGCGACTTCGTCCGCGTGGATATACCAAGTTTCATCGAAATAACTTGAGAAATGACGGACTTTTATACAAACTTTCAACCCCTATTTCACCCCTTTGAGGGTGAAATTTTGAAAAACTGTGAAACACGTATGTCTTCATTTTTAACCCGCAGCTCATATACCAAGTTTCATGGCTATAACTTGAGAAATGAAGGACTTTCATACAAACTTTCAACCCCTATTTCACCCCTTCGGGGGTAAAATTTCCAATAACTGTGAAACACTTATTTCTTCATTTTCAACCAGTAGCTTGTATACCAAGTTTAATCGATATAACTTGAGAAATGACGGACTTTCATACAAACTTTCACCCCCTATTTCACCCCCTTAGGGGTGGAATTTTGAAAAACTGTGACACACGTACTTCTTTATTTTTTACCGTAAGCCAAAATAAAAAGTTTCGTTGATATAACTTGTAAAACATCTTAAGAAACGAAGGACTTTCATACCAACTTTCATCCCCTATTTCACCCTTTTGGGGGTAGAATTTTCAAAAACTGTGAAACACGTATGTCTCCATTTTCAACCCGCAGCTCATATATCAAGTTTCATGGCTATAACTTGAGAAACTAAGGACTTTCATACAAACTTTCAACCCCTATTTCACCCCTTCGGGGGTAGAATTTCGGGATAAAAAGTATCCTATGTCCTACCTCGTAGTATATGCTCAAATCGTGCCAAGTTTCGTTTGAATTCATTCAGTAGTTTCGGCGTGATGCGCGGCCAAGATACAGACAGACAGACAGACAGACAGACAGACAGATAGACAGACAGACAAAAATGAAAAAAATTACAGATTTGGCTTCAGTATCGAATAATGAGTGCCCTCCAAAAAAAATTTTCAAAATATCTTCAATGTACAGAATTGGACCTGTTACAGTTTTATTATAAGTATAGATAGATTCGAGAAAATCGGTTCAGCCGTTTGAAAATCATCATTTATTTTTGACCGAGCAAAGCGAAGGTCTCTGAGTCTACTTGAGTGAAATTGCACTTGTCCGTCCGTCTTCTTCAAATTTAAATATAATATGTAACCTCCAGCCGAATATGGCTTAAATAGTTATAAAAATCTTTATTTCAGTAGGGCTCTCATAGAAGCAAATGCGAAGTAAAATATTTTTATAGCGTTATATAAGGTTGCGGTATATCATTTTAAAGATAATTAGGAATAAAAATACTTTTTTTTAATTTTTCCTATAAAATTGACGAAATGGGGGGCTTTCAAAGTGGAGATTTTCTAACGTCCAAAGTTGATCTCAGAACTCTCAATTTTCTGAAAGGCTGAGACTGAAACTTGATCAATTATTTGAATTATATCCTGTACTTGAACAACAAATACTAAAATTAGTTAAATATTATAAGAAAATGAAATTATTTAATTTCTAATGAGCTTCAGTAATTTTAACAAAACTTCACAATGATGTCAATAGATGGCGCTCTGTAAATGTTTATTCGTTTGTGCTTACAAATAAAAGACGTTAGCACTATCTTACGTGGAATAAAAAAATAGTCGACTGATAGTACTGATGTCTATGAACGTAAAGATATTTAAAACTATCTTATGAATACCGCGAGGTCTCAGTTCGGGGCGAACCACTAGTTTATTTGATGAAATTCATTTGGTATTATATTATTTCAATATGCCGGGGGTTATTTTAAATTTATTGGCTAGAACATATTGCGATAGCCAGAAAGTGATTAAAAAAATTAACAAAATCAATTTAAGAGTCCTTGTGCATGTAAGCCTCAAAAACATCAACTGGTGACAGTTTTTCAAGAAATTTACAACCAAGCGATAAAACAAAAAAATCCAGTGACAGCAAAGAACCCCATCATGACAAAGCAAATGGATTCACGGAATCAGCATGAAAAAGTAAATACCTAGTGATCTGTTCGTTCGGGAAAAGAGGTCAAGTTTGAGTGCTATGAATGAAAGAGTGCTCTGCTTATATTTAAGTCGGTAAATGGGTCGGGGTCTTGAAAGTGTGGAATATTTATTGTTTAAGTGTAACTTCTCAGTCATTTTTTATGTTAATAAGATAGAAAGCAAACTAGGTCAAAAACATTGTCATTGCTTAATCCTTTCTTATCAAATATGTACTTCCTTCCTCTGGTTCAGTGAGCAAAGAAGATCTTGATCCCTGATACTAGAAACTGCTTTATAAGCCTTTCCTGTAATACACTTTGCCTCAATCGCCCCGTAGATTTGCAGGTTTTTCCAAGCTTTATCTATTCAGCATGTCGGAAATCCTACAGGTCATTTTCCTGTCGAATTGGCAAGAATAAGGGCTATAAGCAAATATTCCAAAGAATGACTGTCTGAGAAAAAAAAACAAATCACACTTTTTTCGTCCATTTAATATAATAATTGTCATAGGATAAGACAAAAAAACATTATGGATCGGTGAATGACTAACATTACGAAATGATAGATATAATTTATTATAATCTCAAGACATTGTCGAAAATGCCTTTAAATCCGATGAAAACTGAAAATAATGAGGATGCTATCTTAATATCGAAATGCGTAGAGTAACTCTTGATAAATGATGACGCTAAAGCTGAGCAGCGAGCAGACAGTAATTATGATTTACTATCAACACGTTACACAGAAAAATCTTAATTAATTATCTCAATCTACATAATCATCTAGCTTTTATCTAGTATCGTATAATCGCGGAAAATATCGTACTAATTTTGAAATGCCCATTAAAACTTTCGAATCCCTAAAAAGCACTATTTGTGTCAGAGACGATATAAACCAGGAAAACTGGAACGAAATCGAAAACGAAACGTAGGTAACTCAGTGACACGGGGATGTTTTATGAGACCTCAACGTGAAAGTGGAACTCAAAAATATGTTTCATGTTGGTAACATAAAACATCAAGTGTGTTGATATGTTATGTTACTGATATGTTTATGTTACCAACACGAAACATATCAATACATTCCAATATGTCAGCGAAGTTTATTTATATACCTAGTAGGAGATAGAGCATAATACTGTAGTATCGAAAAAAGACGAATCTTGAGACCATTTTGATGACAGATAAAATGTTACTGATTTGTATTGTTTAGTGGCCTACTTGGTGCATTGCCTGACCAACAAAAAATTAGGCACGCTAGCTAGTCCTTGGTTGGTTCACAATTTTTGAATCGGAGGTTGAAATTCCAGAAATCTTGAGATGCATTGATTTCCTATTAAATCCGATATCGATACTGATATATTTATTTTAAAATAAAAAAAACATTAAAGTATTAAAAACCATTCCGGTCCACTAATATGTATTCTTGGATTTACAGTAATCTTATTCCTATTACAATAATGTTATTACAACCGAAAAAACCTCTTTTACCTCCTAACCTCTAATTTTGTTAAAATCTTGCTCAAAGATAATCTTAGCCTAAGAAAATATTTTTGCAACATTTCTGCCGGCTTTCAGTGCCTTTTGAGTGTCGAGTTTCAATGTTTACCTTCTCATAAGAGTAAGTTTGGCGTGGGTGAACCCAGAAAAATATTTTGCCAGTAAGAACATCGCAATCAAGGTATAACAAATTCTACCTACCTTTACTTTTTTTTATAAAGTTTCTGAACTTCAATAACTCAGGGCTGACATCGCAGATATTCTCTTCATTCCTTTTATTCAAGGTCATAGCCTGTTTATCAGGCTTATAAAAAAGATCTCATCTATATCGCTGTTAGCTGAAATTAAAAGAAGCTGCTTTACATAGAGCATCTTTTGACTTTTCGTATGGTGGTCACCAAGCTTAGTTTAAAAGCAAGAACACGACGATGATAATGATGAGTTGGATACAAGCGTAGTCGTAAGTTTTAGAGGTAAAGGTAATTGGTTTAATAGTATTTGAGTCTGTCCCGGTTCCAACATAATATTTTAAACGTAAAAATAAATTATTAAATAACTAGCTGATGCCCGCGCATTAAGTTTTTTTGATTCCCGCGGGCACTTCTTCATTTTCCGGGATAAAAAGTAGCCTATTTCACTCTCCAGGTCCTCAACTACATATTATATACATGCCAAAAATCGAGTCAATCCGTTACTCCGTTGCGGCGTGATTGAAGGACAAACCAACAAACCAACAAGCCAATAAAGTGAATAAACCAACAAACAAACACACTTTCGCATTAATAATATTAGTATGATGACTCAACCTTTAAGTAAGCTATCTTTCTGTGAATAGATTCTTGCATAATATGTTCATTTGTCGCATTTATAAGTACAATAGAATTAAAATAGGAACATAGCTTATTTTTCTAGTTTATTTCTCACATAAATTAGAATATAAAAGGTGTTGTTTTATTATGCTTGCGAGCGTAAACCTGGAATGTAACCTACATCTCAGGTAGTAAAGCAGATTTATTTTGTATGAGCTGCGATTTAGAATTGTTGCCTCAGTAGGGATACGTGGTATGAGGATATCCTCTTTATACGCACAAGATTCTTCACAATGTATTGTTTGATATGTCATATCATCGTAAACAAGAGACATAAACAGTGCTGAAAATGTAAGTATATAACCAATGAGTAACGTAAGCATGCAACAAACGCGTCACAAAAATGTGTGAGAAGATGTCACGCGACGACGACGTTCTCAGCATGTCTTTGATTTAAAATCGATGAGGCCGAATGTTCCTGGCTTCCTGCAGACTCCGCAGGTATTGATTTGGTCTTCTATAGTTCGCCTTTTTGAGTATGTCATTTTGTTATTTATTTAAAAAAAAAATTGCACTGTGACGTCATCGAGCTATGTTTTAACATTTTCTTTGCCACATACAAACAAGTCAACAGAACTGGGAAAATCCGTGTAAATGAGTTCATAGGTACACGTAGCTCCAACTGTAGATAGTGCATGTGGCTGGAAGGCTAATCAATACACTAATTAACTTGTCAATGTTTGTGTCAGATTATTAACGTGGTCAGATTCGGTTTGGTGGTTTAGTAAATTACATATAAATTAGGTATTAAAATACTTCTATGGAACAATAATTATTAACAGGACTAGCTGACGTCTGTCACTTCGTCCGCGTAGTGTACATTTTTTGATTCCCAAAGGAACTCATAAATTTTCCGAAATAAAAAGTAGCCTTTATCACTCTCCAGGTCCAGGTAGGTCAACTAAAACCATGCAAAAAATTACGTCGATCCGTTGCTCTGTTGCGGCGTGATGGAAGGATAAACCGACAAACAAACAAACGTACTTTGGTACTAGCATGATTTCGCATGGAAACAATCCTACAAAGCAAACGCTTAATACAAACCAGGAAAACTATTGTCGCTCCCAAGACAATAACTCATTTTGTGCAACAATCTTTCCACATGTTATATTCATAGCCTCACAGAAAGTTGGACGCAATGTGGAAAATGTTTTACGTGTGAATATTAAAGTGTCAACATTGTTACAATGTACGCACGGGTTAGCAAAGTCTTTGCTTTGGCCATTTTTGTGTGACCATTGATCGCTATAATATGCAGAATGTGCTATTTTGTAGGAAGCGAGGTAAGGAAGAGATCATCCATAGAGATTAGCCATCTGCGCGGAACATATTACTTATAGCGCACAAGTGTGTGCGCAACCACAATGCGCTACTCTCATAGCCCGATGGGACGGAAAATCCGACAAGAACGGAGATAGATCTGGCCAGGATTGACGGCTGTGAAACACCGCCAACTTCCTAACTCCGGGCTAGTACCTACTAAGAATTTCTTGACAGAAAAATCCAATACTAAATCATGGCCCGACCCGTATTCGATATTTAAGTAGGTACCTACTTAAATAGCCCATCTAGTAAGGCTTAAAAAAGTTAGGAAAAAGTTGGGCGTGCGAATTGTGGTGCATGCCTGTATAAGCCTGTCCATGTCCCCGCCATAGCGCTGTCCTGCTTTTTAGACTAGATGGCGTTATAGTAACATAGGTCCATAATCTTTGTTTGACAGGGCCCGTCTGTGTAAATTGAGGACTTGGCAATTACCGGTGCGCGGGCTGCCCGTCTCAAAAACAAGTGCAATTAAATTACGTACTTACTTATATACATTAGGTCAAGGGACACCAACGTGGCGGTTATTTCAAAAAAGAAAATAATGGCGGAACGGTTGGTAGACCAAAATATCAAACCCCTAAAATAACTCTCTGAAATATTAAAGAAAAGTTACACCAGCACCATACACATAATATTATTTCGATGCGCTTATAACTTATGCTTACGAAACAATGTTATACTTTCCTACTTAATACAATAAACTTATGAAAACTGCTACCTGAAACGCGCCCGCAAGGTGAAATCCCGTTAAACTCACGTCGTTAGAAACATAAATAAACCTTATACTTTGGTCCACTTATATGCGAAATTATGCGCATTATTATTAGAGTTAATTTGCATAATTACCTTAACTTCTTAAACCCGACTCTGAAATTCAGCCTTAACAAGAGACACCACTGGGCTTGTGAGAAATAAACTTTAAAATATACAACTTGGGGTCAGATTACGTAACATAGATGCATTATGTTAAGCAGAATTATTTTTGTGCTTCTATCGATATAACTGATTAATTATAATCTATCTATATATTATTATTTATATATACTAGTGGTTCGCCGCGAACTGAGACCTCGCGGTATCCATAAACTTACAGAGCGCCATCTATGTGAAGTTCTGTTAAACATAGTGAAGCTCATTAAAAATTAAATAATTTCCTTTCCTTAGAATATTTATCAAATTTTAGTATTTGTTGTTCAAGTACAGGATATAATTCAAATAAGTGATCAAGTTTCAGGCTCAGCCTTTTCTTTTTAAGCACAAACGAATAAATTTGTACAGAGCGCCATCTATTGACAACATTGTGAAGTTTGTTAAAAATACGTGTGCTCATTAAAAATTAAATAATTTCGTTTCCTTATAATATTTATCTAATTTTAGTATTTGTTGTTCAAGTACAAGATATAATTCAAATAATTAATCAAGTTTCAGGCTCAGCCTTTCAGAAAATTGGGAGTTCTGAGGTCATCTTTGGACGTCAGAAAATCACCACTTTGAAAGCCCCCCTTCTATGAGAGCCCCCCTGAAATAAAGATTTTTATAACTTTTTAAGCCATATTCGGCGGGAGGCCATCGGTTTACACAGTATATTTAAATTTGAAGTAATTACGTTCAGTAATTCAGAAGTTATAAGGCTCTGACAGACGGACGGACGGACAAGTGCCAATTCACCCAAGTAGACTCAGAGACCTTCGCTTCGCTCGGTCAATAAAATTCAAAGTCCTGACTGACTGAGTGACTGACTGACTTATACGCACAGCCTACCACTGCCACTGGTGCTAGAGACATGAAATTTGGAGAGTGTGTTCTTTGTGAAGATTAGGTATCCACTAGGAAAGGGTTTTTTGAAATTCCACCCCCAAAGGGGTAAAATAGGGGTTGAAAGTTTGTATGAAAGTCCTTCGTTTTTCATGTTATTATAGCCATGAAACGTGGTATATGAGCTGTGGGTTAAAAATGAAGAAAGTCGTGTTTCGCAGTCCAGTCCAGTTTGTTTGATAATTCGACCCCCAAAGGGTTCACCCCTTTGGGGGTCGAATTATTAGGGGATGAAAGTTGATATGAAAGTCCGTCGTTTTTCAAGCTGCTATAGCCATGGAATGATATTTGGGCTTCCGCTAATGATGAAATACGGATTTTAAAGTTTTTGAAATTTCTATCCGTCAAATAGAGAGTTTGTCCTTCAATCACGCCGCAACAGAGCAAAGTATCGACGTGATTTTTGCATGGGTATAGTTGGGTACTTGGAGAGTGACACAGGCTTATTTTTAGCCTGGAAAATTTAAGGCATGCCTGTGGAAATTATAAAACTTACGCCACGCAAACGAAGTCGCGGGCGTCCTCTATTTAAAGAAATAAAAGCTCCGGCTGAGTTTGTTGTGGGCTCTTCTCAGACCAGGGTGCGTTTGGAACCCTCGTAGCTTTAGTTTTAAGATACTGTAACTTTTCCCGTAACCCTATACCGTAACTGATTATCACCATTATGTTTTATCTTGTAACTAGCTGATGCCCGCGACTTCGTCAGCGTGGTTTAAGTTTTTATTTATTCCCGCGGGACTCCTTAATTTTCCGGGATAAAAAGTAGCCTATGTCACTCTCCAGGTCCTCAACTTTTCTCAGCCAATATGCCGAGGACTGCTCTACACTTTTTGATTATGATAACTGTAAAAACTTGGAACTAATGCCGAATACGGGACGATATTATCATTGGATTGTATTTGCGAAATTTTCCAATTTAAATAAAATATTTCTGGGACACTAATGCGTTTTGGAAGGAAGCCAAATCGACTTAAGCAATCCACAGGGCAAAGCCCTGGCTGGCGATTTTCGTCTTTACGCTGCGAGTTCTGAAAAGCGGAGCGTGTGGCGGAGCGATTATAACTTTTTGGCGGAGATTATAACATCTCCGTCACTCTTGTCCAGCTCTGTAATTTACCTTTATACTTCTACCATACCTTTACTACTGTTTTAATCATACTTTTGCGGGTCTAAAGTCAGTCTTCATGCCCTAGGGCCGTAATCTAGTCGATCGATCGCCCAACTAGTTGACCAACCCCATACTGTAAATATGCACAACAGAGTCACGGTAATATTATGACAGAGTCTAGGCTCCAGACTGGTCGACCAAACGACCGTACCATTTGACATAAAAGTTTTTAAACCAAGGAGTATGTATACCTGCATCTTTTCTTTTTATTATTTACTAGACCTATGTATCCTACTTACTATGATTTGCAATAAATATCTAACCATTACAGTTTGTTTTACTGTTATGGTAGAAGTATAAAGTAGAGTATACACCACCGGGATAAAGCAGTTTTTTTCTTGGGCGCTTGAATCCCTCACTGCACTCAGGACTCAATCTTAATTCCCTCCCTTTGGTCGGGAATTAACTTATAACACCCTCGCTGCGCTCGGGAGTTAAATTTGGAGTCCTTCGTTACGTTCTGGATTCAATGTAGCGCCCGTGACATAAAACAGTGCTTTATCCCCTTGGTGTATAAACTACTATTACATCTCTCATATTCGGTAAGTAGGTCCTTATTACCCCCAAATGGAGCTTGTATGTGACCAATTAGCGCTCTGGGGTAATAATGTAGCTAGAAAAGCCCTAGGGCGGTAAGTAATTAAAAAAAGTATGATGGTTAGATGTACGCGAACTTTTTGAAAGAGTGAAGAGGTTTTTTTTTTAATTACTTACCGCCCTAGGGCTTTTCTAGCTACATTATTACCCTGGAGCGCTAATTGGTCACCTTCAAGCTCCATTTGGGGGTAATAAGGACCTACTTACCTCACAATCGAGATGTAAAGCAGAGTAGTTAGCTCGGGTGTAAGCATCAATTGCAGCCCGAGATATTTAGGCGCACGAGCACAGCGAGGGCGCCTATAGTTCGAGGGTGCAATTGATGCCTTACAGCCCTTGGCTAGTAATCTACTATTGCTGTGTAATACCACCGCAAGAACAGTCTATGGCTAGATCTATAGAGATCTATATATTTCTCATTTTAACTTTGTTAACACTCAATACGCACCGCTGCAAGCTCTGAGTGCTGATAGTCTTCAAAGAAGCCTCGTTGCAGAGACGAAGTTTATAGATCACAGCAGAAATTAAGGCACTTTTGTTGCAAGTCCGTAAGAGAATTGCGAGAATAGAGGTGTTAAATGAACACTTTAGCAAGTTTTCTGGATTAAATGGACAGGTGCTTTTACGGTTTGTTCGAGCGAAATTACCTCTTATAATGTTATCTTACCATGAATGTAGCGTTTAAGGTTTCTTTAGTGTGTCTCTCTGGCGTAAAACAATCTCAGAATATTAGTGTTTCAATTCAGGCATTTTAATATAAATATGAAAGTCTATAGAAATGTTATTGCCACTAATAATATTTACAAAAAATAAAAGCCTTCAAAGGGGCATGGTGCCCAATACACTGACGCTATAATTGCCTGGCTGGATAGCAAGGCTTAGCCGTTGCGCTATTTAATCGTCTTAGCTCTTCGGTCACCTGCAATGCAAAAAAAAGGTAATAGGGATGATGACAACTCAATCAAATCAGCAACTCTTTATCAAACTTAAAAACGCACTTCTAGTATGGAAGTTGTATGAAATTCACAGCTGTGACGTCATCAAATTTCAATGCACTTTTTTTATTTAATCTATATTTTAAAATTTTTATATTTAATAAATATATCAAACTTAAAACTAACCGAGGATGTGAATTTTAGTTCTTTTGGAAGACCCTCTTTTTAATAATCAGAAATAATTTATTTTTGATTTATGCATCATCCCTATTGTTCATTGTAATACTACTGCCACAGACTGAAAATTGGGCTAATTCGTTGCATTCGAGCAATTTTAAGATTATTTATAGTTCACGTAAAAAGCCCGTTTACTCAAATCTGAAATCTGCAAAACCGCCATTCATTCCCACACACTTACTCCCATTAAGGTTAAAATCCAAACTTGAGCCTTAGAACTTAAGGTAATTATGTAAATGAACTCGCTTAATACGCATAATCTTGTTTAAGTGGACCAGAATATGACCTCTATTTATGTTTGCTAACGACGTGAATTTTAAGGAATTTCACCAAGCTCAGGTTTAGCATTTCTAGTGCATTCTCATATTTAGTGGGTCAACTAAATGGAACTTACGGTCAGAGGTTTTAAGCGTTTACGTAAAATCTATTATGAAGAATATAATATTTTTTCTTCATTCGTAGGTAAGTTTTTTAAGTGATTGATGGGCGACTTGAGTCCTTTTATTCGACTAACCGACTCATTGAGCCGAGTCGACTTGGCAACTTGAGTTCAAAGAGGCTGGATGTCATCGAAAATTTAATTAATATTATCTACTAATGGAAGAAGTCATAGGTAACAATCTTCAATAGGTTCTTATTCAGGAATACAACATGGCGCATGGTTTATTCGCATGACATTCATTTATTTAATTCATCACATTATAAAAATAACATTGACGAAAAATCGTTATGTATATAACAATTATATAAAAGCGAAATACCATACCACTCATTCAATAACTCACTCACTGACTGACTAATCACGATATCTGTCCTCAGAAACTATAAAGCATAAATACTTGAAATTTGGAAGTTAGGTTCCTTCTATGGTGTAGACAATCAGGGTTTGAGAAAATTCACCTAATTCATCTCTAAAACAAGAATTAGATTTCAAAAACTAGCATCTACGAGTAGGTAGAATCAATAAACAGAATTGTAGAAAATACGCTTACACGAACAAAGGCTCTACAGAAAGTACAGTTATATTTATATGCCTGCGTATATTTTTACCTATAAATCGTTTATTGTACGTACGTAGTTAACAAATAGGGTACTCGATCTTTAGTTAAATGTATCGCGCACGGAATAGGTCCCCTCAAATAAATGGCCTGGAAAGGGTGCGGTAACCGATCGTAACAAATAGCAAGGAGTCGTTATACAGCCTTTATGTGTTTGATGGTGAGTTATTACTACTTGTTCTTTCTACTAAAAATCAGAGGACCAATTATCTAAGCAAATCGTATCATTTAAGAGCTTAAATTCAAATTCAAATTCATTTATTTAAAACATGTAGGACATACAGGTGCCTCTTATGTTACGTCATGTTTTGACTCTACCGGAAAGCAGATTCTGCTGAGAAGAGCCGGCAAGAAACTCAGCAGTTGATCTTATTTAGTGTAAGTTATTATACTGTCCTGTGGGGAGCTTGACCCAGAGTCGATTGCTTTCATACAACTTTGTCATTAAGAAATTCGTCAATTGTATAATAGCCCCGACTCAACAAGTGTTCTTTTATGGTTTTTTAAATTTGTGTAACGGCAAGTCCAAAAATTATTTTGGAATCATATTATAAAAGGTAATACTCGACCCCACAAAGGATTTCTGCACCTTACGAAGACGATATTGCGGCATTACTAGTTTATGCCGGTTTCTAGCAAGTCGATTTTAAAACGTATTACGCGAAACATACATGCTTTTTGACGTGCAGGCATCTATGAACTCCTTAAATAGGTCGAATTATCCGTTTGACAAACGATTACGATTACGATTTCCTTACACAATCAGCGGGCAGATGAAAATCATAAAAGTGAACATGTTTTAAATCTACGATAAAAAGCCATTTGATTTGGCGATAATATAGTGGGGGATGTAAACTTGAAATAGAGCAGGTTCTGGACTGTACATAATTAATAATTCCAAGACCTTACAAGACTCGATAGAGGCGATAATGTTTTGAAGTAGTCATTGGTGTCAGCAGCATCGGTCATGCTGTTTAAATAAGTTAAATTGCGCGAGTAGTCCTCTGTTGACATCAACAGAGTTTTGTCGATGCATTAATAACAAGCGTTAGGTATTGAATAAAGTTTTTTTGCGTTTCACGGCTCTTGTATAAGCTTTTTGTGAGCCTTTTGGATCGAAAATAATATTATGGCGTGCGATTTTTAAACTTTTGAAGTAAGAATGACATAAAGAGCTGCACAGACTGGTCCAATAGGACAAAACGTCGTTCCCCACCAGTGTGTTTTCGCCCTTGATAATATTTTAGGTACGTTCGTACGTACTTAATAGTTATTTGTTAGACAAGAGTGAAAAGTTGTTTTTTAACCGCGTGCTCAATTTTGATGACCGAGCAAGCGAAGGATTCTAAAATTGAATCACGAGCGGAGCGAGTGATTCAAAAATTAGAATCCTGAGCGTCAGCGAGGGAATCAAAAGAGCACGAGGTGAAAAATCTTTTCACTCGAGTGCAACACGTAACTTTTCATCCCACCTCAGCGAGGAAATGACTAAATGCAAAAAAAATCACAAGGTAACTTTTCATCCCACCTCAGCGAGGAAATGACTAAATGCAAAAAAAATCACAAGATTAAATTCAATTCTGTTAATTTCTTCGTCACTAGAATCACTCATTTTAGGTTTTTCACTTATTTTCAATTTTCTTGTTTTTAATCGGTTTTAATTGTAAACAATATGACGTGAAAGAAAATGGTGCGCGCAAAGCAAATTAAAAAAGTACACCAAGAATGTTACGAGTGTGAGTTTTTAACAAATTAAAAACGATTGTATGGAAATTCGGCACCATAGAGGTAGAAGTAAATAGGTTTTAATGATGTTTTGAATTCACAAACTTCATAGACGAGTGATATTTACTAACGTGCACACGATGTTCTAAATTCAATTTACTTTATCCTCTAGAGGATAATAACGGCTTTTACCTTCAGATATCGAAGAGTAAAAATACTCTTTCCGAGATGGTGGGATGAAAAAGATATTATTATCCAACGTAATCATACTTACTTATTGTATAACTTTATAATTTTCGGGATGTGTTCCAAAGCACTCATTACGAGGCCTCAATTTAGCTCTGTAATCTTATGACTGCGTACGGTAAATTTTCAATCTTTATCAAAAGAATTAAGGTTTATTTCAGCGTATTAGCGATACACAAATTGGAAATCAAGTTGATCTTTTGTAAATGAAGTTAATACAAATTTATTATTTTTAACAAGACTCCCTGATCCTAAGGATTTGAATAAAATAAACAAGCTTTTTCAAATTAGCATAACAGGCCCTTATCAATTTCTCGTGTCCCTGAGATGTTTTTAAGACATTTAAAGGTTTTTAAAGGAGGGAAGAGTGGCCTAGTTGTGACAACGCATATCAGTCGATTGCGAAGGTTAAACAACGTTGACCCAAGTCGGTAACTGGATGGGTGACCGAATTTGGAGGTTCAAATTTGGCCTTTTCGTTTCCTCCGTGCCTCGGAGAGCACGTTAAGCCGTCGGTCTCGGTGATTATCACTAACATCTGATAATAATCCTTACAAAGAGTTTAAATACTCTTAGTCCAGTCGTATGCGGAAGGACGTGGGAACCCACCGCATTATTATCCCAAGAAAACTCCTACCATTATTTGATTAATGGAAAGGGGTCATGACCCTCATTAATGAGGAATACGACGTAGAGAGAGAGATAGAAAGGTTTTCGTACCTACTTAAAATACATTAGTGACCCGTAAATAGACGTACAAGTCAAAAACTACACACACACGCTAAACTTTCATTCAATGCATTCAATTCAAATTCATAAGCACTTGGAAAAGCTAATTTGAATTAAAACATTCGAATTTGAAACACTACTGTGTAACTAAGAAAAGAAAAAATATATACATGAGTAAGATCACCACAAAACACGATTTCTATCTCAAACCTAATTTATATTGCAGTCACATACAGAGGCTAGCGATAAATCATTCCACAAAAGCCAAAGCACAAATATCTATTTAATCTTCAGTTTTATCTTCGGATGATAAGCAATTAAACCTCGGATGAGGGTCGGGTTTCATTACGATTCGATTCACAGCCTGATTGGATTATGGAATCGTGCCATTGTTAGACATTGCCACCTATGTTTATTATTATGATTATAACCCTTAATAATATAACCCTTAGTTAATAAGGTTATTTTGATATAAAAAGCGATGTTTTAGTCTGGTGGAAGGCTTCGGCCGTGGCTAGTTACCACCCTACCATCAAATTATTTATATTGTCAATTTATAAGTATACTACCCGTAATTTCGTCCGGGTGATCTAACGACGAACAGCTCAAACGACTGAACTTGTCGGCGAGCATGCAGATAGCTATAGGCATAGTCGTAGGCATCTGCTAAGAAAGGATTTAAAATTTTTAATAATACCTAGGCAGTAATATAGGGGTATGAAACTAATTAAAATTGAACTTAAGGTAAGTTAAACCGCGTGCAAAAGCTAGTAGTTAATATTTTGACTTTTAAAGAGTTTTTCAGGCTTACCTTTTGGTATCAAGAAATGAACGGGCGCTTTTGTGAGGTTTATCTACTCATGTGCTTTTGTGCCGCTTTTTACGTTTGTTACTCCTTGTTCTTATTTTAAAAAATTGGGCCATCTGTCACAAAATTTGCGAAGGAAACTCTCATGTTATTTTTAATAAATCTTTACAGTTAATATTGCTATATTATATATAGTAAAGATTGCAGATAGGTAATTTATATTTATGGGAAAAACAGACGATTGTTTTTGTTCTCTAAGGCGGCTATATTTTCTTCAAACTTTTTTAGGATTTTAAATTTAAGACAAAGTTTTTGTATCTATACTTATAATAAAACTGTAACAGGTCCAATTCTGTACATTGAAGATATTTTGAAAATTTTTTTTGGAGGGCACTCATTATTCGATACTGAAGCCAATCTATACTTATAATAAAACTGTAACAGGTCCAATTCTGTACATTTAAGATATTTTGAAAATTTTTTTTGGATGGCACTCATTATTCGATACTGAAGCCAAATCTGTAATTTTTTTCATTTTTGTCTGTCTGTCTGTCTGTCTGTCTGTCTGTCTGTCTGTCTGTCTGTCTGTATCTTGGCCGCGCATCACGCCGAAACTACTGAATGAATTCAAACGAAACTTGGCACGATTTGTGCCTATACTACGAGGTAGGACATAGGATACTTTTTATCCCGAAATTCTACTCCCGAAGGGGTGAAATAGGGGTTGAAAGTTTGTATGAAAGTCCTTAATTTCTCAAGTTATAGCCATGAAACTTGATATATGAGCTACGGGTTGAAAATGGAGACATACGTGTTTCACAGTTTTTGAAAGTTCGACCCCCAAAAGGGTGAAATAGGGGATGAAAGTTGGTATGAAAGTCCTTCGTTTCTCAAAATGTTTTAAAAGTTATATCAACGAAACTTTTTATTTTGGCTTATGGTAAAAAATAAAGAAGTACATGTGTCACAGTTTTTCAAAATTCCACCCCTAAGGGGGAAAAATAGGGGTTGAAAGTTTGTCTGAAAGTCCTTCATTTCTCAAGTTATAGCCATGAAACTTGGTATATGAGCTGCGGGTTAAAAATGAAGACATACGTGTTTCACAGTTTTTCAAAATTTCACCCTCAAAGGGGTGAAATAGGGGTTGAAAGTTTGTATGAAAGTCCTTCATTTCTCAAGTTATATCGATGAAACTTGGTATACAACCTACCGGTTAAAAATGAAGAAATACGTGTTTCACAGTTTTCGTAAATTTGACCCCCGAAGGGGTGAAATAGGGGTTGAAAGTTTGTATGAAAGTCCTTCATTTCTCAAGTTATATCCATGAAACTTGGTATCCACGCGGACGAAGTCGCGGGCATCAGCTAGTACCTAATATGAACTTATTTTAAACTGCCATTTCGTCTTAGAATAATTACCAAGTAATACATTCGAATTTAATGAGAAATTACATTTTCTATAAACTAAATTTTACCTTGCCCTGGTATAGTTATAATAATTTTTGAATATTTTTTTTTGTTTAAATCAGCTAGGGCTGAAAATTCAAACGCAACATTAATAACAATCGAAATTAAACAAATTCATTGGTTATTTTCATAACAAAATCTCAGAATAAATAATTTTCTACTAATCAAATCGAGGAGCCAAGAGTTATTTCGATGCAAATAAGAAATTACAAAGTCATTAAAGTTCAAGGAGTGAATCGTTTATAGGAAGGGAAGACAAAATTTTAATCTGAATAGGTAACTGTATCAACAATCAAAATTAAATCACGGCCAAGAGCCCATTGGCAAGTTTTATGCAGGAATTAGCTTTTAATAGTACAAAATAAACGTTTTATTTTGAATGGCGTTATTTACCTAACACGAATAATATGACAAACGAGAATCGTAGGGCACCAGTAAAATGTCTGCAGTCACCTTATTTATGCTTTACACAATATTATATAAATCATCATCGGAGTCTTCTTACCCTAATTTTGGACACACAGGAAATAAATAAATCCACAGGAATAAATCCTAAAACCGTTACTTTATGTTCCGTTCTCATGGGGTATCGAATTTTTTGTCAGGCTCTACCGTTATTACACCGCTGATTAGGTACGTGTAGCTATGGCGTCTATCTTGTTGTTTACTAAAACAATATATATTTTATGGTGGTACAAAACCCTTTGTGCGCGAGTCCATCACAAGGATATAGCATGATTGATGCCACTGCAGATTATTGTAAATACCGCAGCGGAAAGAGTAGGTAAATACAGAATTGAAAATAACGTTACAAAAAGTTATGCTGTCTTAAGCCCAAAGTTAGCCGAGGACCTTTTCGAAGTTTGATTCATTTGAATAAAAGGGAAAACCTTTTTTGTTTATTTCGCCGCCATTGTTTAGGCTTGTCCCGGGTTTCTGTAAATGGAATTGCGATGTCTGTTTATTTTTAAAATGTGGAAAACCCACTTAGTTCCCAGACCTTCATTTAAATTCTAGAGTGGGTCAAGTGGGATTACATTTTCATGGCTGAAGTGAAATCTAAAATCACACATTAGGATTTTTTAAATGTTTTTTAAAGATATTTTCCTTTTTACATTCCACTTTGGGCCGCTTTCTTTAGTAACGTCTAACCTACGAGTACAAATAAAATATTCTTAATTTTCATGGAATTCCTATACAATGGTCAAAATTTGTAGGTAAAGTTACCGAGTAAAGTTGGAGAAATCGGCCCTCAAAAAGATAATCGGACGGACTATACCAACTTTGAATCGCGAAAAAGCAGTAAAAATTTGCGTAAAAGTCACACTTATTGTGCAGGTCACTGCAGGAATAAACTCAAAATAAAATCTTTAAAACTGAACTTTATATCTGCCAAACTTTGTAATATAATATCTACAGTCTTATTCACTTGTGATAAATTATTGTGAATGAGACTGCGTCACTTCGCTATTTTTAGAAACTAAAGTAATTAAAATAATGCAGGATATCTAATTTTAGTTTCATTCAAGACATTCCACCAACGTATGTATAAAATAAAAGACAAACGATTGTCTTTTTTTCCAGCGACAATAAATCGACGATGTCTTTCACCGAACTCCCTTTATCTGTTCAAGCATTGTCAACCGTTTTTGTCTGTTAATGTTATTTGAAAATTATACAAATTGGTTGTTTTTGTGAGTCATTATCTTAAAAATTGTTGCGTTTATAAAACAACTGTCACTCTATTTCTTATTCAGAGTTAGCATTCACTTACTTCGCTGGCGTAGTGATCTCTGAAGGACCTTAAGCTCCGACACCAGAGGCTTCCTGTATTACCTGTCTTGCACTAAGCGGTTATACATTTTATTTGCTCTGGAAAGGCTCGTCGAATGTACGCTCTTATGGCTATGTCATAGCGCAAAAACGGAGTTTTTTAAAGCAGTGTATCCAATAAACGGTGACATAATGTATGCTTGTAAATATAATTTGCTGTTTTCAAGACCTTTAAGCAGCCATTGACGCATCTCAAAACACAATGTAAAAAAATCTCTGCATTGAAATTTATTTTAAACATACCTCTGAGTTGACCTTTTAAAGAAATTTTTGTCCTTATTGAAACTAATAATTTGCTCTAGAAATAAAAGATAAAATTCATATTTTTAAATCAAACACATTAACGGATTAATTTGTATTGAACAGTAAATAACTATTTTATTACAAATTATTTTTTCATATTTTTACGACAAACCCGCGCACCTATATCTTTTTATCCCTTTTTTGATCTCGTGAACTCACAGCGCCTTAAGCATGCTTTTTTGCAGTGCGATGTTCTACTTCACAATTTTTTTTGTGTTGAAACCAGGAAAGCTCTTTTGATTCACCGTTTCTATACATAACGGTCTTATACCTACTTGGTTTTATTTTTCATCCATTCTTGTGTGTTTTTCCCAAACTGTTTCGAAATATCTTCGACTACGATTACTACAATTTTGGGTCTAGATTTAATCGCAATAAAATCTCATCCATGGAGCAATTTTGCATCAACATCTGGTGTGTAGTGCAAATTCAGATCGTCTAGCCGTAGATATAGACAGTTATTATAATTTCTTGTCGAACTGTTACAAGTCCGTTCAGTCCAATTTAATATGAACCACTTCTGAACTTAATAATAACGAAAACCACTCAAATTAAAGCGTTTTACGTAATTGAAACCGTAGTGGCGTATGGTACAAATCTAATTCCCGCTTAATCTCCAGTCCGGGGATAGCAATTTGCTTGTTAAAGCGTGTCAGGCCACTCAATGCGACCGCTTGCAAATTGACGACCCTTTAACGTTTAGAGTCCTTTCAGACGGATCTTACAGCAGCGTTCAAGACGACGATCACACTTTTGCTGTTTGTGTGCCAAACTGTCTAGATAAGTTTAGTTGTTAGAATGCTAGGTATTGTTGAAGGCTGTCACCGCTGGATTCGTAAGCAATGATTGCACTCCTTGTTTCTGATACGTACTGCTAGCATTAACCATCAAAAGAAGCAAGCATGAGTGAATAGGCATCTTCTAGACAGTTGCGCTCAATCTTAGGACGCATCATTATTATAGTTAAGGGCAAGCCTATTCATTGTCGTGCCACCAATTTCTTTTTCTAGGGAAAAAAATCTAACCAAGTGACCGTTGGTTGCATTTGTGGTTGTGATGATGATGTGTGATTCTATCGAATGTAGTATTGAATGAAATTGTACAATAATTAAATTCGCATTGATTTTGAACCCGGTGTTATTTTTTACCGTTATCGTGGTTGTAACACGCCTGAAACGATTCTTATTGAGTGTGCTGTGATTCACTAACTAATGTAGAGTCTAAATACATAATTGAATAAGCACTACTGCTTCTATTGCGAGCTTAAATAAGTAAGCCATTAAAACCGAAATCCCTTTGTTTTCTTGCTCTTATTTAAATTATAATGACTAAGTACCGTCTAACAAATACTTACATAAAAAATGTCCAAACAGAAAGTCAACGACTGATTTTTAATGATGATTTATGGATGTTCACATGAATGAATTTTAAACATCTACCGGTTTACTATACTACTACTATTAAATCTCCCGCATCTACAGAAATCCCTTTGTTTTCTTGCTCATATTTAATAATTATACTGATTAAGTACCGTCTAACAAATACTTACATAAAAAATGTCCAAACAGAAAGTCAACGACTGATTTTTAATGATGATTTATGGATGTTCACATGAATGAATTTTAAACATCTACCAGTTTACTATACTACTACTCTACTATTACTATTAAATCTCCCGCATCTACAGGAACTGCTATGTAGGAACTGCTCTATCTCAATATACTCACGCTCAATCGGCATCAATATTGCTTTATCTATGCCTTGCCCTGCCTTTGTAAAATTCCCATATATTGCTATCATATCCAGATGCCCAGATGACAGCTAGCATTTTATCTTTTTCTCTCGAGTACAGTCACTCGAGTGACTGTAATCATAAAAGGAAAACAGATAAACCTATTTTTAATGTCCTAATAGCATCTAGATTGGGTTATACCAAGAAAATGGAGCATTAATGAAAAACATCCTGTAATCCTGTAATTTGTATAATTATGTGCCTTGATAGTCTAATGGCAATATGTAGATGATAAGGTAGGTACTTACCGGGTTCGCAATTTTTCTAAATAAATAGTTCTTGTGGGTTTTCTGCCAATACATTTTCAATAGTCTGGAATAGAGAAATTAAGAAACCACACCACACAAGTTAATCTTTATGGTACCTACAATTGGATCTTATTGGATTCGTCCATATGTTGAACTGATGCTGCAACAATAATAATACTCGTATGAATCTTATATTATGTGTATCTAATGGTCGTTAGATTTCGAGTTCCGGGTCGGAAATTTGCTTATCAAAGCGCGTCAGAATAGCCTGCGGGCTGCAAATTGACGGACCTTTGCCGGTCATTGGATGGAGTGCATTATAGAGACTGTTCTAGAATCCATTTAAACAAATATTACTTAAGCCGTTGCCATTTCTATATGAGTACTGAGTACCTAGTATTAGACGGCATTTGGACTTGATTTGATTAGGCCTACGATTGTTGCGCTGATATTGATCGTATACTTCTTGTGGGAGTACAATCAAATATAGTGCCCGCGACTTCGACCGCGTGGATAAAGATTTTTGATTCCCGCGGGAACTCTTGAATTTTTCGGAATAAAAAGTAGCTATGTCCTTCCCCGGGATACATCCTACCTCTGCACCAAATTTCATTAAAATCGATTGAACAGATGGGCCGTGAAAGCGTGGCAGACAGACAGACCGACAGACAGACACACTTTCGCATTTATAATATTATATAGTAAGTATGGATATGGATTAATAAAATATGTAACTAAAGTACTACGCCTAGCAAAGCGTTTGCCATTTTAACACTTGTGAACCTTTTTACTAACTCTTAAATAAATCTAATAATCCAGGATCCAAATTTGCTTGTCAAAGGGTGTCGGTCACGCCAGTGGCTCGCAAATTGACGCCTCTTTACCGCTGTGTGTTGACCGACTGTGAAATAATTTTTTATTTGAAAATATATGGAGAACAGTCATACTGTATAATTCTTGACTTTTCATTTGTTTACAATTAAGATTCAATACATTACAAGTAGGTACCTGTACAAGTATATAAAAAAATCTTTTGCCGAAATGTATGTTGTCACATCATTTCAGAACGGCTGGACCGATTCTGATGGATTTTTTTGTGTTTTAATGGGTCCCGGAATGGTTTATGTTCACAATTAGAACCAATCGGGTTATAGGTTCATTTTTTAAATTTATAGACTAGCGCTTGGCTGCAATCAGCTGGAAGTAGTGATGCAGCCTAAGGTAAGGTGTAAGCCTAAGTAATAGAATTATTTTTGGTTGAGTCCGTTTTATCCAATGATCCATAATTTTTAATATTACCACAAAAATATTGGGATTAATAAATTGCTGATTTTACATTATAAATAAATGCAGATACAAGAAAAAAAGGGGTCAAAATATGTACACACTGTACGTGTAAGCTACAACTAAAAGCTAATATTGGTCGTGTATGTATCGAATTATTTCAAGCGGCATTTGCCTGGCAAATGTGGTTTGACTCTTACCAATACTGGCGCTATATTTTAATGAAATTGAATTATGATTCCCGCTTCAGCTTTTAGCGTTTGTATAGAAATGCCTGTATTGTTTTCCTTTCAAAGCGTTGTCGTACTTTATTTTCTATTGTGTTTCTCTTGTTATTAGGTTTTTGTTATAATATACTATTTTTGTTTATCTATACGATACTACACACATGTCAGTCCATGAAATATTCTTTTTTATTATTGATGGGCTTGCGGATGCTTCGGATTTTAAATCGAATTCCGTTTTAAATTTTGGCCAGTGTAGTTACATCAAAAGCCCAAATACAATCAGTGAGTTTTCTTGCAGCTTTTCCACTGACGAAGCGTTGTCTACGAGAAGCTACGAGATATTACGTTGCACGTTGATTGAGCTTGGGTTGTAGTTGAGAAAAGGGAAAAAATCTATGTTTGTAACGGTGCTATGTGCTATTGTGATTAAAAACATTCATCCAAGTAAAAAACCGAAATTAATATCTTTAATTTGAAATAAAAAAATGCGTTTAATTTCCATTTCTTAATCTTTATTTATTTTTTAATTGATCAACCCAATTAGTTAATTTAATCGAATTACAGCCAGAAGAATTTAATCTATTTATTTTTAGCATTTCAGTATCATAGTTACAATAATACTTCTCTTAATTGATTTCAATTCATACAATGCTCTAAAATAAAGTCAAATTTATTTTTTTTAAATTTCCATGTTAGTAGAAGTATTTACCAATAATAATGCATATCGAAGTCGTATATTACTAGTGACGATAACGTTAACCACAATTGTCATTGGGTTGACAATTATTATCTCAATTTCAGGAACATACAAGAGCGAATAGCTTCCCCTGTTAGCATAAATCACGGAAATAGTAGATGTAATTGTAGGAACAGCCAATTGTATGACCCACATTTCAAAGGAATTTGATTGAGGGTCTAAGTTCAAAAGGGCTAAATATTCTTCTTACCTAAGTATTTTATTATCTGCCTGATACAGTGCCAAATAAAAAGCTTATCATAACAACTATTTTGTTACTAAATTAGCTGATTTAATAACTAAGAAGTTTCTAAATAATATATATAATAAGTAAATAATATAAATATAAGTTTCATAATATATATTAGTTTATTTTTTATATTTATTTTAAGCGTTATATTATTTGTGTAACTGTTTATGTATTAGTATGTAGGTATTTGTTTGTATGTTTATATTAATACACCACCCTCAAGTTAATCTCCACTTCTCCTAATCCAAAGGTTGCCTGGCAGAGATCGCTACTAAGCGATAAGGCCGCCTTTTTGTATTCTACTTCTTTCTTAGTATTTTCTGTTGTGTTTTTTATATTTTTGTGTTGTGGTGTACAAATAAAGAGTAATAATAATAATAAAGATAGGTAGGTTACCTCAAACTAACACCTATAAATACTTGATGAATACGCTTAGCTATATAAGCTAATATATAACTATACGATCAGCTATGTAAGTTATACCTATTTATAACATTCCGTGAATCCACGTAAACAATGTACATCTCTACAGCAGCTTTTTGATAATTAGTTTCATTCTAAGAATCTAGCATTCTATTTTAGTATAGATATAATTTTCTTAGATTCCACCTTCAAATTCTCTATAACTTACTTTATAATACGTTCAAACCGAAGTGAATACCCAAAACCTAATTAGCAAATTGTCTATCTCTAATTTCTCAGTTTCAACAATACAGAATTAATTCGAAATAACAGACTAAACTGAGCAACTTGAGACACCTTTCAAGTTTTCCAATTAGGGAAACTCGTATACATGTTTCAGTACAAAGATTCAACTTGTAACATCCTCGAGATAATGCGAGTAACACTCGTGTCTATCTGTGCTACGGCAAAATTCACAATTATTTGAAGTTTAGTTGAACACTCTCCCCTCGTCTTAAAGGAACTGAAGTCATACGTGGGAGGAAGCACGGATGCCGGAAGGGCTTTTCACACCATTTATCGGTTCGTATCAGGAAAGTTAAGCAAAACCATGATATTATTGTGACTAAGCGTGAGGGAAAAATGGACATTATATTCCTTTTTCGTTACACAGGATTTTCAGATTAAAACATGACGTTTTACAACACCATAACACCCTAAATTTTAGGAAGGGCAGGCTGGTTTTATATCCTTTTTTGATAAAACAATAAGCACGGCGTAAATTTTAACAAAATGTTTGTTAATTTGTAACATTTACATGGGATGTTTTATGCATGATGAAAAACGCAAATAACGAATTCTACACGTGTGGTTTATTCATTTATCTGACGAAATGCTGTTTTTACTGTGCAACTTTGTATTCATATTCGAATTACTGATTTCAATTAATAAGTTCTATGTATAAAATGAATCAAATGAAATTGAACTAACTTATCTAAGTATTCAAAGGGTGAATGCTAATATACCATGCAATACGTAAAAATATCATTAAAGATACCCAATTTTACTACCCGTATTTAATAAATAATATAATATGGGTTAGTTATAAAAGTAATCAAAACATTCCACGTAATATCGACACACTTCATTGATTTGTTAATTGAAATAAAGTTATTAATAACTGTTTCAAACTTATTATGATTTAGGTACAAGTGTATTTAACCTTAAGACTAACAGCTACAAAACCCGGTAGAGTTACTTACCTCGGATAATTTGATTTCATTTAAAATTATTATTTATTTGGTTTGGAATTAGAATTAGAATTAAAATTGGTGGGTAGACTCATGACATTTCATAAGTAGCACAAGTTGTCCTACGTGAAATAAATCATTTCAATTAAAATAGGAACTTCTCAGAAATTAACAAATACCATTTATAATTAAATATTTTATTGATGAAGAATGAATTCGTATTTATTCTCCGGACCAACTTGCAAACTTTGTACAAAATTTAAATAAAACGCTTTATTCGGCTTCGGTTTGAAGACTTCGTGTTTACACAAAGACGGCCGAGGCAACTTTGCGCATAATTATATTTTTCAAGTATTTGGACGAGGTCCTGTGGAACTTCTTGGTTGATTTCTTCTTTGGATATTTCGCTTACTATTTCGAAACTACCTATCGTAAGTTCACAATAAGTTTTATTATTGCTTATGATTTTGTCATTTTGCTTGGCGAAGATATTATTTTAAAAGTAAGTACTTAATCAAAAGTTACATGCAGTTAAAGACTGTTCAAAGGATTTATTGTATTCGCCGTATAGTCTTTAAGTACAACTTTTAATCAGACGTTCATATCCTCACATTAACTTTTGTGATGTGAGATTTTATGAGTTGTAAATTTATACAAAAAATATGTAAGTACTTAGGTTTACTTAATAGAATACCTAAAACTGACCAGCTTATAATCCAAAAGAATCATTTAAGTGCATGAGCGTTTCGAAGATTCCGAGATGGGAAGTATTTATTCACTCTTAAGAGAATCCATTTTGTTCAATAAAGATCTGACGTAATGAATGGTTGGGTCTTCAATTGACGTCGAATGTTAAGCCGGTCCAGAGAAGGCAAGTCTTGATAAGGGGTAGGTGATTGATATAAGCGGTTTCCGGTAATTAAGAATCTTGAGAATTGAAGTATTTTGGTGTAAGAAGAAAAACCGAAAAAAGACTCTTTATTGAGATACTGCAGGAGATATTAGGCTAGTGTTAAGGTGCATCGAAGCGGCGTGCGCGGTGTGCGCGGCGTTTGCAGAATACAATTCAGCCGCGCGTTAACAATGACTTGAGGACTATACCACATCGTAAAACGTGGTAAAACTGTGTCGTGACTATACCGACGAATACTCTAGCGTCCAATTCGGCGTCCAAGCGGCATTTGGCGCGCGGTAGCCGCGCAAGATAAACATTATATTTTTGGCCACATCTTTACCCAAACATAAAATGATGCAATACAAATTGATACGAGTAGTGCAAAGTAATGCAAGTCGGGTAAACGTAATGAAGGATGGGTGATGTTTCTGAGTTCAATTACTGTGCTCAAATTCCATAATTTTTTTCGTTTTTCTTATTATTATATAATTTTGTTGTAATATTTCATTTTTTGTTTCCTAATTGAAATAATTTGACATTTTTTTTTATTCAGTATCGATTTATTGTGATACCATTGTGTTATCCTGTTATCTTGCTTCAAACTGTGAAGGAAAACATCGTGAGAAAACCTGCACGCCCGAGAGTTCTTCCTTATGTTCTCGAAGTCTGCTAATCCGCACCTGGCCAGCTTGGTGGACTATGGCCAAAACCTTCTCATTCCGAGAGGAGACTCGTGCTCGGTTGTGAGCCGGCAATGATTGGTTTATAAGAGAGAGAGAGATATCATATCATTTTTATGAAGTCATTATACTAATTTGACACTTATATTTTCTACTACTATAAAACTTTGCATGCCCTATTAGTATAATATGAGGTAAAGAGGTATATTATAATAATATAATATGCATCTTTTACGCAAATAACTAATCATTAAAATTAAACTAAAATATAAGTACCTGAGTATCTATTTTATAAGCTGTACGTTCTTGTCGATGATAATTTCCATTTTCAAACCTAGAGTAGTACATGTTCTTATATTATTGACCAACTCATACAAAAAAAACTGATCAATATATTCATGAGCAGATATTGATTTTTCCTGAGCGAATTACACAATCGTGAAACGACGATTTTTGGGAATAAAAACACCGGTACTTCCAAAGCGTTTACGCTAGAGTGGATTTAAAAAATAAGGGACCATTTTTCAATGTAGCTAAATTTTTTTTTGCTATTGAAAGCGTTTAACGATCCAGAGTTGGCTTACAAAATACGATAGAGCTTAAAACTAAAAGCTCTATGGATACATTATGTTGAATAAAAAATTTAGAATAATGTAACGTAATAATTAAATAGGAACGTACTCTAAAGTTTGAAAGCCAGAGTAATAGCGCCGATTAAATTTCTTTAATAATTTTAGAGAGAATAGGATATATCTTGCTTAAAAAATAACTTAGTTTGGATCACCGATTAGGAGAACATCTTGTTGGACACTCCAGATACCCCTGCAGGAGCGGGAAAAGACCTACAAGCCCAAAGAAAGACACCGATTTATTCTACAAGACTGAATATCGTAAAATTACGAGTAACTAGGCAGGCGTGAAGATTCATTATGCTAGCTTAACGGTGTAATTCCAATCATTGCTGTTATTAAATTACTAGCTGATGCTCGCGACTTCGTCCGCGTGGATTGAGGATTTTCGGTTCCCGCGGGAACTCTTTAATTTTCCGGGATAAAAAGTAGCCTATGTGCTATTCCAGACTATAATCTATCTCTGTGCCAAATTTCATCCAGATCCGTTCAGCCGTTGGAGCGTGATTGAGTAACAAACATCCATACCAGAAACCAATCCAACCATCCATAGAAAAAAGAAAAAAGAAGAAAAAAGAAAAAAGACTGTTTAAAAATCTTAGATTCAGCGACTGGGCTACTGTTGGAATTTATAAAAGTAGGAATAAGTTGTTTGACTTGTACGCTCAAAAGCAATATAATTACACCCCTACATTTTTGGAATACGTAAGAAATTATTCAAAATTATTTAGAAAGGTTTGCATTCAAGCAAAGTCCCTTCACATAAAGCGGAAAATTATCAACTCAGAAAATAAAATAAAAGCAGCTTGGGATGTCATCTCTGATGAAACTGGTAGACATAAAGTGGACAATAATAAACTGGAGCTTAAGATTAATGACCATATTATTGACTCCGATTTAGAAATTGCAAATACATTTGAGAATTTCTTCCAAAATATTCCAATCTCCACTACCAGTTCCCTTAATTCCTCGCCAACAGAAGCCTATAAACTTATCAGTAGTAATGTCTCTGAGTGCAGTGTTAAGTTTAAGTTTCAGTACGTGACCCCCTATGATATTATAAAAACATTCAAATCTTTACAATGCAAAAAAACGGGAGATCTATGGGGGATATCAGTGAAAATTATCTGCAATGTTATTGATGTTATTGCGCCATATCTTGCTCAAATTTTTAATGATTCTGTGGATTTGGGATCTTTTCCTGGCCTCATGAAATTTAGTAAGTAAATTGATTCCTCTTTTTAAATCAGGTAGCAAAAGTTATCCAAATAACTACAGACCAATTTCAATTTTGCCAACCCTTAGCAAGATATTTGAAAAAATTATGCTTAACCAACTGCTCCAACATTTTAATTTAAATAAATTACTTCACTCCGAGCAGTATGGTTTTACGAAAGGTCGATCAACAGTCGATGCGGGCGCGGCGCTGTTAAAACATATATTTGATGCCTGGGAGAACTCACAGAATGCTATTGGTATTTTCTGTGATTTGTCTAAGGCATTCGACTGTGTTGAGCATGAGACACTGTTGACCAAATTAAGCCACTATGGAATCAAAGACACTGCACTTAGCCTCATTGCGTCATATCTTAGTGACCGTATTCAGACGGTATGCGTAAATGATGTGAAATCATCTGGACCAGCCTCGTTAATGGGTGCCCCTCAAGGCTCTATTCTGGGTCCCTTCATGTTCTTGGTATATATAAATGATTTACCATATTTCGTCCAGGATACTTGCGATATTGTGCTATTTGCTGATGATACGTCTTTAATTTTTAAAGTCGATAGAAATAAGGAAGATTTTGACGACGTAAATAGTGCCATTTCTCAGGTCACTCACTGGTTTACTGTAAACAACTTACTTTTAAATGCAAAAAAAACTAAGTGTATTGAGTTCGCACTGCCCAATACCAAGAATACACGTAACATTAATCTAGTGGTAAACAATGATATGTTAAAAATAGAAGAGGCCGCCGTGTTCTTGGGAGTGACCTTAGATGCTAAGCTTCAATGGGGCACCCATATATCAAATCTAGCTGGTAAACTCAGTTCTGCTGCTTACGCTGTCAGAAAGATTCGGCAGTTAACAGACGTTGAAACTGCAAAGATTGTATATTTTGCTTATTTTCATAGTATTATGTCTTATGGAATCTTGCTGTGGGGTAAAGCGGCAGATATTCAAAAAATTTTTGTATTACAAAAAAGGGCAGTACGTGCAATATATAATTTAAAACCACGTGAATCCCTTAGAGAGAAATTCAAGGAAATAGGTATTCTTACAGTAGCTTCGCAATATATTTATAGTAATTTAATCTTTGTAAAACAGCACATTCAGAATTACAAAAGAATATGCGATTTGCACGATAGGCCAACTAGAAACCGCCATAGGCTCGTGACTCCATCGCTCCGCCTCAAGAAAGTCCGAAGGTCGTTCGTGGGAATGAGCATTCTATTCTATAACAAAATTCCACAACCTATTTTAAACTTGCCTTTACACAAGTTTAAAAAATCCATTAAAAGTATGCTTCTGAAAAAAGCTTATTATACTGTTGAAGATTACGTAAATGACAAAGGAGCATGGAATTGAATTGAATTGAAAAGGAGCATGGTTCAGTAGTTGCCGCGTGAAGGAGTAACAAACATACACACATACAAACTTTAATATTATTATTGCCGATAGGTGGCGATTTGCACCCTTAAACAGTATTCAATTCTATGCCTTGATATGGGTAGTCGGGTATGTCACACTCTCTTTAACGTTTCTGTGGTGGTGTCGTGTGGTGCGGGTTGTTACGTTCCCTCAAATATGGTTGAGCGAAGCAATGGCTGGATCATGTGTCATGCTCGTGAACGGGTGCCACCGTCGGAAATGGGGCTGCCTCTGTCTGCCAGTCTTGGCGTGTATTGAGTGTTGTATGCTCGTAAAAAAAAGCTTACTATACAATCGAAGATTACGTAAATGATAAAAAAAAAGCGTGGATTTGATTCGCTCCAGCTATGCGTGGGACTGCAGTTACTTGTATCATTATGATGATTGTAAGTTTTGATGGAAAAGAGCAACCACCGAGTTTCTTGCTGGCTCTTCTCGGTAGGAATGGCATTCCGAACCAGCGGTAGATTCATAACGATTCAAAAGCGCTTGTAAAAGCTTATTTGAATAAAAAACATTTGAATTTGAATTTGAATTTTAATACATCCATCCAAACTTCCTGTGTATTCCGTAATAAATTGAGACTCAAATAAAGCCTTTAATAAGGCACGTAGTTCTGTTAACTTGTACCTTTAGGTGAGCTAATTCCTTAATGAAATTTTCGTAGATATCTTAAAGTTCTAAGGATTCACTCGGTTGGAAATAAGCATCATAGACGATGAAAATCAACTCCAAAAGGAAATGTTGAAGGAGAATCGCAAAGTAACAGCACGAAACCCAATTTTGAGAGCTGCTTTGTACATGAAATTGTCTGGTTATTGTTGAGGAGGTAAAATTGAGCGTAAAATTAGAATTTGCTCTCTCTAGCCAGTCACTTGTTCTAATTTTGTGGTGCACTGTTTACCAATTCGAGATATGCTATACAGCCCGTGGCTTGTTTTTAATATCATTTTCAGTCGACTTTAAAAGTTAGTCGATTTTGAATGCCGATTTCCTTATGTTTAAAAATACATAATTACAATGGTAACCTTAATTTTAATCACTGCATTCATTTAGTTTAATTATTTTAAACTAAGTTTATGGGAATACTAAAGTTTTATAGATTTTGTGAAGGATTTTTCAGTTTTACATCTAGTGTCTAGACTGTTTTTATTTTACTTTTGGGATAAGTTTTTGTAGCGAAAGCAATATTATTCTTTTTCCAAATCTGGTTCTGAAAGGTAAATAAACTTAAATGCCAATTACATTAAAATGTTACGCACGTAAAAGAACGCAAAAAGAAGCATGCAAATGCTAGGAAGTAGAAAATAAAAAGCATATAGTTTCTCAATTTACATTTTTAATGCTTAATGCAGAGATACTCTTTAAGCTAAAATCGAGCTACTTTTTAACTGAAGAAACCTGCTCTAGATTTCATGACTTTTTAAAACTACTTACTTGTCTCTTTATCTTTACTTACAGCCATTACCTATTACCTACCTACCATTACCTATTACCTATTATTACCTATTTGTCTTCTTCTTCTTCTAGAAACGCCCCAAATTTATAAGTACACCTTCACAGTTATTTAGCAAAACATGTTAATAACCAACAGAAAATACTATCTATCTATTATAATATATTACTAGCTGATGCCCGTGACTTTGTCAGCGTGAATTGAGGTTTTTTAGTTCCCGCGGGAACTCTTTAATTTTCCGGGATAAAAAGTGGCCTATGTGTTATTCCAGACTATAATCCATCTCTGTGCCAAATTTCATCCAGATCCGTTCAGCCGTTCTGGCGTGATTGAGTAACAAACATCCAAACTTTCGTATTTATAATATTAAAGTATAGATTATACACAACTAGCTGATGCCCGCGACTTCGTCCGCGTGGATGGAGCTTTTCGGTTCCCGCGGGAACTCTTTAATTTTCTGGGATAAAAAGTAGTCTATCTGCTATTCCAGACTATAATCTATCTCTGTGCCAAATTTCATCCTGATCCGTTTAGCCGTGTGAGCGTGATTGAGAAACATCCATACATCCATACATCCATACATCCATCCAAACTTTCGCATTTATAATATTTATTTGATTATGTGGTTAATAATGCAATTCAAATGTTTTGAAATATTTGCGTCTGTATCGTGGCACAAATAAAGTTTTTCGCTAAATTCAATTATAGCCAACAAGCGTAAGAAAAAATAATATAATAAATCCAATACGAAGACCATGATTAATATCCTTCGAGAACTCCCGGCTCTTATCGGGTGACGCAGGGGGATAAGAAATACTTCGTAATTTACTGCATTCAAAGGCTTAAAGATACTGGAAATGCTCTGTCTTGTATCTACATCGATAGTAGGAACTAAGTAGTTGATTGATAGTTTTGTCAGTAAACTTCTCGCAATTGTTGACAGTAATTTGTGTACAATAATTTCACCATTGCGTATAAATGAACAAACGAACAGGCAATCATAATCTTTTTTATACATATTATTTGAATCAGTATAAAAATCTCATCTTTATATTCTTTGGTTGTCTACACACTGTGTCTATACATAACAGTCATTTAAATATGCGTGTTTTATGCTATGTTTAAGAGCGTAAAACTTTTTTCGGGTGATGCTTTACCGATCCAATGGCTTTCCGTGATCCCTTCGCAAGACGTTGGGATATCTGTATAGAGCTTTTTCTCCATATAAATCCATAGCTTATAATTTCTGTTTCCAAATTTTTAAACTTCAGTCGAAAATAAAATTTTTCTTTATTTAGACGCCAATTCCAGCCGATTAATTTTCATTTCAATGTATTTGCTGATTTTATTTATAATGTAAAAAAAAGGCTCGCCCACGATTTATTCAACTAACTGGAGAAAAATAAAGCATTTTCGTCGGAAACAACGGAGTGCGGGCATGTTTTATCGGCTTATTTTGCTAAATGCGTTACAGCGTGAAAATAATGTTACTTCTTACGTAAGGTTCAAAAGAGTTGAGTGCGCGATTTGTTTCCGTCGATGTTTGCAGAATGGTGTTTTTATTTTGTAGGTACTAATGCTAGCTTATATTCTTTCGAGTTTGTATGCTTCGACTAACATTCTTTCAATGCAGTAAGGAAGAATGTACCCAGAGTTCGAAGTACAGATAGACGTTGGAATCCCATAGTGACCCCTCATAATCATAAAATCATAGCATTGGCAGACCCACGCGGTGGGCCGATGATACCAAGCGAGCCGCAGGGAACCCGTGGAAGCCCCTACAAGAGACCTATATCAAGCAGTAGACGTATAACGGTTATCGACGACGCACACCTAGCCTAGAATACTGCTAGGGTACACCTATATAATTCTCCTTTTAAATATCTTGATCCACTTTGGTTTTGCTTTGCATTGCCAGTCACGAATAAACTAGTAATTGACTGCAAGTTTGTGTGGAGTTTTTATTTCTCCTCAGAGCTAGTAGCTTCGCACGATACTTCGTACCAGCTAGTCAGGGAGGCACATAAAACTCCATGTAGAAAAGCAAAAATTATTTTAAAAAAAAATTAAATTAAATGGATAAATAATATAATTAGTAATAGTTTTTTCTTAATTTATCATTTCTTTATTTAATTTTTTTAATTGGAATGCAAAATAAAACTTGTAAAATAATATCTTTAAAAAAAACCGGCCAAGTGCGAGTCGGACTCGCGCACCGAGGGTTCCGTACAAACCTGTAGTAAAAAAAAAACTACTTACTAAATCTCGTTCAAACCAATTTTCGGTGGAAGTTTGCATGATAATGGGGCTAATTCTGTATAACACAATCTCTAAACTAAACTAAAATGGCAGCTTTAAATCTAGTTCTGTCCCTTTCCGTAGGGAGTATTATGAAAGGGTTAGCAATATTTGTAATGCTCTAATTTTAGTTTAGTTTAGAGATTGTGCACTACAGAATCAGCCCCATTGTACATCATAATATTATTTTACTTTTATCATTCTCTTATTTTAGAAGTTACAGGGGGGGGACACACATTTTATTTATTTATTTTTTTTTAATTTATTTTGTACCAAAAGTTATACAATACGTAGAAAACAGAAACATAGTGGACAAGGAAACACTTATCTCTATAAGAGATCTCTACCAGTGACCCTTGGCAGTTTTACCACTTTGGAAGTTTCTCTCGTGCAAACTATTCAGTTTAGAAAAAAATGATATAAGAAACCTCAATATCATTTTTGAAGACCTATCCATAGATACCCCACACGTATGGGTTTGATGAAAAAATTTTTTTTGAGTTTCAGTTCTAAGTATGGGGACCCCCAAAATTTATTGTGTTTTTTCTAGTTTTGTGTGAAAATCTTAATGCGGTTCACAGAATACATCTACTTACGAAGTTTCAACAGTATAGCTCTTATAGTTTCGGAAAAAAGTGGCTGTGACATACGGATGGACACACAGACAGACAGACAGACATGACGAATCTATAAGGGTTCCGTTTTTGCCAAATTTGGCTACGGAACCCTAAAAATGGATAAAAATTTCGTCCCGTTGTTTTACCAACCGAGAATTCCTGAAAAACATCCAACCTCATGAATTCGATGTGCCGGTACCAACAAATTTCCATAATTAACAATTCCAGACAAAACTTTTCGGAAACAATCCATCAATTATTCTCGGTTGGTAATTTCTAAAACCAATTATACGACATAGAATGGTACTTTGTAACTGCTGGAGCCATAGAGTTGTCTTATTATTAGAGCAGAATAATAATTCTGCAAAATGGACTCAATAGCTGAAAGAGTCTATCAGTCGAGGTTTATTCGTTTTAGTTATTTGGCGCTACACGTAAACGGACGTGAGTAAAACCGTAATATATCTGCAATTCAATACTATAAAATGATATCAAAAGTAACCTTTTACTTTATATCCAACAGTAATGGACTGGTTGTTTAAGAAAAAAGTAAATGAACGAAATAATACAGTTGGTAAGCTCTCAATTATTATCCACTAGCTGATGCCCGCGACTTCGTCCGCGTGGATATACCAAGTTTCATCGAAATAACTTGAGAAATGAAGGACTTTCATACAAACTTTCAACCCCTATTTCACCCCTTCGGGGGTAAAATTTACGAAAGCTGTGAGACACGTATTTCTTCATTTTTTACCGGTAGGTTGTATACCAAGTTTCATCGATATAACTTGAGAAATGAAGGACTTTCATACAAACTTTCAACCCCTATTTCACCCCTTCGGGGGTGGAGTTTTGTAAAACTGTGAAATACATATGTTTTCATTTTCAATCCGCAGCTCATATATCAAGTTTCATGGCTATAACTTGAGAAATTAAGGACTTTCATACAAACTTTCAACCCCTATTTCACCCCTTCGGGGGTGGAATTTTGAAAAACTGTGAAACACATATGTTTTCATTTTCAACCTGCAGCTCATATAATATCAAGTTTCATGGCTACAACTTGAGAAATTAAGGACTTTCATACAAACTTTCAACCCCTATTTCACCCCTTCGGGGGTAGAATTTCGGGATAAAAAGTATCCTATGTCCTACCTCGTAGTATAGGCTCAACTCGTGCCAAGTTTCGTTTGAATTCATTCAGTAGTTTCGGCGTGAGGCGCGGCCAAGATACAGACAGACAGACAGACAGACAGACAGACAGACAAAAATGAAAAAAATTACAGATTTGGCTTCAGTATCGAATAATGAGTGCCCTCCAAAAAAAATTTTCAAAATATCTTCAATGTACAGAATTGGACCTGTTACAGTTTTATTATAAGTATAGAAGATAGGTACTACACTAGCTACACTTTAACAGATTACCTTTTCAACAGATTTTGATGAAATTTGGTACCTATAGAGATAGGTCGCATCCCGGGAAAGGAAAAAGGCTACTTTTATCCCGACAAATTAAAGGATTTATTACTAAAAAAAACTTAATCAACGCAGACGAGATCGCGGCTATACGAGTAATAAACCGTAATGTATCTGCTTTTCTGCATTCACTTATCAGTATTGCTTTTGTATTCGCCCTCAGTAGCACAGCATGTATCACAATGCTTTATTTCACTATCGGCAAAGACAAAATGACTACAGACGCCAATAGATCGTACAGAATTACATTATGCTCCCAATAGAATGTCTTGTAAGCTCTATTTCCTTTGACAGGGAGGAGTTCGAGCATTTGACAATGCATACTTGAAATCGACAACACTGGAAGCGATAAACGACCGTACGGCCGGGACGTTCCCATACACTAGATTTTGAATAGCGCATGGAATTTCTAGCTGTGAATTTTTATAGCGATTTGAATACGCTTTCCGGTTTTGATATCGTTTTAAATCATAGTTGCGGTGTTTTCGTTGTAAGCTTTGCATAAAAAGCAAGTGCATACTTACGTTTTTCTCTATCATACATCACATACATATTGTTTACTTTCAAAGCCATATGCCAAGGAAAAGATACTGTAATTCCTTACATTATCTTTTTCCGGTAACAATTTAGAGATATTTCGTGGTATTGTGCTAGAATATAACGATTTTAAACATGTATTAAATATTTTAATTCAGTTTTCAATCTGAATTTGCTGAAAAGACTTTGTAAGCTGACTCATCTTGATAAATCTATGGACGGCATGATTTTTTGGCATAGCTTGGGCGCGTTTTGAGACGAGCAAACTGACTGTGTGCTGGTCTCAAAAGCTGATCAAGTAAGTTATAGGTATATAAATTAACTGCTGTAGTTGTAAAGTAGTACTGTAGTATCTAGTCTGGTAGTTTAAAATAAAATCTCGTTCTGCATTTAACCTATATTTTGCATTCCTTTTGTTACCAATGTCAGTTCGATTCACCCGTAAACTATACCGTCATAAAATCCTACTACCGCACTATTGTATTTTTATTCCAAACACTAAACTATAAAGCGCTTCCTGTTCAATAAATTCGCGTTAAAACAGTCAGACGATTTACTTAACAATACGCGCGGGCGTTATCTCACTCGTAAATAAAATAATGTACGCAAAGATTTTATATGTGAAAATAGCAGATCGTTTATTACACGACTGCCCAAAAAAAGGAGTGGAATGTTTTTAGGGTTTATGTATGTATGTGAGTTAATTTATTCTACCCTAACTTCTAAATGCCTGAACAGATAGATGTATCGAGAATCCTTACATCCTCCCGAGTGACACTGGCTATAAATTTTTTGAAAAAAATTCAATATGGCAGGGTAGTTGTGTTTTTATTTTTTTAAGTAAATTGTGTTCGCTTGTTTATTTATATATATATTTATACTTTTATACATAATATTATTATAAATGCAAAAGTTTGTATGGATGGATGGATATATGGATGGGTGGATGTTTGTTACTCAATCACGCCAGAACGGCTGAACGGATCTGGATGAAATTTGGCACAGGGATAGATTATAGTCTGGAATAGCACATAAGCTACTTTTTATCCTGAAAATTAAAGAGTTCGCGCGGGAACCAAAAAACCTCAATCCTGTATGGATTATTCAACTATAAATTAACATAATATAACTCTTATTAATAATGGCGGACATGACACGTCAAAGGCATAAAATAGCGAAAAAATATAACCATCCGTGGTCGAAGAGCGAAATCGTGCGCAGCTAGTAAAAATAGGAAATCGGATTCATTAAATACTACCGACTGTTATTTGTTTTATATTATGTATTACGATTGAAAGTTATAGTAGATAAACTTAGTTTATCGGGAAGTCCGTGCGGATGTACATAAGTTTCTATTGAGCCCCTCGGGGAAGCTATGCTTTCTGGAGTAAAAATATTGTATGTTTTATCCCAGATCGATTTTTAATCTTTGTATTAAATTTATTTTACGTTTCTTTAAAGTGTAAGAGGTCAATTGAAAAACGACTTAGCCTTTGTAGATTAAGGCATTTTTAACCAAGGCAATTTTTTAATTTTTCGCGATAATAAGATGTCTATGACACTCTCCGGGTATTTAACAACATTCATGCTAAATATCACGTCAATATGTTGCATCGTAGCGGCGTGATTGAAGAACAAACACACTTTCGCATTTAAATAAGGTTAGGATAATTTTGTTTATAAATAACACTAGTAATTGTACACAACATTAGAAGATGGATGGATAGACAAGCTCTTATGTACCTACAGAGTATCAAAAATAATTGGGCAGGGAATTTCATGAATAAAAATATCATACGCGTAGCTACATACAAGCTGCGGGAATAAATTAAAGCAGATGCAGAAAACAAATACTAAACGCCGTGCTTCTTATCGTACATCTCGCATTTTAACACTTCAATAAATTGTGTGCACCACTCGCACCACTTTGGAAATTCCAAAATTGCACGTAAATTTTGCAAGCGAAACACTCATTCAACAACAGTGTCTCAGCGAGTATATTTAAGGCAATTCTTTGTGTCCCTCCACCTATGCATTCGTGCACGGAAAACGGCTCTTTATTGTGTACAACAAAAAGCAGAAAACCGTATCCATGTCAGGTAACTCTATTTCCAAGACCATTACTCTTTTTCGCTGCAATATTACAAGAAATGTTGCGAGCGAAACGGAACGGTTTCAAAGATACTGCTTGACTGATTGCCCTTGAATAACTTGAACGTTACCCAAGATTTTACGGGGAATCCTTTTAATATTTGTCTTTGTATATTATAATGTGTGTACTCGGGTGTTTGACCTGTTCTGATTTTCCTTCTGGTATTTATATCGAGCATTAAAATTATTTAATTATTCTTCACGTTGCCAGTATGTCAATAGGTATGCCTATCATTTTTAATGTCAATACATAAAATAACTTTACCACGTTAATAAGCGAAAAACCATAATATCTACCTTTGATAATAAAAAACAACAACCTTAATATTTTCATTTGATATATAAATAAACCTGTACCATATACCTACATGCTGCCCTCCGGCTATTAAGCTGCATGAAGGAAAAGCAAGCCATGCGCATTGTGTCCTAAAAATACTGTTATAGATCTATTAATTCTGTTCTGTTCAATCCTGATCCAGTTCTGATCTGTTTCAAGGATCTCCAAG
The DNA here is from genome assembly GCA_917051295.2 of Erebia ligea. Taxonomy (NCBI): domain Eukaryota; kingdom Metazoa; phylum Arthropoda; class Insecta; order Lepidoptera; family Nymphalidae; genus Erebia; species Erebia ligea. Next base: position 13,561,336 of record OU785228.1, read on the forward strand.
GGGCATGGATCTTGAGTGCAGTACCCAAGTACGGCCTATCTATAAAAAATTAAATTTATTTTTCTAAGTGCTCGTATATTATAGCAAATAGCTTGATAATATGGTCCGGCTGTCTAATTGGGGGTCTCATAGTCTTTTCTGGTTTGAGGCTGCCATTAAATTATACTCTGTCAAGAAAGTACCGGGAAAAGTTCTATAATATACAAAATGTTAATTATTATTCCAAATTTATTGTATCTCCTTCAAAGTAGGCCCCTTCGGAAATAATACACTTACGCCAACGAGTAATCCAATTTTCAATACATTTTTTAAAGGCATTTTTCGGAATCGACTTCAGTTCTAGCCGCGAATTCTCTTTTACATGTCTTCTATCGATTGAAAACGGGTGCCACGAAGTGGTAATTTGAGTTTTGGAAAGAGAAAAAAGTCGGAGCCGGAGCCATATTCGGTGAATACGGTAGTTGTTCGATGGTATTTGATGAGTTTTTGGTCAAAAATTCATTCACAAGGATGGCCTTGTGCCTTTTAGTTGAAGACGTTGATGGCCGACCAGAGCGAGGCAAATCTTCCACCACATCGCGACCACTTTTGAATGCATGGTGCCACTCGTATGCACGTGTTTTTGATAAAGTCGATTCCCCGTAAGCTTTCTGCAACATTTTCAGCGACTCTGGACACGAAATTCCATTTGCGATGCAAAATTTGAGACAAACTCTTTGTTCGATATTTTCATTCATTGTAAAAATCGCAAAACAATATTGAGATGAACTGACAAAATGGCGCACTGTATATAAAGTAAATAACAATTGACGCTCAAACTTCGCGGCAATATAGACGACAGTTGTGTCAACTTAGCGACAAAAAATAATTTTTGAATTGAATTTGAAATTAGAAACAAATGATGAATTCCTGGTACTTTTTTGACAGAATGTATATTGCAGCGACTATCAGAAATTATTATTCTTCAAAATATAATTTTTCTTCAGAAACTAAACAACTAAAAAAGAAATTATTCTTCAGAAACTTTAGTTTTGTTTATGTTTAACAAAATAATATTGGTAAAAGGCTTCCATGTAAACACGAAAACCAACGATAAACAAAGTACATCCCGCCTTTCTCATATCTCTTTGCGCGCGATGACAAATAACCTGTTCGGAAGTCATACGGGTGCTTGTTACTGTTCGAAAACATTGATAGATAAACAATTCAACTCAAAAACATAGATTCTTTGAATTTTTCAGCTAAACAATGTACAACAAGGCCCAAAACATCGTTATACCAAACATGTTATTCGTATTGGGGATATTATATTTTCATTTTAAAAGTTACCTCTTTTATTATAACGATGCCTTTTATTGCTCAGACATACAAGTAGTTAGTTATTCTTACCTTGCAACGTTGCCCGAATATTACTATCTACTCTTCTCTAAATAGAGCATTCTACGTGCATTGTAATGTAGTTTTCATCATCAACGCTTATGCAGGGGTTTGATGGTATTGCCGGTACCTAACCAATTTTAAGGTTCTCTTTTCGTCTTCCTATCCATTGTTCGATAAAAACTGAATCATATTTGATTCCGTGTAGAAACCGATTAGGGGTATAGGGTAATTATAACTGCCATACCCTTATCAGGTTAGCTGCTACCATCTTAGACAGCATCATCACTTACTATCAGGTGAGATCGCAGTCAAGGGCTAACTTGTAGTGGATTAAAAATAAATAAATAGAAAGATGTCATTCTTCGTGGCGTTAGGCAAGTGCCTTCCAAGTTTTTCTCACAAGCTTGGTAATATCATTAGCAGATGATTGTCTTCCAATTAAATATCTTTTCCCGGTAAATACGTGATTTCCATTCAAGTAATAAATCAAATCGTGTATCAGTCATATTAATACGATCATATTCACCGTAACAAGTGTTATTTTATTTGTATGAAAAATAAGAAAGGAAACAAAATCAATTCATTTAATAAGGGAAGCTCATGTTTAACAAAACAAGCCTCAAGAAAGAGTTATTGAAACAAGTTATAAGCAGACGCTGATAAAATTTGATACACATAGAGGAACGAGGTCGTTTAATCATGAATGACCGATGGTTATAGATGGCTATAACCTCCGTGAAAGCCTCTCGTAAAATGAAAACATAACTCGGGAACATTTTCGTCGTTTAAACAGTTTATCTTCTATAAAAACTCCGAATGTTATGACAATAATAAATTCGTTTTCTGTTCCACCATTTTGTGTAGGCATAAAAATGTAATGTCCTGAATAATAACCATTCAGATTCAATGTAGTAAAATGTACTTGGCTTGATGAAACCTTGAGAAGAGGTTATGGTCTATTTATTGTACCACGTTATAGCTTCCAGGTTAGTCCTCTTCCATAAGTCTATAAGAGAGGGTAGTTAGCATAAATACACAATCTCATGGTGGTGAGGCTCAATCTCACCACCATGTAAGATTGTAGCCGAAGGCTTGGTATTTTGGTTTTTAATTTAAAAAATAATATTTTTAAATAATAAATTTAAAAAAACTAAATTATTTCTTTGATTTTAATTCTTTGATTTTCCGTTATAAAAAGTAACCCTCCTTTCCCTGGGAGCCGACATATTGCTGTACTTGATTACAATCGGTTGAACCGTAGCAGACAGACGAACTGACAGATACACTTTCAAATGTAAATATTAAATTAATAGTATAATATTATTATAGCATGGATGTTGATTAAAAAGTGCGATATTATGCAATTAACCCTAGGTTAAATTTAATGTTTTTAATATTATAATTATAATAATTATTTAACTTATGTCATGCAGTCATAAACCCGAAGAAACACTAAAAATTTTATTACAACCATGGGAGAAATTCAAATCTGCATTTTACTCGAACTGAGTAAATATAGTCAACGTAGTACTTACTACTATTACCTATTCTGTGGTAGTACTACGTGATATGATTTCGTACGTCGCGTCGTTAATACGTGTGAACTAGACTGTTAAAATAAGGTTGAATAAAGGGGGCCGGTAATTTTAAGCTTCACATCCAGTGCTTAGGTAACTACCGCTCTTATTCATTATTCATCCATCAGTCATTCTGTTCCGATTTTTTGTGTCCAGTATACTGGAAAAGTATACTTCCCGAGAATACGCCGCCAAACATGTTCTCTTACCTTCCTTATACACAGTTTATGCCAACGTCGACCTTCTTAGATCAATCATGTTCGTTGTGATGTCACTCATTTGGGGGCAAATGTAAAGGAGTAAATGCCTCGTTTGTCTAGTGGTTATTGATCGAGCGAAGCGAAGGTCTCTGAGTCTACTTGGGTGAATTGGCACTTGTCCGTCCGTCCGTCCGTCTGTCAGAGCCTTATAACTTCTGAATTACTGAACGTAATTACTTCAAATTTAAATATACTATGTAAACCGATGGCCTCCCGCCGAATATGGCTTAAAAAGTTATAAAAATCTTTATTTCAGGGGGGCTCTCATAGAAGCGAATGCGAAGTAAAATATTTTTTATAGCATTACATAGGGTTGCGGTATATCATTTTAAAGATAATGAGGAACGGAGTCCAAAAATATTTTTTTTTTAATTTTTCCCCTAAAATTGACGAAATGGGGGGCTTTCAAAGTGGTGATTTTCTGACGTCCAAAGATGACCTCAGAACTCCCAATTTTCTGAAAGGCTGAGCCTGAAACTTGATTAATTATTTGAATTATATCCTGTACTTGAACAACAAATACTAAAATTAGATAAATATTATAAGGAAACGAAATTATTTAATTTTTAATGAGCATACGTATTTTTAACAAACTTCACAATGTTGTCAATAGATGTCGCTCTGTACAAATTTATTCGTTTGTGCTTAAAAAGAAAAGGCTGAGCCTGAAACTTGATCACTTATTTGAATTAAATCCTGTACTTGAACAACAAATACTAAAATTAGATAAATATTCTAAGGAAACGAAATTATTTCATTTTAGCTTCACTATTTTTAACAGAACTTCACATAGATGGCGCTCTGTAAGTTTATGGACACCGCGAGGTCTCAGTTCGCGGCGAACCACTAGTTTAATATCGACGGGTTCCGGGCTATTTGTATTAACCGACATTTTTGAAACTTTACACCAGAGCAGTTTAAAGTTTCGTTTTTTAGAAAAAAAATAATAACTTTAGCAAATCGCATTATTTCTTTAAAAAGAAGGATATTACTGTTTTTATAACATATTCCCCATAATTAGATTAATTTTTTTTCTAATATTCCTATTTTTAACGAAGATAAATGTCGCTTAATACAAAATGACCCATATTTTACTTTTTTTTGTTCCAGGCTAAATGACTTAACCGCCTATGATTATTATTTCTTATTTCAGGCTAAATGACTTAACCGACTAGGCATGCAAATAATGGCTCTAAGCTAAGTGCTTTAATCAAAGAGTTGGTCATATTTCAAACCTAAGCTAATTGATTTAAATACCATATCTTAAACTTATTAATGTATGGCTAATTAGTTTATGCGACTGATTTTTTTTAATAAATTGTTTGTAATCATACTTGAATAATGAAGTTTGCAGAAATTGGCAGTTAAAACATTGATAAATTAAAAGGTACATACATAGGGTGTACCCACCTATCTTGTTAATAATTATGAAATGAGAAATAAAACACACATTATAAATTGTTAAAAGATAAGTTTTTTATTTAAAATGACAATCACCTAGGAACAGCAGTAACTTCTTAGCTTACCAAGGTAACAACTAAAGTTTATTACGTATCCTACAGTCTTATTACCTGAAATAATTATTCTCATTCTTCTTCATTCCTAAACTTTTACATTTAAGTATATAAAAACTTATTTTTTGAGATTTTTCTTTTGTATTTTAAAAAGTAGGTACTCCTTTTTAAAAAACAAATGAAAAATCTCTTCAATTACAAAAAAAGGTTTATCTATAAAATAATTTCTTTTAAAAATAATCACATAAAAAATTAAAATATTTACGAGCGTTTCTTTGGTTTTCATTTCTTTACTTATTTTCTTCTATATTTTTTTCTAACTTTCTCAGTAATCAAAATCAAAAAGATCTCTCGTTAAAAAAAAGTTTAGAAGTTTTCTTACCTATTTATACGGGGTTATTTTTCAATGACCGGCCAAATTTTCACTGGCTGTTCTACCCATGAACATGAACAACTTTCACTATGGGACCGACTCTGAAATCACGAAAAAAAAATCAGCTGTTTCATACATTTTAGTCGAGAAGTATTGATATTTTGTAGGAAACAGCTGATTTTTTTTTCGTGATTTCAGAGTTGGTCCCATAGTGAAAGTTGTTCATATTATTCAAGGTAACACCCTGTGAAAATTTGGCCGGTTATTGAAAAATAACCCTTTAAATACTATCCCTAGTTTCTCTTCAATAACAAAAATATTTTTTATCTCCTATGACAATAATAAATTGTAGTTCACTACAGTAACAAAAAATAATAATCAAAATTATAAAAAATAACATGTTAGTTAAAATTCAACCAATCTTTTCCTTCTTACTTTCTAATTTACTGCAACTGATCTTCATAATTAGTTTGTAGGATATTTTCTTCATTATGCGATAATTTTTCTCCCTCTAATGGTTGCAGCACGAGCAGATCTTTGTTCTGTTCCATGTAGGAATGACTACCTAAAACTGTTACTGTTTTAGGCATGTTTTTAAAAATATTTTTGGTCGCAGACTGGTAGAATCACCTTGGTTTTGATTTCGCTCAACCGTTTCCTTTCTTTTTACTTTTTCTCGTGTTTCAGGTTCCGAATAATTTTTAATTATATTTTTAAATAATTTCCGTCGTCCTGGTTCCATTATTAGGTGTCAAACTGCAAAATAGTTAGGATAATATTAAATTTATTAAAATAAAATTAGGTAACCTGTTAAATTAGGAGTTATTTTTTTACCCGTTTGCAAAATTTCGAGGTCAATTCTACTCATAAATGTTAGAAATACTTTTACAGGAAAGAAATGGGGTAATTCTTTTCGAAACCTGCAAATTTACCCTTCGTCGTACAAGTGTAATGACTCCCAGTTACTTAATAATCAATGTTTTTCTTCAAAATGTAAAAAACTAAATGTAATAAACTCACCATAAAATCCAAAATTGACGACAAATGCTCTGCGCAGCTCCCACAAAACACTAAAACAAGTACGAACTTGCTCACGATTTGCATCAACTAAAACGAGGCGGCAGACGCTTGAAGCGCCGGCGCGGGGTTAAACTCGCGCGGTTTATCGCGATGGCGCCAAAATCATTGTTTTAACCAACGTCATAATAGTCAATCCTTAGAAAATTTTGATTGTATTAATGTGTATACTATTCTTATTCCGTTTAAGAAAAACTGTTTGAAGTACTAGAACTTTACTTTTGTTATAACTGAAACGACACTGCAAATCAAATATTGAATAAAAAAAATAGGTTTAACCATAATCTCTATGTTTACTGTTGAAATCCTAAATAGTTCATGCGACCGACGTATCATTATCTATTGCAAGCTAAATGGTTGAAATGACAACATCTAACATTTCATGTACAGAGCTAATTGTATTAAGCGACACTGGATAAGAATTTAACAAAGAGGCTAATTGTATTAAGCGACATTTCTATATATTTATAAAGTCAGGCTAAATGCTTTAACGTACGTTGCCTGTAAATTGTTGCTCCAGGAAAAAACGTTTAAACGACTGCCTGGTATTTGGTAGTCAGCTTAAGTACACAGTTCCTAAATTTGTCAATATTTTGTGTCGCTTCATACATTGCAGTTCAAAATGGGCCCAAAAATGCGGTTGTATTAAGCGACAAAAAAGTGCTCCGATCGTCACCAAACCCAGCTCAAATGACGCAGAAAAATTCGCTGATTCCAAATATGTATAAAAGTCTATATCGCTCAGAATGTCGCTTAATACAATTAGCCCGGAACCCGTCGATATGTTCAACTGCGGCCGACGAGGTCCCGGGTTCGAGTCCGGGGTCGGGCAATAATTAATTGTTGGGATTTTCAGACTAGAAATTCTCAGTACTAGCCCAGAGTTAGTAAGTTGGCGGTGTTCAACCCCCGTGCCTCGGAGAACACGTTAAACCATCGGTCCCGGTTATTATCACTAACACGATAATGATCGTCAAATCCCGCCAACCCGCATTGGAGCAGCGTGGTGGGTCGAAGCTCTAATTCCCTCTCAACTATGATAGTGGAGGCCTGTACCCAACAGTGGGACGTTAATGGGCTGTAGTGGTTTTGGAGTATTCTTTTTTGCACCCGCAGCATCCGCCATCGACAGCAATTTTAACCGCACCAACAGGGTGGTGGTAGTCTGGTGTACCTGACAATCCGTTGGCTTAACTCTTTTTTTCATGTGCATGGTAAATTGTGGAATTAATTTGTTTAGTTACTGAAGATAGTAACTAAACTAACTTGTGATGTGGTAGAATGAAAAGACGAGAGGATTAAGGAGGAAAAGATGTTACTAATGCTGTGTTCCCGGATTTTGGAGATGCCAGTACTGTTGATTCTTTCATATTTAAAATATTTTTCAAACAAACATTTACTTTTAAATAAATGACTTTACTTATATACATCAATACTGAATATCTCTTTCAATTTTCCTTAAAGCTTTCTAATAATACAAAATTCACACGGGACTTCACAGGCCTTATGAATTACGATAAATCCAACAAAATACACACGTATTATGATGTAAAAGCTCTAGCACATTAGCGAATATTTTACGCCTGGATGAGAGCGTTCATATAGCGAACATTTTATAAAAACTACCTAAAATATGTAAAGTATCTATATCCCACACTTTCATCTCCTTCTTTCAGAAATTGTTTTACCTAAATTAGTCATTATAAATAGGAAGTAGAATTATTATGAATTTAATATTTTATTTTCAAAATAACTCTACCTTACAAACTTTAGCTTTTAAGAATAAGAACAGCTAAGTTTTTAAGCCAGCAAAGAATAATATGGAGTACCAACAAGGTGACCCAGTTGCGTTATCATACTAATATTATAAATGCGAAATCGTGTTTGTTTGTTGGTTTGTTGATTTGTCCTTCAATCACGCCGAAATCAAGCAACGGATTGACGTGATATTTGGCATGGATATAGTTGAGGACCTGGAGAGTGACATAGGCTACTTTCTAACATATAGTTAAAAAATTATATAAAAGCTCTGCCATTTTAACATAATATGTATATTTACAAACGTGTAATATTTGCAAAGATTTTTCAGGACAATGCTTTCTATAGTCAAATCTAAGAAAGTAACCGCTCAACGCTTTACCAGTATAGTGAGCTACTAACTTTTGTCTCGTCAACTGAACGTATACAAAGCAGGGTTTGAAATTAGTATCTGTCTTGAGTCACAATAGGGCTCATTGTGTACATACAAAAGGATATTCTATCCTGCTATAACGCAATTTCTACCAGTCTCGTTCGCGACAACGGCATTTATTCATCTTTGTAGTTCGTGCGTCCCATTGTAAAAGGTTTCTTTTGCTAAATACGAGTCATTTTAGACGTGTTGAAGGCTTTGCGTTCTTATACACCGACGACGTGTTGGCGTTTCTTCATTTTTTGCAGGTTGTTAAAAAAGTTATAAAAGAATACTCCTCTGATTTGTAGCATTTTTTCTTACTAACTTTAAGTATTCCTTGGAATGCCGTCTTTTGGTGCTTACACTAAGTTTTTACAATAATAAAATATGTTGTTGTTGAAAACTTTTAAAATAAATTATGCGAGTCTTCAAAAGTCTTCGAGCATTTAATCAAGTCGGAGTGGGTTCGTTTTGATTATTGAATCTCGTAAAAATATTTGGTTACGTCCTATAACACCTTGAACTTGCTTTTCCGTTTCATTTTGCAGAAAAACTGAAAAATAAGCGATTTTTAAAATGTGTTTAGGTATGTTTTGATCTCGTGTAATAATTGCTTGGCGGTACGTCTTTGCCGGTAAGTAGCCACGGCTGGAGCCTCCCACCAGGCCAGACCGGAGAAAATTCTGAAATTATATATTCAGAAAGTATATTTAGAAAATTCAGAAAATATATTTGCCCATATGTGACAATATTTCAAAATATGTATTCCAAATACAACATCATTGCAGGAATTACTGATAACTCAAAATGACTTTTTGTGGGTGGGGCCATTCTGCATAACTACGTCCAATATAGTATTTATATACAATTTTTTTTGTAACGTGTACCTTTATTGAAAATGACTAGTAAACTAAATTTTACCAATAAATTGACTATTGACTATTGACTAGAAATTGATTGACCCTGCCGGGGATCGAACCCGTGTTCCTTTAATTACGGGTCACTTAGAAATCACAGCGCTCACCACTGCGCCAGGGAGGTTTACAAAAGGTAGGGATAAGGTAATTGAATTCCGGATACGGTAAAAGTCTTTGAGCGAAATTGATGTTAAAACTCCCATAATACCTACACCACTTTTCCAACTTTACTTTGAAGAATGTTTCGCTTTCAGAGTTTACTTTGCATGTACCCGCTTTGTGTCTGGTACATATTGAATTCCGTAGTCAAATTAAATTTTACCAAATTTTTGGGTTCTAGGGTAACGAAGGTATTCAAGCAGAGGATCGGGGAACGACCTGTACAAAATTAATTCCATTTATTTTACACTGCAGCTTGCCAGCGTCTACAGGGAAATCAATATATTTTTTTAATACTGATTTCAAAATATTTCATACTAGATAATGATTTTTGATTCCCGCGGGAACTCCTTGATTTTCCGGGATAAAAAGCCTATGTCCTTCCCCGGGATACATCATACAACATATCCCTGTATCAAATTTCAACAAAATCGGTTGAACGGTTGGGCCGTGAAAGCGTAGAAGACAGAGAGACGGACAGACAGACGCACTTTCGCATTTACGAGTATAATATTAGTATGGATGTGGATTTTGATGTTTCATCTCTTTACGATACACGAGCTAGAAATTAATAGGAATAGGATAATTTTATTATCATAAGGTCTGGCAATGGTGCACTGGTCAGGAGACACGCTCTATGTTTGCAGTACCTAACAATTTCCAGCAAGAGAAGAGCTACCGAATCCAACTCGGTGGGGCAGCGTACTTATATTCGATTAAAATCCTCTCCAAATACTAAGAAATGTTAAAAATGAGATGCGAGTGACCTAGTTATGACAACGCATATCATTCGATTGCGAATGATAACCAACGTTGACCAACGGTCCCGGTTATTATCACTAACATCTGATAATAATCGTAGCAAAAACTTATGAGTTTAAATACTCTTAGTCGAGTTGTATGCGGAAGGACGTGGGGACTCACCGCATTACTATCCCAAGAAAACTCCTACCATTATTTGATTAATGGAAAGGGATCACGACCCTCAGAAATGAGGAATACGACGTAGAGAGTTAAAATAATTGAACAAAATACGCGCTCTACGCACGCGTCGTACAAAATCGAGGGTAGCAGTTACTACTATTACCTATTCTGATGGTAACAGCTAGTTTTTAATAAATTTCCCCCTTACTCTGAGATGAAAGGCGCATTTTGCTTGCTTTCCGCATTGAGAGCAAATTTATAGTCCACTACACCCAGTTAACTGAAATCGCTCGAGTATAATAAAATTTAAGAAGCATTTACTGCGTCTCTAAAGTTGCAGTGTTGAAACATTATACTTACCAGCAATTTTATACCAGCACAATAACAAGTATATTATGTTCCGATAAAAAGCTCTAAGAGTTGAGAAGAGCTCTATGCAAAAAAGTTATTAACTGTAACATACAAAGTAGGTGATTATTTTATAGATCTACTAAAGTGCATGACTACGCATGTTTTAAGTTTTAATTTTTTAACTTGTATGAAGTCTTTGATTTTCGGTATTAAAGTAGTCTGTGACCTCCCCTGGGATGCAAGCTATCTCTGTATCATCGGTAAAAAGGATCGTTAAAAGAAGGGTCGTAAAGACAGAAAAACAGTCATGATTTCGCATTAATAATATTAGCATGAAAGTGGTAAGACAAAATGGTACACACACCACTACCGACCAGCGCTCTTACTTGACGTTATTCTGTACATTCACCTTTTTTAAAAATTTATTGTTCAATATAAACATACAAAATAATATGACAAATAATATATACATTGACCATCGTCTAAAAACTTAGACGTTTATGCGAGGATGGCGAGTTCACATTGCAATCATTACCTACTAAAATATATGTATGTATGTATGTAGGGATTTAAATGACATATCAAATAAAATAATTGGCTTGGGTAAATACTGGTTAAAATATTGTGTTAGGTTCTAATTGCATATAACTGAAAAAGAAGCAAGACTTTCGTGAATAAAGCGTTTCAAACAATATCCAGGAAATGCTTCTTACATTTCCTTATAAACATATTTTTTAATCGTTCATAATCTTGGCCAAGATATACTTGAATTTCTTTTTCCGTATACATTATTAGTACCTAAAATTAAAAAAGTGATGGGATAACATTTTAAGGAAGGTACTAAACTAAGGCTATGTCTTATAGCTGCAGCCTGTAACTAGATAGGATTTATTTATTGACTTATATTTTTCTTTTATTGTGGTCTAACCACTAAGTAAATCAATTTCTTTGTATTGAGATTTGTGTTTTATCTCTTGGTGATACGTCGTTGTCTGTATTGATAAATTCGAAATTCATCATCATTAAGAAAAAAAAATATTTTTAGTACGTGGAATGTTTATACGGAACCATGCGAAAAATCCGCTCGGATAATAGTTGCTTGGTTTCAGTTGGCAAATGGAAAAATTGTATTCTCCTGTTTACTTTGTCTGTTCCCTAGATTGGATTTAAAGCTTGGATTTTAAAAGTTGCGGTGTAAAAATTCCGCGAAAGCCAATGTAAATTCAAAACTCTGCTAAAAATTCTTTGTTCCTTGTAAAACCTTTATTTTTACAAGGTAAGGTGTTGGAGAATTATAAACTTTAGTACTGAATGCACTTGATTCGTCTCCCCTGGAAATTAAAAAAAACCGATATGTATTTAAGTGAGTTTAGAAAGTTTCCTCGTGTGTGAAGCACTGTAATAAAAAATATTTAAAAAATACCGGTTTAAATCAGAGCTTCCACAGCAAATGCGGTAGCGGGAAATGGCTAACCGAAACGGACTCTGTGTAGACAAGATTACCTAGGTACGAGTATGACGGTTCGAAAATACGACGAACGCTTCAAGAAAAAGTAGGTAGTGTCCCGTTCGTTTGACTCGTCTTGCCGGGGGCACTTCCGTGCCCCCAGCTAGGTTAGGGTACAACAATTCCAGTAATAAAGAAATTTGACCGTTGCCTTAATGAGCGAGCTTATTTTGACTCTATTTTTGAACTCTCTGTGCTCGCTCTGTACTATCCGCTAGACTGTTTGTTGGAGACAGTGCTAGTATGCAGTTTTCCTCTGCGAGTTAAACGCAGACCGTATGGAGTTCGCTCCGCTCGCAGTAGAAACCCTGTTTCAGTTAGTCTTTATATTCAAAAGGAAACCTCTGTGAAAACTTTCAGCTTTCTAGGTCCAAGGTGTGTCAAAGGGCTTGGGCTGGGTCACCTCAAAACACTATAGCATTTTATTAAAACGAATCTTAACTGCCATGTTAAAACCTCAAAAAATTTAAACCTTCATTCATACATCTTCGACCAGCGCTCAAAGAATTCAGACTCAACCAAGCGCGTTTAGGTCCATCTCTGACGGTCTTGTCCTCCGACGCGACGCTCGAATTGTATTAACGCTGCTGATATGAAAAAGTCTTATACTAACCTGACAGCCATACTATTGAATACTTGGAATGTACACCTCGCATTTCTGTGTCAGATTTTGAAATATTATTGCCTTCGCCTGACACCATAAAATAGGGAGCAAGTTATATAAGTTTACAATGTATTGCAACTGAAAATTCATTTTTCACGAAGTTCGGTTATCGTGCCGCTTTAGTGCCAATAAGCTCGCGAACGCGCGTCCCGATGATTTATAGCTCGAATCTTGGTTCTGCATGAATTCAGAAGTAAGTACATATTAGATACACAATGTAAGTGAAAGATTGAAAAGTTGCTCGAGATTATTATTTCAATCCTTATCACAATTTTATGCAGATTTACTTTTGTTTAATCCTAGCAATTTATTCCAAATCTTGCAACCGATTTTTAATTGTCTTGTTTTTTTCTAGATGTTCCAGAAGCATTCTGTCAAATTTAATGGCTCTAGAAATTCATTCTGCTCAATAGATAAAATTAATTCAAATATTATCTTCAGAATTGCAGCCAGGCTGCAGTAAAACTCTTTTGTTATATTATTACAAAGCTGCATTTAAAATTTTTGCGCATAAAGAGCGCATAAAGAGTTCTCTCATTCGAATTTAATAAATGCGTCCAATAAGATAACGATATAACTTATCTTTAAAGACTACACTCTGCAATAAACTCTACGTTTACCACTCGTAACAGAAACGTATAAATTTTAACGTTTGTAGATATCGTTTCCACAAAGCGTATTTTATGAGCTCCAAGAATTGCAACAATCGAAGGAAGTGGCGAACTATGGGATTTATTGCAACGTATCTCCTATGTGCTTTGTATACCATAAAATAGAATACTTGTTTTCACATAAAATATTAACGTGGATTTTATTCAGGCGTTTAAAATGCTTAAGTAATAAAGCTAAAGTAGCCTACAGCTATAAGTCCAAAGCTCAATAATAATCCATACTAATATAATAAATGCGAATACCCAGGAAAATGCTGGTAGTACAAAACGGCAAGTCAGAGATCGTCTGTAGAGGCGTTATCTTGAAAAGGTACAGATCATATACAGATAAAAGTGTATTCATTCATTCATTCATCATACATAATGACTAATCGAAAATTAAAATTAATATCGGTCCACACAGCGATTACGTTAAAATGACAGCTTCAGTTTACGATGGCAATAACCTATTGACTAACACTCCCTTGCTTTTGGTCATAATCCATTGTAGCAGAAGAATATCTTTAATTCAGTCAAAAAGAATTGAGATAGTATAATGATTAATGTTTAGAATGGAAGCAGGCGTTACTTTGTGGAAGTCCATGACAATGAATGAACTAGAAGTTTAATTCGCTACGAGTATAATCCGAACGAACGTACGTTGAGAGTAATTTGGAGGATTGGTGTGGTGTGGTGCTGTGCCGGTGCGAATTGCTGGGTGGTGGGTGTTCGCATGCTATTGGTGAAAGACACGCATTGTACCACATAGATTTGTCTGCTGTAGCGGATTATAGCGAATTAAACTTCTAGTTCATTGATTGATGTTTTACAACAATGTATGAGTAATCGACCAGCAGATCTAAAATCATTGAAATACTATGGCATATTATTTACATAACTCGTCGTATCTGTAAGGCATACTTTAAGTGTAGTAGTACCTAATGTTGTGCTCGGCGTAGGTACAGGTTGAGAAAATGAAACAATAATAATTTAAATTACCTACGTCAATACCTTTCAATATAGCTACTAGAATATAATTTAGAAATCACGCATGTTTCAAAGGTAATCATTGTAATAAGGAGTTGCGCAATAAGCCCGTGGATCCTAATAAAATTTTATATTAATCTCATGCTATTGAATTTTTCATTGTAAAATATTTTGCCAATAACACGACTCCGTCATATTATTAGCATTTTCGCAATAAGATATCCTATCACGTCGCTATACCGTCTCCCACCTGTTACTTTCATTATAATTCAAAAAAGTATTATATAGGTTGGAGCTTTAGAACATAAGCGCAGGCGGTATTAGGGTAGTTTACAGGAATATGAGTAACGAAATAGCAACTATAACTATACCTATTCTACTAATCCCACTAATGAAATTTTGAATGTTTGTAAGTTTGTTACTCCTTCACGCCGCAACTTCTGAACCGATTTGGCTGTAGAATGGAGATAGCTCATGACCTGAATTAACACATAGGCTACATTTTACCCCGGAAAATGAAAGATTTCCCGTGGGAACCAGAAAAACCTTACACTATGCGGACAAAGTCGTGGGCATATCTAGTACTACATAAATTGTTTTCGCGAATGTAGTAGTGTATTGTGTGCTTAGGGGTGAAACAAGACGATTTCAGACCAGGGTGCAGTTGCCTGCCTGAGCAAACTCACTGAATGACGTATTCGTCTGAAATTGACTAGTTTCAGGTGGCTCAACAGGCATTGAAACTCGCATTTTCAATGCAGGTCATATGAAAATTAATTTGTCAAACTTTTAAACAACGCTCCACTGTTGACTTGCAATATTTTTTGACGAGAACCTTTCACGTCAAAAAATATTTTTGAATTTTTTTTACAAACAAACTATTTTTTTTTATAAAATACAGCTGCTGCTAAGGAATTGTTACTTACAGCTATTTAGCAGCAAAAGTGCTTAATAGCTTTAAGTTTCCAAATAAAGACGTGAATCACCAGAAGGCATGTCAAAAAATAATGATTTCTTATGGTGTGTTAGCCAAGATTCCTTGTTTTACTATAAAACCATAAAAGTATACCACCGCAAACGCTACCGCTCATGCTTCGTTATATAAGGCTTAACTTCAAGCTTTATCAGTATGAGAAATGAGGGTAGTCACTAATGAAATATGAAACAGGTGGGTAGGTGAGATGGTTCGTATAATTCATCTAATTAAGCGCATGGCCTGCGCGGCGGTGATAAACGACCCGTGTAAAAGATGTCCAGAATACGTGCCTTTATTTAATTTTCATTCCTTAAAAATGTGTGGGGGATTTATTCACGCGGCAGCCGCGAATTCGTGAGGAATTTCAGTTCCGACGCCATTGCATCGCCTCGTTCAATGTGAAACGATGAATATTGTCTACATATTATGATCTATTTTTTTATAAACTAGCTGATGCCCGCGACTTCATAGGCGTGGAATAAGTTTTTTTAAATTCCCATGGGAACTCCTGAAGTTTCCGGGATAAAAAGTGCCTATGTCATCAACTATGTCCATGCAAAAAATCACGTCGATCCGTAACTCTGCTGTGACGTCATTGAAGGACAAACCAACAAACAAACACACTTTCGCATTAACAATATTAGTATGATATATATAGCGCTACTTTAATCTATTTGTAATACTTCTAACATGATAAATGTGAATGTTTGGGTGTTTGTAAGTTAGTTTGTTTTGATGTTTGTTACTCCTTCGCCCCATCACAATGACTGAACCGATTTGGCTGAAATTTGAAATGGTGATAGCTTAAAACCTGACTTAATAAACAATGGGAGTTCCGCGGGAATCAAAAACCATGCAGACGAAGTTGCAGGCAACATACTAAAATTATATATGCGAAAGTGTGTTTGTTTGTTGGTTTATTGGTTTGTTGGGTTGTCCTTCAATCACGCCGCAACGGAGCAACGAATCGACGTGATTTTTGGTATGGGTATAGTTGAGGATCTGGAGAGTGACAAAGGCTACTTTTTATCCCGGAAAATTAAGAACTTCCCGCCGGAATCAAAAAAACTTAATCCACGCGGACGAAGTCGCGGGCATCAGCTAGTTACGTATACATTTTGCTAGATGCTTGTAGGAGTGTAAATTTAGTTCATATTCGTAACGACAATTTATTACGAGCAGGTAATATTGCTGTTCATTAAGACAATTTGAATGTAAATCTGATTAGATGAATTCAGCTTCATAATTATTCGAATGCGGTCAATTAACGGTTCATTGAATTACCTAATTGTGTGGTTCATGCGATCGGAATGTGTAATTTAAAATAAGTAATCAACCTGGTTCAAAATACATAGCATTTATAACAACAAGGCAACATTTACGAAACAGACTACTTTTAAACCACAATCAAATCCTTCGGCTTCGTTCACACTGATCTCCGATTAAGTTTTTTCGAAATTCTTGTTATGAAACACTTATGAAACCTCAAAATCGGGCAACATATTTGCATTTAAATGTTCTTTGGATGCTGCAAATTCTTAAAAGCGGGTGAAAGTATCAAGTGATCCGTGTTCTTGCTCGCTAATCATACTTCATTTAGTATGGACTAATATTATCAATGCGAAAGTGTGTTTGTTTGTTGGTTTGTCCTTCAATCACGCTACAATTTTACACTCAAGATTAAAAATACTTATTCCATGCGGGCATCAGCTAGTCATATTATAAACCATTTGGTAATTATGGAGGAGACTTCTTAATTTTTAATACATATTTCTTAGTTTAAATTCATTTCGAATCCCTCCTTTTTAGAGTGAATCTTAAAAAGAGGTAACCTTTTCAGCGCGGACAAAATTCATCAATTTTTCACTGATGGAAAGTTTGAAACGCAAATGGATTTTTCGTTATCTTGGTTAATGTTTTTCGTTTTAAAAGCAATCTCTTTAAAAAAAGCTCTAGAACTTGAACTTATTCTCGAAAATTTATTTACATGGGACTGCATAGAATTTGACACGAAAATTACGGAAAAGTTAAAGAATATGACCGAACCATACCCAGAAATATTATTATTTAACTTCAATAGATTTAACAGAAGACGATAATTGTATAATTTCGCGCCATTCACGCATCACCCGTCTTCATTGAAATAGAATGAGTAAACTAAAATTCTACATCAATGCCCGTCTTGTATATTCATGATAAACTAGTATTATTTCAAAATTGATATTTTATAATATGACGTACCTTGACGTCCCTACAATAGGGGTTGTAATAGGAATGATGACCACTCAATCAAATCAGCAACTCTTAATCAAACTTAAAAACTCACTTCTAATATGAAAGTTGTATGAAATTCACTGTTGTGACGTCATCAAATTTCAACGCACTTTTTTTCTTTAATCTGTTTTAAAATTGGCTATCAAACTTAAAACTAACCGATTACCGAGGATGTGAATTTTAGGTCTTTTGGAAGTCCCTCTATTTAATAATCAGATAGAAATAATTTATTTTTGATATAGGCTGATATCATCCCTATTCTGAAACAAGAGCGTCAACAGCGTAAGAGATTTCAGCTAGTAAATATTTTATTGAGGCACCAGTATTATACCTACATTCCTTTATTAAAACGAGGCAGCCCCTATCAAAATGCTGAAATTTTTATTAGCCTAATGTCTGCGACCAGTATCGAGCTCATTATAATAATATAAACCGTGACTAAACTATAATATCAAGTTTATTATGATCAAAATAAGTTGCGTATTGAGTAGATATTGTTATTTTCTTTGTGATTATGTTCTTTACCCTTGTCGTATCGCGTGAAAAGGGTCTACGATTTTTGGTATCTTATTTACTGAATAGACCAAGTTAACGTGCCGTAAAAGCAGACATAGAAAAGATATATTCTTATAAATTTTGAATTATTTTGAGATAATATCTGTCACAGTTCTAGGATATTATGTACTAAACTTGTAAAACAGGACAAATCAGCTGTTGATGCTGCCGCTATATGGGACTTATTGCACTTGTCTACTCCAGTCCCATCACTATTAGTCAAAAATGGGAGATAAGATGAAGTGATCAAACGTTAAAAAAAATAGAAAAAAATATATCTCCGCTATTTGATCAGACTCTACCCTCGGATGAAATAACACTCTCTACGTAGGTATATACGAAACGTTTGATCAAACAATATAAATTTCTACCTACGTAAATTCAAGCGTATTTCAGATAAAACGGGCGCCATCTTTGGTATTCAAATAACAAATCACCCGTCAGAAAGGCATATTGCTCGAACGGGGTTCGTGAAATATTTCATATAATACCCCAAATAAAATCATGACGTCAATCATCAATGTTACTGAAAGCTGGTCAGCTTTCACTTTTACTGCTACTTATTACATTAATCTGCCTCTTTCTTTATAGATTTTTAGAATAGGTAGTAGGTATCTACAGCTTTACATTTGAGTCATGAGGTTTAAAATATATTTAATTATTTGATGCCCGGTTGAACAGATGGGCCGTGAAAGCGTAGCAGACAGACAGGCAGATAGACAGACGGACAGACGGACAGTCACACGGACATACACACGTCTTTCGCATTTAATATTAGTATGGAAGTATGGATTTAAGAAATCTGGATGCCTAACTTACACGTATTTTATGTACTTTCATTTGTTTTTTTATTTTCTTAACCACGATGCCCAATGATTATACGGCACTTGCTTGACGTTGACGTGGTTGACAGCGAGGATGACGCTTCTTTATTTGAGAGGAGACCCGTGCTTAGTAGTGGTATAGAATGCTTAATAGTATTTTTCAATACACTTGCTCGAAAAATGCACTTACAGAGGCAGTAAACAGGGCTTGTAAGTTAAATTTACTGCCCTCGTGCGGTGAATTTGCAGTTTTTTTTATTTTTTTTTAAGTCTATTTCACTTCTAATTAAAAAGTTTTCTTGCAAGAAGGTTCATAATGATATTGACTTTGTAAGTAAAAAACCTAAAAAATAATAACATTTAGATGTAGATTGATGAAATCAATTCATGAAATTAAAAATTGTATTTAATATAATTAATTAAAATTGTTTTAAGTATTAAAAATCAAAAAAGTAAAGGCTGAATAGTCCAGGTTGGGAGTTAAGAGCCATGAAGCCAATTAAAAAAAAGCCATTACAACAACGCGCCGTAGATACTAAATCTTTAATCTGTGCGCGCTATTTTTAAAAGTTTCATTGAGTTTTTCTTATAAATTATTAAATAAATATGAGTGGTTTATGTGTTGTGGAATATTAAAATTAAATCAACAATTAGGTATTTTAGATGTCAGAAAAAAATCGCGCTATTAATAGCCGCCAAAAATCTCGAAATAAGTACGGGCGTGAGAAACCATTTTCTAGTGAGTACCGTGTACCTACCTAATCGAGTTTTATTTTCAAGTTTTCTCACAAATGTATTGAAAAATATCGTGTGATACACGGGCGTTAAGGTTTTAACAAACTCGTGACGATGGTCAGCCCTCGACTGGCGTCATCGGGCTGACATTAGTCAACTCGTATGTAAAAACCTATTTACCGCCCTTATATCACAAACTACTATTTCAGTAGTGGGCCAGCGATGGGTTAGTGATGGTGAACCAGACAGATCATTCAGCAGTCTTCACTAAGAAAAAAAAAGTAGCGATTCCGTAAAATTCTTGTTATAAAAAACAACTCGTGATTGGAGGTTACCTTACACATTAAATTGTGTTCTTTAGATATGTTCTCTATATATGGCCTCTAATAAGCGAGGACCCTCTTCAAACCTTACGACAGAGGAAAGATCAACATCCTATAACTTAGCTTGTCAAGAATTGTCATATGAAATATAATATTATATTTCTTGTGTAAGATTTTTGGAACAGGTGTGTTTGCTCATATTTAATGGCTCTAAAACATAATGCGCATGGAAAGTGCCGGCCAGTATTGCAAAAATGCTGATTGTGAATTGCTCTAAGTTCATTTGATGTATAAAGATAAAGCCTCAAAAGTCGACAAGCCACAAGCGGTGGATATACTCAGCCTGCGTATCGTATATGATTTCGTTTAAAATTTTATACCCTTTCTGGAATATTATGCTTATTAATTTCCTTTGTAAATTCAAGAAAGTTTTACGTCAAATCCGTTTTCCGAACACGTACAACGTTCGATTTCTCTCAAAGACGGAGGAGCGCCGATAACACCTCATGAATAAAAAATATATATTACGTTTTTCACTACGAACTTCATTTTCACACCTTATAATATTATATAAAACGTGGGCCAAAGAATTGATATTTTGATAGATTGGTTATTTTTACCCTCTCAAGAGATTTACCTATCGACAGGCCAGGGAAAATTTAGGCTTTCTGGGATTAAAATTTATCTTCATTATTTTTCATTAAAGAGGACTATAAACAGCTACATTCGATCATAATTAAATAAATATTTTGTTTTATATTTAATAATGGCGTCAAGTGTCAAGACGTAACAAACCCCTATAGCGCAGACACGCTAGAGACTGGGCAGAAGACACGCCAGGGCAAAATGTCTGCGCAAAACTTACTCGTCGGAGGCAAAGGCCGCGTTGTCCTATCGCGCTAGTGTATACGGCTTCATAATGTAAAAATGAATTACGAGGATTTTTAGCTCGCTACAAATTTTTGCCCCTAGTTTCTTTGCGTTTTAAATAGATACGCTATTTTTCTTTTAAGCATATTCGTGTGTGTCACAAGCAGAATGTCTGTACCGTAATGTGTTTTTAGCCTAAGCATATTTTATTCAACTTGACCTAAATATAACAGCTTTCATAAAAATTACTCTCTGTAACAAAGAGGGGATTTTATACAAACATTATTCATTCTCTTAGTTCATATTTTTTCATTTGTCACTCATTTTCCCTCCGCCCTATAGACTTTGAAAAATGACAATCCACTTAGAAATGAGGAAAAATTCTAATACCCGTGTAATAACATGAACTATTCTTTGCTACAGATGAAACCCACGGCGAAGAGATAATGACGTCAGCAAACAAAGTTGGAAAATAATAGACGAAAATGGATATTAACCATGTAGTATTGGATAGAGAAGCAATCAACCGATTCGAACAGTATACGTTGGCAAAGCCATCTCTCAATGGGGGAATCCCTTTGGATAAATGCCAAGATGCCGATTCAATGGCATCTAATAGTAAAAAGAGAGTACAAACACCGCGACAGAAAGTTGTGTGCTGCTTTTGTTTCAAAACAACTAAGTACAGACGAAAACAATTCATTATTGGTTCTTTGACGAATAGCATAATATTTTCTATACTACTAGCGTATACTTTTCTTGGTTCTGTTATATTTCTTGCGATAGAAGGGGGCGCAGAAGTACCCGCCAGGCCTAGAATATTACCAGATAAACAAAAAATAACGCACAAAGAAGACAACAGTAGAGATTCGAAAATAAAGGATTCAGACGACGAGTACGATAATGGAAACTTAACACTTTCAGCGAACTATTTCTGGGATGCGAGAAGTAAGGCAGTTGAAAATATCTGGGAAATAACAGTATCATTAAACATTTTGTACAGAGAGAATTGGACACGGTTAGCTGCACAGGAAATTCTAAAATTTCAAAATGAGCTTATGCAAAGGGTCACAACAGAAATGGCATCGCAGTATGGCGTTAGTTACAGAGAAATGGCTCTCGGTGAGTTTACCGGGAATGACATTAGCAACCACTATGAAGAGCATGACTGGAATTTGGCACTGGCATTCTTCTACTCGTTAACTGTCCTAACAACGATTGGTAAGTTTCATCGTTTATGTAATATTTCTGCTAAATTGTTAAGTATGGTATATAGTTAAATATTATTTTACACGCCACCTGGGTCACATAGAGTAGGAGTTATAAAAATATCATTGCGCAATCTACGATTTACTGCGAAAACATGTTATTACCACGACTTGTAAAAACCGTAAAAACATACCTACGCAAAAAAATGACGGGGCAACCAGATTTAATATAGTTAAAATTTTAATTTCGTTTTCCAACAAAAATATATTATACTTAAGACTTGTGACTGCTTCTACAACAATTATTTTTATACGTTGATAAACAACATACTGATACAAGGTTCATGAAAGAGAAATGTTTGTTTTAATATTATGATAAATGTGTTACTAAGCTTAGAGCTTCTGCTAGAAATAAGTATGACAGTAATCCTACGGATGATATTCTCTGTAAATAAGACTAATCTGAGAACTTTAAGAACTTTTTGAACATTTACCACTAAGACGTCTAATTTATTGAATCCACGTTTCAAAATTCAGAATTTTGTCCTATTTTATAGCCGAGCGTCAGGACTACTGCCTTTGATTACACTAAAGTAATAGATTTCTTGATAATAATGCGGTTGAACGCCATAACCTTTCGCTTACAGCGAAAAGTGAGGTTTTTAATTCTCATCAGTTGTTAGGAATAATAACCGAGAGCGACATTTGGACGTGCTTTTCGAAATATATGTAACGCTTTAGTATGACCAAATTCAGCCCCCCGATTATGTAAGAATGGCCGATCAAAACGTTAAAGTTCGGCGTCAAAGTAAAATAAACCATAACAGCATTAAATACTTTGACGCCGAACTTTAACGTTATGATCGGCTATTCTTACATAATCGGGGGGCTGAGCTTCAATAACCCAACTAGTTACCAACTTACCACAGAAGCCCTTTGAAATGTTTATTTCAGAAGATAAATAATAAAATGCATTACTTTACAGGTTACGGTAACATTGCACCAAGAACAATATTAGGAAAAGGTGTAACCATAGCGTATGCTCTCGTTGGAATCCCATTGACTCTGGTATATCTGTCAAGTGTGGGGTCATTATTATCAAAAATGGCAAGAAGTGTTTTTAGTAGAGCATTGTGTTGCTGCCTTTGTTCAAACTGCGGTTACTGCTGTTACGATGAACGGAGAATGGCTGAGAAAGAAAGAAGAATGAAATTGAAACGACAACAAGAAGAAAATCTAAACAGTCAGAATACTAGTAAAACTCCAACGGAAGAATGCTACGTTTTAAAAACGGATAGCCAAAAAGACTCTTCAATATCAGAAAGACCTACAACAAGCACAGCAAAAGATGATGTCATTAGTTGGCCAGACACTGACTCAAAATTATCAATGCACGGTCTAAGCATACTGGCTCCTGTCTTGCTGTGTCTCGCAGCAATTTTCATTTATATATCATTAGGTGCAATTATACTATATCATTTAGATAATATGAGTATAGTAGATGGTTTTTATTTTTGTTTTATGGCCCTGAGCACAATCGGGTTCGGTAGTATCATTCCCGGAATGAGCTACACCACAATCAACGGTGTCAGATATTATACGATTAATTCCACCGTTTTGTGGTTTTGTTCCGCGTACACTTTAACGGGATTAGCTTTGACTGCAATGTGTTTCGGTGTAATACATGATGAAATAATCTATAGGATAAAGCATCAACAGAAAGAGTGGTCACAAAAAAGTAACACTGTCAACGATGAGGTTAATATTAGTGAAGCGTTTTACATGAGCTCTTGACAAATGTATAATAAAGGTAAATCCGAAAATTTATATAGCATAATGGAGGATAGTTCTACAGTAGAACGTAATAGAATTGATATTGATAATAGGGAAGTAGTTTTAAGTGTAGATGAAATGTCTTTGGTGATGGAAACCAACTCAGATTTTCCCCCACCGCCACCTGAAGAAGAAATTATAGCTATTGTAACTAAAAAGGAACCGAAAGGTTCATTAGTGGATATGGTAGCATACAATGCCCTTCCAGAAATGCTTGAGCATGTAAATACATAACTTCCAATATTTTTAACTGTGTATACTTATTTATTATTTAATTGAACTACGTAATTTACATTCATTTCCTGGCTGTGATTCCATTAAAGACAATTGGTTAAAGAACAAATTCTTGGAACTTATTGGTAACTTTGGAAAATCTTATAATAGACAAAGTAATTATCTTTATTAATTATTAACACACTGGATATCTTGAAATGGTAAGCAAAAAGTTTTCCAGATTTCAGGCTTTAAATTTCACCGAAAATATAATAGCACATTACTGTGCAAACTTTCACGTTAACGTTTTCGAACGTTAGTTTGAATTTTAAACCATAAATTATATATTTAAACAAAACACGATGTCGAATTTATTTTAATAAAAATACTATGATTCCTGTACATTCTTGTAAATATTAGTTATAAGATCTAATATATTATGTGTAAGTATGATGTGTGACATCTTCTACCTAAATCTAATCGTAAAGAGTTAATATCAAAGATAACATAGATGTAACAATTTTCATGTGAATAGAAACTTTGTAAAAATATCAATTTATTAAAAAATAAATGATTGAATTACATAACTCTTTCATTGATCGCCCAAATAGAAGTTATCAGTTATACAATAATTGTAATATATAATTAAAATTAAAAGTTCTTTTTTTTTAATCTTTATTTATTTTAACAGGACTTTTATACTATATTATGTATAATATTGTATATGACAATCCTATCATACCTTTTCCATTATTTTAACTATTCTACTTACTTGTTTTACTACTTATCTATAATCAGTTACTACTACTATTCTACTACATACATATTCTAATTCTTTATCTATCTATCCTATTTTTAACACTTTTAATATAAAAGTTGAATAGGATTTTAGCTGAAACGGAATCCGGTTCAGATAAAATGCCATTTAACCACCCAACATTATAATTTTTTTAATTCAATACTGACAGAACTTGTTCCCTCATACTGTTGTTATGAACACATTCCATTAATAAATGTTGCATATCTTCCAGCTTATCACAGGACAAACAATTTGGTGAATCAACCTTTTTCATCAAAAATGCAAACTTCCTCAATGGAATGTGACCAGAACGCAAAATTAAAAGTTATTGAAGGTACTTGTTAAATGAATGTTAACTAGATTAGAGAAAAAATCTAGCAAATACCTACACGCAACTTAGTCCGCGTGGATTTATTTTTGATTGAAAATTAATATATGTACTTTTAATTTCATCAAAATCAGTAACACTTTTGCACTAATCCTTACTATATGTAGGGATTAGTGTAGTTTTATAAGCCGTAATTAATTTTCCGAACCAGTGGTAGAGTCTTGACTTACCGTGTGACACAAGTTGTACTACGTGAAATAAATAAATCAATTACCATTTTTCCTAGCTCTATTGACCTAGACATCGAAAGCTATAATCAGAGTTTTTACTTAATATCTCGTTGACATCGTACACACCTTAGTTAAGCCGACATATCTACAAGTTTAATTTTTGCAAAATTGATTCTGCTATATGGAGCTTTGAAAAGGTAAATAGATAGTAAGGTTATGTATAATATAATGTATAATGTAGGGAGTAAAATGATGGGCCTTTACGAAAATAGCCATTGCTGTTTGGAAACCTACTTGCTATAAGAAATGGGTTTTGAGAACATATTATATATTTAGTAGCGTGTAATGCTACCTAGCGTTCATATTGTGTTGATTCATTCTGTATATTGCTTTCATCAGACATTAATAGGGAAAGAAAAAAATGGTTTTCGTTATCATAAATATTACATAGAAGGCCGCAGCCATTGAGGTATTATGTACATATAATTCAATGGCCGCAGCACAAATTTTCTATTAATAGTAAAGTCTACACTCGTTTAATCTACAGTTGACACTACAGAACAAGGAATCTGCTTTATCCTTATGTTCTATAGTTAATGCTAGGAGGACTGGGGGATTACTATGATCGCTTTAAGCAGTATTATTTTAATACTGACGTTTTATATAACGTACCTTGACGTCCCTGAAATAAGGATTATAATTCTGAAACTAAAGCGTCACTAAAATTAAAATATTACTGAGTGAAGTAATAAGTGGATTCCTTCTTCCACTAGACGGACAGAACACACAAAAGATCAGGCGGCGCAAGACCGCGGCGAGTGGAAGTTGTTACAAGAGACCTATGTCCAGCAGTGGACGTATATCGGTTGTCTGTCTAGACAACCCAGACATGCAGATCTACCTATTTGACTTCAAAAGCTGATTTTTGACCGAGTTGTAATAAAGTTCCAGAGTAAGTATTTTTATGAGTTCGTAAAGACTGATCTCTAAACAAAGAAACGAACGGATTTTTTCAATTCGAGTTGTAGATCGAATTGAAAAAATCCATTGATAATAGCCTCTTACATCTTAAGAATTCTTAATATTATGGAAAGTTAATAGACATCAAATTACCTACTTTCCATATAAAATACCGTTTTTATTCCTCTATGACCGCTCATTATTTCAACCCTCAACGGTTTATGGGGCCAAAATGGCCAAAAGGGCAGTAAAATTCGATATAATAACAGCATAAATTGTTCATAAAGAAAAGAGTTTAGGCTTAGTGTAAAAACGTGGAATTGATTTTATCAAAACGTTAACCTAAGAAAATGCTGTAAAATCAAAAATAGATATTTATAAGATACAGAAGAGACCGAATATAAGCTAGTTTCCTTTATATATACATATATATATATATATAGCGAACAAACGAGCAGGCGGCTCCCCTGATGTTAAGTGATTACCGCCACCCATGAACATTTGTAGCACCAGAGGAACCGGCAATGCGGCTTTTGAGATATTTGTTTATACGCCCATTGAAGAGCCCTTTATGACAGATAGGACATGATCCTTGGCACCAGTTTCCATCATCATTGTATTTTTTTATCCATTACAAGTAATCTTAACGATGCCAGCTGATAGCGAATAATATGATCTGCCTTCGAGCAACGATATTAGGAAGGTTTTTGGGGCAACCATAAATCACTAAGCTGAAATTATAAGAGCGTAAAAATAGTAACCAGAAGGCGTAAGTTGTGGGAGGCAAAAAGGCAACCAATAAATAATGCTATCTTATCCAAGGTACCCAAAGAACCTTCATAAATTGATAACGATTTCCGCCGAAGTTTCTAATCAAACTTTATGGACTCAAATATTCAATATTTTTGTAAATGGATATTCAAAGTGGGATGAAATTGGCCACGTGTATTGTGTTTATGAGGTACTTATCCCTGTGTTGTGTATTTTACCAATATTATTAATCTCTGAGTGTCCCATTCTTAATACCCGAATCTATATTAATATTATAAATGCGAAAGTTTGGATGGATGGATGGATAGATGTTTGTTACTCAAACACGCCAGAACGGCAGAAATCTGTAATGATCTGGATGAAATTTGGCACAGAGATCGATTATAGTCTGTAATAACACATAGGCTACTTTTTATCGCGGAAAATTAAAGAGTTCCCGCGGAAACCAAAAAAACCTCAATCTACGCGGACGCATTCGCGGGCATCAGCTAATTATTAAGTTATTATTTGTTAAAATATAACGTTTATGATGGACCATCCAACCTTCGTTATCTTTCTGCTATTGGCTGTTATTTTTGTATTCGTATGGCGTTTAGTACATAAGTTTAGGGACATCCCATTTATCGATACGAGATGGATTTTGTAAGCGTAAGTTATAGCAGCCCTATATTAAAGTTCATGATGCACTTTGTCCAGGTTTAAAAAAAACTCGCGGGAACTTTTTAAATTTCCAAACTGATTTTATAGTCATACCTACATTTGTATTTTATACTTCTACCTACCTTTTGAATCTATAATTCTAGACTAATATTATAATGCGAAAGTTTGGATGGATGGATAGATGTTTGTTACTCAATCACGCCCGAACGGCTTAACGGATCTGCATGAAATATGGCACAGAGATAGATTATTTATAGTCTGGAATAACACAAAGGCTATTTACTTTTTATTTCGGAAAATTAAGGCGTTCCCGCGGGAACCATAAAACCTCAATCAATTATTTTATCAAAGAATCATTTTGCTGAGTGCCTAATGTTCGGTACCTAAATGATGAGGTTGAGGACTAAGAATTGTAATTAGTAATATTCTACAACAAGAGAGTTGTTGTATTACTAGAGGCAGTGATATGCCGCAAATTCACCAACCTGGCCAATGTATACAACATGACCAATCATGCTGTGTATTATAGGTGCCGAAATTTCGATAATGATATATTTATTGCTTTTCTATAATAATATATTTTATTGTTTAAGTTTTACTTTTGTGATAATTATATCCAAGATTAGGTACGGTCGGTAGGTATTTTTTTATGTCATGTGTGCAAAAGCGCATCATCGCGTATTGACATGACTTTGCACACACAATATGCCGAAGCTGCAAGAAGCAGATTATGTATGAGGTTTGCTCGTCCATTGATACGACGTCTCTTTGCCTTAAACACTGTAATTATATGAATCGCGAATTAATTGACCCTAGATCTGTCTAACAATAAATCTCTTCCAAGAGTAATGGGAACATCAATTTCAATGCCCCCTTTTTAATAAAAGCCGTCAGCTAAGATTTATCATGGCGGGTAGAGGCAATGAGTTTTCTTATTAGGTACACTTTATTTAGTTATTATCTTCACAACAAAATATTATTATATAGAAGTATCATTATTAATATAACTTCTTCAAGATCAGAGTACGAAAGAATATTCAAATGCTATTTTATTATATACTAGCTGATGCCCGCGACTTCATCCGCGTGGTTTAAGTTTTTTTGATTCCCGCGGAAACTCCTTAATTCTCCGGGATAAAAAGTAGCCTATGTCACTCTCGGTCCTCGGCTATACCCATGCCAAAAATTACGTCGATCCGTTGCCCCATTGCGGCGTGATTCGCGGGAGGACAAACCAACAAACCAACAAACCAACAAACCAACAAACCAACAAACCAACAAACCAATAAACCAACAAACCAACAAATAAACACACTTTCGCATTTATAATATTAGTATGATGATTTCATGATCGACCATTTAATAAAGTACTTCCCAGAGCGCTAGCACGTGTAAGCGAAATTTTAATACGAGTGTTTTAATTTACTTATTTTATTATATTAAAAATAACGTAAGAGACTTTTATTTTCCCACGACAAAAGTAAGATTTTTTTTTCTCCAAGATGCCAGGCTGTCTTTCTATTGTATTTGCAGTCGTGCAAGTATCTTTGCAGTACTTTGATACAATATAGCTATAAACTGAACCGTACACAAAGCTACGACTTAAACGTAGAAACTTTGAAACTATTAACTAAAAATTGTTACCATAACGTGTTCTAACAGGAAACCTAGAGTTGAAAAAGATACCTTATTTTTGATTTAAAACTCACTGTCAAAAGATTTAAACACACTCAAAAGGTCAAAGCTTCGTCATGAATTTCTCTACCGCTTTATTTTGCTTCACAGACAAGTTTTGCCCAAGTAAAATAAATAAATAAATTAATTAATAAGCCTTTTATTTTTCTTATCCTCACAGTTACATTCTTTTTATCTTTTCCCAAGTAACTGATACAAAATAGTGTTCTATTTATTCGCTCCGGTCTCTTAAGATAAGCAGGTACGTGTGAAATGTTTTGGGACAGGAAAACCTTACGATCTCACAAATTGTATCAACAAGTATTACCAATAGGACTAGCGGAACGGCCGCAATAACAAACAACAACAGAAAAAACTTTCAATAAAGAAGGAACTTGGAACATAAAAACATCCGAATCCCGCCTATAAGCTGACGTATAATTTTTTTGATAATAGAATACAGAAGAGCGTCTGATACATAAATGTTTGTATATGATATAAATGTCATATTGGATATGTCAGCAGATTCCTTAGATTTAACTTAATACCCAACTGATTGGATTTTTAAGGAGACTAACCCGTTAAAACTAGATCAATAAAATACTATAGATTATGACTATGCTGTAGTCGCGGGCACAGTATTATAATAAATAGACGATGCCCGCGACTCTGTCCAAATAGCTAATTTTTTTTTAACTCCCGCGGGAATTCCTTTATATCCCGGGATAAAAAATAGCTTATGTCCTTCCCCGGGATACAACATATTTCTGTTCCAAATTTCGTTAAAACCGGTTAAAAAGTTGGGCCGCGATAACGTAGCAGACAGACAGACACGCTTTCGCATTTATATTATTAGTATGGATGTCACTTAAAACTAGTTATTAAATTGATAAATAGCTGTTACGAGTTTGGTATGCCATGTTACTTCAGTGTGGTTACTTAGCATAATGCATATCACTCGACTACGAACTAATTCTTCTTAAAAGCAATTTTCTCAGCTGTCTGACGTGTTCCTCTCGAACCTTCACAAACTGTCTTCAAGAACTCTTTTGATCGGTTCATCATACTAATATTTTAAATGCGAAAGTGTGTTTGTTTGTTGGTTTGTTTGTTTATTGGTTTGTCCTTCAATCTCGCCGCAACAGAGCAACGGATCGGCCTGATTTTTGGTATGGGTATAGTTGAGAACCTGGAGAGTGACATAGGCTACTTTTATCCCGGAAAATTAAGGAGTTCCCGAGGGAATCAAAAAAACTAGAACCACGCGGACGAAGTCGCGGGCATCAGCTAGTATTCGATAAACCAAGAACGCAAATTTGAAACACCGCGCGTAAAACACTTCTATAACAAGGAATATCCATATCCATACTAATATTATAAATGCGAAAGTGTGTCTGTCTGTCTGTCTGTCTGTCTGCTACGCTTTCCCGGTCTATCTTTTCAACCGATTTTGCTGAAATTTGGTATAGAGGTAGATTATATCCCGGGGAAGGACATAGGCTACTTTTTATCCCGGAAAATTAAGAAGTTCCCGCGGGAATCAAAAACCTTAATCCACGCGGACGAAGTCGCGGGCATCATCTAGTTTTATTATAAAACGTTTACACTTTAAATGTGTAAAAGAAGTTACGTCAAGGTCTCTTACAGCCACATAGTTTAACATTAAAATTCCAAAGGTATTCATCAATGTAAATTTCGTAGCTTCCAACTATCTTTTCAATGAACGCACGCAATTTGGTTGTGGTAACACAATTTATTCCCAAAATTGCCACTCCATTACTATGCGGCGCTCGGCGCATTTAATTTTCATTCCTCGCTCGCTGTCGAGACAAGCAACTTACCAAGTGTGAAATTAATGAAGGAGTAACTGAAAACTTGGACGGAACGTAAGTCAGTTAAAACAAGCCGGCTTTGAGCTGGGAAATTAACACAGCACGAAGATACGGATAGAGTTGCGCTAGTATTCATATCACTATGTATATGAATACTAGCGCATCTTTGACCCAGGTAAAACACATTCCGAGGAAATTCTACGTTTACACCGAGGAAATCCCAAAAGAATTGGAATCAAGCAAATGGGCCAAGTAATAAAACAGACGATAATATTTTGGTCTCAAAGTATTCCCTGTTGCCAAATTAAACATTATTAGGTTCCACGCGTTAGGTAATAATATGGCGTTAGATTAGATACATAAAGAAACAAGATTATTGCCATATTTCAGATAGCAGAAAGCAGACATTGGGATAATTTCCCGAGAGGTTTTGTATATGCAATTACCAAAGTAGGGATTAATTAGGTTTGGTCATACAATGGCGTGATTATCAATGCATAATGTAGCGTCAAATTGTTGTGATGTGGCATTGAATAATAGCAGATTGAATTGGGCTTGTATTCAAGGATACATATTGTGTAGGTACATTTCATGTATTATATCTCCTAAATTTAACTGCTCACTAGGGACAAAATATCTCCGCGTAAATCGGGCAATGTTATGAATAATTTTTAACACTGTTGCCTCAAAAAAGAATATGTAAACTACTAAAAGAATATACCTACTTATAATAATTATAATATAATAAAATTATTATTATTTTATTCAAATTCAAATAAACTTTGACAAGTGCTTTTGTCTTTTGAGTAATCAAGTAAATCTACTCGTTCGGATTGTCATTCTTACTGAGAAGAACCAGAATGATATTCAGCTTGACTTTTGTAAGATTTGGGCGAAAGTAATAATTTAAAATATATGATAGCTATTAAATAAAATAAAAACAGAATACCTGATCCGAAGAGTAACCCTGCAAAACAATCTTCTATAATTACAAAAGTCAGAGCTGTAATACCCCGTTTATATTCAAAATAGGTGTTCTTGATGTCAATGATAAGTAATGGCCAAAATAAAACTTTATTATTGCTTTAATTTGCAAACTTTTATTAAAACACCTAACTTTGGCGTTATTATAAATCTTGCTTTAGAGTTTTTTATTTCGACAGTCAAGAAAATAATTCCATTAGAATAAAAAAAATACCTAACAAAGTGTTAAAAATATTATGTAGATTGGGTCGGACCCCAGTTCATAATACTTAATGGATGGTAATTATCTCAATTATAAATACCTACATACTATAACCAGTTTGTTTTACCATAACTGCAATAATATATATAAACTAGCTAATAATATAATAATAATAAATGTTTCATTTCAGGCCAAGTACCCATATTGTAAATTACAAAAAAATACAAATTAGTTAAAAAATTTAAGTCCATGACTCAAAGCGTATTTCTCACAAATACTTAACAGCTTCCGCAGTCCCTTGATAGAGGGGCTGAGAAGCACCATATCATCAGCGTAACTTAAGTTGTTGACACAAACTCCACCGATATGACAACCGATTTTGGTGCCTCTCAGCTCCTCTATCAGGTCTTTACATAATTGTTAAAAAGGTCCGGCGATGTCAATCCGCCCTGGCGTACACCACATTCTAACCTATATAATAATATATAATCGTTAGAAAGTGTGTCACCCCATTTCACCTTGTTGCTCTGGTTCTCGTACCAATATCTCAAGAGATTTATAACATCAGATGGTACTTTATGTTTATTGAGTTTTGACCATAGTAAATTGTAATTTACCAGATCAAAAGCTCGACCTAAGTCTAAAAAACAGGCATATATACTAGTGTCTCTGTTAGTAATGCTAGTAATGCCCACGACTTCGTCCGCGTGGATTGAGGTTTTTTGGTTCTCGCGGGAACTCTTTAATTTCCGGGGAAAAAAGTAGCCTATGTGTCAATCAAGACTACAATCTATCGCTGTGCCTTTCATCCAGATCCGTCCAGCTGTTCTGGCGTCATTAAGTAACAAACATCCATCCATCCATACATACTCGTAAATCCATCCAAACTTTCGCATTTGCAGCTAGCAAAGTTATGCAGTCTTTGTTGTGTTATTTTTCGACAGACTCAAGTCTTTAGTTGTTTCAGCCTTTCATCTCAAGAATGGGGGCAAACATCTAAGGTCAGTCTTGGGGTTACGAAATTATGTCGGGGTCAGTTCCATATACTTGATCACAGACTATAATAAAATGTCATTGACGCGCGGCCGTCAAATTTTAATAAAACTCGCACTTTTAATGCAGGTTATAATATGAAAAATATTGTGTGTGCCGCGGAATGAAAAACGATTTCAGACTTCGGGTGAGGCCAGCCCTCGCTTCGCTCAGGCAGGCAACTTCACTATCGTCTGAAATCGTCATGTTTCACACCTAAGCATACATAGGTATACTGCGAGTATTATAAATATTGCCACGTTTTACAAACTGGAAACCTTAAAAGTGTTCGTAAATTAATAAAATGAAATTAAAACACAAATACAAAATAATATAATAATACCTATTAATTAACAAGATCGATGTTAATGTTTGACATGGGTTAAGTTGTGTTCCAAAAATATAATACGAAAAAATCCATACTAATATTATAAATGCGAAAGTGTGTCTGTCTGTCTGTCTGTCTGCTACGCTTTCCCGGCCCATCTTTTCAACCGATTTTGCTGAAATTTGGTATAGAGGTAGGTTATATCCCGGGCAAGGACATAGGCTACTTTACATTTTATCCCGGAAAATTAAGGAGTTCCCGCGGGAATCAAAAAACCTTAATTCACGCGGACGAAGTCGCGGGCATCATCTAGATAAGTATAATTTTATTCAAAAGCTAGTTTGAGTCAACTTGTTTATAAATAAATATATTGGGACTTATTTAAGTCTTTTTGTAGTTTTTGAAAGGTCTGGACGAATGAACGAACGAACTGGTCGGTTTATAGATATTATTTGGTACATAATTAGTAATAGCGATCACGTAAACAACGTGATCTGTGATAGCGATACAGACCTTGAGACGTACTATCACAGAATAGGTAATAGTAGTAAGTACTATTCTGTGCTTGAGATAAAGAAACGCTTTACCTTTTTAAGGTCTAATATTGCAGATCAACCCGCCAACGCACTTATGTCGTCTGATTTTGCCACAATTCTATAATATGACCTAGCTGCCCCTGCCACCAATTTGCACACCGATAAGTTATGGCGCTAAAAAAAGCTAAAGTTTTTGAATGAAACGTACTGCGCACAGGCGGAAGTAGATAGCTTGTGAGTTGTGGCGTATCAGATACAATCATGAAATAAACAACACATATTGTGAGCCTAATAGATACTGTCCAACACATCAAGATCGGAAGACTTCAATGGGCTGGACATTTACAACATATGGACGACCATCGACCACCAAAAAAGATCGTAACGTCACAGTCTGGTGAGTATCGATCGGCCAAAGCTGCGCTGGATTGATGAAGTCGCTGCAAAGCCGTCGGATTGCAAAATTGGAGGACATAATATAAAGCAAAAAGATAGATAGAGATGGAGAGATGGACTGGAGCAGGCTCGGGCCCACAAAGGGCTTTAGCGCCGATGTTTTAATAGTAGATTAGTAGCCAAGGGCTGTAAGGTATCAATTGCAGCCCGAGATATTTAGGCGCACGAGCACAGCGAGGGCGCCTATAGTTCGAGGGTGCAATTGATGCTTACACCCGAGCTAACTACTCTGCTTTACATCTCGATTGTGAGGTAAGTAGGTCCTTATTACCCCCAAATGGAGCTTGAAGGTGACCAATTAGCGCTCCAGGGTAATAATGTAGCTAGAAAAACCCTAGGGCGGTAAGTAATTAAAAAAAAACTCTTCACTCTTTCAAAAAGTTCGCGTACATCTAACCATCATATTTTTTTTAATTACTTACCGCCCTAGGGCTTTTCTAGCTACATTATTACCCTAGAGCGCTAATTGGTCACCTACAAGCTCCATTTGGGGGTAATAAGGACCTACTTACCGAATATGAGAGATGTAATAGTAGATTAGTAGCCAAGGGCTGTAAGGCATCAATTGCAGCCCGAGATATTTAGGCGCACGAGCACAGCGAGGGCGCCTATGCTTACACCCGAGCTAACTACTCTGCTTTACATCTCGATTGTGAGGTAAGTAGGTCTTTATTACCCCCAAATGGAGCTTGAAGGTGACCAATTAGCGCTCCAGGGTAATAATGTAGCTAGAAAAGTCCTAGGGCGGTAAGTAATTAAAAAAAAACTCTTCACTCTTTCAAAAAGTTCGCGTACATCTAACCATCATACTTTTTTTAATTACTTACCGCCCGAGGGCTTTTCTAGCTACATTATTACCCTAGAGCGCTAATTGGTCACCTACAAGCTCCATTTGGGGGTAATAAGGACCTACTTACCGAATATGAGAGATGTAAATTTTATTAACGTTCAAAAATATATTGTGTATCAATTTTGAATAAGTAAATTAAACTCGAAAACTCGAATTTCACATGATTGTCCCTATCATTTTATTTGTTTACAAGTACAAGCGACCGTAGTGTGAGGCAGGTCGGTTCCACTCTATTTTTAACGACCGAGATACTCGTACGTGCTGCACGACGCAATCTTTACATCGATTTAGTTATAAAAATCAGTGTTTGTTCCGCTGCCAACACCTATTACACAGACTCATGTAAATATTTTGTTCTTTTTTTTAACTTTGTTTTATAATATTGGTATATATTCTAAATTATACTAGTCTAGACTATATTGAGGTGTTTTAAATTGCTTTTTCGAAATCAATAGCTACTTTGTATACTTTTGTTTTTTAACATTTTTAAACTTAAGACTGTGTTACGCCACAACAATACTACGGCATGCCAAAAAACCCCTATACTACGTTTTTTTTTAAATGTAGCATGAATATTCAGTAGGAGGTATTTATCGGTACAGAAGAATTGGAACAATATTCCAATTCTTTTATGCTGGTTTAGGGAAGCAAAATTAATATTTTCATGTTTTCTAACATGCCACATTTTACGCATGTTGTTACTCCAGCGTAAAACAGGTTTTGCACTCAGTGTTAGTGAACGTTTTCAAGGTAAAACTGTAAGGTATTTAAAACTGACGAATCATGGCGTCTGCGCGTATTAACACTATCAGTAGGTACATGACGTCTCATTAGTTGACCTTACGTCACGACCTTACGAAATCCTACTTTTATGATTGACGAAGGGCTAGTGAATTGAACTCTTAATCAAATCTTATGAATAAAAACAAAATAAATGGAGACTGGAGTAACATCCTGGGTTTTATCGTATTTTTAAACAGTAAGTACTTAATAGAATTAAGTGCAAGTACTTACCTATTGTTATTATCCATATCCATATCCATACTAATATTATAAATGGGAAAGTGTGTCTGTCTGTCTGTCAGTCTGTCAGTCTGTCCGTCTGTCTGTCTGTCTGTCTGCTACGCTTTCCCGGCCCATCTTTTCAACCGATTTTGCTGAAATTTGGTATAGAGGTAGGTTATATCCCGAGGAAGGACATAGGCTACTTTTTATCCCGGAAAATTAAGGAGTTCCCGCAGGAATCAAAAAACCTTAATCCACGCGGGTGAAGTCGCGGGCATCATCTAGTTACTAATAAGAGTAGTTTCGGCTCCAATGCGGGTTGGCGGGCTCTAACAACTATTATCATGTTAGTGATAATAACCGGGACCGACGGCTTAACGTCGTGCTCTCAGAGGCACGGGAGTGAAACATCGCCAACTTCCTAACTCCGGGCTAGTACCTACTAGGAATTACTAGTCAGAAAAACCCAATACCTAATATTATGGCCCGACCCGGGACTCGAACACGGGACCTCGTCGGTGTCGTCGGCCGCAGTTGAACATGCTAACCACTATACCAACGAGACAGTCACACTAAATACCCACATCCACAGCCCACATCATTATTAATTGCAACACAACAAGAACTAGTATAGGCGTGATCACTATTATCTACCGGTTTGTATTTCTTACAAAATATTATGCAACAAATTTAGAGAATTTAGCACACTACCAAGTTAATAAATATTATCTACCTGATCACTTTACCGCCTAGACGTTTTCACATCTCTCAAAACTTTCTAAGTATTCAAAAGATAGTTAACATTTTTAACCGACTTCCAAAAAAGTAGGAGGTTCTCAATTCGGCGCGTATCTTTTTTTTAATTTATATCTTTAGTTAATATCAATAAGCCAATTAGAACTCTAACGTATTGTATGATAGGATTAACTAGTTTAAGTGAGTTTTCCTAGTCAATGCTAATATCAACGATGTACGTACCTACCTACTCAAGCGGTATCACAAACACAGGTTATTGAGTTAAATAAAATATTCAAAAATAATGATTTTTTTGATTTCTGAATTGCAGAAAAATGGAGACTGTACCGTACCATTCTATACTGAAAGTGAGTGAAAAGAACGTGGAAATTGTTCGTAGCGATCTTAATTTGGACGTGAACAAAATAAAAAAGAATTTGGAGGTAATCGAGGAATGGGCAAAGAAGCAGGATCATTTAGCTGAAGGATTTCGTTATATAAGTAAGAAATATTTTCAAATGAATATTCAACCAGCTAATGCCCGCGACTTTATCCGTGTGATTTGAGGTATTTTAGTGCCAGCGAGATCTCTTTAATTTTCCAGGATAAAAAGTAACCTATGGTTATTCCAGAATATCTATCTATCTCTGTGTCAAATTTTATCCAGATCCGTTCACGCGTTGGGGCGTGATTGAGTAACATTCATCCATCCATCGTAACTATCGCATTTATAATGTCAGTATAAATTAATTCTTTAGAATAACTATTTTAATCACCATTAAAAAAACTGATCCAAAGAACTGAATCAAACATAATGCAATGCTTGATGAAAAAGCGGTTCTGGGTAACTAGGTATTCACCATGGAACTAGGAATCTGCTTAATTCACAGTTGAAAGATTTGAAGCGAGGCAATTTTTGTATAAAGTAAGTACTTATTTAAACTTATCAAGCTTTTTTTTATTCCACTACAAGTTAGCCCTTGACTGCGATCACACCTGATAGTAATTAGTGATGATTAAGTATACTAGCTGATGCCCGTATAGCTTCGTCCGCGTGGATTTAGTTTTTTTGATTCCCGCTGGATCTCCTTAATTTTCCGGGATTAAAAGCCTATATCCTTCCTCGGGTTACAAACTATCTTTATACTAAATTTCATCAAAATCGGTTGAACAGATGGGCCGTGAAAACGAAGCAGACAGACAGACAAACATTCGCATTTATAATATTAGTATGGATTATCATTCAAACGGTCTTGCAATAATTCAAAAATTCTTAAAGACAATAATAATTTGCATGGCGATATCTAATGCTATCTTTGGTCACATAAGTATAATTTTCCTTGTTAAACTTACGTAAGTTTTTGCATCCGATTATTCATCTCAATTAATTAAGTGTTTTATTATTTTAAGGTCGCAATATGTTAGAGCTGCTTCATTTACTTGGAAAGGGATCTGTGGAAATGACTAAAACTAGAATTGACAAATTGCTAACAACCAGAGGAATGTTACCCGAGATATGTCTGAATAGATCTGTTGAAGAGTTTACAAATATTTCGGAATCCATGTACGTACCAATATTTAAAAAAAAAAACATACCCGCCGAATTGAGAACCTCCTCCTTTTTTGGAATTCGGTTAAAAATACTACTATAATTATATTATATATAATTTTATGTAACGTTTTAAATAATTCAAATTAACGAATGAAATAATACACTTTTACTGTATGCCCGCGACTTCGTCCGCGTGGCCTCAATTTTTGGTTCCCGCGGGAACTCTTAAATTTTTCGGAATAAAAAATAGCCATTACTCTAGACGACTACAGTCTATCTATGTGCCCATCCACCGTTCA
The DNA here is from genome assembly GCA_917051295.2 of Erebia ligea. Classification (NCBI taxonomy): domain Eukaryota; kingdom Metazoa; phylum Arthropoda; class Insecta; order Lepidoptera; family Nymphalidae; genus Erebia; species Erebia ligea. The sequence continues at coordinate 13,600,893 of OU785228.1, forward strand.
GCCGTTCTGGCGTGATTAAGTAACAAACATCCATCCATCCTTCCATCCAAACTTTTGCATTTATACAAAAATTGTTACATATAACCATAGTACTATTACCTATTCTGTGATGGAACAAAATATAGTAAGCATAATAATAGCCAGGTAACAGGCGATAAGTATCTTCCTGTTATCTGTCTGTTTTTTCGGTAGTTAGAAAATCATTCATCCATTTGTATCATTCATCATACTATCATACTTAATATTATAAATGCGAAAGTGTGTTTGGTTGCTGGTTTATTGGTTTGTTGGTTTGTCCTTCAATCACGCCACAACGGAGCAACGGATCGACGTGGTTTTTGGCATGGATATAGTTGAGGACCTGGAGAGTGACATAGGTTACTTTTTATCCCGGAAAATTAAGGAGTTCCCGCGGGAATCCAAAAAAACTTAAACCACGCGGACGGTGTCGCGGGCATCAGCTAGTACTTTATATCCACAGTAATTGTTGTCGTCAGCATACCAAAGGTTTCCGACCATTAACGTACAATAGATGGCGCGTGAGTCGCACTGCCAGGCATAAATTAGATCCATACTAATATTATAAATGCGAAAGTGTGCCTGTCTGTCTGTCTGTCTTTCTGTCCGTCTGTCTGTCTGCTACGCTTTTACGGCTCATCTGTTTATCCGATTTTGATGAAATTTGGTACATGGAAAGATGTATCCCGGGGGCTACTATTAATCACGAAAAATTAAAAAGTTCGCGGGCATCATCTAGTAATAAAATAATTATGTCCTTTTAAAATTGATAAAATATTTCTAAAGATTTAAAATCTTGTTATACTTGTTACTTTATTTTCAGAAATTTTGTAATTTTACCGAAACAAAGCCCTTTGGATCAATCGAGGATTATAGTTACACAAATCAGAAATATGGATAATTTTTCTTTAATAGCTTTCATAAGATATGCTTCTATGGTAAGCTACTCGTATTATGTATTATAGTAGTATTGCGATGATACGTTTCAACTCGAAAGTATTGCCTATCGATAATTATTGAGTAAAGAAGAACATCTTTGTTCATCGACCATTATTAAAAGATGAAAATGTAATTGGATGTCCCTAATGGAGACAATGTTATGGCACAAAATACTAACTTGATTAGGGGTTCCGCCCACGTCAGACAATCGGAGACCGAATTTTGGTCTACAAAAAGTGAAACATAGGTACTGATTACAACATTCAGATGCACACGTCCTAAAAAGTCAGTCAAAAGAATAATCGGCCGATCCGACTGTTGTCGGTGAGAAATGGGGTCGGACATTGAGTCGGTCACAAAGTCGGTGATAAAAATCGGCCCGAAAATTTTATCTGACCTACAAAAAGTGAGGTGGGTGAAAGCCCGTATGGCTTATTAAGAATTTAAGAATAAAAAAAATACAAACAACTTCAAAATCAAGGGGAGATACAGTAGAGCTTAGTACATAATAATATATTTAAAAGAGATTAGTAAAGTAAAGTAAAATTTCGGATGTTTTCAGTTATTAAACACTTCAGTAAGTCCCTAGCGAATTACTGAACTGTTTATGACACCTATTTTCCCACTGAATAATAACTATCCTAACTATTCCAACTATCCTAACTATCCTAACTATCTATCTTACTAAGATAGTCACAATGTCTAGTAACTAAAAAGTGTTGTTTTACATAATTATACTGACTCAGTCTCGAATTATGAGTTGTAGAGCAAGGACCATCATTATTATACAAAACAACACAGTAATAATTATTATCCTCAGGCTGTCTCACTTATACAGTTTTTTTAGTCACCTCAAAGATTGTGAGCCCTTAAAATGATCATAATCACAAGTATAAATAAAATGTTTTTAGATTGCAGAATATAGAATGAACTTTGAGTACAATACGTGCGAAAGACACATCTTGGACCTAAAAAATGTTACCAGTGCGAGTGTTCTTACGAAACTTAATCCATTTCTTCTGAAGAAAGCAGAAGTTTTGTGCATGGTAAGTACAGTTACAAACGAAATAAGTTGACTTTGAGAGAAATTTATTTTTATTTTTACTCTCTGATGATCATACTAAGATCTGATTATTATCAGTATATCATCCCTTGAATGTATCACGATGTTTTCCTTCACGAAGCCTAGTGTCAGACAAGCGTAATTTTATAAGTTGTTAGTCGCGTAATTTCGGTTCAACTGGAATTCTGCTGTACGCTTAATCTGAGTTTTCACATTGCAAATTCGATTGATCGTATTGATCGTCCGATCACGTTAGCGTCGAAGTAAAAATAACGTAGCTTTAGCTTTAAGATACCGTAATTGATTATCACCATCATGTTTTATAAGTTCTGGTCGTCTTTGTTAAGAGTACAGTAGCATAGACATAGAGATACCTACACTTTTTAATTTATAATATTAGTTGGGATGTCACTTAAAACTAGTAATATTATTGATAGCTGTTACAAGTTTGGTCTGCCATGTTACTTCAGTGTGGTTACTTAGCATAATGCATATCACTCAACTACGAAGTAATTCTTCTTAAAAGCATTTCTCAGCTCTAACTGACGTGTTCCTCTCGAACATCCACAAACTGCCTTCAAGAAGCCAAGTTTTATTAAATAACAAAGTTTCATGTTTCAAGTTTTGGGTGCTCATAATAAAATTATTAAGTAAGAAGTTCAAGTTTGGTATCATATTATCGTGATAATGTAAAATTACTTACCACTCCTTAAATACTATGTTCCCCTTACTACTCTTAGTAGGTGAAGAATGAATTACTTGTTTCTCGTTTAAACGATAAAAACCGAAGAGGGGCGGGGGAGTTCTTGAAATCTGAAAAATCTATTGATCGGTTCATATTCCATAAACCAAGAATTAAATTAGTTCACACCAAGAACGCAAATTTGAAATACCATTAAATCTGGTTATTTCAGCTTCTGCCATGGAGCAGAAACCGCGCGTAAACACTTCTATCAGAAGGGACATTTTATGATAAAACGCGCAATCACCATGGTCATCTTAAATGTGTAAAAAAGCCACGTCATGCAGGTCTCTTTTATTTTTTTAAAGTCATAGTTTAACATAGCAACATAGAGAGATGTGGAAAAGTCGTGGGACAGTACAGGCTAGATTAGATTAGATTAGAGTTTAACAAAGAGTTTAACATTAAAATTCAAAAGGTAAATGTCGTAGCTTCCAACTATCTTTTCAATGAACGCTCGCAATTTGGTTGTGGTAACACAATTTATTCCCAAAATTGCCACTCCATTACTATGCGGCGCTCGGCGCATTTAATTTTCCTTCCTCGCTCGCTGTCGAGACAAGCAACTTACCATGTGTGAAATTAATGAAGGAGTATCTGAAAACTTGGACGGATCGTAAGTCAGCGTAAACAAGCCGGGTTTGAGCTGGGATCACGCTGAAATTCAACTCAGTACCTACGCCACAAGGTTTATCTACCATGTGCCTACGCAGAGGATAGAGACATCTCAGGTGCGCTAGGCAAATTACGTGTGTATCTATATATATATAGGTATTATAAATGGAGATGTCTCTCAACAAGTTCAAAGTTTTTGTAAAACGTAAACTAATTGAAAAGTCCTATTACAGTGTTAAGGATTATTTGAATGATAGGAAGCCATGGGTATGAATAATTGTTCCAGCGGCTAACTAAGTAATTGTTATAATTATAAATTTAATTAAGTAATTTCCGATATTTGTGAGATGGTGATAATAAAAAATAAAAAAACCCGACTGAGTTTGTTGTGGGCTCTTCTCAGACCAGGGCGCGTTTGGAACCCTCGTAGCTTTAGTTAAAAGATACCGTAGTTAATTATAACCATCACGTCTCTTTGTATGCATGACGTTCAGAAGGTGCACTTTGTAGGTACCTATTTTGAATAAATATGTTTTGAGTTTGAGTTGAGTTGAATGCGAAAGTTTGGATGGATGGATGTATGGATGGATGCGTGGATATTTGTTACTCAATCACGCCAGAACGGCTGAACGGATCTAGATGTGGCACAGGGAATAGCACATGGGCTACTTATTACGCATGCCATTTGTAAGTTGGGTTTACTTAGCATTGTACGGGAAAATTGCTTTGATATCGAAATTTTGTGCAATTATTTTCGGCACTTCCGGTAGATAAAATTTATATCGGGGGTTTCATCTTGACTCCCCTAGATCTACAACTCAATAAATTACACTCGTCTGGCCAGGCTCTCATAACTAATATACTAATTATTGACATTGTGAATGCAGAAACCCAAACTGTCTGTCTAGGTTTAGGCAGTGGCTAGTTAAACCTGACCTGACCTGACCTGCCGTCAAGCGCTTTAGCGTTTCAGTACGATGCCGTGTAGCATCCGATTAGGGGTATAGGTTTAATATAACTGACATACCCCTAAGTAGGTTAGCCCACTACCATCTTGGACTGCATTATCAATTACCATAAGGTGAGATCGCAGTCAAGGGCTAACGTCTAGTAGTGGATAAAAAAAAACTGTAAGGAGTCGAATATTCGATATAAGTACTTCTAGATCGCTCTGATTTAACCAGCGTCTGTCTAAAGGGCAAAACACACAGGGAGCGGGCGCGGGTCGGGCGCGGGCCGGGTCGGGTGCGCGGTGGGTTGAATTCCGTGTATTCATATGGACGACATCACACAGAACGCGGGCGCGGGTCAGGCGCGTGGCGGGTGACGCTGTGTGAATTCAACCCGCCGCGCACCCGACCCGGCTCGTGCCTGACCCGCGCCCGCTTCCTGTGTGTTTTGCGCTTAAAAGGTTCCGTAGGTACGGAAACCGAAAAAAAATAATAATACTAGAAACCCTTTTTTTCAGGCAGGTTACGGAATGAGAATTAGCGGGATTCACCTTTTGAATGCACCACCGTTTGTAGATAAAATCGTGTTCCTATTAAAACAAGCGCTTAAAGAAAAAGTGGCAAATAGGCTTATGGTTCACAGTTCGTATGAAGAACTGCATAAAGAAATACCCAAGGAAATTTTACCTGAAGACTTCGGAGGTGACCTGCAAAGCTGCTCAAAATTAGAAGGTTATTATGTTTTCTTCTGTTTATCTTTCTCAGTGACTCGACTTCAATTAATTATTAAAGTCCCACAAATGTATTCGTCCCGGTGACAGCGTCGCTAGTGTATATGAAAAAAAATATAAACATAAACTAAACAGGCATAAAAATTAGTTCCAGTTTTGGCCACCAGGCCATATCCCGCCAGGGCCAGGCCATAGGCCAGGGTAGATACTCCCTTAAGCAAAATGATAAAAGAAAATCAAAAGAAACTGCTCTGTGTTAATCCCAGACTTGACAGTTATGGTCCAAAGTAAAAGATAATATTATTAGGGAAATGGTACATTGGAAATGTATACTTGTTTTGAAATAAATAAAAAAATACCCATCACTAGAAAAATCCAAATTAGTAAGAAACTGATTCATTTAGGTATATTCCTTACTAGCTGATGCCCGCGACTTCGTCCGCGTGGATTGAGGTTTTTCGGTTCCCGCGGGAACTCTTTAATTTTCCGGGATAAAAAGTAGCCTATCTGCTATTACAGACTATTATAGATTATATCTCTGTGCCAAATTTCATCCAGATCCGTTCAGCCGTTGGAGCGTGATTGATTAACAAACGTCCCTATATCCATACATCAATACATCCATCCAAACTTTCGCATTTATAATATTTATTTGATTCTATGATACTAGTGCCTTATCTAAATTAAAATAGCAAATAAATATTTATTCGATGGGATATCGTTGAAGTTTGACATATTGTACAAAAGTCATCCCAAGATGGACCATCTCTTTTGAGGTTGCTGAAAATCTCCCTTCTTGCTCCCACCCATCACTAGAAGATCGATTTAGGGACAAACCTATTCTTATAAATTTTAATAATATATTCTTGATTCTATAATACAAGTGCCTCTAAATTAAAATAGCAAATAATTATTTATTCGATTCGATATCGTTGAACTTTATTTTAATGCAGGTGTCTACTTTTTTGTAATAAGTACATAAATACTTTATTACTATAAATTAGTTAGAAATTAGTTCACAGTATATCCCAAGTCCCAAGAAATATCCCTCGTAATCCCGTAGTATCTCTTTGATTTACCGTCTCCAGAATTACATTCGTCTCTACTAAATTTCATTTAAATCGGTCCAGCGGACGAGCCGTGAATAGGTAACAGACAGGCAGACAAATAGACAAACACACACACTTTCGCATTTTAATATAAGGTATTAATATAGACGACTAAATTCCAGACATGGATCCGATCTTAGTGATGTTTGACACAGACTTAGTTACTGGTAACCACTTTTCCATTACCTTTTGACTCTGTTATTTAATTTTTATAATATTTATTCCAGAACAATGGAAGAGCGTTCTTAAAACGGAAGAAGCGCAGAAACTAATCGCTTCGGGTAACAAACTAGTGGCAGATGAGTCAAAGCGAAGCTCGTTTAAATTCAACGAAGAATACATGGGAATGCCTGGTTCCTTTAGGCAGCTTGTCGTGGATTAAAACTGTCACAGTGATTTTATTTTATTTTATTTACATACAAAAAAGTGATTCATACAAAAAATATATGAAGGAGTATAACACCAATTACAAGTTTGCACAGATGGAATTTACATAAGATAGAATAAGCTCGCATAAGTGATATAAGTAAATAGTAAATGCAACGAAGTAAATAAAATATAAAGCTTAAAGATAGGAAGGTTAGTGAATACTACTAGAGTATAATAATAGGTATTGGAATAATTTATAAAATATGAATTATTTAGATTACCAGCCAGCAAACTACTTCAACTCAGGCTGTGAGAGTTCACTGGCTAGAATCCTACGCATGGAGGGGGCCGTGGTGCAAGAGAAATCAGGAAATATTCTTCTTGGATGCGAGTTAGGGCCCTTCCAAATAACCGATAGCAATGCGGTTGGTTCAACGAAGAGATTATCTAATTGTTAGCGATAATAATTGGTAGTAACGGTGTATAGAATTTAATACAGACAGAATTTGATATCAAATAATAGTGAAACATATCATCACACCAAGTGTCTTACAAGACACATATCAAGAATCATACAGTCCGTCAAACCTATGGCACGGTGGCCAATATTGGAACAATTTTTTTTGACTGCTATGTTTTTGTTGATAGGAATTAGGAACACTAAATGACAACTTAAATGAAACAACAGCGACGCTGTTCAGATAAGTAAGTTTGATGGACTATAAATATATGAAAAATAAAATAAAAACAAAAACCAAACAGGCATAAACACAAGTTCCAATTTTGGCCACCGGGCCAGATAAGTTAGTGGGACTATAATATAATATTGTGTCTTGTATGCCAAAGATTGTATGTTACTTGAGCTTAGATGTGTAAGCTATTATGGAGTAGGCATCGACTAAAAAACCGGCCAAGTGCGAATCGGACTCGCGCACCGAGGGTTCCGTACAAACCTGTAGTAAGTTTTACGATTTATGACGTATTAAAAATAAAAATTACGTTTGTTGTATGGGAGCCCACCTTTAATATTTACTTTATTGATATTTAATTATTTATTTTGAAAGGTAATATACAAGTTAATATTCTGTGAAAATTTGAACCGTCTACCTGTTACCGTTTTTAATATTGAGCAAGAAAATACAAAAAAAACACGTTTATTGTATGGGAGCCCCCCTTAATATATATATTTTTTTAATTTTTAGTATTTGTTGTTATAGCGGCAACGGAAATACATCATTTGTGAAAATTTCAGCTTACTAGCTATGACGGTTTATGAGATACAGCCTGGAGACAGACAGACAGACAGACAGCGGAGTCTTAGTAATAGGGTCCCGTTTTTACCCTTTGGGTACGGAACCCTAAAAAGATTTTGAGAAAAATTGACCCTTATGGAGATAAAATTGTATGAAAATAAAACGTGCGATAGAAAATAAATAGTATCTAATTATTTCTTATGGTAAACAATTATTTCATTATGGTAACAATTATTTTATTTTATTAGGTTCTTAATTAATGGGTTGTCTGGAGGTGATAACTTTTAGTGATAAGACCGCCCTTGTGCACTGTTTTGTTTTACTTTTTCTATGTATTTTTTTGTTTTGTGTAGCAATGAATATAGCTAATCTATCTATCTGTTATTTCTAAGAACATTAATAATTGTACATAAAAAATATTATTATTGTTAGATTTTTTTTGGAAATATTTTCCAAGTCTGTTGTAAACATATTATGTCTGCTTTTTTTTATCCACTACAAGTTAGCCCTTGACTGCGATCTCACCTGATGGTAAGTGATGAGGCAGTCTAAGATGGTAGCGGGCTAACCTGTTAGGGGCATGGCAGTTATATTAAACCCATTTGGTTCTATTCTATTCGGTATTATTCGGTTTCTACACGGCATCGTACCGGAACGCTAAATCGCTTGGCGGCACGTCTTTGCCGGTAGGGTGGTAACTAGCCACGGCCGAAGCCAGACCAGGGAAAATTCAGAAATTATAAATTCCCAAATTGACCCTGCCGGGGATCGAACCCGGGCCCTCCGCACGTTAAATAAGACAACAGCGCTGCACACTGCGCCACGGAGGTCGTCAAATTTATAGGAGGACTAGCGATCCGCCCCGGCTTCGCACGGGTAGCACTAATAATCCTAATCTATATAATATAAACTATCCTATCTCTCAAGTTAGATCGAACTGCACATGGTGTGCGAATTTTATTATAATCGGTTAAGTGGTTTAGAAGTCCATTGAGGACAAACATTGTGACACGAGATTTATATATATATAGATATACGTATGTACTTTATTCTTGATCTACTGATACAAAAGCGAGAAAAGTCTACTAATTAATAATTACATTTTGATAAGGTATTAATTATCCTTGTCCAGAAAGCATTCTTTTAAGCAGCTTTGTTACTATTTTTTTGGAAATACGTGCTGAGTTTATTCTGGTGGTGTACTGTCGATACTTTATTGTTGATCTTCAACACTTACTTATAGCATAGTCATTGTGGCACTGAAATTATACAAACTTAAATAACAGGACTAATTGTATTGCTATTTATTTCATAATGTTCCCAGCGGAAAAAGACAGCAGATTTTATGCTGTCATTTAAGTTTAGCTCATAGGTTGTGTATAAAAGATTATTTGACACACTGTAAATATTAAAATCCGTTCAATTATTTATGAGATGTGCTAGACACCGCCAATATTTTTCTTAAGCGAAGCAAGTTAAACAGGAACTCTATTTGTTAGGTAGGTACTTAGGTACTTCATCCAAATACCATAGCAACTATGTCGAAGAAGCCAAAATACAAGCGTGAGATTAGCACAATTTTCCACTGGTAAATAAAAAGGTAAACATATGATAAAAGGAAGAGATATTTTCAAGAAAAACTTACTTATGCAACTGCCAATAAAAAGGTCGTTTACACCATAAACATTGACCTTTTTAGTAGGCATATCTGTATCATCAAAAGGAAAATACTGCCTTGTGACTAAAATATTAATATTTATTTAATAGGTATCTGTCTGGCATAGTATAAATTATTATAATAGAGTGGATCGACACCCATACAAGTTGCAGGCCACAGTCTCCACACCTACACCTCCTAGTTCCACCAATTTTTGTTGTAAAATGACTAAATTTTGGTACTGCAAATTCTGCTACCCAGATACCCGCTTCTGCTTTCATAGCTCTGTCTAGTAGACGTCTCCTTCGGATAAGTGGTAAAAAGTAAGTATCACCTTAAGGTTTGTCTTAGGCCGCCTTGTCTCGATTATGGATGAAGGTATTCTTAAAAACGTACACGCCCATTTAAAAAGGTGCTCAGCATTCTATCAGAGAAAAGCTGGGGCGGATCAGCTTGTGTTGTTTGTAGATAATTTAAAAGGATTTAAGCAAAATAAGTCCATCAGTCTTAGCTTCAATCTAGATCGATTAAACCATTCTTCCGTTTCCGCCATCTTAACTTCTTAAGCTATTTTTACACCCGAGATAAGGTGTAGACATACCTACAGATTCGAGACAGGTTACCAGCTATGAACCTGATAAGTAGGGTAAGGATCACTGAGACACAGCGGCGATTGAGTGGGCTAGAAATGAAATGAAATGATTTTTTTATTATACGTAGAACAACTTGTGCCACTTATGAAATTCCAAGACTCTACCATAGGTTCGGAAAAATAATTCTACTGCAAAGAACCGGCAAAAAACTTTTTATAAAAACATATATAGGTGTACGTACGACATCAAGTGAATCGCTGGGAGCCGCTGGATCCAGTTTGCGCAAGACCATGACGTGTGGAAGTCCCTTCAAGAAACCTAGATGTCCAGCTGTGGACGTCTAACAGTTGACAATAACAAGCTGTAGTGAGAATATCTTAGATACAACGAATACAATAATTGCCTCTATTGAATCACAGGAGCTATTTAGAATCTAACCTTATAAATCCTAGTAAGTTGGTTAGAATAATAAGCAGGCACAATTTAATACAGTCTATTATCCCGTGATAATGCTGAAATCATTTTCGTCATGGTGAGAAGTTTCATGAAAAAGCGCACGGAAAAGCAAGGACTTCCTGGAGGATTTTTGAAAAACCTAATGTACGCGTATGAAGTCGCGGGCCTCATCTAGTAGAATACCTCTGTTACACGCCTGAAGAGGCAAAGTTCAATGCAATAAATGACTTTTGACTTTTGGCTTTTAAATAATAAAAGCATAGGTATAAAAAAATATGTTAGGGCGAAAACATACTACAGAGAGCACAAAACAAAACGCCCACGTACAAGCGGGAAACTGATCTGTCGCTGTAGCCTGTTCAGCGCCGCATAAATGTGTGATTGGAGACTTTTAGGCCTTAAACGAAATTTACTTACTCATCACAAAAATGTCTTCATTTTGATTTCACTTCGCTGCACTTTTAAAATTATACGCGTCGCGTCGCTTTCGATGTGCCGCAAATGTGCCTTGAGCCTTATTAGTCCTTATAGATTGGTTTTGAATTTGATAGACGCTAATCTAATAATAAAGCAGATACCTAATTCCACAAAATAGAAAGAAAAGCAAACCCTCCACTTCAAAAACTAGTTTTTCAGACATTGATTTGTCATGCTGATAATTCATACGTATTGTAGGTACCTAATGAATAATAATTAAAATAAAACGTAAAAAATAATTATTATGACGTCTTTTATGTGATGATTTATGATATAATTAATGCTTGTTTTTTATGATAGGTATAATATTTAACCGTGACTTTGTCCGTGTCAAGGAATCCCGTGGGAATCCGTTGCATTCCTTCCTAATTGTTCCTATTGCCTCCAGAATGCGAACTTGACATTTAAAAGCTTTTACGTTGTTTTGGGTGTTATAAAATTGTGTTTGACGCTAAGTTTAAAAAGGCCAAAACAACGTTTATCTATTTACATTCTATTGGCATAAACATTTATGTAAAATAAATAATTCAAGCGAATGACAAAGCGACGTACGTTAGTACGTTATCCTCACGATAACAACAGAAGTTTAAAAAATTAAGGGCCACACTAACGTATGTCTACCGAATTAAAAAAAATATATTGTGTCTATGACGTAAGCATGTATATTTAAATAATTCTTAACCTTAACAAAGCTCAAATACTTAGTATACCAATACAACAGTATATTTTGTTTTTTCGTCAATTGTATAGATTCTCTTTAAATAGCTGGTAAAGTCTGAAGAGGCGATTTTAGACAGTTTTTTCGCTCTCCTGTAAAGTTTGCAAAAACGTAGTTACGTTCATCTGATTCACACCGTGAATTATAGTCTGGAATAGCACTTATGCTACTTTTTATACAGTTCCCGCGGGAACCAAAAAACCTCGAACCACGCAGACGAAGTCGCGGGCTACAGCTAGTAAATGAATAAACTTAACTAAAACTAAGTGTAAGTGTAAGTAACCAAGATTTTATATCAACATATCTATACTTATTCATTTTGATAATTATTATAAAATAAAATACACGCCATTGTTTTTTTTGCAACGTAAATTTATCATACAATAATTATAATATAATATTATAATAGGCATAGTTGATATTTTTTTTTCTCTTTTATTGTATGTTAAATTGATCAAAATATTTTGACAATTGTGGTAGGTTTATTCCGTAAGTGCAACGGATAATAATTTTAGCAACGTATTCATAATAAAGATTATTATAAATTAGTATGGAAGAAGATGACGCCTGCGACTTCGTCCGCGTGGATTAAGTTTTTTTGATTCCCGCGGGAACTCTTAAATTTTCCGGAATGAAAAATAGCCTATGTCCTCCCCCAGGATGCAAACTATCCCTGTACCAACCCGTGAAAGCGTAGCAGACAGACAGACAGACACACTTTCTCATTTATAATATGAAGTATGAATAACTAGATCCGCCTCGGATTAGCTGTTATAAAGTTTCAGAAAACCCTTTCATAATGGTTCTATGTCAAACCTACCCTAGAAAACCTACTTGAAATATTTCAAGATTTCAGATGTTCTCCTTTTAGTCCGCAACTTATTAAGCCTGGACTGAGGTATTTCAAAATCCCTCAGGGACCCTCGATTGATTTTCCGGATATCATATGATCGTCACACATATTTTGAGTATCACGTCTCTGTGCCGAATTACGTAACGATTGTACCTAAATATTGTTATCCGGTTTTTAAGTGGAAGGGCGGAAGTCAATGAAACAGCATATTATCATACTAATATTATAAATGCGAAAGTGTGTTTGTTTGTTGGTTTGTTGGATTGTTCTTCAATCACGCTGCAACGGAGCAACGGATGATTTTTTGCATGGGTATATTGAGGACCTGGAGAGTGACATACTTTTAATCCCGAAAATTAAGGAGTTCCCGCGGGAATCAAAAAACTTAAACCACGCGGACGTAGTCGCGGGCATCAGCAAGTTGATTGTAATGCTCATTATAATATTGTAACATCCTTGTTATACCTATTCTTATTTGTTTTCAAGGCTTACATGTTTTATTAACGCGTAGTCCAATTTAGTTCATTCTTTTTTTGTTAGAAAGCAGGCACTTTAAAAATTGTCCCGTAAATATTTCAAGGTTATTAGTTTTGTAGTTCAGAAATAGCAGACATCGCAACCCTCAGTATTAGGTCCAATTAACTTGAAACTAAGTATTAGGTCCAAACCCGGAATGTATTTGGAGCTGTTATTTTAGTTTAGTGTACAGATTGTGTACCACATAATTAGTTACAATGTCAGAGCAAAATTGGAGCAGGAAACGGAACTTTAGGTACATTTTATGTGATCAAACGAACTTCTGTGAAGATCGATCAATATTATATGAGTTGCTTTATTCGAAGATATAGTTAACCATTCCTCTTCTATAGAGCATTGTTATGAATGATACATGACATGATGACAATGGACACAAGTTTAAAAAACCGGCCAAGTGCGAGTCGGACTCGCGCACCGAGGGTTCCGTACAAACCTGTAGTAAGTTTTACGATTTATGACGTATTAAAAATAAAAATTACGTTTGTTGTATGGGAGCCCCCCTTTAATATTTACTTTATTGATATTTAATTATTTATTTTGAAAGGTAATATACAAGTTAATATTCTGTGAAAATTTGAACCGTCTACCTGTTACCGTTTTTAATATTGAGCAAAAAAATACGAAAAAAACACGTTTATTGTATGGGGACCCCCCTTAATATATATATTTTTTTAATTTTTAGTATTTGTTGTTATAGCGGCAACGGAAATACATCATTTGTGAAAATTTCAGCTTTCTAGCTATCACGGTTTATGAGATACAGCCTGGAGACAGACAGACAGACAGACAGACAGACAGACAGACAGCGGAGTCTTAGTAATAGGGTCCCGTTTTTACCCTTTGGGTACGGAACCCTAAAAAGTTCAGAGTAGCGGTTAAGCCTTGAAATGGTAACCGACAGATAGACACACTTTTGCATAGATGCAGAAGTATTCCCTTTTAGCCAAACTCATGATAATTAATTATTACGTAAATAGTATTATTGTGCTCTGTTAAACCGTATACATAACGCTCAATTCTAGAGACGCATGAGTGGTTGGCGATTTCTAAACGGCGCGGTGCTACAAACGTGGACGTAATAGAAAGTGTATTATTGCCGGTTCTTTCGCAAACAACAAAAGCCACAGTTTCGCAGTTTACTCATTTATTATGTAGACCGCGAAAAAATATCATGTGCTGAATGGGTTTTCTTATCATGTGCTTTAAGGATCACATAATTTTGTTAATATGGTAAACCATTTACATTGCTTGTTTTAGATATCGCATTCAGTATTTATGAGTCATCAAAAAAAATATTATAGGTTGTACTCGTATCTATAACTTTTTTAAATACATAGCATAAATTATTATTTCATTATTTCGATTAAAAATGGAAGAATCTGAGATTTCGCATGAGCGAATCGGATAGATGGATGTCTGGAACAAAACGAATTAAGAATCTTTTTTGCTGAAAACAAAAAATGGCAAATAAAATGACGATGCGGTTATTAAACCGAATAATTTAGTTATAACAACAGCAGTTACTAAGCTATAAATAAATGCCATAATAATTTTAAAAACTCTGGAACATTACATTTTCAGAACGTATTTTACGTCTTAATAATTTTCCTGTACCTGGTGACAAAATTATTGAATTATTATTTTTGCGCTAAGAAAATCAGGTTGCCTGAGAATCAGCGCCGAAATTCAGCCAGTATTCCTGACACCATTAATTAGGTTGTCTAGTAGGTTGTTAGGTACTAGGTTGTAGGTAGTAGGTTGTTATAGGTAGGTAGGTTATTTAGTTATAAGGTTATACCTATTCTATCAGCTATATTACTGTATTGTGACTTAGTAGTAGTATTGTAGTAAATAATAAGTAGTTTTAGTAATTCAAGTTGGTGTTGTGAGTTTAAAAAAGAAAATTTTTTGTTCGTGACAAAAAAGTGTAAGTATTTTAGGTAAATAAGAAAGGAATGATACTGTTTGGATTATTTCAACAATTCTTTATTTTCAACCATTCATTTGACGATTTCAAAGTACGTAATTTTTTATTCTTTTCAATTTTTTTAAGTACCGGTAATATTATTATTATGTATTTTATGGTATATTGACACGTTTATGTTTATAAAACATATAAAGCTTTGTTAAAATTAATATCATAATAATTGTAGAAGGTCGAACGGAACGTGTTTTTTGTAGTTTATCATTAGAGTATAAGGAATCGCTACCAAAACTTTGCTGAGATTCGATCGCAGCACCCGCGAGACTGACAAGTGTTAACTAAAAATTATATTTATACGTTAATATAACTTAAAAGAGCTTTTTCCTTAATTATAAAGGTATGTAAATAAATACAGTGTTTCGTGAATTATTAATCAAATTTAAAAAATTAAGTAAATTAAAGTTATGAACTTTGTTATGCAACTTTACCTTTCGAATCATCCACCATACTTTCACCATCGCAATCGGAAATTTTACTGTGTAACTGGTGTACCTACTTGTCAAACTTGTTCACAAATTCTAGATTTCTTTGCTTGTTTATTTCGTTAGTTTTCTGTAAAAATAAAAAAAGTGCAACAAATCAAACAAAATTGTTAAAGTGCTTCATATCCAGTTCCTTAATTCGGCGTTAAAATTTCCGTCGCGTTCTGCTTCTGTTGCTTATAGTGAGTGTGTGTGTATATGTATGTGTAAGGCTACCACATCTATTTAAAAAACATCATCTATCCACACCAGGAACATCCAGGAACACCATCTATTAATAAAAAAAAACGGGTCAACCCTTAGAAGTCTATAATTTGAAAACTGCAAGTAATCCTAGTACAAAAATATGTGATATTTTTGTTTTTCTTTTAGTAATTCCAAAGTCATGAAATAGTAAAACTATTGGATACTAATTATTCTATAAAACGAAATTGGCAAAAACTGCTCTAAAAGATAGTAACGTTCAAAATATCAGTTTTGTTTAAATATTAAAAATAATAAGTTGTTACCTACTTCTTACGTCACCTGCGTCATGAAATGTTTTTTTAATAATTTACATACATTATTTTTATATCGATTATCATAATAATAAGTTTTTTTCTCCCTTCACAGTCATCTCTTTTTCGGTACACAAAATTTTAATCAAGTTGCCTTTGCTGCCTGCATCCCATTTTGTTAAAAACCAGTTTCCTTTGCCCCTAAAAATGAATTAAATTATGCTGTTTGCAGATGCATCTGGAATCTCATCTGTTTTATCCATACTCTGAAGCAGAGAAGCTAGCGATTCGTAAAGAAGTCGGCATAAAGGACAGCATTCTACAAGAGGATATAGATGCAATACTAGACTGGTTTTATAAAGAGCCCCATCTAGCTGATTCAGTTATAGGTGAGTTTTATTTGTTTTCAACACAATCAAGACTCCCTATGCCGTCTTGCACATCACTTTGCTTGAACTGCGTTCTACCACAGAACAGCAAGAAACCGTTTGCGTTGGCATCCCTATGTGGTTGACGTCCAGTCAGCTCGAACGAAATGGTTCTGCTCTATGTTCCTGATTCGAACCGCCAGGGTGTGGAATGCCTTTCCAGCGCATGTATTCCCTGCAATGTATAACTAAACTATCTTCAAGGCAAGAGTGAATAGGCATCTTCTAGGCGAGCGCGCTCCAACCTAGACCTCATCATTGCTGTCGTCAAGCGCAAGCCTATCTTGCAATAAAAAAAATAAAAAAAACTGATTTAGTTAAAATTTCTCATGCCGTCGCTTTTTGATAAGTTCATTCCGGGGTTTATATTATGAAAAGGACAGGACGTTTGGTAAATTTACTTAAAACACATTTAACGGCCTTGTGCAAGTGTGCTTATGTCAATGTTTTGTACATCTTCTGAATCTCATCACCTAAACAAATTTTTGATTATGGATGTGTAGTCACTTGTTATTTAAAATTCTATTGACATTCTCATGAAAAATTCAACATATCGAACATGCTAATTTGACACCCTTGAGCCTAAAAGCTTACAAATAAGTCGGGTACTTTTGTTAAGTACTGCGTATATTATACACTAGCTGAACCGCCCCGGCTTCGCACGGTGGGCTTACATAGTATGATTTAAAATCTGTATTTTAGAAACTGAATCTCTTCATGAAATTAACTCGTTATCTCTTAAAGCAGATCTTTTTGTAAATAAAAAAAGAATGGACTTCGGTTTCGATTTAGCAGAGCCTTTAATATGTTAACTCAGAGTGTAAGCTTTATGAGTGTCAAGTTGCATTCAAATCCGTCCAGTTGTTTCAGAGTAATGCCGAAACAGACAGACAGACAGAATTGTTTTTGGCTCTGTACCACTAATAAAGCTTCCATCAATTAAAAATGTCAAAATATACAAATCAAAAACAGTAATAGTGTTATTAAAAGTTTAGAAGAGACATTGCTTTAAGTAAATAAGTTTTATCGAAGTGGGCCCTATTTCCTTTATCTTCATATCGCGTTCTTTTACGAGTGGTAGAAGCTCCAAGGTCTTCTGAATCCAGTCGACTGGGATGCCCCCTTATTGTGTAAGGAAATCGTAATCGTTTGTGAATCAGATAATTCGGACTGTTTAAGGCGTTCATAGATGTCTGATTATTGTTTTTTTTTTCTTATAAATAATTGTATGTTAATAATTAATAGAATGATGATTATAATTTACGTGATGTTTATCAATATGCTTTATACTACTTGACATTATTTATATTGAAAATGTAACTTTTAACATAGCCAAAGCACGCCTTGCATGGCAATACACTGTAACGTCAACTTTTTGTAAAAACATCCTGTATAACGTGTATTAGGCAAAATATAAACTTATTCTTGCATATTCTGCACGTCAAAAAGCATGTATGAACTCCTTAAAACTCAAATTCAAACTCAGTTTATTTATAACATGTAGGACATACAGGTGTCTCTTATGTTACGTCATGTTTTGACTTTACCACCGGTTCGGAAAGCAAGTTCTGCTGAGAAGAGCCGAAAAGAAACTCAGCAGTTGCTCTTTTTAAAAAACAAGATATTACAATATGTCGGTATTTAAATTAAAAACAGTTCGAGTAAAACGTTTAAGCTGCCAAATTATTATGATTTGCTTATACAATTGGGCCAATGATCGTTGCTCCATATAATTCTGTTTTACCCTATAGATCGAGATTACGTGGAGAAGATGCTAGTATCAACAAGATGTTCCCGGGAAAAGTGCAAGAGGAAAATTGACCATTTCTACAGATACAGGTTTTATGCACCGGAACTGATCCAAACGAGAGTACAGCAACTATCCAATCCGGATTATGATCCTTGGTCATTTTAGTAAGTTATTGATACAGTTATCAAAACAAAAATCTAAAGTACGTCATAATATAAGTAGTATTTTATAGATTGACTTGCCCCGACTGAGTGATTTATCAACTATGTTTATGAATTCGTTATGGTTAGAATCTTAGAGATTTTAAAGTTCCTTTTATGATGTAAGCACGCACTTAGAAAGGATTTTTTGGAAATTCCACACCTAAGGGATTAAAATTTATATAAAATTTGAAAAAAACATTTTATTATCTTTTAATCTGAAATTGCATCCGAACGAAGCAAATTATCTTTATTATTCTATTATTATATTTTAATAACGATATAGGTATATAACATTATTATTCTACTTCTTTTACAGCCGTCAAGCTGCTATACCAAAGCTATTTAATGGCAAAAGGATTTCAGTGTTCAAAGTAACAGATCCAAATCCTAGCAGTTTCCAATGCGAAGTGCCGCTTCGTAATACAATTATGGTAATAATATTTTTCTAATGCTTATTTTTATTTAGTACTGGTAAAATTTTATTTAGAACGATTTTGACCCAATTGCGCGACATCAAACGCAGGGTTGTGTTTTTCACGCGTATCTTTGTTTGTGCGTGTATTTATGCGTGATCCTTTGTACCTACTCTCGAAATAATGCCAATTCGAAATGTCTGGAGGGTTTATAATCCCTGACTACGATAATATCACGTGGTACGGTTTCAAAGGCCAGCCCTGGTAACTAGCAACGACCGAAGACTTCCACCAGTTCAGACCATAGTCAATTTAGAATACCAAATTATACTTGTTGGGTATTGAAGCTGGGATATTCCTTGTAGCATCACACCAATCACTATTCCACCAAGGAAATTGTCAAATCTTAATGGAATAATATATTCTCTCGTATATTGTGAATAACAATGTTTTATTTTAAATATACATAATATCCGGATAAACTCACGTGTTATGTCGGAAATGCCCGACTAGTTTCGAACCCATTCGGGCCCTTATTCATGAGCCTGTTTAAACGTTAAAATCTTTTATTTATTTATTTATTAAAAATTCTGACAGCGATAGCCTTCTTCCAGGATTCAAATTTCAACTCTAAAAACTGTTCTTATACCAGTAGGTAGTTAGGTACGTGAGTGATCTAATCGAAAACGCTGTAATAGACAACGTATCGACGTGTCATTTATTTAGATGTATAGTTTAAGCTTGGAGAGTGACACGCAGGATGACATGGACAATTTACTTATTCCGGGAAATCAGAGTTCCTGCGGTATTTTTAAACCTATATAAACGCGGATGAAATTGTGCGCAGCGTCTGTCCTTCATAATGATTTCAAGGTTGTGTGAAGTCAAAGCGGACTTTGTGGAATTGGTGGACAATGTCAAATCCTTGAAATGATCACAAGAAAAACGAAGATTAATTAGTGCTCGTGACGCAGATTCATAATTAAAGAAGACTTATAAAAGCAACGACCTCCAATTTAGGTTCTAATAATATATTTCAATGTATAGAATTCTTGTCAAGGATCATCAGAAGTAAAAAACACTAAACGTGAGCAATTAGTTATATGGATTGTTTTTTTTTTGAAGTTATAACGCAGGTAGATTTTGACGCAACCCCAAGAATAAAAATCGAACATATCGTACACTAGCTGATGCCCGCAACTTCGCCCGCGTGGTGTAAGTTTTTTATGATTCCTGCGGGAAGTCCCTAATTTTCCGGAATAAAAAGTAGCCTATGTCACACTCCAGGTCCTCAACTATACCTATGCCAAAAATCACGTCAATCCGTTGCTCCGTTGCGGCGTGATTGAAAGACAAACTAATAAACCAACATTCAACAAACATACAAACAAACACACTTTCGCATTTATAATATTAGTATGATATGATATCTTCGAATGAAAAGTTTTTATTTAAGTAATTGGGATAGATCGTCACTTACAGGTTATTTCGTTTTTAATCATCAATAATTATAGCTTTATGGCTTTCAGTTTATTATGGTAAATTATTAGTCTACACATTGACTTCTACAAAAAATTTATGTATTTTCTTTAGTATTCATATCTATACTTCTATACTAATATTATAAATGCGAAAGTTTGGATGGATTTTTGGATGGATGTTTGTTACTCAATCACGCCAGAACGGCTGAACGGATCTGACTGAAATTTGGCACAGAGACAGATTATAGTCTGGAATAACACTACTTACTTTTACCCCGGAAAATTAAAGAGTTTCCGCGGGAACTAAAAAACCTCAATCCACGCAGATGAAGTCGCGGGCATCAGCTAGTACCTACTTATAATAAAATAAATGAACGTTAATTACAGATTCAAGTCCAAATACCTTGATTGTCCGCGTGGAAACGTTACATAAGATTCTGTTGAATTTTCTTGTAGTTTTAAAAATACCGTGATTATATACGTCCATATTTCGTTGTTAAATTAAACTATACTATATTTTTATCAACGATCAAAAAGGTTCACCAACTTTTAATGGATGATTTCTGACTGAGTCTAGTAATCTTTATTTATGACTAAATTTAGGTATCTCATGCCCGCAATTTCAACCGCGTGGTTTTCTTCGGCTTTAAAAAAATATATTGTTTGATTTGCCGTGATAAAATGCCAAGCTTAGCCGTCTCTACTCAAGGCTGCTTCTTTGATTCAATTTTAATGAAAATCGTATAAAAGGATTGGTCTTTAAAGTTAGTTTTTTTAGCTGATCTACGAGTAAGTATCTATCTACTAGGAACCTAATTTTATTTGGGTATTACGGTGAGGCCATCTTTCGTATAATGTTTCGCTCTCAGTTATCCCTCTGGACAAAATGGTGTCAGGTACCTTTTAATGCGATTTTTGCTGGGAGGATTAGGCTATCTTACTAATCTGTTTTTTTGTTACAGCTTGGAGACTTAAGAATGAAATATGACTACATGCTGGG
Source organism: Erebia ligea (assembly GCA_917051295.2). Lineage (NCBI taxonomy): Eukaryota > Metazoa > Arthropoda > Insecta > Lepidoptera > Nymphalidae > Erebia > Erebia ligea. The sequence continues at coordinate 13,622,211 of OU785228.1, forward strand.
AGACATTTGGGTAATGGATCTACTGAATGCTACTATAGGGCATGTGTTACGGGTAAACCCGACGCTGATGCAGAAATTCACACACATCCTTCAGGTAGGTATTACGAAACAATTTTAACTACTCTTTATAAATAATAATATTGTATTCATATTATCTTTAAAAAAAAATTAAAAAAAAGAAAAGAAGTCGCGTGAAGAGTAACCTAGTATTAAATTAAGAAAATATTCCACTTAGAAAGCTTATATTCCAATAATTGATATAGGTAAATATTTTAATACGCAACTCCATGCCAATTTGTTGTAATGATGTTGCCACTTATCATGTCAAGTATCATTTATCATGTACAAGACCTTGAATATTAAAAATATTGCTTTATAATGGGAAAGTATGGACATACATACATGAATTTATAAAAATTATGTAAACAGTACCGTTAGCAACTTTCCTGACGAGACGAAAAATAGTCAAGCGCGTCAGGGACGAGAAGGCATGTATTTTTATGAACTCATTAGATTTCGCGACTTCGTTCGCGTATCAAAATACCGTGGGAACTCTTTGATTTTCAAGGATAAAAAGTAAGCTTTGACAAGACCTGAAGAGTAATATTAAGATCTTCTCAAAATCACGTCGATCCGTTGCTCCGTTGCGTTGTGAGTGTAGGGATAAACCAAACAAAAACCATTTTATACTAATAATACATCCTAAGGTATTACTCAATATAAAAACTCAAGTATTATGTACTATTACATCGGGTAATTATAGTATGATTGCTCTAATAATATTATGTTACGATAATGTGGGGAGAATCTCTATGAAAAATGTTTAGAGGCATAAATTATACTAGATTAGAATTTATTAAAAAAAATACAAAAAATGGATATGAAAAAAATTAGCCATAAAAACACGTTGAGTAATTATGTAAACAAATACCAAGATGAAGATTTACATAATATTCTACGAGATGAGCCTACCTATTATTACGCTTTTATAGGGAAAACAATAGAACTAACAACAAAATTTTGATGTGAATTTAATCATAGCTGTTTGTGTACCGCGAAAAAGATGAGCAAAAAATCCAAATTATCTTGATTTTAGGGTTCCGTACCTCTTAATGATGTACCGGAACCCTTATAGGATCACTTTATTGCCCGTCTGTACGTCTCTGTGTGAATCAAGCTCCTTTTTCTCAACAATCTTCAGCGCAAGTCTCGTACTTATAGCACAAGTAGGTAAATAGAAAATAGGAAAATCATTAATTTCCAATCATGAGCCTTTAAGGGATAGAATATACATACCTATACAGCGTATAATCAATAATACCTCTCCATAAAGTTGATAAAAAAGTTTGCAACTTATAATAAACTAGCTGATGCCTGCGACTTCGTCCGCGTGGTTTAAGTTTTTTTTATTCCCGCGAGAACTTGTTAATTTTCCGGGATATAAAGTAGCCTATGTCACTCTCCATGTCCTCAGCTATACCCATGCCAAAAATCACGTTGATCCGTTGCTCCGTTGCGGCGTGATTGAAGGACAAACCAACACACCAACAAACAAACACACTTTCGCATTTTTAATAATATTATTAAGTAAGTAAGTATGTACCTAACAATTTTTGGGTTCGAAATCTTTATGAATGTATTCATTCGACCCCAAATGTTATTTATGTTAAACTGGAAATTAACTTTGTGTGCTTGTGTGTGTGTCCTTCACTGCGTAACCTATAGACCGATCACAACATTTGGTACAAAACTTGAACTGAGCAAATTAAAAAAAATTAAGTAGAGTTTAAACTAACTTAATCACAAGAATCGTATGAAATATCTTTCATACATAACAACTCAGGAATAAATTCAAAGTAAATATCAAAAAAGTATTTTCCACGGGGTTTCTAAAAATAAATCCACGCGAACGAAGTCGTACGTCTACAATACTTATATAAAAAACTACTTTAACTTTATTAGACTAAACTATAAGAACTATACTGTTGAAACTTGGTAAGTAGATGTATTCTGTGAACCGCATTAAGATTTTCACACAAAAATAGAAAAAACAATAAATTTTGGGGGTCCCCATACTTAGAACTGAAACTCAAAAATTTTTTTTCATCAAACCCATACGTGTGGGGTATCTATGGATAGGTCTTCAAAAATGATATTGAGGTTTCTAATATAATTTTTTTCTAAACTGAATAGTTTGCGCGAGAGACACTTCCAAACCCCCCCGTAACCCCCCCCCCCCCCCGTAACTTCTAAAATAAGAGAATGATAAAACTAAAAAAAATATATGATGTACGCAAACTTCCACCGAAAATTGGTTTGAACGAGATCTAGTAAGTAGTTTTTTTTAAATAATTTAAAACTTACTACAGGTTTGTACGGAACCCTCGGTGCGCGAGTCCGACTCGCACTTGGCCGGTTTTCATAGTATTTGCGTCAGAGAATTCGTATATTATAATTATCATATTAATAGATATGCATTAAGCTATATTATAATAATTACAATGTTTATATTCTTTCTCAGGATGGGATCGGTATTAAGCTTTATGAGGTTCATATAATTAACGCCTCGTCATTCAGCCAGCATTTTGTGAATCTGTTTAAACCCTTCGTGAAGCCCAAGATCATGGAACGTATTAGGTTCCACAATAGCTTCGAAGAGTTACAGAAGTTTATTCCAAAGCAGTATCTGCCCAAGGATTTTGGGGGTGATCAACCATCTTTGGATGAGTTTAAAGGTAAACTAAATACACACGTGTTTCACAACTACAAGGAGTTCATAGAGCTTGCATATAAAAAATAACTCCGAACAGTTTGAAGAACGTAACCATAAGTCATAAAACTATATCATCCATACTTAATATTATAAATGCGAAAGTGTGTCTGTCTGTCTGTCTGCTACGCTTTCACGGCCCATCTGTTCAACCGATTTTGATGAAATTTGGCATAGGGATAGTTTGTATCCCGGGGAAGGACTTTTTATCCCGAAAAATTAAAGAGTTCCCGCGGGAATCAAAACCTTAATCCACGCGGACAAAGTCGCGGGCATCATCTAGTGTTTAATATTTTCAAACACAAATTGGTCCTCTGATTTTGAAACTTTAACAATTTTCAGAAATGTACAGAGCAGAAATGCAAAAGCCGCAGACGAAAGATTATCTAATAAAATGCTGCCAGCAAGTCTCAAACGAACAAAAGCGCAACGGTAGTAAATACAATGAAGATTATTTAAAGGGATCATTCAAAAAGTTGGACATCGATTAACATTAAATATATGCAGTGGGTTATTTATTGATCTGTTTAGTTGTAATTCAGGAACGAGGACAAGGATGTTGGTACTGCCGCTAATACTGGTTCGTCAATCAATCTTCCTTTAATTAGCCGTCAATTGTTAATTAATTTAGTTAATTTGTCGTTAATGGTTAGTAACTTGGAGCTATGCGCGGATCTCTCTACTGATACAGTGCCTATTTTCAATTAAATTCAACTCAAATGTTTTTACACGAATCGTACACCTGCATAGGTCGTTCGGTCAACGAATATTTAAACATGAATATTCTACGGCTGGATCTGTTGGTCAATAATATTATTAGTGGATAAATTACGTGAAGTGAGCCGTGTTCATTTTATGATTAGAAGTCCCCTACAAGGGACTGCAAAGAGCGCTTCAGACTGCACCTGCCCGCAGCTATAGAATCTCGCTTTGCAGTGTGAACATCTTCATAAAGATAACAGTTTAAACATTTTAGGGCGAAAACACACTAATGACATGACGTCATGACGGAACGTCAGTGCGAAACGCCCGCGTCTATGCATATTGCATCTCTGTATACGAGTAAAAGTGCGCGCGCTAACGTTTTGTCATGTCCAGTCAGAAAAATTCCACCGCACGTTGAATTTATTTCGGCTTATGATGTTATATTAAGTAAGTAATTTTGGTGTTGTGAACTAGGATAATTTTGAACTCTTATGTCTATGTGATTTATAAATGATCAGTTTGATATTATTATTGTCATTGTTTAAATGTTAGTATTCCTGGCTTTTTTTGTTGATTTGGCTGTAATATATGTACCTATTACTCGTAAAATAAATCTTTCGTATTATTTTAAGCGCTGTTCATTTGTTAAATTTAATACGGCAATTTAGGCAAGTTCCTTATTGTTTGCGTACGTCTCCACCATCGGTCTCCACTAATAATCTATTAAACGATATTAATTGTATATTTTCTGTTATGTAATGACGTGACGTCGTCGTCGTCTGTTTCAATTCAGATATACGTCTATCTATACGTCTACGTCTTAACGTAGCCAAAACTATTAAAATTATTTCATTAACGTGTTACGTTTTTTAGGGTCCCGTTCTTCAAGAGGAAAAAGGAACCCATATAGGCTTACTTCGTTGGCCGTCTGTCTGTCTACACCCTTTTTCTCAGGAACGCGTGGCAGTTACCAAGTTAAAATTAATACTTATTAAATACTTAGGTCTTCGGTCCCTTGGAGCTGTAAAAAATTAAACTTCTAAGTCAACGCAATAAAAAGATATGGCAATTTATGCCGCATAATTTGCATAATATTTTAACACTCACCAATAAATCAAAACATATAAGGTACTTCCAGTTGACCTAGAATCATGAAAGGCAAAATGCACATTTAAAACACATAATATAGAAAACGAAAATCGTTAATTGGTAGTTAAGTATGTCATTAGTTGTTGTTTTTGCATACTTTGGTACCTACATGATGTTATTAAAAAAATATGCATTATTAATAATTATCTAATTAAATATGTTAGTAACGTTGGGCATTTAATATAGATGAAAATTGCCCTTAACAACATATCATTTAAATGAATATCTTTGAAGACAACATATCACAGATTTAACGTTACACGCAACAAAAAATACAATCTAATCAATAAATAATATTTCCCATGATCGACAAACTATCTAGTACATCTACATAAAAGTTGTACGGAACCCTCGGTGTGCGATTTGTTTCACCAAATTATTAAAACATCGCTTCGATTTGAATTAATTACTATACTTAAGAGGATCGTCTAGTGACGAAACGCGACGCGAGTAGGTATTTTCAATAATGCTATCTGCTTCACAACGCTTCGCTGCCTTCTCCGTATCGTGCGATAGAGAGAGTTGCAAGTCCTGTACGCATATGCCTACATTTTATTCTTGAAATATTGTTTCGGGTGATAACGTTTTTACCCCCCAAACGTTTACAATACTTATTAGACAATTTTGGTCTCATTAGATTCAGTACACCTTAATCTAGGCTCGTACGTTTTATTTTTTTAGTATTTTAGTTTAGTTAAATTGAAAAAAATAAAAATACTCGAGGAAATTTTTAGGTCAAAAATATGGATATTTAGACGCTAATAACTTATAACATAAGCAATATTTCTTTAAAATTAAAACGTACGAGCATAGTTCTTCATTGTATCTGTAACATTTCTAAAAATTATGAAAATTGGACAACATTTACGGGAAGAAAAACGTTATCGCTTTTTGTATGAAAATTTACAACTAGACGATCCTCTTAATTTGCAAGAACACTGGTTTTTTTCTTTTTATTAGTTAGCCCGGTTTTTTTTTGTAACTGCGTATTAGAGTGCTTTATGCAACGTCTAAAACTCATATTATCAATGAAACAGGATTGCCTAGTCCAAGGGCGAAATGGCAAAACTAAATTTTGGCTTTGGACTGGAAATTCGGGTAGGTACTTCTCGATTGGCCTAAAAACTCGCTCGGCAAAAGCCAAAGTTTTAGCTTTGGTCTAAGCGCTCTGGCCATTTCTCATGATTGTCTAGGCCAATCGCGATGCACCCGTACACTACTATACACATCTTTGGACTTGGACTATAAAATAATTATAATTTATTTTTAACTCGACTTTTAGCATTGGAGACCGCAGTCAAGAAACTTGTCATCAAATAAAAATCTAGGATTAAAGATATTTACTAGTGCCTGGGAGGCTGGGATGCCTTCTTTCGGATAGGAGAAAAAATTCTTCTATATATTAGTTTTTAATTTAGATTTTAATTTATTAGTTTGAAAGTTTTCAACAAAATATAAGTAAGGTAGAAAGATAATAATATGTATATTATTCATAATTCATAATTCATAATTTTTATTTTGCCAAATTGTGGGTAAAACAGTTGTTATCTTATAATTAGTGCCGTTCACAATTTACTGCTAGTAGCAGTGTGCAAAAATATACATGTATTGCCTTAAATTACGTTATTTTTATCAATTATTAATAATGTTTAAACAACATCCAATTCCCTTAAGTCCAAAAATTTAAAATGTGTCAATATAATAATGTATGTTGAAATAAATCATTTTCATTCATTTTTCAATTATAATTTATTCAAAAATATCGAGAAACTTTTTGATGAGCTACCTAAATCAATTCAGTCAGTAAGAAACATATGTAACACTAGATGATGCCCGCGACTTCGTCCGGGTTTTTTGATTCCCGCGGGAACTCCTTAATTTTCCGGGATAAAAAGTAGCCTATGTCCTTCCCCGGGAGATATATAACCTACCTCTATACCAAATTTCAGCAAAATCGGTTGCAAAGATGGGCCGGGAAAGCGTAGCAGACAGACAGACAGACAGACACACTTTCGCATTTATAATATTAGTATGGATATAACGTTTGCTATAAGTAAACCAAAATCCGGTTAACCAAATTGGCCTGTTTAACTGGGTCGGTGAGCGAATGCATCGCGTCGGCAGTATTCGGTTTTCTACCAACAGCGAGTTTCGTTAAGTCGGTTATGACGAATTACGCCCAACCGTACCACCTTATACAGCTGTAGCTCGGTCACTGTAAACAGGCTGCGATCTGTTAAAATAAGGAGGTTTCTAAAGCGGTTTATCTATAACTAGCTGATGCCCGCGACTTAGTCCGCATAGATTAAGGTTTTTTGGTTTCCGCCGGAACTCTTTCATTTTCCGAGAATTTTTTCATCTATTATGTTATTCGAAACTGTAATCTATCTCGGTGCCAAATTTCATCCAGATCCGTTCAGCCAAACAAACATCCATCCATCCAAACTTTTGGTTTTATAATAGAAGTAGGTATATAGATTAAACAGGGGCAAATTTATGATTGATAAATCGCGGGTATCAGCTAGTGAAAAATAAAATTAAAAACAAAACTAAACAAGGCTATAAATTAGTTCCAATTTTGGCCACCGGGCCAGATAAGTTGGTGGGACTATTATAAGTGTTATATTATATTATAGCCTCTAGTCGAAGTCGCGGGCATTAATAAAATAATATTTTTTAACTAGTGGTTCGCCCCGAACTGAGACCTCGCGGTATCACAGAGCGCCATCTATTGACATCATTGTGAAGTTCTGTTAAAAGTACTGAAGCTCATTAAAAATTAAATAATTTCGTTTCCTTATTATATTTATCTAATTTTAGTATTTGTTGTTCAAGTACAGGATATAATTCAAATAATTGATCAAGTTTAAGGCTCAGCCTTTCAGAAAATTGAGAGTTCTGAGGTCAACTTTGGACGTTAGAAAATCTCCACTTTGAAAGCCCCCCATATCGTCAATTTTAGGGGAAAAATTAAAAAAAAAATTTTGGGGCTCTATTCCGAAATATCATAAAAATGATATACCGCAACCCTATGTAACGCTATAAAACATATTTTACTTCGCATTCGCTTCTATGAGAGCACCTCTGAAATAAAGATTTTTATAACTTTTTAAGCCATATTCGGCGGGAGGCCATCGGTTTACATATTATATTTAAATTTGAAGTAATTACTTTCAGTAATTCAGAAGTTATACGGCTCTGACAGACGGACGGACGGACGGACAAGTGCCAATTCACTCAAGTAGACTCAGAGACCTTCGCTTCGCTCGGTCAACTATTATTGTGAAATTATACTCGTATGTACTCGTATATATTCTGACTACAGAAAAAGTCTCCATATAATCATTTGTCCCGCTGACGTTGACAAAGAGACTCTCAGCTACGATGCAGCACTGTCACGTCACAACGCGGTTTTCGTATCGTGCTACAATTGGCTACTTGACAGCTGTAACTATAAAATATGAAATATGTTAGATTTGGTAGCTTGTAGGTTAACAATAATTATGCAATATGTATTTTGCATTAAAATAAATTGTATATATTTTATTTATGCAAAACAAATTTGAGATTTTTTATCTGTGGATTGCCAGACCCGAAACGCGGGCGTCATTGATTTAGCATCGTGTGACGTCACAACTCTTAAACCACAGACAGGGAACTTTTTATCTCATACAAACGCCACTGTGAGGTCGTGTGTTTGTTTTGTTGAGAAAATTAACTTAAAATATTTCGATTTGAGCTTGTGAAAGGTTTCACGAAATGGAGTCAGGCTATACAAAAGCTGATAGTGCAAATCTGCCTAAAGTCGATTCATTTATGGTTGCAAATTTATTTGCGTGTAATCCACAGTGTAATTCTAACTTTTGCTCTGCCGAGTTTCGTAATGTAAAAACTTCCATGTAAGTACCGAAATAAACAAAGTAATATTACTTAGGTCTCGTGTTTAAGACCTAAGAAAGTACTGCTGTAAAGTGACAGAAAAATAATTTATTTTAATTTTATGTCATGTTAGAAGAAAATGTTAGATCATGTTCATTTTTGCTAGATCGAGTCTTAAGTTGATTTCTTCCTAAATAACTACTAAAATCAAAGTGGTCTTCACAAAGTAATATCGCAGATTTATCCGTTTTAAATTCCGGGTCTCGGCAGATTAACTGTAACCACTGCTTTAGACGCTTATGACATTGGTAGGTTGTAGGTATGTGTTTATATACAATTTGTCAGGATATTAATTAGGTAATTATTTTATTTATAGTATTTCTACCATTTCTACATCAATGATTTCTACACACGTCTTGTAGCTTGTAATTTTCACAATTTCATTAAAAAAGCTGTAAAACTTTCCACTCGAAATTACTTAAGACTTGGAGCGTCGTAGTCTTTGTTTTATTTAGAGCTATGACGTCACAGCTAGCATGTCACGTGACCGGCTGTTTTCGCGCGAATGTAAAATTATTGTATTAAAAATCTAATTTTTTCTAATAAATAACGCTGTTTTTGAGAAAAAAATCATTGTAAGAGGTATAAAATGAACCCACGTACATTTTTAAGTATTTTTCCGAAAACTGTCAAATAGCCAATTACTGGAGACTTCCATTTATATCTTGGAAGTATAACCTACTCCAAAATGTTCAAGGTAGGTATTTTTTTGTCTTTTAAAATAAACTAACACCGATATAAAAAAAAAAACTTTTTTTTCTAAATCCACCGCAGTGCGATATAAGTACCCAAGATGATACAGTACTGGTCCTTTAAATGACCTCTAATAAAATTGGCGTTCATAATGATAGTTGCCAACTTTTGAGGGGCCGGAAGGATTACTCTTTTTGAAAGTTACGCTAAGTTACTTTTAATGCTCCTAACGCCAGAAAAAAGTTTCACTGCAAAAACTGAAAAATGCGAAATATTAGCTATAGTTTTTGCTAGTATTATTTCTGAAGGGACATTGCGTAGGATTTCTCGCTGTACTATGGTAGAACGGCGATGAAGGAACAAGGTTGTTAAGTTTTTTGGGAATCGAACTTAAATATCACATATAAAAATATGCAACGCTCATCACACCGTTAAAAGTTTAACTCTATTAAAGTATGTGTGTTTCGTGCCTGACGAGTAGGTACCAATGTAACCTATACATATACCTAATTTAACATCCCAATCCAAGTTTGATTAACAGCAGACAATAAATCAATATTAGACATGGTGCGTCTTTATTAGGTGAAAGGTGACATGACACGTGTGTTTCATCGGATAATAATTATTATCGAAGTTATTATGTTACACGATGAATCTTGTACAGTGATTATGATTTAATCTGACGGCTTATATATAAGTCCTTTATATCTATCCCATAGGTAATTCGATTACGGAAAATATATATTAATTTACGTCAATAAGCCAAGCGAAGAACAGCTAGAATGGCAAGGAGGTACCAATTGGTTGTGGACTGCCAATGGTAATTTCAAAAGGCAGCGGGTAATATTTAGTGGATTCAGCTTATCAAGAGTAGTATAGCGTTCATCTAAAGAAGCTGTTGTTATTGAAGTGGCAGTGGGCTAGTAAGTTTGTTTGAAGGACCGATGGTCGCTGGAGTCATAAGCATTTGTAGTAGAGACCACATCTCAGCAAACGGAGTACTGGGCACCTCCTGGCTATAGGTGGAACAATGCGATGATAATATTAATTATTATCCAAAAAGTAGCTAATATCGAATGGATGCAAACTAACGAGCGCTGCTAAAAGATGCATTTAATATGTCTAACAATGAAAAGATATATAGATAAAACCCTTTAACGCAACAGAAACAATTAACAAAAAGCTAAAAAGATAATACAAAGGGTACAAATGCAGTTTTATTTCTAAAGCAATCTATACAATCTCTATCTATGATCGATATCAAATACAATCTCTTTATTTCCAGACAACATTAGTCTGGAAGAGATTTTATTTGATATACTTACCTACTTACCTACCGGTTGTTAATGATTAATTATTAATCGTGATCAGTGATGATGAAAGTCAAAAGCGACTCTGTTTGTTTCTTTTCTTTTTGAATCTAAAATAAACAGGCTATTATCACAATGTGATAATTACAACTTCCGTGTTAGAACCGTAACATAGCATTTCTAATGTCGCATTCAATATTTGCCATTGATTGAAAGCGCAATGACATGGTGCGTGTGTTAACAAGATGTTATGTTAACTAATTATAATCATCCGTGTGTGATTGAGAGGATTATGTGATGCCTTGTAGCTACAGTGTACCTACATTGATTTAAATACCAACAGCTATGTGGTCGGGTTAAGGTTAAGTCTTTGATACAATTCTGTTTAGTTCTCTCTTACCCGTTGTCCTACGCGATACGCCACGACGCGACAGTATCATACAGTAGCCTCTTCACCTGGCCTACGTTGTCGCGTAGACAAGTTTGTCGTTTTCTACGGCGTCGTATCGCGACACGTTGCGTGTCGTCGCTTCTGTCGCTCACCTAGGACAATGGGTATCGTAGTTTATAAGTCTGGTGCAAAATTAAAATAAGTGTATTGTTGGGAATACCCAGCATAGAATTTGGGACCAATTAGGTATTGTGTTATTGTCAGTAAGTATTTTTTTTATCCACTACAAGTTAGCCCTTGACTGCGATCTCACGTGGTGGTAAGTGACGATGCAGTCTAAGATGGTAGCGGGCTAACCTGTCAGGGGCATAGCAGTTATTCGGTTCCTACGCGGCATCCTACCGGAACGCTAAATCGCTTGGCAGCACGTCTTTGCCGGTAGGGTGGTAACTAGCCACGGCCGAAGCTGAAAATTCTGAAATTATAAATTCTCAAACTGACCCTGCCGGGGATCGAACCCGGAACCTCCGCACGTTAAGACAACAGCGCTTATAACTGCGCCACGGAGGTCGTCAAACGGAGGTATAGTTTTTTATAAAAAAAATGGTTTACTTGTGTTTGACTGAGGTGTCCTATATGTTTGGCTGGTGTGGTGTTGGTGTGAGGTTGATTCATACCTATTATAAATGTGAAAGTTTAGAGATGTGGAGGTTGGTTGGAGGTGTGTGGTTTGGATGTTTGTTACTTTTTTACAGCACAATCATGAATGAATTTGGCTGAAAGTTGGAATGGATATAACTTTTTAGGTATATCCTAAATTGACACATAGGTAGGTACACTTCATTTTCTTCCGCAAAAATCTAAAGTTGTTGCAGGAATAACTATAACCGAATTCCAGCCGAACGAGATTGTGGGATCATTTATAAATTCAATGCGGGCAAGGTCGTGATCAAATCACTAGCTATTTGAAAAGTGCCAGGGCCCACATTCCACATCCAGAGTGAAGTGGTGCCTAGGGAAGGCTTCTTTTCGATCAACCTAAGTTTATTAACACCACAAGTGGTTAACGATAGCTTTAAATTTTACCATTTAAAGCCTCAAGTCAGGTTTTCTCGTTAACCATCATCACTTACCATCAGGTGAGATCGCAGTCAAGAGCAAACTTGTAGTGGATAAAAAAAAACTATTACGCTAACATTCGGTGGTGCAACTATCTAAACTATCTAAACTTATCTATAGTTCGCGCACGAGTTGAATGCAGAGCAAATGTATGGTGACACATACATTTACTCTGCATTCAACTCGCGCGCGAACTGTAGGTACTTTAGCATGCAGTTGAAATTGCTACAATGAACACGAAGGCGCTTGATCGACTACACTAACCACAATCAGTCTGCCTGCACTGACCTTTAATCTTAAAAAAATATTCTGAACTAGATGTTGTCCGCGACTTCGTCCGCGTGGATTTACTTTTTCTTTATTCCTGGAGGAACTCCTTAACTTTCCGGGATAAAAAGTAAAGAATGTCCTTTCCCTGGAAGTAACCTACCCCTATTCCACATTTCATCAAAACTGGTTGAAAAGATGGGCCGTGAAAGCATATCAGGCAGACAGATTTAAAACCTAATTTTTTAAACCCACGTGGTTTTTCGCAGTGCTACCCACCAAAGCTGTATCGATTTTTATTTTGATAATAAAAAAAAATGATAGATACACTTTCGCATTTAATATTAGTATGGATAAATCCAGTTCAGTGGAGTTAAATATTTACTGAGATAGTATTTGACTTGTGAAATAAGTGAAAACACTAGCATGTTTTAACGCAAAGCTAGTCCAAATTACTATAAACACAAGCTTCTGCATGTTCCCATTTTCTTAGGTAAATATTAATTATAACTTTAATATATTTTCCCAACTAGCTAACAGTTTCGCAGTAAAATAATTGCGGTAGTTTCAAGTATCTAATTAGCTTCATATTTAACGATGAAATCTAATATACAGAGAAGCCGACTTACGAGCGAAGTAGGTAAATATTTTTTTTTTATCCACCACAAGTTAGCCCTTAACTGCGATCTCACTTGATGGTAAGTGACGATGCGATCTAAGATGGTAGCGGGCTAACCTGTTAGGGGCATGGCAGAGGCATCATATCAAATAGGTATTAATCTAATTTGTAGTATGAGATCGCCATACAATTAGGTAAGAACGTCTGTTTATAAGTAGCTAGCTTTTGGTCTAGATCAGAAGGGTGCAGATTTTTATTAATAAATGTATAGTAGATACAGTTTTGTTGTGACTTGTGGAAAGCGCGAATAGGCTCATGAATAAGGGCCCCGAACGGGTTCGAAACTAGTCGGGCATTTTTCCGACCTATCACATGAGTTTATCCGGATATTATGTATAGTTACTTGTGGAAAGGTTTTTGAACATTAAAGTATGCAGAAGAAATACTGACATTGTATTTCACATAAAAGAGATGGCCCACAATAACATATAATAACATCACAAACATCCACTTATAACAGATGGCAGGGGAAGGTGCGTAAATGTACCTACCTATCTATTAATTTTTCTACTACAATTAATTACGCGCCAATGCGATGAATGTGATGTAAAATCTTAAGTAGTGACGCAGTCCAAGGTGCTAGCGGGCCAACTTGATAGGGGTATGGCAGTTATTTTAAACCCATACCCCAATCGGTTTCTAGATGGCCACGCTAAATCATTTGAGGATAAGTACTACTGGTCGGGTAGTAACTAGCCACAGCCACAGAATAATATAATAGTAAGGTATGTTGGGGTAAGATCGGAAAGGGGGTAAGACCGTATACATCAAATTTCTCGCGAATGAGACCACATTTTTTAATGTTGGCATCATTATGTTCAACGCCATTTTGTTATGCGTCTACTTAAGTTCGCGCCAGTCGCTCCGACGTACCGTACGTGTGTTATGGTGAATTTAAAAAAACAAGGTAATTTTTGTCTTTTTTTTCTTCTATCCGATCTTTCCCTTTCCCTTTTAGTTTCATATTTTGACGAAAATATAGATTGTTTTGCTAATATTTCGCGTTAATACTAGGTTTTTAGTAGCAATAGCTAGATAGATCTGATCAGAATACGCCTAGGATGTCTATTAGTAGATATCCGATGTTCCCCCTTTCGGGTAAAGATCGGATTAAAACCATCCGGTCTTTACCTGTACAAAATGAGGCAGGGATTGTCAAACTTTTATAACATGAATATTTTTAATATTTTTCATCTTAATAATTTTTAATATCTTTCAGTGTAAGGATTATTCTATTTTGATCTGGAGATTTTGATGGAAATGTGTTTCAGAAGCGTACAGATATAGAAAAGAGACCAATATCATTAAAAATGTCTGTATATGTATCTTGGGTATCGTTTTTATTTTTTTATTTACGGCATTAATTTTTATTTGTCATTTATTTTACTATCATGTTATTTATTTATGTTTTTATATTTCTGTCTTTTATTTTTATTTATGTTATTTATAATGGATATAAAAATGGTTTTTAAGCAATTTCCATGCTTGGGATCAACGTTACAATTTTGAAAAAAGGATAGATAGAATTTTTGATGTCTTTACTTCGAACATTGAAATCGTTTTCTGTCCCTTTTTCAAAATTAAAATTAGCTATTATTAATAACTAGCAAAAAATGTATTCATCCGATCTTTCCCGCGGATCTGGATAGTTCATCTTATGATGAGAGCAAAGTTTGAGAATCACAAAATGTAAAAAATTTATCACTGGGGGTAAGATCGGATGCCTTTAAGTAAAAAAAAATAAAATCGATTGGAACATTCATGTTTTTAATTACATAAAGGTACCGTTCTTACCCCAACATACCTTACTAACGTACAGAAGTCTCACTCCTTTGATGTTGACTACTTGCCGACGTTTTAATAGCCTACATAATTATTATTAAAAAGATAAATCACGCACGCAAGCTAAATTAAACTTTATCGCCGCGCGCGAGTGTCCGTATTGCTTTGCATCTTTTCCCTTTCCTACGTCACGGACGACATTGCGAGCTTGTCTAGGGCTGTCAGCAAACAGTACAACAATACAGTAGGTTTTTCGAATTGGTAAGTAAGGTACCTACTCTGACTATGATCGACTGTGTTTACTGTGTGTCGCTACACAGTGAGTTCTTCACTACGCACGCAACTTGCAAGGTCATTCGTCGCGGCGAAGCAGTGCGGCGAAACATAATATTTCGCTCGGAGAGGTAGGTACACTTCGATCACGGAAATATATAAATATATATTCCGTGCCCTTACTCTAAATCGGCAAGGTGTAATAAGAATTAGGGAGTAAGGGCCTAACTAGGGCGAGCGTATTCCCTGCGACTCGTTTGTACTTCCTACAGCTCGTGCCTCGATTCAAAAAAATTACTTGAAAAGAGGCTCATTTAAGTTTGACATGAATTGTACCTGTTCCGTGATAGAAGTACTATTGACTACTTATTATTGTATTGACTAAGTACTTGCTGACTTGCTTGCTAGCTTTAATAGCCTAAATAATGATTATTAAATAGATCCTTTTGTGTGCTCATTAAGCATCCTTCCACGCAACAATAATTATGGTTGCAGCGACTTTTTGCCATTATAATTCTAAAGATCGATAGACCATTATATATACATGAGTTTAAATGTCTACAACTATTTATCCTACAAATAATTAATATGCTAAACACTTAACTTAAATTATTAAACAAATATTTTCAAAAAACTATTTACGAAAACAGCGTTAAATTCACTAGCACGTCGTTCGCTTATAACGCGCCAGCCCCGACTGCGTAAGCATTCCGGGAATGAGCGCGATCGTCGGTATTTTCGTCGCGCAAGTACCAAGAGTGACACAGGCCTGCCACAGCCGAAGCATCCCCCACCAGGCAAGACCAGAGATAAATTAGATCAATTAAATAATTAAATTATAATCATGCCTACGGTCTGGAACACTCTACCTAAAACTATGTTTCCCACCAATTACAATCCGGGTATCTTTAAATCAAGGGTCAATAGGCATCTTCTAGGCAAGTGCGTCCCATCTTAGGCCGCATCATCACTTCCCATCAGGAGTGATGTGGTCAAGCGTAAGCCTAATGAATTTAAAAAAAAAATATCCAAACGGTCTCCTCTATCGGGAATCGAACCCGAAACTCACTGGATAGAAACTCACTCACTCACTTTTGCTCAGTATTATACTAGTGGTTCGCCCCGAACTGAGACCTCGCGGTATCACAGAGCGCCATCTATTGACATCATTGTGAAGTTCTGTTAAAAATATCATCATCATTAAAAATTATATAATTTCGTTTCCTTATAATATTTATATAATTTTAGTATTTGTTGTTCAAGTACAGGATATTATTCAAATAATTGATCAAGTTTCAGGCTCAGCCTTTCAGAAAATTGAGAGTTCTGAGGTCAACTTTGGACGTTAGAAAATCTCCACTTTAAAAGCCCCCGATTTCGTCAATTTTAGCCCCCCTGAAATAAAGATTTTTATAACTTTTTAAGCCATATTCGCATGAAAACCATAGGTATAGTCATATTATATTTAAATTTGAAGTAGGTAATTACGTTCAGTAATTCAGAAGTTATAAGGCTCTGACAGACGGACGGACGGACGGACAAGTACCAATTCACTCAAGTAGACTCAGAGACCTTCGCTTCGCTCGGTCAATGAAGTGAATCTAAAAAAACGTATTTTAGATATTCCAGCGAGTATGGCTGCCGAAGTGAGTCAGCTAGTTAAGGATTTTTTGAGGTTGAGGTTTACTGGTCATATCGTTGGGGCGTCGTTGGTTGTGAGTTATGACTCCAACAGAAATGCCTTTTATTGTTTTTACGATATTGGCCACAAGCTTTATTTACGGCATTTATATTTTAATATCTGCAGTTACTATTATTACGTCTGCGACTTCGTCTTCGTGAAAGATTAATGGAAACAGTTTCTCCGTAAAAGGATAATTGACAGACAGAAACACTTTCGCATTATTTAAACTGTTAGTCTGGATCTATACTCGTATATATAAAAGCGAAATACCACTCATTCACTCACTGACTGATTGACTGACTGACTGACTAATCACGATAACTCACTCTCAGGAACTATAAAGCATACAAACTTAAAATTATTTGGAAGGTAGATTTCGTCTACACTCTACAGTGTAGACATCAGCTGAAAACGGTTTTGAAACAATTCACCCCTAAAATGGGGGTTGGAAGTTTGTATGAAAGTCCTATATTTTTGAAGTTAGCGACTTGAAAATCGGGATTTAGGTTATTAGTTTTTAATAATAATAACCTCAAACCTCAAAATAAGCAATTTTACGAATATTATGCCCAAAAGAGGTGAGATGGGGGTTGGAAGGTTACTGATGAAAGTTCTATGATTTTGAAGTATAAATTACAAACTGATGCCCGCGACTTCGTCCGCGTAGATAGAGGTTTTTTGGTTCCCGCGAAAACCCCTTAATTTTCCGGAATAAAAAGTACCCTATGTATTATTCCAGACTATAGTTTATTTCTGTGTTTTTAGCCAGATCCGTTCAGCCATTCTTGCGTGATTGAGTAACATACATCCATCCATCCAAACTTTCGCAATTATAATATTAGTATAGTTATGAATTATTTTGAAAGGTATAGACAAGAAAATCAGCATTTATAGATAAGCGTCTTATAGTTTGCAGCATAACATTAGAGGCGTCTTTACCTATGGTGCAGGGTGTGCGGCGCACACGGGCGCCGGGTCTAAGGGGGCGCCGAGCGCCCTCTAATGCGACACCTCCAAAGATGCGTCGATGCCGGCGCTCTCAAAGACCCTGCGCTCGTGTTATGGCCGACGCCGGGCGCGCAGTAGCAAAGCAAGGCTACTCCTTTTCCTACTCTATTTAAATTTACACAATAACTTTTGTTTCAACGTGAAATCAGCCTTAAAACAGATAATTAAAGATTAAATTGGCGTAATGTCGCATCGCTACAAAAGGCGCGTGCTGGCATCGGCACCTGTTTGTTTTGATTCGTTTGACAACACGCCGACAATCATTGCTAACTCGGCTGTATTAGAATGCTATAAAGTTCAAATTGAATTGAAATTCCCAGGGACGTGCAGCGGTCATTTTCAAAGGCTTGTGTACGCGTGCCGCAATTTTTGTTTTACCGCTACACCGTAGTTTTGCGAAATAAGCCTTGATACAATTGGATTAAGTATCATCTTTGAATAAACATGTAATTATGAAGTACATCGACTTTTCTTTTGATAAAAAATATATAAAAGGTAAGATTTGGTTATTTGCTTGCACAATTATTGCGACATGCCTCGAGGTCGGAGGTCATCAAAAATAGCCAGCAAAATTCATGAAAAAAAAACAAAACATCGAGTAATAGATAGTGATATCGAAGTTAAATACTCGTACCTATACGACCACCTCTTATCTGTGTACCTATACGACCTAGGATTTTTCATTTGTTTATCCTACTGCAGTGCGGAACAAACAAGGTAAGTTAAAGTGCTTTAATATGTACCTACTAGTATACTTAGGTATTAATTTACGTTTTATTTAGGTCTTACTTGTACCTAACCTTTGAACAACGAACTACTTTTTTATTTATTTATTCCGTTTGATTGCCTAATGTAGGTACCGCGACGTTGATTGATGTGTCATATCCATACTTTTTTTTATTCTCATAACCCCTTCCTTCCTAAAAAAAACTTTTTGCTTCCCGACATCATTTAAATTGCACCATTTGCATCCGAATTTCCGTTTGAAATATAACTGTTAGTATTCCATTTTGACCCTGCTCCTACTAGACTAGAGGGCGCCAGGGTACTGGTTGCACACGGGCGCCACAAGGGCTAGAGACGCCTCTGCATAATATTCTGAAGGTATCAGTATAGAATACATTATACTGATTAGCATAGCATAGGAGCTCTTTATTATAGACTAGCAGATCCCCGCGACTTCGTCCGCGTGAAATAAGTTTTTTAAATTCCCACGGGAGCTCCCTAATTTTTCGGGTTAATATACCTATAGCCTATGGACACTCACAGATAATATGGCTACCTATTGGTATCAGAATTTTCAAAATTGATTCAGTAGATCCAGAAATTACCCCCTACAACCTCACAAACTTTACCTCTTTATAATAATAATTAGTATAGATACTTACCTAATGTTTGTATCGTTATAAAATACATCTCTATCGATAGGGCGTGTCTGTTTTTGAATTACGACCGTCGACCGCACTCTAACGGTCCTATTGTTGTTTAGCCCCATTGACCGCAGAAACCATTTGACTTTTTAAATTTATGTTTTATCTAGCTGATGTCCGCGACTTTGCTGCGTGGAATAAGTTTTTTGATTCCCACGGCAACTCCTTAATATTCTGAGATAAAAATTAGCCTATGACACTTTCCAGGTCCTCAACTATACCCATTACCCATATAAAACATCACGTCGATCCGTTGCTCTGTTGCAGCGTGATGGAAGGATAAACCAAGATTAAGAGGATCGTCTAGTGACGAAACGCGACGCGAGTAGGTATTTTCAATAATGCTATCTGTTTCACAACGCTTTGCTGCCTTCTCCGTATCGTGCGATAGAGAGAGTTGCAAGTCCAGTAGGCATATGCCTACATTTTATCCTTGAAATATTGTTTCGGGTGATAACGTTTTTACCCCCCCAAACGTTTACGAAATTAGAGAATTTTGGTCTCATTGGATTTAGTACACCTTAATCTAGGCTCGTTTGTTTTATTTTTTTAGTATTTTAGTTTAGTTAAATTTAAAAAAATTAAAATACTCGAGGAAGTTTTTAGTTCAAAAATATGGATACTTAGACGCTTATAACTTTTAACATAAGCAATATTTTTTTAAAATTAAAACGTACGAGCATAGTTCTTCATTGTATCTGCAACATTTCTAAAAATTATTGCAATTGGACAACATTTACGACAAGAAAAACGTTATCGCTTTTTGTATGAAAATTTACAACTAGGCGATCCTCTTAAGTGTTGGGTTTTTCTGACTAGAAATTCTCAGTACTAGCCCGGAGTTAGGAAGTTGGTGGTGTTGCACCCCCGTGCCTCGGAGAGCACGTTAAGCCGTCGGTCCCGGTCATTATCACTAACGTGATAATTATTAGACTAAGAGATAACTGCACTTTTGGTAACTATCGCCAGAAAGGCTGTTCAGTGTTAGGTGGTTATTATGTCGTTGATTGCTATTAAAATTTTTTAACAGCAATCAACGGTACGACATAATAATTGCTAATATTTTTTTACAGGAACGCATAGTAAGTATAGCTTATAACGTATTTGAGAGGTGATATCTAGTAAAAGTCCCATCCACATGTGCATACTTTAATACTGTACAAGAATCAGCTTTTCTAGTTATCGTTCATTTTTGGTAACAATAAACCGTCTTTGAGCGGCCATATCTAGCGAAAGGCCCATCCACATGCGGGCAGACTGTAACTTTCGTGATCAGTGGAGAGCCCTAAATCACCTAACACTGAATCAGCCTTTCTGGCGATAGTTACCAAAAGTGCAGTTATCTCCTATAATAAATGACGTTAATGGGCTGTAGTGGTGGTGGTGGTGTCGATGACGTCATTAACCACGCACTATGTGTGAACAGGTTGTACCAAATTGACTAAAAGCAATTTACAATTAACGTAATTATGCAGGTGGTGCGATATTCCTAGAATTTTCTACGCTTTTATGATTATCAATAGCTTTATGTTAGCTTTTTTAATCATAGGTACCTACTTCATACTAATATTATAAATGCGAAAGTGTGTTTGTTTGTTTTTCAATCACGCCGCAACGGAGCAATGGATCGACGCGATTTTTGGCATTGGTATAGTCGAGGGCCTGGAGAGTTATATAGGCTACTAAGTTGTATCCTGTAAAATTAAGGAGTTCCCGCGGGAACCCAAAAAACTTAAACCACGCGGACGAAGTCGCGAGCATCAGCTAGTCAATGAAAAAGGCAAATTCGCAACAGTTGAACTGGCTTTTTTGATTAGTTTTCGTAACACAGGTAACCGATTTATTTATCTTACCAATAAATGTGTAAGTACGGATTCTAGGAAGGCGCGCAAGACTGCGGCAGTTGGAAATCCTTACAAAAAACCTATGTCCAGCAGTCATGGACGTCTATCGGTTGGTAACGAGGATGACGACGAAAGTTTGGAGGTTTGTATGTTACAAACATATGTTTGGATGTTTTCACCTTCACGCCACAACAACTAAATCAATTAGACTGAAATTTGCAATGGAGATAGCTTATACCCTGAATTACCACATAGGCTGCTTAATAAATCGTAAAATTCTAAAGTTTCCACAAGTATAACAGCTGTAACTGAATTCCAGGCGGATGAATTCGCGGGCATTATCTAGTAGGTACCTACAAGCTGGTGCCTATGACTTCGTCCGCGTGGATTGATGGTTTTTGGTTCACGTGGAAACTCTTTAACAACACATAAAATTCGACTAAGTAGATCTATTATAATTTATCTTTGTGCCATAATATTTCATCCAGATCCGTTAAGTCGTCCTGGCGTGATTGAGTATAACAAACATCCATCCATCCATCTATCCAAACTTTCGCATTTAGAATATTAATAAAGATTATAGTAAAAAATTAAAGAAAGCAAATTTTTGTAGATACCGAAAAGCACTCGGTTTATTATGTTAGTATATTAAAGAATTACATTTTCAATATGCATGAGTCCGTACTCTGTATAGAGCACTTATGAATTTCATATCTCTGAAATACGCGAGCAAGCAGTAGGAAATCGTCAGTGGTGATCCCACATTTCTGTAAGTTCTGTATAATGTTCCGTACTTATTTATACGGCTTCAACAAAGAATATATATTATACAGGTACGGCCACAGATAAGACACTGCTTGCAAACTTTACAAATAAACTGGAATTGTCTCAACGAACATTATGAAAATGATTGTATTGGGTACCCCAGTGTGTACCCTAGGTATAATAGCGAGATGAATGGAGTTGAAATTAAATGTTTTTTTGATGTAAGTCATCTTAGATACTATTATGTCACAGATGCTCAAGATCTCCTTATGATATGTCGGGAGTTGGGGCTCGGTATTGTTTATGTTATTAAAAGTTATAACTTTTTTATCCACTACTAGTTAGAAATTGACTGCGATCTCACCTGACGGTAAGTGAAGATGGAGTCTGGAATGGTAGTACCATTAGGGGTAAGGCAATTTTACCTATTTAGCGGTTCCTACACGCGGCATCGTACGGAACGCTACATCGCTTGGCGGCACATCATTGCTGGTAGGGTGGTAACTAGCCACAGCCGCAGCCTTGCCTGACCAGAGAAAATTCGTAATTATAAATTCCCAAGTTGACCCTGCCGGGAATCGAACCCGGAGCCTCCCATGTTCACACAACAACGCTCAACACTGCGCCAGGGCGGTCGTCAAAAACATAATATTTATCACTGATTCACAAGATCCAGAGCGAGAGCAGGTTACATTTTTCGACGGTATTCTAAACATGGAATCCAATTTCTTACGGAAAATGTCTCGCTTCTGCAAATAAAGCTTCCATTTTAGCGACGCAGTACTGAATTGTAGTTTGCTGAGTCATATTTAATTCATATTAGTATTTGTTTTCACGTTTTGAAAGCAAACATAATATATACATTACAATGCCAAAAAGAGGAAAAGACTTGACTGCTGATATTGCTAAAAATCAGAGTTGCATTTAGAAAATCAACTGCCAAATTTAAATAAATATGAAAATATGAAAAAGAACTATTAATATTTAGTTCCTACTCCACAAATTAATTAAAGTCAATACTATTGGCTCAATAATATAATAGGCTCTATATAGATTCTTCCACATACTTTGACTGTTTGGTTTATCGATTACAAATAGGTTTTAGTCGTTAAGTGATACATCTATCACTTAATTAATGACTCTTAAGTACTCACAGACATGTGCCGTGACTTCATCCGCATAGATTAAAGATTTTTGATTTCCATTTTTGAGTCGACAAATAAAATAACGTTCGTATCGCAGATGAAAATGTTGCAGCTTTAAACCGAAAATTCATTTAAATTTTGGGATTACTGAAGCGAGGCTAGGAAGCTATCAATTTGGATTTTAACCGACGTTCTTTCTGAGCTCATACAAAAGGAAGGTTAGGTACCGTTCAGTACCGTTAGGTACTGAATATGAATAAATAATTCTGTGACTGTACTTATACAGTCACAGAACGTAGAAGAGGTATAGAAGTAATGAATGTGAGCGGGCAGGTGTGTCGTGGAAAATCAGTATGTAGTGTGGGTAACCACTTAGAATAACAAAAGCGGGTGATATAGAGAGCTGCGTGGCTGAAATAGGCTAGGCACAACATTTAAAGAACGAATAAAAGATAGGGTCTCAAAATACTGAAATGGTGAACAATATAGGTGGGTCGAAGACATCAAGTGGTCCGAGGTCCAGTCACAAGGAGCTGCTGTATTCGGGCAGCGCAAGACCACGGCGTGTTGAAGTCACCAGTCACTACAAAATACTCAGACCTGACTTCATCAGCGTGTTACTAAGTTTATTTTATCATTCAATAGCTGATGCCCGCGACTTCGTCCGCGTGGATTGAGTTTTCGGTTCCGCGGGAACTATTCTCCGGGATAAAAAGTAGCCTATGTGTTATTCCAGATTAATATAGTCTATCTCTGTGCCAAATTTTATCCAGATCCGTTTAGTCGTTCTGGCGTGATTGAGTAACAAACATCTATCCATACATCCACCCATCAAAACTTTCGCATTTATGATGTTAGTATAGCATAGATTAATAAATTGACTCTATTAATGCACGCTTTAATTTTCTGATTTTGATGAAAAGTCTATAGTTATACGTCATCGGGGTACATAATATTAGCAATACGGGATGAGCCAAGAATATGTTACGGACAGACTTAATAATATAATATGTATATATTTTCGCATTAACAATACTAGTCTGTTGTGGGACAGCCATTCTACGGATTGCTGGTGAAAATCTTATAAAACTAAAATAAAAGCTACTTGGAAAGATTCGAAAACATTGAGGGGGTTTCTAGAGTAATAAAATATTTTGGTGCCAAGTCAAAACAAGACATAGAAAATTTATTTCGCCGTTTTCAAATTTTCATGCTAAAGTGACGCACAATCTAGGGTTGCCTCTACAAACAGAAACGCCGCCCTTGTAAAATATTTACACGTCTTTAGCCCTTTCTGTCTCCCGCAGACCGACACGATCATTCTAGAATGGGATAGCAGAATCGGCGGTAACGCCACGCCGCGGCATGGCGTTGCCGCCGATTCTGCTAAGGAATTACAACCAGTGATTTTTTTTTCTTTATTCAAAATAAAAGTGGAATTGTTACAATTTTAAATACGTGTAAAAGCCTCCACATAAACCGCGCAGGGTTTTTGCGCAGATACTAAGTATTAGTAAATAATATTAGTTTAAATGTATAATTTTTTTTTGCATGAATCAACCAGTAAGCATTAATTAGATCATGTGGAAATACATAATAATTAGAATACCGATGTACATCATTCGTGGATTTTTGATAGTTTTTTTTTATTATTATTTATTTTGTACCAAAAACTTATGAAATACTTAGAACAGAAACATAGTGGACAAGGAAGCACTTATCTCTTTAAGAGATCTCTACCAGTGACCCTTGGCAGTGGGAAAGGTTGTAAAGGAAGAATCATCATCATCATCATCGGGTGCCATCTTCAAATTGAAGTTTGGCGGTCAGCACCTGCTGACCGCCAAACGCCGAAAGGTGTTTCACCTGAAACACCTTCCGATTTTGAGCATTCTTCTTTCAGCGTAATTATGATGGGTCATTCATCCACTTCCTTCTCTGTCTTCCAGGTGCTCTTTTCCCGGGAAGAAAGGCAAAGGAAGAAAGGAAGAATAGGTTTATATAGGTACAACAAAATATGAGGTGGAATGAAATCAAATATTATACTATGCAAACAAGTCTACGCGCTATGATGGGTATCTGCCCATCGGCGAGGCGCGAGCGACAAATAATCGTACGTTGCTTTTACACTTCAACGCATATTCTCCTGTGGTTGTTATACTTTTTATGTACCTGCTAGCTGGTGCCTGCAACTTCGTCCGCGTGGATTGAGGTTTTTTGGTTCCCGCGGGAACTGTTTAATTTTCCGGAATAAAAAGTAGCTTATGTGACTATAATCCAATCTATCTCTGTGCCAAATTTCATCCAGATCCGTTCAGCCGCTATGGCGGGATTGAGTAACAAACATCCGTCCAAACTTTCGCATTTATAATATTAGTATTGAAATCATATCGACACATTATTTTTCTGCCAATGTGTATGGAGGGAAAGCCTCATATTTTGGCAGATTTTATGAAGGCAGGTCGAGCTGCCATATTGGTAATAAAAGCCGTCTCCCATAATATATTCAAAGCCCGCACGGGTCGAAAATTGTTTGTGTAAAAAATGTTTACAAAATTTGTGTCCTTTTTTCGGGGCGCTTTATTTTCAGGTATTCACGTGAGTAGGTAATTCTTGTTTGTTTGTGTTGTCCCAAAATTAAATTGTTTATTTTATTTCATGCAAGAATTAACTTTTCCAGGCATTTTAGATCGCTTCATTACTTGAATCATATCCAAAAATTTAATAAGGACCAAACTGAAATCGAAGCTTTTGCATTTATTTTAAATTAATACGGCTGGCAGCAACAGAGCGGAAAATTAGGTATAATTGGTAGGTACTTTCTGTGAAAGTCTTTATATTTATTTACGATATTATCTGAGCCTTGTAGGAATGTACTTACGTCATTAGCTCACTGTATTCGATTACGTCGTAAATATATACGTCATGAGCCCTTGGTTTTGTTAAATAAATAAAAATGTATAAGAATAATAATATGCAATGCTTACTATCTTGAAACTTGCAAACCGTGTAAATTTCAAAAGATTTTACCACTTCCGTGCCTATAAATTATTTTTAAGTACAAAAGTTCTTGAATTCTTAAATAAGAATATATCAATCAATATTTGGACGTCGGTAACGATTAAATATGCACGTACTTTAAAAATAATCTAATAATATCTAGATAATATTGTTTGTACCATATTATTTTTCCAAACAAATATTTACTTTACCTTACAAATGTTTGCCGCGTGTGACCAGCGCTTACCGACTTTAGGATATTGGCGCAGTAGCAGTAGTGACTTAGAAGGTATTCCTTAGATACTACTACTACTAATTACTACTATTAACTACTAATTTGGTTATTAATCAATGCTCTTATCGAACTATCTGGGATACGTTCGCCTCTGTCCATCGTACACCGAGCGTCTGTTGTTCAAAAATATAAGTTTTCAAATCATTTGGGGCTGAGTTCTATCTCAGTGTCATAATAACGTTTATTCATTGAAGCAAATAAACCGCAAACGCCAGCTATTTCTGTTAAAAATGTAAACTCAGTTAAAAAGTACGATGATGTCGGCGACGGATAATTTAACTTTGTAATAAAATACACTCCTTGTACCGCAAACATTTAATAGTTGTTTTAACTGAGATTTTTTTGGCACAGGAGTGAAACTTTTGAGCAGGCTTGATTTAAATTAATGTTTAATTTTACTATATGGGGGATAAGCTATATCATATCATATCATAATATCATATCATATCATATTAATATTATAAATGCGAAAGTGTGTTTGTTTGTTGGTTTGTCCTTCAATCAGCCCGAACCGAGCAATGGATCGACGTGATTTTTAGCATGGTTATAGTTCAGGACTTGGAGAGTCACATAGGTTACTTTTATCTAGTATATAAAATACTTAAATAAAAATGAAATGCTGTTCGTTGGTAAGCGCATCACTTGTGAACGGCAGGACCGAATTAGATTTATAAGGAAAGAAGAAATTGAAAATCGTCAGGAAAAACTGAACGTCTTTATTTCTTTTTTGTGTAAACTTAATTTGGACAGGACAAAGTATGTCGGATGAGCTAATTCCTAATTAAACGAAAATAAAACCCTTCCAGGAAATTTTGTACAATAGGTAAATTATTACTACAATTGTAGGTACAATAATTTATTACTATCCCGGAAAATTGCTTTGGCGACGTTTTTTAGGGTTCCGTAGTAAAACAAGGATCCCTTTTAGTTTCGTCTAGTCCAGAAAGGTGTCCGCAGGCGTGCCATTTTAAAAAAAATAAGGTTGAAACCGGTCGACCTTAAATTAAAAAAAATAATAAATTTCACGAGCACTTTCCGGCCGCAGTTTAGATAAATAAAGCCTATTTTCGAACATGAGATATGAAAAATATTTTATTCTAATGCAACACCATATTATCCGTTACTTTCCATAGCAATATATTGTGTTTAATGTTACGATGTCTGTTATATCGCCCTGAGAGCCCATAAAGCGCCAAGATGGTAGCGATGGGGAGATAAAAGGACAAAAATGTACGTGATACGAAACTATAATACTGTATGTAATAAGGTCTTGGCTGTTATTGGTTATGATTATGACTGCCTAGACTTTTTAGAGTACTGTCTTATATTTAATGGAAACCTAAACTTACCTAAGTATATCCATACTTTTAATATTAAAATGCGAGTGTTTCTGCCTGTCTGTCTGCTACGCTTACACGGCCCATCTGTTCAACCGATTTTGATGAAATTTGGTATAGGGATAGTTTGTATCCCCGGGATGGAGATAGGCTAGTTTTTATCCCGAAAAATTAGAGTTCCCGCGGGAATCAACAAACCGCGGGGGATGAAGTCGCGGGCATCATCTTATAGTTATTTAATAAATATAATTATTAATTATTATACTACACATTACATGACATGCCATTCCAGCATAATAATTATTTATTATACGACTACAAGTGCCCCAAAGAGTAATTTTGGTGGTTTTTTTTTATAGATTGATTTTATTTCATACATTTTTACACTGTGGTGTACAAAGCGTTATATTAATGGCAAACATTGATGATCGATCTGAATTATTTAGAATGAGTTAAGTATGATAATAATTATAAATATTATGGTTATAATTCTTATGTTACTAGGGACAAACTATCGGCTAGGCTTATTTGCGCACTATGCAATAATAAATTCGTTTAATCGACTTGCAAAGATCTAAACGTTCCTGATGCTCCCATCATATGATTACGATCACCCTTCACTGTAGTTCTTAACTTTTCATCGGTGCACGCGTGGGACATCTCTGTCAAATAGTCGGTAAACTCCTTAGACGACATGACTTCCTGGTATGTTCCTAATGAAAGAACAAGATAAATAATTAATTATACTGAGCTTATTAAAAGGAAAAAATTAATAAAGGTTTAGTGACAAGGTTTAAATAAAAAATATACAATAGCTGAAGCTTAGGTACACTTGCTTATAAATCCCTGTTTCTCACTAGCATTGAATACCTAATAAGTATATTATTATAATAGGTATTCATGCTAGATAATCACACTTACACATGATAGTGGTCACTTACTATGTATTTCAATCAATGGTTTTTCTTTTCCTCCGTATTCTACAGGCAGGATGTCTTTTGGTACATACTCGTACACTGTATCTATGGTTGCATGAGCTTTTATACGGCTGGCTACCTTTTCACTTAATACTTGTTTAAACAGCGATACAAGCACATCAATCGTTTTAGATCCAGTCAAAAAGTGAATTCCTTTGATCCTCATACCATATCCTTCCTAAAAAAATTAAATTAAGATTGTTTGGGATTGAGTCTAAGTATATAATAACATAGGTATAGAGGCTCTATAACCCTGGAGATATCATTGTCATTGTCAATTTTGTAGGATTTATTGTTTTTTTTAAAACCTGCAAAATTTTGGGCTCACCCACCTATAAACCCCACCCACCAAAAACATTCTGTAAAAAATAGCCAAGTCTCGATGGAGCTGCTTATTTATCTCTAAAAAGTAATGAAATGCCCCCAGATTACCATGACGGGATCTCGATACCGCAGCAGAACTATTTAAATCTTATTTTAATATCTAATATTAGTATACAACACACTAACTACAAGCATAAATCAATTGAAATTTTCGAATATTATCATCATTACCTACTCATGATTTCATCAATGCCTTGGCTATGGCTAATTTCTGGCTACATAAATAGCACATCTTTTAGTTTCAAGCTGTTCATCTCTGTAAAGTCTCATATTATCTGATAATTCCATGATTTCAATGGCTTATAACCGGCCAAAACATTTACCAGTTCCAGTTAGCCCGTGCGTCGTCACGAGATTTATAGCATTCGAGTTTAACGTGTTAAATTACATTTATAGTATAAATTGTACCTTGAAAACCCGAAGAATATCCCGAACGTCCACTATGTTGAATACTTTCATTGTTTCCATAATATTTGCTTCTGAGTAGTCCAAAAGTAGAATCACCCCATCGCAGTAATCGTGGGCTTGAATGTATTCACATTGCTGAAACGTTATTACAGAAAATCAGAACGATTTGTTTTTTTTTAAAGTGAAAACTACTTTGGCCGCGTTGAACACTTTTTGGTAGGGGGTAAACTTGTGGATTCGCGTTACCGGATTCGCGTCACCGACATGCTCACGAACACCAACATGCTCGCGAAGACCGATATGCTCGCGTTGTTACAAAGACAAAAGGTCTTAAAAATTAATATACTACATTCGTAATTAAACTTCAATGCCTCAGTTTTAAGGTTTATATTTTAATTTTTTTTTAAAGATTCTAGATCGAACCTGGGACCTGCGCACGTTATGACAACAGCGTTCAATATTTCGCCACGGAGGTCGTCAAAAAAGATCTAGGAAAACAAGGATGATGAAGATCAAAATGTTAATACGCACTGCACGATGCGCGACGGATACAAATGACCACCCCAGTATAAACAATGTTACTAAACTGTTTTAAAAAAGGATTTCACAGCGTTACTGTGACAAGAGGCGAAATGCATATTAATCCATACTAATATTATAATTGCGAAAGTGTGTCTATCTGTCTGCTACGCTTTCACGGCCCATCTGTTAAACCGATTTTACAAGTAGAGAAATGAAATAAAAAAAAAAACAAACCAGTTTTGATCGTTCAAATCTACGAATTTTTGACGACCTCCGTGGCGCAGTGTGTAGCGCTGTTGTCTTAACGTGCGGAGGTCCCGGGTTCGATCCCCGGCAGGGTCAATTTGGGAATTTATAATTTCTGATTTTCCCTGGTCTGGCCTGGTAGGAGGCTTCGGCCGTAGCTAGTTACCACCCTACCGGCAAAGACGTGCTGCCAAGCGATTTAGCGTTCCGGTACGATGCTGTGTAGAAACCGAATAGGGGTATGGGTTTAATATAACTGCCATGCCCCTAACAGGTTAGCCCGCTACCATCTTAGACTGCATCATCACTTAAGATCAGGTGAGATCGCAGTCAAGGGATAACTTGTAGTGGATTAAAAAAAAAGGGGGAGTTATATCAAACCCATACACCAATTCGGTTTCTACACATCATCGTACCGGAACCCTAAATCGCTTGGCGGCACGTCTTTGCCGGTAGGGTGGTTACTAGCAACAGCCACGGCAAACTACATTGTGTTAGATTCAAGGCTTTAACATCTTACTTACCATGATAAAATATCGATACAAATCAAAAACTCGATTGTCATAGCGTTTAGCAGCATTTTTAAGTGCGAACACTCTGTAGTGATTGCTAGATAATTTCGGCAGGAAACCTGCTTTTCTAAAAAATAAAACAATATTATTAATCGTTATTAGTAGGCATTATTCTTCAGTATTTTTATTGTTAGTATTTTAGCAATTATCTTAATAGTCGTGGATAATCGTTATTGTTATCTATCTATCTATTCTATCTATATCTATATATACCTACTAGCGATCCGCCCCGGCTTCGCACGGGTTGCACTAATAATCCTAATCTATATAATATAAACTATCCTATCTCTCAAGTTAGATCGAATTGCACATGGTGTGCGAATTTTATTATAATCGGTTAAGTGGTTTAGAAGTCCATTGAGGACAAACATTGTGACACGAGATTTATATATATATAAGATATATAAAATCGTTCACTAATCAACGCACAGCCTAAACCGCTGGGGTTAGAAACTTGAAATTTTGACAGTAGGTTCCTTTTGTAACGTAGGCGCTCACTAAGGAAGGATTTTTCAAAATTCCACCCCTAAAGGGGTGAAATAGGGGGTGAAAGTTTGTATGAAAGTCCGTCATTTCTCAAGTTATATCAACGAAACTTGGTATTTTGGCTTTCGTTAAAAAATAAAGAAGTACCTGTGTTTTTCAGAATTCCACCCCCAAAGTGGTAAATAGGGGTTGAAAGTTTGTATGAAAGTCCTCCATTTTTCAAGTTATAGCCATGAAAGTTGGTATTTGGGCTTCTGGTTTAAAGTAAAGAAATACGTGTTTCACAGTTTTTGAAAATTTTGTCCCCAAGGACGTTAAGTAGAGAGTTTGTCCTTCAATCACGCCGCGACAGAGCAACGGTACAACATGATTTTTTGCATGGGTATAGTTGGAGAGTGATATAGGTTACTTTTTATCCCGGAAAATTAAGGAGTGCCTGTGGGAATTAAAAAAGCTTATGCCACGCGAACGAAGTCGCGAGCATCCGCTAGTTAATAATAAAAGTAAGTATGTACAGTAGGCACTAGGTACATAGCCTGAAATAAAAAAGAATTAGATATTACATTCTATGGTACTTACATTTCATCAAGCAATGGAGAATTTTTGATATCAAACACCTCAAAGATTTCCGGGAAAAGAGTTCTAAACATACACAGTTTGTCCAATTTGTGTTTTGCTCTCTCAACAGAGCCTTTACTGAAGATTATCGTCCTTTCCAAGTAACTTTTCGCTATTCAAAATAATTACACAAATTAATTATTATTAATAATTAATTACAATTAATTAGTTTCATCATCATCCCCTCAACCGATCTGAATCGCTGACTCCCTATCTGAGTACGAGTCTCCTCTGAGAATGAGTACAGTTTTGACCATAGTCCACCACGTTGGTCAAGTGCATTTCGGTACTAAGACTTCACACATTTTTGAGATCACATTATGAAGAACTTTCGGGTATGCTGGTGTCCTCACGATAATTTATTTTACCATAGAAGAAAGAATCGTTTAAAATGCATATTTAACCAACTCAAAAAGTTAGAATAACGTCATTTTTTTTAAATATTTTTTTAATGATTTAAGACTTATTTTATTTCAAATTTGCTTAAATCTTTACTATAATCTATATTATATTATAATATTATAAATGCGTGAGTTAGGATGGATGGAATATGGATGGATGTATGGATGTTTGTTACTCAATCACGCCCCAACGGCTGAACGGATCTGAATGAAATTTGGCACAGAGATAGATTATAGTCTGGAATAACACATAGGCTACTTTTTATCCCGAAAAATTAAGGAGTTCCCGCGGGAACCGAAAAACCTCGATCCACGCGGACGAAGTCGCGGGCATCAGCTAGTAATATTATAAACTAGCTGATGCCCGCGACTTCGTCCGCATGGACTAAGTTTTTTCGATTCCCGCGGGAACTCATTAATTTTCCGGGATAAAAAGGAGCCTATGTATGTATGTATGTATGTATGTATGTATATTCTTTATAGCTGATGCCCGCGACTTCGTCCGCGAGGAATAAGTTGTCAGTTAATTTTCCAGGATAAAAAGTAGCCTATATTACTATCCCACGGTATAATCCTCCTATAGTGGTGAAACACGTACTTCTTCATATTTTAACGAAAGCCCAAATGCTGTTTCATGGCTATAACTTGAGAAATTAAGGATTTTCATACAAACTCTCAACCCCTATTTCACCCCTTCGGGGGTGGAATTTTGAACAACTGTGAAACACATATGTTTTCATTTTCAACCCGCAGCTCATATATCAAGTATAATGGCTATAACTTGAGAAATTAAGGACTTTCATACAAACTTTCAACCCCTATTTCACCCCTTCGGGGGTAGAATTTCGGGATAAAAAGTATCCTATGTCCTACCTCGTAGTATGGGCTCAAATCGTGCCAAGTTTCGTTTGAATTCATTCAGTAGTTTCGGCGTGATGCGCGGCCAAGATACAGACAGACAGACAGACAGACAGACAGACAAAAATGAAAAAAATTACAGATTTGGCTTCAGTATCGAATAATGAGTGCCCTCCAAAAAAAATTTTCAAAATATCTTCAATGTACAGAATTGGACCTGTTACAGTTTTATTATAAGTACCTATAGATAGATAGATGCGTGAGTTAGGATGGATGGAATATGGATGGATGTATGTATGGATGGATGTTTGTTACTCAATCACGCCAAAACGGCTGAACGGACCTGGATGAAGTTTAGCACACAGACAGATTATAGCCTGGAATAAAACATAGGCTACATATTATCCCGGAAAATTAAAGAGTTCCCGTGGAAACCAAAAACCTTAATCCACGAAGACGAAGTCGCGGGCATCAGCTAGTTGTAAATACAAACTAAATGATTTAAGTAACATAACAAACTAGATCAATTTGAACATGAAACTAATATTAAAAAATGCAAAGAAGTGTTGGTTTGTTCTGTTCTTCAATCACGCCGCAACAGAGAAACGGATCGATGTGATTTATGTATGGGTGTACTTGGTGACCTGCAGAGTGACATAGGCTACTTTTTATCCCGGAAAATTAAGGAGCTCTGCAGCTAGTGCAGGTTCAAATGTTATGTTATACAGTATGTAAACTCACGAAATTCTTTCCTCATAAAATGCTCCTGTTTCTTTAACCAATCCTCCAAGAGCTTTATCGCGTCCTCCATTCTTCCCGGCTTATCCAAATCATACTGTTGCTTCAAATACCGAAGCGTATCAGGATTGAACTCCAGTATCGTATTAGATGGTATCGCTTCCATTACCTACTGCTCAAAACAATAACATAATTAAGATAAACTTAAAATAAGGATGATGCCAAAAATAAATAATTATTTATTACTAATAAATAGAGGGTCTTCCCTAAAATAATAAAAAATAAAGACGAATAATAATAAATAATATTTATAAATAAAGACCTAAAATTCACATCGATATGGTTAGCTTTAAGTTTGATAAACCATTTTAAACTATAGATCTACAAATTAAAGAAAAAAGAGCTTTGAAATTTGATGACGTCACAACTCACAACTATGTATTTTATACAAACTTCCTTAATTGTATACTAAAAGCGCGTTATTAAGTTTGATAAAGAGTTGCTGATTTGATTGAGTTGTCATCATCCCTATTGTCTACTCAAAACTAAGCATTGCTTCGTCCTCTACTTTTCCAATATCGATTTTCAACAAAATTGATTCACAGTATAGAGAAGAAAATAAAAAGATAGACAGATGGACTACAAATTACAATAAAATTCTAAATACTAAAGTTAATTTTTAATTTAAAAACACGACAATCATTGGTATTCCTATATTTACTTAGTGGGTTATAGGTTTACTTTCCATTTTCTGTTTAAATAAACTAAAGACATCTATAAAGTGTACACTTGCTATACCTTACTTTCTATTCTTCGGAGTTGCTTCCACAATACAGCATCAACGTTGCCTCTCCAACCAAATATTCCATATTATGATCTGATGTGTTCAATAAACGAACGTTCTAACAGAATAAATAAACAAAATATACAGACTGAAGAAGTTAGGTTAAGTTAGTATTATTAAAGTAATATGTAGGTATGTCTAATAGTTAGCCAACTATTAAAATATTATGTCTGTTTGTAATATTCTCATTTATTACTCATACTTTGATATTACACACGAATTTTATAAGAATTTTTCTTACTTCTTTGAACTTTTATAGATCCAAGTCTGGATTAAAAACCATTGCTCTATACCAGGATGCAAGCTATGCCTTTCGTTTCAATATGTTTTGATATCGTTATTAAAGACTATTATGTGCTATTAGCAAGCCATTGAGCAATGCAAATGTAACAGGCAGATGCAAAAATACACTTTTGCGATGTAATAAACGACAAAAGACGAGGCAAAAGCAAGTTTTTGGAAACACTTCAATTAGCACTTCACGAAATAGCAAACCGATGCTTTTTTTGTACAGTAAGTAAGTGTTAATTACTTATTGCATCATAAATTCACAAATGATAACATTTTATAAAATACTATAGATACATACCCACAACTTCGTCCGGGTGGATTAAGTTTTTGAAGTGAAAACTTCTTCAGCCGCGTTGAGCACTTTTTGGTAGGGGGTAAACTTGTGGATTCGCGTTACCAGTTCGCGTCAACGACATGCTCGCGTTGTTACTAAGACAAAAGGTCTTATATATAAATATTATACTACATTCGTAATCAAACTTGAATGCCCTAGTTTTATGTTTTTTATTTTAATTTTTTTTTTAAATATTCGTTTTTACTTCTATCGGCAGGCCCTATGAGTGCCAATTTTTTTACTCCCGCGGGAACTGGGATATAAATGCCTATGTCCATCGCCAAGATGCAAACTATCTCTATACCAAATTTCATCTAAATCGATTTAAAAGAAGGGCCGTTAAAGCGTAGCAGACAGACAGACACACTTTTGCATTTATAATGTTAGTATGGATTTTAATAGATAATTCTAAAGAAAAATTATTTTAAAAGACGGGTTTTTATTTCAAAAATAAATTTTATTTACTATATTAATTGCCTTATTTAAATAATGGAACAATTTTCATGAACAGTGTTTATAATGTAGAATTGGTAGAATATAAACATTCTTATACAGGGTGGCCCAAATAGTGACGTCCAAAGAAAAAAATTAGATTCCTCGTACCTAGACCTATCAGAAAATACCCCATGTATGTTCAGCGATTTTTGGTAGTTTAGGAGTTATAATTTTTTTAAGTTTTTTCTTGAGATTTCTGAGGCAGTGAGTGTAAAATTTTTTTTCTTTTTATTTAGTGCTTTTTTCCGAACTTTTTTTTTGTGAACATACTTGCTATGAAGTGTGCTACTATGCATAAAATAATTACCATCATAACATTAACCCAAGTTGGAAAATTTACGTACGACAAAAGTAGAGACGAATTTTCAACTTAAGATTAAAAATACTTAAACCTGCCTACGTCACTTCCGGCTTATTTCAAAAACTTTTGGAGTGCCTAAGCTTCCCTTATTAGTTAAAAAATTTGGTACTTTATGGGGCATTATTGTGAGAAATCGGACTTCAAATGTGGTAAGGCGGTAATTTCTGAACTTAAAATTTGATTCTTAAATTTAAGTTTTGCCTATTTTTGTCAATTTTATGGCTAATTGCAGTAGGAAATTTTTGCATTTAAGTATTTTCTACAAAAATAATCGATATTTTTCGATTAAGTGACATCAAGGTTACGTAAAAGTTATTTGGATTTTTTTAGTTTTTTACAGTCAGTAGGACGAAAAAACCGAATTGCACTCGGTTTGGTACTAAAATAGCTTTATCTTATTATCCTTCTGTCAATAAAGTATTGCTTTTCCGCACCTACAAGCTTTTTTTCCTGTTTTTGTCGGCAGCATTGTAAAGTATTGCTGGCAAAAACAGGTAAACAGTAGGTTCACAAAAAAAAAGTTCGGAAAAAGCACTAAATAAAAAGAAAAAAAATTTAACACTCACTGCCTCAGAAATCTCAAGAAAAAACTTAAAAAAATTATAACTCCTAAACTACCAAAAATCGCTGAACATACATGGGGTATTTTCTGATAGGTCTAGGTGCGAGGAATCTAAATTTTTTCTTTGGACGTCACTATTTGGGCCACCCTGTATACTCGTACTTAGTCGATAAGGCCGCCAACACAAAAAATCCATGCGGAAGTTAGGTATTTATATTTACCTAAAACTTAATATTTATGACAGAATATTTTCTCGATTTCTTTTAAAAGAATAGTACGTAGTACTCTTAAAACCGAAATATCAAACGAAATAATCATGCAGAACATGTATAGTTAAACCGACTTTATTATCAAACCTAAACTGCGTTTACGCGATAATATAAAATGCGCGGTATAGCATAATAGTAGATTATACACCAAGGGGATAAAGCACTGTTTTATGTCACGGGCGCTACATTGAATCCTGAACGTAACGAAGGACTCCAAATTTAACTCCCGAGCACAGCGAGGGTGTTATAAGATTGAGTCCTGAGTGCAGTGAGGGATTCAAGCGCCCAAGAAAAAAACAGTTTTATCCCGGTGGTGTATACTCTACTTTTCTCACTTTATGCGAGACAATAAAAATTCAGGCTTAGTAGGTATTGTTGCCCTGAGCATCGAATAGATACACCACAGGCTGCTTGACTTCTTTGTAGCTGATAAATATTCAAAGATAATAATTCAGACCAGAAGCACTGATTCAGACACAGACTTTGCGCCTTTTGCAGTTTTCCATGTGTCAAAATCGGCTTTCAGGTATTTTTCCTGTGACTTTTCTGGGAGTAGATTATTGACAATGCCTATGTCATCTAATTTAATAGCTTCTGGAGTCAAAATACTTTCATCACTCGACATTTTTGATATTTTTTTTGAAATATTTATAGAATCTTCTACAGGTACTACTAGCTACGGCTATAGCAACTTCTTTCAGCTGGCGTGGCCTACTCGATTTGACAAACAAACGAAGTTCGTCTCAGTGCGAATCTAGTGGGCCACGGCCTATATAGCCACTTCTTTCAACTGGCGTAGCCTACTCGATTTGACAAACAAATGAAGTTCGTCTCAGTGCGAATCTAGCGAAATTAGACTTTATATACATAGCAATAAGAATTATGATAGTGAAAATCACATTATTGACCAGCGGGTTATAATGAAATTCAATAGAACATTATAACCCGGCTAAAGCCAAGAGATATTATAATGTCTTGCTTTCGGTAAGGTTTACATGACATATAATTCGGCATTGTCGAGCATGTGGTGTGAAAAAAGTCTTACTTTCTTTTTGATTTTTTGTTGGATATTTATATTATACGTTTAACTCATGATACTTTATCATACTGCAAATTTTCGTCGCCTGAGGAATTATTGATGGGGTCCACTAGCTTTATTGCCAAGACTATAGACCCAAGTGCGCAATGTTTCAAAAGAAGAACATACAATAATGATACTACCGCTATTCGTAAGCTTATTTTTATTAATCGATACCTTTATTTTAGGTTCGGTAGTCAACTTCTAATCAATACTCAAGTATCTGAATGTGCCTGACATCCCGGCGTATTGTTCGTAGAATTGCTCTTTTGGTCGGCAGGATTCATTGGTTGTTGCCTTGTTCATGCCTTCTAAATACTTCAAGTGTTCTTCTGATGAAAGCACGTCAAGCCATTCACCTGTAAAGTAATCAGATTACCGGTTAAGATGACTTGATTGAGCGAAGCGTGGTCTCTGGCTCTACGTCGAATATGCATACGTGCATCCATACGCGTCAATTTAGTTTTATTTTCTATCCCTTACGGGAACTCTTCAATTTCGGTAGAAAAGTCTATAAGTCCGTCTTCGGGATGCAGTCCATCTCTTTTTGAATCGTTTATCCTAATGGTTTATTAAAAATCTATTTATTACATAATTGAAATTCTCTAATTAGGTAAACTATGTAATTTTATAAGCCAAAGCCGAAAAAGTAAGGTTCTATTATGCATTTTGTTATAATTTGTACTCAGAATGTGCTCATTTTGTACATTGTGTTAAAAAAAGCGCCCATTAAACTCATAACACATGAAGCCGTAAATTCTTCATGGTTGGATGGATTAATTAAACTCCACTACAAGTTAGTCAAGTAAGATTTGACGCAGTCTAAGATGGTAGCGGGCGTAACTGTTATAGATAAGATTATTATATTATGGTAGTTACTTAATACCCCACACCGGTTTCTACACGATGTGGTACTGGAACTCTATTCCGCTTGGCGGCACGTCTATGCCACGGTTGCCACAGACAAAGCCTCCCCACTAAAATATAAAAATTAGAAATACCCAATAAGAATATTCCGAAAATATTAACCCTGCTGAGGATGGAATCCAAAATAAATAATTATATTAGCACTACAGTGCTCACTACTACACCAGAAGCTAGTCAGCAATGATCAAGATGATTTAAATTAAAAAAAAACAGACACAACGTAAGTACCATTAAGAGTTTTCAGGGAGCGTTCCTCACCACCGTAATCTTTGGGTAGTATGTCTTTAGGGTAGAAACCATGTAATTCCTCAACACTTTTATGGACGTTTATACGGCTTGCTATTTTAGCGCTAACCACTTGTTTCAATAACGATACAAAACCATCGACGAATTTTGAATCAGATATTATGTGGATTCGCTTTAATCTCATTCCGTAGCCCTCCTGTAGGTAAATTAAGATAAATTATATCATTAAATCCATTATTTATGGTTTAATAAAATAAATAAGAGCATTGTAAGTACAGCTGCAGTACATTGTACGAGTACATCTTTCGGTTACTCACGATCAAAACAGTCATGGCTTGTTTGGTTAGGATAGGGCTCGTTTTAGCCAAAACACTTATCACGCTGGCCTCCGAAAAATCAAACACCATGACAAATCCAGAAGTATAATCGTGAGCTTTAGCATACTCCGCTATCTAGAAATAACATTAAATACTTTATCATTATCATCAACAGTGATCAATCCAACGCCATAATGAGCACGCGTCTCCTCACAGAATGAGAAGGGATTTGGCGTAAGTCCAACACATCCGTAATATATCCATACTTACTATTATTATAAATGCGAAAGTGTGTCTGTCTATCTGTCTGACTGCTACGCTTTCACGGCCCACCTTTTAAACCGATTATGATGGGTATAGGCATAGTTTGTATCTTGAGGAAGGACATAGGCTACTATTTATCCCGGAAAATTTAGGACTTCCCGCGGGAATCGAAAAACCTTAATTTATTCGGATGAAGTCGCGGGCATCATCTAGTTTTTTTTTCTATATGGTCATCGTCGTCGTCGTCCAAAGTTCCAAACACAAGAACAGAACACCACCAGCTCTTGTGCCGCTTGCTTCCAGCGGCTCCCAGCTACTCGCTTGAAATAATAATTCACCTAGCGGGGGCTAGTCCTTTGTTGTGTTGTTCTTTCCGATGCGAGGTACCTAAATATAATTATGTATCCATACCTCCATACTTCCATCCATATCCATACTTCCATACTAATATTATAAATGCGAAAGTGTGTCTGTCTGTCTGTCTGTCACGGCCCATCCGTTCAACCGATTTTGATGAAATTTAGTACGGGTATAGTTTGTATCCCGGGGAAGGACATAGGCTACTTTTTAAATAGAAATTGAGGAGTTCCCGCGGGAGTAAAAAAAAACAAACCACGCAGACGGAGTCGCGGGCATCAGCTAGTCATCTAGTAAGTATAAAAAAATCCTGACTTACGATTATGCCATGCCTAAAATAATATAAAGCCTGTGAAGGTTCCCATGAATCAAGATCGAAATATTTGGTAATATGTATCCTGTAGTGCTCTTCCGTTAATTTAGGTAACAGAACGGAATGACTGAAACAAAGCAAGGGAAATCAATATAAATTATTTTATTCACGTATCTTTATGAGATACACATAAATATCGTCACAGTACTAGTTATTTTTAACCGACTTCCAAAAAGGAGGAGGTTCTCAATTCGGCGCGTATCTTTTTTTTTTTAATGTATGTCGGTGCATATCTACTTGGTTTCTAAACCGATTTGAAAAAAATTGTTTCAGAGGAAGCTCGCAAGGTGGTCCATAAAAAATTCTGACTCCAAATTCTCAATCCTGATGCTGTAGGTACCACATGAAATCCTCAAAACTAGGGAGTTAGGAAATTTTGATGGTGACTTCATATAGTAGGTACCAAGTCACGTGTATTTGATTTAACTCTCAGTCCCAACTCCTCAACCCTGATGCTGAAGGGTACAGAACCCTGCACAATAGCGATTTAGGATTTTTTATGGCTCTAACCAGCCCGGTTTCAGGGCTGGCCATAGTACCGTCGCAGCCCTTGTTAAGGTCTGTGACGATATTAGGTGCAATATGGACCACCGATTGGTTAGTATTATTGCTCTTCATAATTTTAGCAACGCATTTATCACTGTAGATTTTGACCTGCTCCTTGGTGTCCTTAGATCTATTAATATTTCCTCTGAAGTCATTTCCTGGTTTAACAGATATCTACGTGGTCGTCAGTAGCTCGTCAAAACTGGTAATCGTATGTCCTCCTACAGTCCAATCACTGAGGGCGTGCCACAAGGTGGTGTCTTATACCCTCTTATTTTCGCTATTTATATTCATACTGTTACTGATCTTCTTTCACGTTCCTATGACCTTTACGCTGACGATCTCCAAATATATACTGCTGCACTCTTTCACCAAATCAACTCAGCTATCGAGAGCCTGAACTGAGCCTGTGGTCTGGACCGCATAAACTTCAGGATTGAATCATAAGGGTCGCATGTGAATCAGAAAAGACCCAAATAACTTTGGGAGGTGGGACAAAGCAACTCAATAGGATCGTGCTAGGAGAATTACCCCTAGTGCGGCTTGGCACAGCAATTTTAGACCATTAATTGGTCTATTCATTGGTCTAAAATGTGTGTACTTTATCGGGTATGCATTACTTATTTATTTATTTTTAAATACAGCACCATCCCGCGCTCCGGTTTATAATTTATCCTTTCACCAAAGGTTGTCTGCCAGAGATTGCTTTACAATAAAACCGCCTTTGCATATTTCTATGTAGTCTTACCACTGCGTTTTAACTGTAAAGTGTATACTGTATATTTTGTGTGTGCAATAAAGAAATCTAAATAAATAAAATAAATACCACATTATATGAGACCATTTTTTTAAACTTTAAAATGGGTAAATGCTTTAAAAGATAGACATATTATGCCATCTCGGACTTTTCTGTAGACCTATATAAAGAGGAACAATTCCACCATACAGGGTTTTCTTATATCTCAACCCTAGGGCGTTTTCGATTAAAGCTTGTAGTAGAAGATCCGAATCTAAATCGAGACTTACCGGTTTGATATGAGAATCAAATTTATTTTATAATAAATTTCATATATTAGAAAATAAATTAAAAATGGGTAGACAACAGAAATCCTGGACAGAATATTTTTAATTACTTTTTGAAAAATGATTTTTCATAAAATGTTGCAAAATGAAGATAATAATAAAATTTTATACTGGACTTAAAGTATAGAGCATATAGAATGTGCAATCTTAGGGTAGACTATTATTTCCATTATTTATCCAGGTAAATAATAGGGTAGACTATTATTTCCATTATTTATCCAACGAATACCTGGGTCATTCTCAAACGGCTCAAAAAAGCGTGTCCGGGTCGAAAACCTGTATGAAATAGATTGCTAGGCACTTGATAATTTTATGTATGGTAGATATGATCAAAATATTAGGGGGGGCCTATGTCCTTTTTTAGGTAAACATTATGTAAGTTAAGTTAAAAAATGAAAACCGCGGAAATATTGACCTCGGTGCCGTGTCCCGCACCCCATATTGCGTTGACAATTATTTTTTTTCTTTTTTTCTATAAAATATGCCACTATTTTGCAGGTGCTTACAAGAAACTAGTTAGTTACTAGCTCAAATTATAATATTTATAATCAATAATAGGCCTTAGTTGACAACTTACAACAAATTGTTTTCGCGTCCGACGTTTAGAATTGATACCGGTGGCGCGCTCCAATTCTCTTATAACTTCTGTACTTTAATAACTGCGAGAATAGTAGTAAGAGTAAGACAAACTATCCGTCACGCCGCATCGGTGGTTAAAGGCAACACGTCTGTGCCTCTCTGTGCGTCCCTTTTATTAAGGTAAGTAATCGCTTTCGGTGGCTTGGTATACCCATAAACTTGATTTCGGTGGAACTGTTCTATCCATATCTATTTAAACTACTATTATTTAATTTATACAAACGTATATCGTATGAGTGCTAGATTGCAATTAAGGAGGTTATTATTATAAATTTAGGATACTTTTGTAAAAATCTGGGATATTGCTCATTATTTTGATTTCAGTGGGATTGATCTCAGTGTTTTCGGTGGAAATAGTTAATCTATTTAGTAAAAAAAAGATGGTTGCAAAATTCATTTTTTGATTTTTCCAATTTTTGAGCATGTTTCTAAATGGCGGCTGTATTTTTTTATTATTTCACAATAAAGTATAACTCAAAACGAAAAAATTGCGACCTGAAAGAAGTCTCTACGACAATTTTCCAAAGGAGACATTTATTTTAATTTGAAAAATATTTTTTTGGGCCGAAAAACGTGATTATCTTGGAAGTCTCTCTTAACATTTTTATCTGAAAAAATTTGAGAATATTTTAAATACAAAAATGTATACTTTCACCAAGTTTCGTCAAAATAAAATTATTTTTGTGTAAATGAAAAATAAAAAACAATAAAAGCGGTTTTTCGCATTTTACTCGGAGATTTTGAGGTTACGTGAAAAAACTATTCATACAAAAGTGGTAGATCTTTTTATGATCTATAACTTTTCTGTTGTACACTTTTCTCTCCGAAGTCAACTTTCGCCGGAAATCACAATAATCCAAAATTCCACCCCTTTTCATCCCGCAAATATATCTGGAAAACCCCATTCCCATCCTGTTAACAATTTTGTTTTTTTTCGCTTCAAAATAAGCGACTGGACTATGTGTGTTATGATAGATCTAAATAGAGACTGTTTTAAGTTCCTACTTTGTCATGGTTACTATTTTTAATTTCATTTAGGGCTGATTTTTCAATCGTCAGATAAAGTTTATCGGAGGAATAAATTTGACGTTTTGACAGGTTTTGTATTGAAAATCTGCCAAAACGTCAAATTTATTCCTCCGATAAAATTTATCTGACGATTGAAAAATTAGCCCTTAGTATGTCATTCATTTAAAATACATACATAAGTACAAAGTTGATTTTCGTAAATTTTCCTAAATCTAAGTTAAGTAATTAAAGTAGGTATATGTTATGTTGTAAGTTGTTGCTGTTGTTGTATGTATGTTGTTGTTGATAAAATAAAATATTTTATTGTAAAATTAACCTGAAATTCTTTACGTTTAGTCTTCATAATATTAAATACCTCCATAAATAATTTTATTTTGATTTCGGTGACTAAAATATTGATTTCGGTGGACACCATTTTTTGAAAATCGAATTACGATGTAACCGCTGGGCCTATAAAGTTCCCTTTACTACCAATATTAACTAAATTAAATTTAGATTTGATATTTCCTGCTAGTATGTCTCAAATACAAAAAAAAAATTGTGCCACCGAAGTCAATCAAATAATGAGGCGCCTGAGAAGTACCCACCTACCTTGACTTCGAAACCTGTGCTCGCTACTAATCCCGGGGATTTTTTATCCGGAAAATAAGAGTTCCCGCGAGGATTAAAAACCTCAATATTCGCGGACGAAGTCGCGGGCTTCATCTAGTCGTACAGTAACAGTATTAATTTTAGGGATGCTTACACTAGGTATAGTAGGTACTCAAATTAAACAAATTAATAATATTATGTATATTATCCATACTAATTACTAATATTATAAATGCGAAAGTGTGTCCGTCTGTCTGTCTGTCTGTCTGTCTGTCTGCTACGCTTAAACGGCCCATCTTTTCAACCGATTTTGATGAAATTTGATATAGAGGTAGGTTACATCCCGGGGAAGGACAAAGGCAACTTTTTATCACGGAAAATTAAGGAGTTCCCCTGGGAATTAAAAAAACTTTATCCACGCAGACGAAGTCGCGGGCATCATCTAGTGACTAATAAAATTATTGTGTTATTATGTATAAATTAATAAAATTATGTAATAAGTGATAAGGATTGC
Source organism: Erebia ligea (assembly GCA_917051295.2). Classification (NCBI taxonomy): domain Eukaryota; kingdom Metazoa; phylum Arthropoda; class Insecta; order Lepidoptera; family Nymphalidae; genus Erebia; species Erebia ligea. The sequence goes on from OU785228.1 coordinate 13,667,126, forward strand.
AGTAAGTACCTACTTACAAATAAACCCGATTAGATTTTTGATACACTGTCGGACATTGTGAAAATAATAATGGGTGTGGTCGTAAAAAAATGTACAGTTACATTCATGACATCGTAACAAACGTTACATACCTGACACAATGATACATTCATGATCAACATAAAGCTTAGTTCAGAATCACACAATATTATGATTAGAATATTAGGTATATTATTTTTAAATATTATAAATGCGAAAGTGTGTCCGTCTGTCTGTCTGTCTGTCTGTCTGCTACGCTTTAACGGCCCATCTTTTCAACCGATTTTGATGAAATTTGATATAGAGGTAGGTTACATCCCGGGGAAGGACAAAGGCAACTTTTTATCACGGAAAATTAAGGAGTTCCCCTGGGAATTAAAAAAACTTAATCCACGCAGACGAAGTCGCGGGCATCATCTAGTAACTAATAAAATTATTGTGTTATTATGTATAAATTAATAAAATTATGTAATAAGTGATAAGGATTGCAGTAAGTACCTACTTACAAATAAACCCGATTAGATTTTTGATACACTGTCGGACATTGTGAAATAGTAGATTGTATTATTAGGGAGCAAAATTATATTTTTACGGCGAGGGCGCTTTTTTGAATCCAGAGCGAAGTGAGGGATTCTAGAGTAGAATCCTGAGCGTAGCGAGGGATTCTTTATTAGAATCCTGAACGTAGCGAAGGATTCAAAGTACGTCGCCCGAGCCAAAAATATATTTGCGCCCGAGTGATACACTCTACTTTTCATCACCCTGTATGAGAAAATTTGGTTCCCGCGGGAACTCTTTAATTTCCCGGGATAAAAAGCATATGTGCTATTTCCATAATCTATCTCTGTGCCAAATTTTATCCAGATCCGTTCAGCCGTTCGGGCGTAATTGAGTAACAAACATCCATACATCCATACATCCACACATCCATCCAAAGTTTCGCCTTTATAATAATATTTATTTAATATTTATTATTTATTTAATTTTTTTTTTTTTTTTTTTTTAAATATATATATCCACTACCTTTACTAGTTAGCCCTTTCGTTAGTTAAAATACAGAAATTAAAAATTCCTAAATTGACCCTGCCGGGGATCGAACCCGGGACCTCCGCACGTTAAGACAGCAGCGCTCAACACTGCGCCACGGAGGTCGTCAATTTGCGTTGGCGCTGAACACTAAGATGTTCCAAATTCAATAAGTGCGCGGCAAAGATAATTGCGGCGCACTTACGAGTATAAAGAGGATTAAAAACTCATTACTGCCCGCTAAAAGTTTCTTATAGGAAACACCACCTTTGGGCGCACATAAAGGCGAACCAAGTCGTCCTTTTCGAATACATGGGATGAAAATAATATTATATGTTATATTATTAAAATTTTAATTTTTTAATATTTTATTTATACTTACATAACTTGGTGCAACTGTTCAAAGTCAGTTTTACAATTATATTTTCCGAAAAACTGAGGCATCAATGTTCTCATCGTGCAAATTTTGTCCAACTGTGATTTAGCGCGCTCTATCGACCCCTTGCTTACAATAAGTGTCGCCTCTAAATAACGATCACCTGTAAAATAAATCAATTTACCAGGAAAACGCTTTTAACTCAATACAATCCACATAGGATCTCTCATCTCATAGGAGAGAGGGAATTAGAGCTTAGACCCACCACGCTGCTCCAATGCGGGTTGGCGGGCTTTAACGACTATTATTATGTTAGTGATAATAACCGGGACCGACGGCTTAATGTGTCCAACTATACCAATGCAAAAAATGATGTCGATCCGTTTCTATGTTGGAGCGTGATTGAAGGACAAATCGTCAAATCGACAAACCAACAGACAAACACACTTTCGCATTTATAGTATTAGTAGAGGTATGGTTAGGTACTATACAAGTTTTGATGCAAAAGTCGGTTAACAACGTTGCCAAGTAACTTAATTTTAATTAAAGCTATAAGAAGACTATATAACCATTACTTATAATCCGTTTTTTATCCCAAAAAGTCTATAACATCTAGTTTTAGCTAATTATAAATGCAGATCATATTGTAATATTGCAATGAAAAAGACTTCATAATTAAAATTTTGATAAGAATCAAATTACTATTCAGCTCTTTTTTCTTAGTCTGTAAAGTAACACTGGTAACACGTCGTGTATTTTTATAATAGGTAAACTAGATGATTCCCGTGACTTCGTCCGCGTGGATTAGGATTTTTTATTCCCACGGGAACTCTTTAATTTTGAGAGATAAAAAGAAGCCTATGTCCTTGCCCGGGATACAACCTACCCCTGCACCAAATTTTATCAAAATCGGTTGAACGGATGAAAGCGTAGCAGATAGACAGACACACACTTTCGCATTTATAATATTAGTATGGATATTAAATTGTTACTCTTCCACGACATATCGGCTGAACGGATTTGGGTGAAATTTGGCACAGAGATGGATTATTTCCTACTATCCCGGAAAATTAAAGATTTCCAGCGGGAGCCTAATATTATATCTATGCGCAGATGACTAATCTCTGTGGAAATTAGCCGCCGTGGTCGAAATTCGTTCGGGAAGACATTAAATTAAGAAAAACCTTACCGAAATCCTTCTTATTAAAATGCGGCTGCTGTTCAATCCATTCTTGTAATATCTTTATAGCTTCTTGCAAGCTCCCTGGATTATCAAAACCGTACATTTGTTGAACATATTGCTTTGTGTCCGGTCTTATGTTTAGGATCTTGTCTACTAGCACAAATTCCATTATGAATGAAAAACCTTACAGTTCCAATGACTAAACTGCACTGAGTGCAGACCTATTGTACTGCATTTAACTTTGGTTTTCTAGATATTTCTGACATAAAAATATCTTATTAACCCTTAACCACCTACCCCCTGTTTCCGTCCTATAACAACATATATGCGGTCCTGGAGACTGCTAGAATCCAATGAACCATTAAAGTGAATAAAATACTTGTTTATAATCTAGAGCTTTATTTTAGAATATCATTAACTTATTATAATTATACATTAAAATCTCAAAACAAACTAACAGTGCTAACAGTCTTCACAAAGCTACAATACTGACACAAAAAATAACTACTGTTAAGAAAATGAGGTCAACTAAATAAATTGAGTCAACTAACTATAGAAAGAAAAGAAAAATAACAACCTTGAAATAAAAACTTGTACAAAATTGCAATCCCTCAACATTTTCAATTTTTCGCGGCTTCACTGTACATTTTTGATACCTACTCACTCTATACCTTTGAAAGTGAATTTTTTTTTTGCGACGTTCCATCATGTGCGGTCTAATAGGTACATAAAAATGTCATTTACCACCTACGAGAGGTCATGGAGACCGCTAGTGAAATATTTTCACTAACCCAGGACAGCCGCACCACGTGTATACTCGTCGAGCGTAATCTCGATACGGTTCGGTGGGTAAAGGTATATCGTAGAAGCACTCTTCGCCACAATACGTACATATCGAAAAATTTGAGTTCAAAAATTTGTTGCGGTCTGTGAGACCGCTGGTAGGTGGTAAAGGGTTAATTCAGTAACTAGTTAAAGTTAAAATAATGGTCAAATAAACACCTTTGTCTTGAAATTATAATATGGTAGGAGGCAGGCACGGCGGTTCATATAAAAAATGGAGCAAAAACGTTTCGAGGGATTCGTTTAAAGTTTTATTTTTGTAAAACCCTTAATAATAATATACATAAATAACTAATATTCCAAATAAACGATTGTTTATTTCATCAGTTGCTGAAACGAGTTGTTGAAGGGAATTGCAAAAAGTAGCTATCTAATTCAAGTCTTCTAAGTGACAGGATCATCGAAATGAGGCGGGTATGACCATTGTTTTTATCAATAATAAAAAATTGTTCACCACGCTGGCCAGAGCAGATTGGCAGACTTCACACGCCTTCGAGAACATTATGAAGAACTCCAAGGCATACAGGTTACCTAATTTCTTAAAATGCACATAACTTGAAATGGAGGAGGAGTAGGTCGCGTCACGCGTGTATGAAGGAACTAGAAATTTAATTTGCTATAATCCGCAACAGTAGGCAAATATATGTGGTACAGTGTATCTTGCACTTGCAGCTTATCTTGCACTTGCAGCTTGCAATATTCACCACACCACATAAATCTTCCAAATTATTCTCAACGTACGTTTCACTCCGACACCGGAGCATCTTCAGGAGATGTTGACTCGATAATGCACGATTGTAAAGTCGTGCATTGTGCTTTACAATCGTGCATTGTCGAGTCAACATCTCCTGCCTACTGTTGCGGGTAATAGCAAATTAAATTTCTAGTTCCTTCATAATCATGGACTTCCGCAAAGTAACGCCTGCTTCAATAGGTCGCGTGTCATAACCACTTGGCTATCACTAGCGATGTTGATATTATTATGCGATAGGATACCAATACCAAATAATATTATTGTAATTTAATCATCCATGCCATAACAATACTATCAATACAAAAATTTCCTACACTAAATATTGGGCATCTACTTAAATACACTGCCAGTTGCTTCTTCGAAACGTTGCATTGCTTCAATTATCGATGACTATATTAGATGATGCACTCCGTCCGCGTGGTTTAAGTTTTTTGATTTCCGTGGGAACTCCTTAAGAGGATCGTCTAGTTGTAAATTTTCATACAAAAAGCGATAACGTTTTTCTTCCCGTAAATGTTGTCCAATTTTCATAATTTTTAGAAATGTTGCAGATACAATGAAGAAGTATGCTCGTACGTTTTAATTTTAAAGAAATATTGCTTATGTTAAAAGTTATTAGCGTCTAAATATCCATATTTTTAACCGACTTCCAAAAAAGGAGGAGGTTCTCAATTCGGCGCGTATGTTTTTGACCTAAAAACTTCCTCGAGTGTTTTAATTTTTTTAAATTTAACTCAACTAAAATACTAAAAAAATAAAACGTACGAGCCTAGATACAGATTCAGTATACCTACTGAATCTAATGAGACCAAAATTGTCTAATTTTGTAAACGTTAGGGGGGGTAAGAAGTTACAGTTAGAAGAATAAAATGTAGGCATATGCCTACTGGACTTGCAACTCTCTTTATCGCACGATACGGAGAAGGCAGCGAAGCGTTGTGAAACAGATAGCATTATTGAAAATACCTACTCGCGTCGCGTTTCGTCACTAGACGATCCTCTTAACTTTCCGGGATTAAAAGTAGCCTATATCACTCTCCAGGTCCTCAACTATATACCTACCCATGCCAAAAATCACGTCGATCCGTTGCTCCGTTACGGCGTGATTGAAGGACAAACCAACAAACCAACAAACAAATAAACCAACAAACCAACAAACAAACACACTTTCGCATTTATAATATTATTAGACTATGATTCCCGAAGTTGGCTGCTAAATGAAATGTTTAATAATTGTTCCCTCTTAAAGGAAGCTGCTAAAAATCAGCCACTTCACCTGCTGAGCGTTAACACAATATTAAGAAGAACAAAATAGTGTCTGGCGGACTGAAAGTCCGCGTAACTTCTATTTGGGGTTGCACTCACTAGCGTAACAGGATAAAACGTCTTTTATATCTGACGCGGGGGCAGTTCCACTCAGACGTTTTCTCTTTTCCGATCCGCGTTTTATGATTTCCTAAGCGCTGGCGCTGGCTACAGTGGCCAATGTGCGCCCACCCTAAAGTGCTCTCACTAGACTTGTTATAATAATCTAGAGCAATTTAATTTAAATATAAACTAGCTGATGCCCACGACTTCGTCCGCGTAGAATGTCTTTTTTAAATTCCCACGGGAACTCCTCAATTTTCCGGGATAAAAATTAGCCTATGTCACTCTCCATGTCCTCAACTATACCCATGCATAAAATCACGTCGATCTGTTGCTCAGTTGCAGCGTGATTGAAGGACTAACCAACAAACCAACAAACAAACACACTTTCGCATTTATAATATTAGTATGATTTAATGCATTCTGCTGTCCACTCTTGTGATTATTAACATTATAATTTACATATAAAATTTATTATAATATAGGTACAATAATTTCAACGCACTTATAGTTTCGCCGTACTAACTAACTATCTAACTAGGATAGCTGGAAATAACTTAGGTATAGGTATTAGGGAGATATATATATTATGCTTTAAATGCTGAGCACCTTTGTGCGCTTATTTCATTTTATTGAGTTGAACTACATATTCCACATACAAAATTATAATAAAAAATCAATACAGATCCTTTACTATTCGTAATGAGTAACTACCTAATAAATAAAGGCACGATACACTTACGCTGAATTCTCACTTGTAAGTTGGTTTAAGTGGCCGTCTGTGATTTTTAATATTATTTTTTTAATTAATTAAACCGGCCCAGCAAACAGCGCAGATCGACCTGGACATCATGGCCATTGTCGGTTCGTGCTTGAAGTGCTCGTGACCGGGCTGACGGTCATGACGCGACACAAGCCCTCACAGCAGGTGTGGCGGACGCGCCTCCACGCCTACATTACGACATCGACATGGGTCCTGCGGCGCGGCGGAGACGACGTCACCCGCAGCGCGGACCCATCGACGAAAAACCCCCCTCAACCCTAGGGGCCCGTAGACTCCTAGGCAGGCCCAAGCCGTTTTTATAAAAAAACGACTTCAAGTTATTTACCGGGGCACAGTGTTGCCCCGCGCCCCGCCCGTGTAAGTAGGCACAGCCTCGAGGCCCGACCCCCGATTGGCCCTCACGGGCCAACCGGAGAAGACCCAGGCAGCTATCATATAACCTAATAATTAATTAATACTTGCCTGTTGCTATCGTTCAGCTTTATTTAAATTGTTGTTCTGTTATTTTATATTTATCCTGTATCAAATATAAGTAAGTGGATTCAGTTTTTTTGATTCCCGGAGGAACTGCTTAATAAAATATCCTTATGCCAAATTTCAACAAAAAAAGAGAGGTCTTTAAAGCGTAGCACACAGACAGATAAACACACTTTCACATTTATAATATTAGTCTGGATATGGATAATAGCGATATTTCCAATATCCTTCCAGTCATCGGACTTAGACGACGAGACACAGAGTAACGCTGTAGGGTGACAAGGGAGTCTCGGGGAAGGGTGTCTTCAAGGTGGTAGAATTTTCAGCACCCAATTAGTATGCACCCCTGAGATGCATACAAAGGTATAGTTGGAGCCTGTAATCTGCAATTTGTACGGGCGTCTATCCACTGTAACATACTTACGCTGTGGTAGTACGGATGCTGGTGTGGCACGTCTGAAAGGACGCAAAAGCTCGCGCCGCGCTGGCTCGAGATAGCATGTAGAAGTAGATGCTCGGAATAAGATACAAGTAATGCACTTTATCTCCTTTTAAGGGCTTGAAGCTAAACCGATTAAATTGTTCTCGACAAGATCGTATCTCAGCTTAAGTAGTATTACTTGGCAAAAATGAATAATGTAGAGAACCTTATTGAAGACCATTTAGAATTATTATGGCCGGGTTTTTATCTTCATATCACAAGTCTTGTCGTGCGATGCCTTGAACAGGTATCTATAGTTTGCAGTCTGCATTTTTGATCACGCATTGACTACGACTATTAGCACTAGCACCATATTTCCGAGCTAGAATAATTGTGGGGTTTTTGGATTAACGATTTTAAGTGTACATCTAAATGTTAGTGAACTTTTACAACTTCACTAAAACAATAGTACTGTCAATAACTAATTTTGTACTCGCGAAATCAGAACAGTAGGATTAAATAAACGAAGAGCCTACAACGCATCTACAACGTGTTGTAACTGACTTCTGCGAATGTTGTGACTTGGTGCTCCAAATCAGTCAATCACTTTCATGCGTGATTGGAGAGGGGGAGATAGTTTGCATGTCAGATAGGTACTCATATATTAATAATAATTATAATTAATATAGGCCAGTTTTGTATGTCAAGCTTTAAATTCTAACATTACAGCAGGTAGAGATTTTGATCTAGATTAATTATAACTTACTGACCCCTCCCGGCTTCGCACAGGTGAGCTTACCTTATAAAAAGCTTACACTGTTCACAAGCGGTGGTGGATTTTCTAGGCAACCAAGACCTCAAGTCAAGCGCAAGACTAATTTGCAATAAAAAAATCACAACTGATCAACTCAGCCCTTACCCTTTGATCGCATTATCATTATTAATATTTTATAATAATACTAGCGATCCGCCCCAGCTTCGCACGGGTAGCACTAATAATCCTAATCTATATAATATAAACTATCCTATCTCTCAAGTTAGATCGAACTGCACATGGTGTGCGAATTTTATTATAATCGGTTAAGTGGTTTAGAAGTCCATTGAGGACAAACATTGTGACACGAGATTTATATATATTAAGATTAAGTTCGTAAACTGTATTTGAATTTGGCGCCAATTCATGTAAGTCTATGGCGCCAATGCGAGTTACTGAATAAAAGATATGCTAATATTGACCAATCAGAGCGAAGGGACCTTTATTGTTTTAACTGCGTTTTTATATCAAGAGTAAAATGGCTAGACGTTTTTCTTCAAATTAATTTTTATTATTGTCATTTTGAAAGTTATTATGTAAATCGTAATTATTATACAAATAAATGTTTAATATGATCTACAGATTTCAATAATGTATGAAATCCCTGGTAGCGTCGCCGACATAGGTACCTAAATTGATTTAGTATAAAAAATATATAATTCCTTTTCATCTGGGATCGAACCAGATAACTTCTAACTAAATATCACAGCGCTATGTTCAAAAGAAGAACATATTATTATAACGACCTGCTGCTGTTCTTACGCTATTATAAAATTATTAAAAAACGGTGCCTTAATTTTAGGTTCGGTAGTCGACCTCTAATCCACACTCAAGTATCTAAATGTGCCTGGCAACCCGGCATATTGTTCGAAGAATTCTCCTTTCGGCCGGCATGACTCGTTGGTTGTGGCCTGGTTTATGCCTTCTAAATACTTCAAGTGTTCTTCTGATGAAAGCACGTCAAGCCATTCATCTGTAAAGTAATCATTACCGGTTAAGATGACTGGATTGAGCGAAGCGAGGATTCTGACTTCATTTGAGGAATATGCACTTTGTAGTCCGACGGCCGTCTTATAATAGAGAAGTTATTAATATCATATCAGCGATTTAGATTTATTTTTAATCCCCTGGGAACTCTTTAATTTTCGGTAAAAAAGGTATGCAGTCCGGTATGTGGTAGCGGGCGTAACTGTTAATAATATGGTAGTTACTTAATACCCCTCATGGGTTTCTACACGACATCGTAAGTACCTACTGGAACGCTATTACGCTTGGCGGCACATTTATGCCAGTAAGGTAGTAAGTAGCCACAGCCAAAGCATCCCACCAGACCATTAATAAACGTCAGAATATTATATTCTTGCAACATTAACCCTGCTGAGGTTCTAATCGAAAATTAATTAATAAAAGACAACAGTAGGTATTCACCACTACACCAGAAGCTAGTCAGCGAGAATCATTATGGTTTAAATTTAAAAAAAAGCAGAAATAACGTAAGTACCATTAAGAGTTTTCAGGGAGCGTTCCTCACCACCGTAATCTTTGGGTAGTATGTCTTTAGGGTAGAAATCATGTAATTCCTCAACACTTTTATGGACGTTTATACGGCTTGCTATTTTAGCGCTGACCACTTGTTTCAATAATGATACAAAACCATCGATGAATTTTGAATCAGATATTATGTGGATTCGCTTTAATCTCAGTCCGTAGCCCTCCTGCAGGTAAAATTAAGATAAATTATATCTATAAGTCCATTATTTATGATTTAATCAAAAAAATAATCACCATTGTACGGTTGCAGTGCATTGTACGAGTACATCTTTCGGTTGAAACGATGACGGTAAAGAAAAGATAGAGGGAAAAAATATTACTCACGATCAAAACAGTCATGGCTTGTCTTGTTAGGATAGGGCTCATTTTAGCCAAAAAACTTATCACGCTGGCCTCCGAAAAATCATACACAAAGACAAATCCACAAGGATAATCGTAAACTTTAGCATACTCCGCTATCTAGAAATAAGATATATACATTATCATTATCATCAACCCATCGCCATAATGCACGAGCACGAGTCTCCTCACAGAATGAGAAGGGATTTGGACTAAGTCCAACACATACGTAATATCCATATCCATACTTACTATTCAACCGATTTTGATGGGTATATATTCATAGTTTGTATCTCGAGGAAAGACATTATTATAAATGCGAAAGTGTGTCTATCTGTCTGTCTGACTGCTACGCTTTCACGGCCCAACTTTTCAACCGATTTTGATGGTTACAGGCATAGTTTGTATCCCGAGGAAGGACATAGGCTACGTGTTATCCCGTAAAATTAAGGATTTCCCGCGGGAATTGAGAAACCTTAATTAACTCGGACAAAGTCGTAAGTATCATCTAGTTTTATCTATATAGTCATCGTCGTCGTCGTCCAAACACAAGAACAGAACACCAACAGGTCTTGTGCCGCTTGCTTCCAGCGGCTCCCATAGCTACACGCTTGAAATAATGGTTTAACCACCTAGCGGGGGAAGGACGCTCGTCCATCGCTGTAATTTCCGATGCGAGGTACCTAAATATACTTATCCATACTAATATTATAAATGCGAAAGTGTGTTTGTCTGTCTGCTAAGTGCTATGCTTTGACGGCCCATCTTTTCAACCGATTTTGACAACCTAGATAACTAAGAAGTTCCCGAACTCAATCCACGTGGACGAGGTGGCTGGTCTCTATCATCTACAAGGTATAAAAAATCCTAACTTACGATTATGCTATGCCTAAAAAAATGTAAAGCCTGTGAATGTTCCCAATCAAGATCGAAAAATTTGGTAATATGTATCCTGTAGTGATCTTCCGTTAATTTCGGTAACAGAACGGAATGACTGAAACAAAGCAAAGGAGATCAATATAAGAGATACACAGAAATGTTGGCACAGTACCTACTAGTTATTTTTATTTCGTATCTTTTTTTCGGGCGTTGTAGTTTTGTGTTTGAAGACGCTGCTGGAATGTTATTTTGAAACTATCTTCATTGATTGATAGTATGTTTTAACTTTTATACATCCCATAGTAATATTTATCATTATATAATATCTACTTACATAATATACATATTAAATTATATTCTTCTTCTTCTTTCCCATGCCCTCATCCCATTTAATTTGGGGTCGGGCCTCCTTGTACGGAGGCGCCAGTACTTTCTGTCCTGGGTTGTCATTGGCGTGATGTTAAGGGCTCTAAAGTCCCTCTCGACATGCACATATTACATACGTACATTACATATAGATATATTATAATATATATATTGTATTAGCTTTTGCCCGCGGCTTTGCTCGCGTTAGATTCGATTTTGATACAAATTTCACGGAGTGAGGTCGCTTGAATTTATTTGGTCACGCGATAGTTTTAATTTTGCGATAACTCCCAAGATATTATTTAAAATTGTATGGTGTAAAGAACCATTATTAAGTGCATGAATTGCCTAAGGTACCTAAGTAACGATCGTGTTTGATTTGAAAAAAATATTAGCGGATAATATTGTATAAATATACTTAACTAACCCTGTTCCACTAGATATTATTATTTACTAAGATATTTACCTACTTTATTAAAATTATAAAATTATATAATGCATGCTTCTGTGTAAGTCCAAGATCCCGCGACGATCAGACCTACGTTATTTTATTAAAGCTGAAATTTTTTGTTTGTATGTCTCTAATAAACGATCCCCGACTATGAAGTTTGGATCGCAGTTGCTTTGGAAGCTATAAGGTAAAAAAGGTGGCACCTCAAATTCGTTAAAGCATTTAGCTCCGTTTTTTTATATTTTGCTTTGGAATAATATTAGAAACCAGGTTGTCCATTGTCAGACACCTAGTACGATTGCAACCCCCTGTCTTATTCCAAAGCAAAATATAAAAAAACGGAGCTAAATGTTTTAACGAATTTGAGGTGCCACCTTTTTTACCTGATAGCTTCCAAAGCAACCGTGATCCAAACTTCATAGTCAGGGATCGTTTATACCTCTATTAGAGACATACATACCTACAAAAAATTTCAGATTTAATAAAATAACGTAGGTCTGATCGTCGCAGGATCTTGCTCTATTTATAAACTTATGTTTCAATCTCTTGTTAAGTGAACAGCTGTTGTTCTTTTATGAGAAATAAATATATTTAAACCGAATATCGTATCCGTCAAAATAGTTTTCCAATTACCACAAAATATGGGATCATTATTTTTTAACTTTAAAATGTGCATAGTAAGCTTAAGATTGTAATACCTATACCATCTCGGACTTTCTGTAGACCTATAAAGCGCAACAATTCCACCATATTATATTGATTTGTTATATCTCACAGGGATAAGGCAGCGATTTCAATTAAAGCTTCCAGTTGGCTTGATTTTTCCGACATCTTCAACGATCATCGTCATATTTCAATAAATTTACACAAAACATTATTGAATTATATACCACAAACCTTCCTCTTGAATTACTCCGTCCAATAGTTGAAAACGTATGCAAATTGGTTCGGTAGTTTTGAGTTTATCGCGTTCAGACAGACAGACAGACAGACGCGGCAGGAGGACTTTGTTTTATAATATGTAGTGATTATAAGATGTATGTCTATTATGTGCTTACTATATCCATATTAATATTATAAGTAAGTACGAAAGTGTGGATGTCTGTCTACTACGCTTTTACGGCCCATCTGACCTACCGATGATGACGGTATTTGGGACAGAGATAGGTTGCATCCCGGGGAAGGACTTTTTATCCGCAAAATAAGCATTCCCGCGAGGATTAAAAACCTCAATATTCGCGGACAAAGTCGCGGGCTTCTTCTAGTCCTACAGTAACTCTTGTAAATAGTTTTAATTTTAGGGATGAAGCACATTATGTACTCAAATTAAACAAATTAATAAAATGATGTAAACTTGCAATAAGCGTTAAGGGTTTGAAGTACCTACAAATAAACCCGATCAGATTTTTACACATTTTTACACTTAGTTTGGATGGATGTATGGATGTATGGATGTTTGTTACTCAATCACGCTCCAACGGCTGAACGGATCTGGATGAAATTTGGCACAGAGATAGATTATAGTCTGGAATAGCACATAGGCTACTTTGTATCCCGGAAAATTAAATAGTTCCCGCGGGAACCGAAAAACCTCATGTTGGAGTAAATACTTTTTAGATGGTTTGTATTCATAAACTCTGTTCATATTTGAATTAAGAATATGTTACAAATATGTATATGTCAATTCTCTTTTATTCTATCTTATGTGTCAATTCAATAAACATTGAAATACAACAAAATCACGCAGTTTCTTTTAATATATATTTTGAGTAGATTGTTAGTTTTCAAGCTCTGCTAAAGCTAAGAACACCTCAATCCACGCGGACGAAGTCGCGGGCATCAGCTAGTTTGTTATATATTAATAAAATTTTAATTATTTTCATTTTATTTATACTTACATAACTTGGTGCAACTGTTCAAAGTCAGTTTTACAATTAAATTTTCCGAAAAACTGAGGCATCAATGTTCTCATCGTGCAAATTTTGTCCAATTGTGATTTAGCGCGCTCTATCGACCCCTTGCTTACTAAAAGTGTCACCTCTAAATAACGATCACCTGTAAAATAAATCAATTTACCAGGAAAAAGCTTTTTTTATTACACTTAGGTTTTTTAAAATCCTGTGCGGAAGGCCTGGATTTTTCGCATTATTTTTTAGAATCCGTCTGTTTGTTTATAGGATCCATCTTTTCAATTGATTTTGACTTTCAGAACGCGGATAACTAGGTTAAGGAGAAGAACATAAACAACATTTTCACGGAAAATAAAACGTGTTCCCAAAGGATTTTCAAATAAATCCAACTCCACCCAAAGTCATCCATAAAATTATATACTTACCATTAATAGAAAATTATTTCATACCATAGCTGATGCCCGCGACTTCGACTGCGTGGAATAAGTTTTTATAATTCTCACGGGAACTAATTAATTTTCCGGGATTAAAAGCCCATGTCACGTCGTCAAAATATCACGTCGATCCGTTTCGTCGTCCGTCGTTCGTCGTCCGTCGTCGTGTTTGAAGAGAAGCTCGCCATACTTTCAAAGACATTTGTTGACATTTTTGCCTAAAACTAAAGTAGATAGGTACTGACAAGTACAGATATAATTAAAGCTTATTTCATAACAATTCTATCGATACTTGGTTAATATGTAGGAGTCCAAAGATTTTAGCGAAATCATAGTTTTCATAGCTCGCGGCGATTTAACCTTGACCACCCGCGCCGACGGCCCCAATTCAAGGTGTCAAGTGGCATTTTCAAATTACAAAATGGCCGTGCTAGACGAGAGGATAAAGTAAATAAGATCGAGTTTTAGCAAATTTTAAATGCAAATCACATAATATTGCAATGAAATGCAACATGAAATGACTTCACAATTAAAATTTTGATAAGAATTTAATTACTATTAAGGTCTTTTTTCTAAGTCTGTAAAGTAACACGTCGTTTATCAATATAAATATTATAAATGCGAAAGTTTGGATGGATGGATGTATGTATGGATGTATGTTTGTTACTCAATCACGCTCCAACGGATGAACGGATCTGGATGAAATTTGGCACAGAGATAGATTATAGTCTGGAATAGCACATAGGCCACTTTTTATCCCGGAAAATTAAAGAGTTCCCGCGGGAACCGAAAAACCTCAATCCACGCGGACGAAGTCGCGGGCATCAGCTAGTTTAAATAATAAATTAGGTATATTCAAATTCACTGATTGTTTGCTTTAATTCCATTATTTCTTACTAAACTGCAATAGTTGTGCCAACAATAGAAAAACCATGATAACATCTTGCGCCAATAATACCTAATTAAAGTAAGAAATAATACAATATTTCAGTGAACAATAATTACTTTTAATGAAAAAAGACTACCTATATACCTATAAAATTAATTATTTTACATAATATAAAAGAAGAATTACAGAAAGTTAAAATTAAAAACTACAAATCTATACTTACATAGAATAAAACTGTAACAGCCAATTCTGTACATTGAACATATTTTGAAAAATTTTTTTGGAGGGCACTCATTATTCGATTGAATTGATTGATGTGTTAGAGTACATAATTAAGCTAATTGTTTGAAACATAGCTGACTAAAAGAAAACAATAGATTATTATTATTTTAAGGCAATTGTTAATTAATTATGTATAGTAATTCTGTTTTTATGTTGGCCACTCAGAGAGGAAAAAAAGGTAATAGTGATCTGTGGTCTATACCTACTCTATAATCTTAGAAAAAATCTATGGCATTGTTGTTGTTAGTTCAGTTTTTTAATATTTTGTTCGCAATAAAAGTAATATTTTATATGGTAAAAACAGTTTTAATTACATGGACCCTCAAATACTTACTTCCTGGATATATTGAGGATTAATGGTATCAACTGAAGTGAAATATTTAAAGTATCTAGGTATTTATATAAAGTTTTTCTTTTAGGTCAGAAGTGGTACATTGTTCCCGCGTCTTGCGCCATTTTGTCTTGGTATCGGCAAGTGAAATTATGAAATGAAACATAATTAAACCAATGATATTTTAAGGTACCTACGTTAAAACAGGTTAATTGGTATAAAGAATAAAATTTTGGTAAGTAAAAGGAAGTTTTGATTCAAGTAGTTAGGTACCTAACTATACTTACTTAACTAAAACAATCATTCGTTTCAACAAGTTAAATTGAACTTTTTAATGATTTTTGGTTTCTCTGTCTGGGTGTTACAAAATTTTATAATAATTGTTAATATATATAGTAATTAATATCAAGTGGATATGTTGTAATAATTACAAATACCTAGTTAATTAACAAAGAAAGTTATGATGTGACATGAGGACTAATAATACCTGTGTGGGATAATTTTATTGTTGTATTTTAAAATGAATGATTACAGGTGTGAAGGATGCAAGGTAAACATTGATATTATTGGTTGTAAGAAATAAATTTAATTAGATTCCAAAATGGTACCTAATCAAAGTTGCTGAAGTTGTTGACCTAATTTATTGTTGTGTACAGTGCAATTTACACAGAAATGTAGCTAGGAAGTTTCAATTAAAGTAACCAAGCTAGGTACTATCATGTACAGAAATATTTTACTACTAATTAATAGGTTAACTTATAACCTAGACTACATTGAGAAAAATAAACAAATTTGCCTAAGTGAAACCAGGGGAATTGAGTTAGGGTGTAATGAAGATATAAATCTAAATATTGTTACTATGTACTTGTTTTTTTTAAAATTTCTTTGAGTAGGTATAGTAAACATTTAAAATGACAACGAGTAGTGATAGTTGTTTTGCTTCATAATCACTATACTGTTATGTACTTTGTTATGCAAATCATAATGATAAATTGTAATATTTCCAATGTAAAATGTTACAGATTAACAGTAAAAATGGGTGGAAGGAGGAGGCGATCGAGGTCTCTTTCACGACACAGGTCCCGCTCTAGACATACCAGGAATGAGCAAGTTTCCCAATCACGTAAGAGCGGCTCATCATCATCATCAAAGCATAGGGGCTCACGTTCACAGTGTAGACAGAGTAGATCACATAAACGATGTTTGACACCTCGTGAGACACCTCATGAGACACCTCGTGAGACACCTCGTAAGACACCTCGTAAGACACCTCATGAAACACCTCAAGGTAATAATGACGGTAATTCTGACAAGGGATGTCACTGCCAAGCTGGTCAGATAAATAATTCAAATGAAAGTTTGATAAAATTTTTGGAAACTATGGTAGATAGCAATAAGAAACAGTCCTTTTCACAAAATAATTCGATACCAGAATTTGACCCGAAAACTAAAAATCAGACCATTCTTACATGGTTAACAAAGGTTAATGAGTGTGCTGAAATCTATGGGTGGAATCAAAAACAAACAGCCCATTATGCTTTACCTAAGCTGGTTGGTACAGCTAAAAGATGGTACGAAGGGCAGCCATCGGTATTGCACTCATGGGAGGAATGGCAGGAAAAATTAAAAACAGCATTCCCTACTTATGAAAATTATGGGCAACTTTTGAATGAAATGTTAAATTTAAAAGCAAAATTTGGAGATGATCTTGAAGCTTATTGTTATGAAAAATTAATATCTTTGAATCGTTGTGACATATCAGGTAAAAATGCTGTAGACTGCATAGTGTATGGTATAGAAGATAGATCAGTTCGATATGGTGCAGAAGCTGTAGGATTTGATAATGTGGACAAATTATTAGGATTTTTGCGAAATGTTAGACATGAACGGGTAGATCGGAATATGAATAAGAAAATGGGGAAGTCTGGGATAGATGGGACACGAAAGATAATAAGGCTAGATTCCAATAAAGTTGTTAAGTGTTATAATTGTCAAGAAAATGGTCATGTTTTCACAAATTGTCAAAAACCTATTGTTAAATGTCAAAAATGTATGAGGATAGGCCATGATGATCCTAATTGTAAAAAAGAGGTTAGAATAGTTAGAACTGATGTTAAAACATTATGACTAGATGTTGACAGTGACAAAATTAATTTCGATCAAAAATTTCAGAAGTCAGTTGAGATAAAAGGCAGAATATTTAACGGCTATATAGATTTTGGAAGTCAATGCTGTTTAATACGGGAATCAATAGCCCGAGAATTGATTCCCTTATCAAACTGGTCGTTAAATGGCTTACCAAGCTTGAGAGGGTTTGGCAATGTTATTACTAAACCAATAGGTAAATGTAATCTAGAATTACGTTTAGATGGAGTACCGATAACTGTAGATACGATTATAGTAACAGATGATTATTTGAAATACGATATTTTAATAGGTCAAACTGCCACAGAACAGTCACACATAGAAGTACATAAAACTAACGAACAATTAATGATTATAAACAGTAATAAATGTAAGACGTTAGGCTTAAAATGCTATAAAACGATACAACTCTATGGTAGTGGGTCAATTAAATGTTATACAGACAGTAAACAATACACAGGACAATTAATAATTGAACATGGGAATCGTAAATTTTATAGGGTTGAAATTGGAAATTGTACAATTACAAAAGGGGTAGGATATGTCACGATTATTAACTTAACAAATCAACCAATTACTTTCAATGAGAATGATCTTATATCTCGAGGGTATGAACACATTGCTGAAGTTCAACGAATAGAATTATCACCAAATAATAAGAGACAGTTTTCGAATATTAGCTTGGATGAATTAAATATTGGACCAATAAGCAATGAACAGAAGGTACAATTAAAACAATTAATTGATGAGTATCGTGATTGTTTTGCAGTAAATTTGTCAGAATTGGGTCATACTAAGGTAGCATCAATGGATATAAATGTGAACGATACAAATCCGGTGGTATATCGACCTTATCGAATGAGCCACAGAGAGAGGGATGAATTAAGATTAATGATAGACGATTTATTAAAACATAACATTATTTCAGAATCTTCTTCGCCTTATGCTTCACCTGTCATAGTTGTTAAAAAGAAAACAGGAGATAAACGTTTGTGTGTTGATTATCGTGCATTAAATAGAAAAACCATAAAGCAACATTATCCTATACCAAGAATAGAGGATCAAATTGAAAGGTTGGCAGGAAGTAAATTCTTTTGTGCTTTAGATATGGCATCTGGTTATTATCAGATAGGTCTCACTGGAGAGGCAAAACCAAAAACTGCCTTTGTTACACCAGACGGACAATTTGAGTTTAACAGAATGCCGTTTGGTTTAGCAAACGCACCTGCAGTGTTTCAGCGAATGGTCAATTTAGTCTTAGGAAATGCTCGATTTGACACAGCTGTAGCTTATATGGATGATATTTTGGTTCCTTCAAATAGTTTTGAACAGGGTATCGAACGGCTTAAAATAGTATTTGAAAAATTACGACAAGCCAATTTAACTTTAAAACCACAAAAATGTTATTTTTTTCAAGAACGCGTCGATTATCTAGGTTTCGAAGTATCAGAAGATGGTGTACGTCCTGGAAATCGTAAAATTGAGTCGGTAAATAATTTTCCATTACCGCGCGATGTTCATAATGTGAGACAGTTTATAGGTTTAGCCAGTTTTTTTAGACGATTTATAAAAGGGTTCGCAGAATTGGCACGACCGTTAACAAAACTGTTAAAGAAAGACGCTTCGTGGGTATGGGGTGAAGAAGAAAATAATGCATTTGAAAACCTTAAAAAAGCTTTGATATCTCGGCCCGTTTTGGCTTTATATGATCCAAAATTAGAAACTCAGATACACACAGACGCAAGTAAACATGGGGTAGGTGCCGTTTTATTACAAAAGCAAGCTGATGGAGAATTAAAACCAGTTGCATATTATAGTAGACAAACATCCCCTGAAGAGTCTCACTTCTCCTCGTACGAACTGGAAACACTTGCAGTTATTTGTGCTCTAGTTAGATTCAGACCATATGTTCTTGGATTACCCTTCACCATTATAACTGATTGTAATTCTTTAAGAGCAACTTTTCAAAAGAAGGACATGATTCCAAGAGTAGCAAGGTGGTGGAGTTTAATCCAAGAATATGATTGTGATATCATGTATAGATCTGGACAAGGTATGCTGCACGTTGATGCACTCAGCAGGAATCCTGTAATTTCCCAAGAAGTAGGTGTAGTCAAAGAAATCGAGATTTATGACATTTTGCGTATTGATGATGATTGGCTTACAACTGTACAATTAGGTGATCCTGAAATTCAACGAATTAAAAATATTTTATTAAACACTGATTATAAAGATATTATAGAAATTCGTAAAAATTTTGTTCTTAAGGGAGATCGGGTTTATCGAGTAACTGAAAATGGATTAAGGTGGGCGGTACCAAAGGGTAGTAGATGGCAGATTTTGCGAAAAAATCATGATGAAATAGGCCACTTTGGATTTGAAAAAACATTGGAAAGAATAAAAGATCATTATTGGTTTCCAAAAATGCGCAAATTTATTAAAAAGTATGTTAACGCTTGTTTAGAATGTGCACATAACAAAGTTCCATCGGGAAAAAAACAAGGCTATTTACATCCTATTCCGAAAGTTTGTAAGCCTTTTCACACGCTTCATATTGACCATGTCGGACCGTTTGTTGCAAGTAAAAGAAGAAATTCGTATGTTCTCGTCATCATAGATGCGTTTACAAAATTTATCGTTCTAAAGGCTGTTAAAAATACGAAGTCAAGTACGTCCATTGCAGTTTTGAGGGAATACTTTAGTACATTTGGTGTACCGTCGCGTTTAATTAGTGATAGAGGTACGTCATTTACGAGTACTACATTCAAAGCCTTCATGACCGAAATTGGAACTAAACATATATTGAACGCCGTTGCGTCTCCACGAGCGAATGGCCAAGTGGAGAGATATAATAGGACTATATTAGATTCATTGGCGGCACAAAACCATGGAAAAGATGAACGTTTGTGGGACAAATGTTTACATCAAATACAATGGGGTTTAAACAATACTATAAATAAGGGTACAGGAAAATCGCCTTCTGAAGTTCTATTTGGTACTAAACTCAATAGCACGAACGAAGGTCAATTAGTTACTGAAATAGATAGGGATAGGGATGATATCAATAAGAATAATGTGACAGATAAATTAACAGAAATAAGAAAGGAAGTAGGGAATTATATTAAAGAATCGCAAAACAAACAAAAGAAATATTTTGATAAAAAAAGAAAGAGCGCACGAAAATTTAAAATAGGTGAACTTGTTAGAGTAGAAAGAGAGTCACATACTGTAGGGAAGAGTAAAAAATTACTGCCAAAATTACATGGTCCATATAGAATAACAAAGGTGTTGGATAATGATAGATATGAAATTATCGATACTCCATTAACAAAGAAAGGTAAATCTAATTACAGAGGAGTATTCGCCATCGATAAAATTTATCCATGGCTTTGTTTCAAGGAAAATGATAGTGATGACAGTTCATCAGAAAATGAAGTCAACGATAATGAGTAGATCACTGATGTAGATCAAGTACAAGTGCAAAGTGCACGGATTGGGTTAAGTTGAGTAGATTTAATTAATAGTGCACAGTGCACAATTGGAATGATTGCGTTATATGAGGCACAAAGTGTGATTTTTATTTTAAAGCACAAAGTGTGCAATATAATTTTATTTGTAAGCATAAAGTATGTTACTTATTCATTATTTTGATTGTTCGCACAAAGTGTGCTTATTAAATAGTTTTTATTGTAGGCACAAAGTGTGCTTGCTATACATTAGTATTTCATTTGTAAGCATAAAGTATGCAACTCATTATTTTAATTGTTAGCACAAAGTGTGCTTAATAAACTGTTCCTGGTTGTGGGCACAAAATGTGCTACTAATTACCTACTTTAATAATTGTAAGCACGAAGTGTGCAATTGATTATATTTGTCAGTACAAAGTGTACTAGGTTTTAATTATTATTGATTATATTATTTTATCACTAGGTGTAATACCTGTCTATTACTTACTGTTGTTTAAAAGGTAGATATAAATGAATGCAGTCAAATGCAGAGTATTGTAAGCAGTAAATAGCTGGATTTATTGTTGGTTGTACCAAAATAACAAATATAGAAGTAGAAGTAATATTAATATTTAAAAAAATTATCACCGGGTTGATGGGTGGTAAGCTATTTTATTATATCGTTTTAATGTGAAAAATAGATATAACGAGACAGTTTGATTTACGATATTTGTATGCCATAAATTGTGTTCGAAGATTTTTATTGTTATATTGATTCATTTTATTACTTAGGTAGGTATCTTAGTTAGAGGTTCTGTGTTTGATGCAGCACAAAATGTGTTTTTAATTATAAATAAAACTTTAAAATACACGAGGGCGTGTATAATTATCAGGATGGACGAGTTGTTAGAGTACATAATTAAGCTAATTGTTTGAAACATAGCTGACTAAAAGAAAACAATAGATTATTATTATTTTAAGGCAATTGTTAATTAATTATGTATAGTAATTCTGTTTTTATGTTGGCCACTCAGAGAGGAAAAAAAGGTAATAGTGATCTGTGGTCTATACCTACTCTATAATCTTAGAAAAAATCTATGGCATTGTTGTTGTTAGTTCAGTTTTTTAATATTTTGTTCGCAATAAAAGTAATATTTTATATGGTAAAAACAGTTTTAATTACATGGACCCTCAAATACTTACTTCCTGGATATATTGAGGATTAATGGTATCAACTGAAGTGAAATATTTAAAGTATCTAGGTATTTATATAAAGTTTTTCTTTTAGATGATTGATTTGAAGCCAAATCTGTAATTTTTCTCATTTTTGTCTGTCTGTCTGTATGTCTGTCTGTCTGTCTGTATCTTGGCCGAGCATCACGCCGAAACTACTGAATGAATTCAAACGAAACTTGGCACGATTTGAGCCGATACTACGAGGTAGGACATAGGATACTATTTATCCCGAAATTCTACCCCCAAAGGGGTGAAATAGGGGTTGAAAGTTTGTATGAAAGTCCTTAATTTATCAAGTTATAGCCATGAAACTTGATATATGAGCTGCGGGTTCAAAATGAAAACATATTATGTTTCACAGTTTTTCAAAATTCCACCCCCGAAGGGGTGAAGTAGGGGTTGAGAGTTGGTATGAAAATCCTTAATTTCTCAAGTTATAGTTAGCCATGAAACTTGATATATGAGCTGCGGGTTGAAAATGAAAACATATGTGTTTCACAGTTTTTCAAAATTCCACCCCCGAAGGGGTGAAATAGGGGTTGAGAGTTTGTATGAAAATCCTTAATTTCTCAAGTTATAGCCATGAAACAACATTTGGGCTTTCGTTAAAATATGAAGAAGTACGTGTTTCACCATTATAGGGGGATTATACCGTGGGATAGTAATATAGGCTACTTTTTATCCTGGAAAATTAACTGAAAAACTTATTCCACGCGGACGAAGTCGCGGGCATCAGCTATAAAGAATATACATACATACATACATACATAGGCTACTTTTTATCCCGGAAAATTAATGAGTTCCCGCGGGAATCGAAAAAACTTAGTCCACGCGGACGAAGTCGCGGGCATCAGCTAGTACAATATAAAATTGAAGTGATTAAATTGATGCGAAAGTTTGGATGGATAGATGCATGGATGCCAGAACGCCAGAACGGTTGAACGGATCTGGGTGGAATTTGGCACAGAGATAGATTAAAGTCTGGAATAACACATTATCTACTTTTTATAAAAAACATAAAAAGTCCCGCGGGAACCAAAAAACCACAATCCACGAGGATGAATATAGGCATCTTCTAGGCAAGCGCCTTCCACCGTAAGCTGCATCATCAATCCATCACTCGTCAGCTAGTTTGATTTCACCAGGAATTTATAACTAACCAATAATAGCCAGCCGGCACTGGGCAGCACATCAGATTTTACATTAGCGCTGCGATATCTCCGCACTGCCGGCCGCCCCTATTATTTATTTCTATTTTTATTTTTTTTTATTTTATTCACTACAAGTTAGCCCTTGACTGCGATCTCACCTGATGGAAAGTTTTTTTTTTTTTTTTTTATCCACTACAAGTTAGCCCTTGACTGCGATCTCACCTGATGGTAAGTGATGATGCAGTCTAAGATGGTAGCGGGCTAACCTGTTAGGGGCATGGCAGTTATATTAAACCCATACCCCTATTCATTCGGTTTCTACACGGCATCGTACCGGAACGCTAAATCGCTTGGAGGCACGTCTTTGCCGGTAGGGTGGTAACTAGCCAAGGCCGAGGCCTCCCACCAGGCATATGCACTATGATATCTTCTAAGATATTCATCTGAATTAAATAGTGTCGAGGGCGAATTTGGTCTATATTAAATACTTGAGATAACCAACCATTTTATTTTGATAAGGATTGATACAAAACACCTTCGAAAGCTTTGTTTTAGACCAAATTTGAAAATCACAAAAATGATTATGGTACATGCTATCACGGACTTTTTTTAAAATAAATAAATAAATAAAAAATTTTAGAACTTTTTGAGAAGAACAATTCCACTGTAAGTACGTTGTTTTTGTGTAACTTAATTACTATTTATCTACTCCCATGCTATAAATCCTCTATAACAGGTTCTGAAACAGTTAGCTAATTGCCAACATTAAAACACCTAATGTCCTAATAACCATTATATCATCCAAACGGGTGATGTAATGTTGTACTGAATTTCATTACAACACCCCTTTTTTTTTCGATCCCCTCTGCGCAAAGGGTTTACTCAACAGACAGCCACATCTGCTCGATGCGTGGTATCTGTATGAATTACAAATAAAAACCGGCCAAGTGCGAGTCGGACTCGCGCACCGAGGGTTCCGTACAAACCTGTAGTAAGTTTTACGATTTATGACGTATTAAAAATAAAAATTACGTTTGTTGTATGGGATTTAATATTTACTTTATTGATATTTAATTATTTATTTTGAAAGGTAATATACAAGTTAATATTCTGTGAAAATTTGAACCGTCTACCTGTTACCGTTTTTAATATTGAGCAAAAAAATACGAAAAAAACACGTTTATTGTATGGGGACCCCCCTAAATATATATATTTTTTTAATTTTTAGTATTTGTTGTTATAGCGGCAACGGAAATACATCATTTGTGAAAATTTCAGCTTTCTAGCTATCACGGTTTATGAGATACAGCCTGGAGACAGACAGACAGCGGAGTCTTAGTAATAGGGTCCCGTTTTTACCCTTTGGGTACGGAACCCTAAAAAGAACATCTGTACGAATTTCAAAAAAAGAACATTGTCATACACGCGCGTTTCACTACCAGAACGCCGCGCGCTGTAAAAAAAGTTAGGTTATTAGAATTTTCCCCGCCATTTTTCTTCGTTTTTTTTTATTGTTTTGTTAACAAAAAATTAAAAATAAAAAATAAAAATAAAATTTAAAAAATGAGCGATTCAAGTTTTGAGTTTTGATGATAATAAGTTACTAGGACTAGATGTTTTAATGTTAGCAGTAACTATTTCAGAATCTGTTATAGAGGATTCATATTATGAGTGTAGATAAAGTCGTGTATGCAACAGTTGATAATTAGGTATTAAAACACTCACATGATACTATTATCCCACCCACATTCGTATTTTAATACACCTTATTACACAACTGTTGCATAAATAACTATTACGCAGCGCATGCCACGGAAGCTCTCAGATGAGACGATTTTTTTCGACTTCATTCACATTATTGCAATTTTCGTAGGGATCCCTAATTTTTTTGAAAACAAAAAAGCTTATGTTACTTGCTGATAAAGTAGCTTTCTATAGAAGAAAGAATTTCTAAAATCGGTTTAGTAGTTTTTGAGTTTATCCATTACAAACCAACAAACAAATCTTTCCTCTTTTTCATATTAATTTAGATTTAAATAATAATTTATAAAATGCCTCGCCAACGAGGCATTTTATAAATTAATTATTATTTTATAAATTATTATTATTATTATTGGTAGTTTGCATATTTGACAACAAATAAGGAGGTCTTGGATTCGATACCCGAGTCGGGCCAAAAGTAGATTCGACTTGACATCAGTTCAGAAATTAGTTATATTATAGCCTGGAGCTGCAATGTGAAAAACTATCACACCCGATTCAAGTAAAGCTGTCGGTCCTGCGGTTCCTAATATTATCTATGTGGAGATGACTTATTTCTGTGGAGATTAGACCACGGCGGTCGAAATTCATTCGGGATGACAATAAATTAAAAAAAAACCTTACCGAAATCCTTTTTATTAAAATGCGGCTGCTTCTTAATCCATTCTTGTAATATCCTTATAGCTTCTCGCAAGCTCCCTGGATTATCAAAACCGTACATTCGGCGAACATATTTCTCTGTGTCCGGTCTTATTTTTAGGATCTTGTCTACTGGCATAAATTCCATTATGAATACAAAACGTTACGGTTCCAATGACAACTACACTGAGTGCCAGATCTATTGCATTTGACTTAGGTTTTACTATTTCTAACATAATATATCTAACTAAAGTTTTTTTTTTTTTTTTAAATGAAAACAAAACAATAGAAATTAAAGCTAGCTATTTCATAGCTATTTCATAGAGGTTTTTGACCCGGACACGCTTTTTTGAGCCGTTTGAGAATGACCCAACTTTAGTCGTCCCGTTGATTGCTGTTAATAATTTTTAATAGCGATCAACGGCGACAAAGTTATTGCTAATATTTTTTTACAGGAACGCATAGTAAGTATAGGTTATAACGTCGTTGAAAGCTGATATCTAGAAAAAGTCCCATCCAAATGCGTCAGTTTTTACGCTGTTTACATAGGTACTGTGCATACTTTAATACTGTACAAGAATCAGCTTTTCTAATTATCGTTCATTTTTGGTAACAATAAACCGTCTTTGAACGCCCATATTTAGCTAAAGGGCCATCCAAATGCAGGCAGACTGCCACTTTTGAGATCAGTGGAGAGCTCTACATCCATCTAACACTGAATCAGCCTTTCTGGCGATGGTTACCAAAATTGCAGTTATCTCTTAGTCTATTGATTTTGTTACAGCTCAAAGGTATTATGGACCTGAGTATTTGATATGAATTTCAATTTATTACCTCTACGCGTTCCTGAGGAAAGGGGTAGTAAGTGTAAAATTATTAAAAATATTTTTATTATATGATGTAACTAAAAATTTATGCTTTTCGCAATTTTTCCTTTATCTGTGCTATAAGACGTTGCTTCGTACCCAATTTCAAGATTCTGAGTTCACGGGAAGTACCATGTAGGTTTTGATTCCCTTGCGAGTGTCGAAAATTTGCAGCATAAACGGCTGTATCTTTGGATTGCGTTGGCTTAGAAGTTTGATTTTTTCACAGCTCCAAGGGAAAGTACACCTGAGTATTTGATATGAATTTCAGCTTGATACCTCCATGAGTTCCTGAGAAGAAGGGTTTTGACAGACGGACAACAAAGTGATCTTATAAGGGTTCCGTTTGTCCTTTTGAGGTACGACACCCTAAAAATTGACCCAATCACGGTAATATGGTAACCATCCGTCATCACGATGATGGATGGTTCCTAATATATTATCTGCAGAATTATCTATATCTATTCTATCTATCCTTACTAATATTAAAAATGGGAAAGTGAGTTTGTTTGTATGTTTGTTCCGCTTTCACGCCGTAACTACTGAACGGATCTGGATGAAATTTGGCACAGAGATAGATTATAGTCTGGAATAGCACATAGGCTACTTTTTATCCCGGAAAACTAAAGAGTTCCCGCGGGAACCGAAAAACCTAAATCCACGCGGACGAAGTCGCGGGCATCAGCTAGTACTTCTATATTTCTAAACTAATACTATAAATACGAAAGTTTGAATGGATGGATGGATGTTTGTTACTCTATCACAACAGAACGGCTGAAATGATCTGAATGAAATTTAACAAATACCTACTTCTTTAGTTCTAAACTAATACTAAGTATAAATACGAAAGTTTGGATGGATGGATGGATGTTTGTTACTCTATCACAACAAAACGGCTGAAATGATCTGGATGAAATTTAACAAAGATAGATTATAGTCTGGAATAACACATAGGCTACTTTTTATCCCGAAAAATTAAAGATTTTATATATAATAATATATATATATATAGTACTAGTTATATAGATAGTATATATAAAGTACTAGATTATGCCCGCGACTTCATCCGCGTGGACTAATTTTTTTCTGATTCCCGCGGTAACATTTTTATTATGTTCTTCCCCGGGATGGAACCTATCTCTATATCAAATTTCATCAATCAGACAAGTGAAAGGATCATCGAAATGAGACGGGTTTGGCCATTGTTTTTTTTTCAATAAAAAAGAAAAGTCCACCACGTTGGCCAGACTTCATACACTTTCGAGCACATTATGAAAAACTCTCGAAGGTTTCTTCACCGTTTGAATATTTTTTGATGACCTCCGTGGCGCGGTGTTGAGCGCTATTGCCTTAACGTGCGGAGGTCCCGGGTTCGATCGCCGGCAGGGTTTGGAAATATATAATTTCTGAATTTTCCCTGGTCTGGCTTGGTAGGAGGCTTCGGCCCTGGCTAGTTACCACCCTACCGGCAAAGACGTGCCGCCAAACGATTTAGCGTTCCGGTACGATGCCGTGTAGAAACCGAATAGGGGTATGGGTTTAATATAAACTGCCATGCTCCTAACAGGTTAGCCCGCTACCATCTTAGACTGCATCATCACTTACCCTCAGGTGAGATCGCAGTCAAGGGCTTACTTGTAGTGGATTAAAAATAAAAAAAAATCACATTTAATTTCTTAAAATGCACTAACTATCGTTCAGCTTTATTTAAATTGTTGTTCCATTATTTTGTAAATATCCTGTATCAAATCAAATATGATTAAGGTTTGGTCATTAATAATATTTTATAATATTAATAAGTTCATAAACTGTATTTGAATTTGGCGCCAATCCATATAAGTCTATAGCGCCAATGGGAGTAACTGAATAAAGTATAATATACTCGTATATGCTATTAATGACCAATCAGAGCAAAGAGATCCCCTTTTGTTTTTACAGCGTTTTTGGCGGCAAAATGGCTAGACGTTTTTCTTGAACTTAATTTTTTTATTATTGTAATTTTGAAAGTTATTATGTAAATAATTATCTTTGTGATACAAATAAATGATTGCTATGATCTACGGATTTCAATAATGTTTGAAAACCCTGGTAGCGTCACCAACATTATACCTACTTACCTAAATAGGTTTTGTATAAAAAATAATTCCCTTTCACCTATCTGGGATTGAACATTTTATCTTCTAATTATAATATCACAGCGCTATGTTTCAAAAGAAGAACATATTATAACGACCTGCTGCTGTTCTTACGCTATTATTTAATTATTAAAAACGGTGCCTTAATTTTAGGTTCGGTAGTCGACCTCTAATCCACACTCAAGTATCTGAATGTTCCTGGCAACCCGGCATATTGTTCGAAGAATTCTCCTTTCGGCCGGCATGACTCGTTAGTTGTGGCCTGGTTTATGCCTTCTAAATACTTCAAGTGTTCTTCTGATGAAAGCACGTCAAGCCATTCATCTGTAAAGAAATCAGATTACCGGTTAAGATGACTTGATTAAGCGAAGCGAGGACTCTGACTTCTTTTGTCAAATATGCAGCACATTGTAGTCCGACAGCCGTCTTGTAATGGAGAAGTTTGACGACCTCCCTGGCGCAGTGTTGAGCGCTGTTGTCTTAAAGTGCGGAGGGTCCCGGATTCGATCCCCGACAGGGTCAATTTGGGAATTTATAATTTCTGAATTTTCTCTGGTCTGGCCTGGTGGGAGGCTTCGGCCGTGGATAGTTACCACCCTATATGCCATGCCCCTAACAGGTTAGCCCACTGCCATCTTAGACTGCATCATCACTTACCATCAGGTGAGATTGCAGTCAAGGGCTATAACTTGTAGTGGCTTAAAAAAAAGGTTTATTTTGAATCCCCTGGAAACTCTTTAATTTTCGGTAAAAAAAGTCCGTCTCCGGTATGCAGCCCATCTCAGCACCGATTTTTATTTAAATTGGATCCCAATGGTCCATGAAATGCCAACTTATTATTATTAATAACTTTCTATGAATTACTTGAAATTACATTTTACTTTTGTTTTACATTTTGTTTTAATGTACTATTGTGTACAAAAAAGACCATTTAACTCATGAACACATGAAGCAGTAATTAATTCTTCATAGTTGGATGTATTAATTTAACTCCACTACAAGTTAGTCCTTGATCTCACCTGTGGAATTTGACGCAGTCATACTGATAGTAGCGGGCGTAACTGTTAAAAATTATATAATACGGGTTAGCGTAACTGTTATAGTAGTTTGTGATATAAGGGCGGTAAATAGGTTTTTACATACGAGTTGACTAATGTCAGCCCGATGACGCCAGTCGAGGGCTGACCATCGTCACGAGTATGTTAAAACCTTAACGCCCGTGTATCACACGATATTTTTCAATACATTTGTGAGAAAACTTGAAATTAAAAGTCGAGTAGGTAGGAACTAGGTACTCACTAG
Organism: Erebia ligea; assembly: GCA_917051295.2. NCBI lineage: Eukaryota > Metazoa > Arthropoda > Insecta > Lepidoptera > Nymphalidae > Erebia > Erebia ligea. The sequence continues at coordinate 13,697,303 of OU785228.1, forward strand.
AAAATGGCTTCTCACGCCCTTACTTAGTCGAGATTTTCGGCGGCTATTACAAGCGCGACTTTTTTCTCACAGCTAAAATACCTTATTGTTGATTTAATTTTATTGTTACACATCACTTATACCACTCATCTTATTATTTAATAATTTATAAGAAAAACTCAATGAAACTTTTAAAAATAGCGCGCACAGATTCAAGATTTTAGTAGTACCTATCTATAGCGCGTTGTTGTAATTACGTTTTTTTTTAATTGGCTTCATGGCTCTAGGTTCTAGCTCTTAACTATCAGCCTGGACTATTCAGCCTTTACTTTTTTGATTTATAAAACTTAAAACAATTTTAATTAACTAAATTAAATACAATTTTTAATTTCATGAATTAATTTCATCAATCCACATCTAAATGTTATTATTTTTTAAGTTTTCTACATACAAAGTCAATATCATTATGAACCTTCTTTCAAGAAAACTTTTTATTTAGAAGTAAAGTGGCCTTACAAAAATTAAAAAAAACTGCAAAAAAATAGCACGAGGGCAGTAAATTCTGCAAAAAAAAAGCACGAGGGCAGTAAATTTAACTTACAAGCCCTGTTTACTGCCTCTGTAAGTGCATTTTGCGAGCAAGTGTATTGAAAAGTATAATATACTCGTATATGCTATTAATGACCAATCAGAGCAAAGAGATCCCCTTTTGTTTTTACAGCGTTTTTGGCGGCAAAATGGCTAGACGTTTTTCTTGAACTTAATTTTTTTATTATTGTAATTTTGAAAGTTATTATGTAAATAATTATCTTTGTGATACAAATAAATGATTGCTATGATCTACGGATTTCAATAATGTTTGAAAACCCTGGTAGCGTCACCAACATTATACCTACTTACCTAAATAGTTTTTGTATAAAAAATAATTCCCTTTCACCTATCTGGGATTGAACATTTTATCTTCTAATTATAATATCACAGCGCTATGTTTCAAAAGAAGAACATATTATAACGACCTGCTGCTGTTCTTACGCTATTATTTAATTATTAAAAACGGTGCCTTAATTTTAGGTTCGGTAGTCGACCTCTAATCCACACTCAAGTATCTGAATGTTCCTGGCAACCCGGCATATTGTTCGAAGAATTCTCCTTTCGGCCGGCATGACTCGTTAGTTGTGGCCTGGTTTATGCCTTCTAAATACTTCAAGTGTTCTTCTGATGAAAGCACGTCAAGCCATTCATCTGTAAAGAAATCAGATTACCGGTTAAGATGACTTGATTAAGCGAAGCGAGGACTCTGACTTCTTTTGTCAAATATGCAGCACATTGTAGTCCGACAGCCGTCTTGTAATGGAGAAGTTTGACGACCTCCCTGGCGCAGTGTTGAGCGCTGTTGTCTTAAAGTGCGGAGGGTCCCGGATTCGATCCCCGACAGGGTCAATTTGGGAATTTATAATTTCTGAATTTTCTCTGGTCTGGCCTGGTGGGAGGCTTCGGCCGTGGATAGTTACCACCCTACCGGCCAAGCGATATATGCCATGCCCCTAACAGGTTAGCCCACTGCCATCTTAGACTGCATCATCACTTACCATCAGGTGAGATTGCAGTCAAGGGCTATAACTTGTAGTGGCTTAAAAAAAAGGTTTATTTTGAATCCCCTGGAAACTCTTTAATTTTCGGTAAAAAAAGTCCGTCTCCGGTATGCAGCCCATCTCAGCACCGATTTTTATTTAAATTGGATCCCAATGGTCCATGAAATGCCAACTTATTATTATTAATAACTTTCTATGAATTACTTGAAATTACATTTTACTTTTGTTTTACATTTTGTTTTAATGTACTATTGTGTACAAAAAAGACCATTTAACTCATGAACACATGAAGCAGTAATTAATTCTTCATAGTTGGATGTATTAATTTAACTCCACTACAAGTTAGTCCTGGATCTCACCTGTGGAATTTGACGCAGTCATACTGATAGTAGCGGGCGTAACTGTTAAAAATTATATAATACGGGTTAGCGTAACTGTTATAGTAGTTTGTGATATAAGGGCGGTAAATAGGTTTTTACATACGAGTTGACTAATGTCAGCCTGATGACGCCAGTCGAGGGCTGACCATCGTCACGAGTATGTAGAAACCTTAACGCCCGTGTATCACACGATATTTTTCAATACATTTGTGAGAAAACTTGAAAATAAAAGTCGAGTAGGTAGGTCGAGGTACTCACTAGGTACTATGGCTTTTCACGCCCATACTTAGTCGAGATTTTTGGCGGCTATTACAAGCGCGATTTTTTTCTCACAGCTAAAATACCTAATTGTTGATTTCAAATCAAATCAAATCAAATCAAATCTAAACTTTTAAAAATAGCACGCACAGATTTAGACTGCGGCGCCTTGTTGTAATTGCGTTTTTTTTATTGGCTTCATGGCTTCAGGTTCTAGTTCTTAACTCCCAGCCTGGACTATTCAGCCTTTACTTTTTTGATTTATAAAACTTAAAACAATTTTAATTAATTATATTAAATACAATTTTTAATTTCATGAATTGATTTCATCAATCTACATCTAAATGTTATTATTTTTTAGGTTTTTTTACTTACAAAGTCAATATCATTATGAACCTTCTTGCAATAAAACTTTTTATTTAGAAGTGAAGTAGACTTACAAAAATTTTAAAAAAAATTGCTAATTTACTGCACGAGGGCAGTAAATTCTGCAAATTTACCGCACGAGGGCAGTAAATTTAACTTACAAGCCCTGTTTACTGCCTCTGTAAGTGCATTTTTCGAGCAAGCGTATTGAAAAAAAATATATAATACGGGTATTAGAGGTACGAGTGGCCTAGTTGTGACAACGCATATCAGTCAAATGCGAATGGTAAGCAACGTTGACCCAAGTCGGTAACTGGATGGGTGACCGAATTTGGAGGTTCAAATTTGGCATTTTCATTTTCTCCGTGCCTCGGAGAGCACGTTAAGCCGTCGGTCCCGGTTATTATCACTAACACCTGATAATTAATAATTGTTACATAAACCAAGAGTTTAAACACTCTTATTCGAGTCGTATGCGGAAGGACGTGGGAACCCACCGCATTATTATCGCAAGAAAACTCCTACCATTATTTGATTAATGGTCGCGACCCCTGTCACGACTCACGACCCTCAGTAATGAAGAATACGACGCAGAGAGAGGGAGTTAAATACACGACATCGCACTGGAACGCTGTTCCGCTTGGCGGCACGTCTTTGCCGGTAAGGTTGTAGGTAAGTATAGCCAAAGCCAAAGCCTCTCACCAGGCCAAATAAAAGTCAGAAATAATAATATTCCCAAAATATTAACCCTACTGAGTATCGTAGGTCTTATTATTCGTCGTTAATCGTAGGCGTTATTATAAGGCCACAGCTTACTCACCACTTCACCAGAATCTAGTCAGCGAGGATCACTATGGTTTAAAATTAAAAAAAAAACAGAAATTACGTAAGTACGAGTACCATTGAGAGTTTTCAGGGAGCGTTCCTCACCACCGTAATCTTTGGGTAGTATGTCTTTAGGATAGAAATCATGTAATTCCTCAATACTTTTATGGACGTTTATACGGCTTGCTATTTTAGCGCTGACCACTTGTTTCAGTAACGAGACAAAACCATCGACGAATTTAGAATCAGATATTATGTGGATTCGCTTTATTCTCATTCCGTAGCCCTCCTGTAAATTAATTAATAATATTTTTTTCATAAGAATGCAGATGATATGAAGTTAACATAATTATTACACTTTGAGAGCCTTATGCATTCTACGCCTATAGGTACATAACTCCCGGATAAACTCACGTGTTATGTCGGAAAAATGCCCGACTAGTTTCGAACCCGTTCGGGGCCCTTATTCATTTTCCATATATTTCATTTCCATTTTCCGACATAACACGTGAGTTTATCCGGGAGTTATACCGTATAATTATAATGAATAATATCACTCACGATAGTTTAAACGTTAAAATAGTGTCCATTATTTAAGATTTATGCAAACATAGGTATTAAGTGCATTGTACGAGAACCTACATCTTTCGGTTGAAACGATAACGGTAAAGAAAAAATAGAGGGAAAAAATATTACTCACGATCAAAACAGTCATGGCTTGTTTTGTTAGGATTGGGCTTAATTTAGCCAAAAAACTCATCACGCTGGCCTCCGAAAAATCAAGTACCAGTGCCATTCCACAAATATAATCGTGAAACTTACCATACTCCGCCATCTAGAAATAACATTAAATACATTATTTATCATTATTATCTACCCATCGCCATAAGTGGGCACTAATAAATGAACGAGAAGTTTAATTCGCTATAATTCGCCACAGCAGACAAATCTTTGTGGTACAGTGCGTGTCCTTCACCAATAGAATGCGAACATCCACCACCCAGTAATTCGCACCGGCACCGCACCACACAAATCTTCCAAATCACTCTCAACGTACGTTTCACTCCGAAACCGGAGCATCTTCATGAGATTTGTGTGGTGTGGTGCGGTGCCGGTGCGAATTGCTGGGTGGTGGGTGTTCGCATGCTATTGGTGAAGGACACGCACTGTACCACATACTCGTAGATTTGTCTGCTGTGGCGGATTAAAGCGAATTAAACTTCTCGTTCATTCATTATCATGGACTTCCGCAAAGTAACGCCTGCTTCGATTCAATATTTGGGCACTAATACAAGAGCACTAGTCTCCTCACATAATGAGAATGACTTTGGCCTAAGTCCAACCACCCACCACCACCATTACAGCCCATTAACGTCCCACTGCTCGGCACAGGCCTCCACTCTCATAGGAGAGAGGGAATTAGCGCTTAGACCCACCACGCTGCTGCAATGCGGGTTGGCGGGCTTTAACGACTATTATCATGTTAGTGATAATAACCGGGACCGACGGTTTAACGTGCTCTCCGAGGCATGGGAGTGAAATACCGCCAACTTCCTAACTCCGGGCTAGTACTGAAAATTACTAGTCAGAAAAACCCAATACTCAATTATGGCCCGACCCGGGACTCGAACCCGGGACCTCTTCGGCCGCAGTCGAACATGCCAACCACTAGACCAACGAGGCAGTTCCAACACATCCGTATATTTTATTCTGTATCGGTATCATCGTCGTCGTCTCCACCATTGAACGTCCACAGCTGGACGAAGTTCTCCTGCATGAATCTTTACAGAACACTACCAGGTCTTTTGCTGCTTGATTCCAGCGGCTGCCAGCTGCTCGCTTGAAATTGTCCATCCACCTAGCGGGGGTCGTCCAACGCTGCGCTTTCAGGCGCGAATTACATTATTATGTATACCTACTATACGATGGACGAGTGGCCTAGTTGTGACAACGCATATCAGTCTCTTGCGATTGTTAAGCAACGTTGACCCAAGCAGGTAACTGGATGGGTGACCGAATTTGGAGGTTCAAATTTGGTATTTTCGTTTCCTCCGTGCCTCGGAGAGCACGTTAAGTTGTCCCGGTTATCATCACTAACATATTATGATAGTCATAATCGTTACAAAAACCTAAGAGTTTAAATACTGTGCACATTACCACAGTTTCCTGTCTTCTGTTTTGTATGTATAATTTTGTCACTATGTGTTAAGATGCAATAAAGCCTTATACTACTATTACTACTACTCTTAGTCGAGTCGTATGCGGAAGGACGTAGTAACTGTAACCCACCGCATAAAATATGACCTGTGTGTATGTACCTCTAGCTGATGCCCGCGACTTCGTCCGCGTGGAATAAGTTTTATTAATTCCCACAGGAACTCCTTAATTTTCCTGGATAAAAAGTAGCCTATGTCACTCTCCAGGTTCCCAACTATACCCATGAAAAAATCACGTCAATCCGTTGCTCTGTTGCAGCGTGATTGAAGGACAAACCAACAAACAAACACACTTTCGCATTTATAATACGAGTATTAGTATGATTATGTGATTAATGGAAAGAGGTCACGACCCTCAGTTAGTACCTAGAGACCTGCTATAAATATTATAAAGTAGCTGAGGCCCGCGACTTAACGTGGTTTTGTGCTTCCCGCGGGAATTCTTTAATTCTTTAATTTGGGATAAAACGTAGCTGTGTTATTCCAGACTATAATGTTTATGCCGAATTACATAGAGATCCATTGAGCCGTTCTGGCGTGATTGAGTTACAAACATCCATCCATCTAAACATTGGCATTCATATTAGTATAGGTGAGAACTTGTGTATGTCTGTCTGTCTGCCTGCTAAGCTTTGATAGCCCATCTTTTCAACAGATTTTGATGAAATTTGGTAAACCGATAGATTGTCATAGGCTACTTATTACCCGAATAATGAAGGTTCCGCAGAAATTTAAAAAAAAACTTAATCCACACGGACGAAGTTCCAGGCATCATCTATTAGGTATAAAAATGTTTCCTTACGATTAAGCTATGTCTAAAAAAAAGTAAAGCCTGTGAAGATTCCCAACCAACATCGAAAAATTTTACAATATACATCCTGTAATGATCTTCTGTTAATTTGGGTAACGAAACGGAATGTCTGAAACAAAACATAGAAAAAAAATTTTAATTGATTAATAATTAATTTTCTCTCAAAAATACTTAAAAGGTATTTACTAACTTGGCTCCTATTCTGTGTCTTATTTTTAATCAGTGCTTTGCAGTCAGTCTGTGAAGACAGATTAGGATTATTCCCAACGGCCCTCAAAAAGGCAATTAATATAATTCCCATTTTCAAAAGCTTTTTGTCTGCCATGCTTTTACTGCCCATCTACTCAACTGATTTTGACGAAATTTGGTTCAGAGATAGGATGCATCCCGGGAAAGGACGTAGACTAGACATTATCTAGTCATACAATAACAGTATTAATTTAGGGATGCTTACACTAGGTACTCAAATTACGCAATTAATTAAATTATGTAAACTTGCAAAGCGATAAGGATTTCTCATAGCTGTACCTACAGATAAAACCCGATCAGATTTTTGATATACTGTCGGATATTGTGAAAAGTTATATAAACAAACGTGCTTGTTTATAAATAAAATTAAAAAAAAAATGTTTTTACTCACGTAACTTGGTGCAAATTTTCAAAGTCAGTTTTACAATTGTATTTTCCGAAAAGCTGAGGCATCAATGTTCTCATCGTGCAAAATTTGTCCAACTGTGATTTAGCACGCTCTATCGACCCCTTGTTTAGAACAAGTGTCGACTCTAAATATTGATCACCTTGAATTTACCAGGAAAAGGCTTTTAATATTATGATACAATCCTCGTGTATGGGCATAGTGTTTTAGGCTTCCGTACCAAAATGGTGCCAATTGGGACCCTTTTACTAAGCCTCCGCTCGTCCGCCCGACCGTCTCTCTGTCAGCGGGCTGTATCTCATTAACCGTTGTAGATAGACAGTTCGTACGTTTCACTCCGACACCGGAGCATCGTTGAGATCTGGATCGTTGAAACGTACGTTGAGAGTGATTTGGAGGATTGGTGTGGTGTGATGCTGTGCCGAATGAATGGGTGGTGGGGGTCGCATGCTGTAGGTGAAAGACACGCACTGTACCACATAGATTTGTCTACTGTGGCGGATTATAGCGAATTAAACTTTTCATTCATTATCATGGACTTCCGCAAAGTAACGCCCGCTTCTATTCAATAGTTGAAATTTTCAGTGTGTATTTTTTTGGCCGCTTTATCAACTAATAATAAAAATAAAATACTATAACCTATTGTTGCAACAACAAAATATAATGAAAATAAAATAAAGTTATAATAATATATTAAAGGGGTTTGCTATACAATAAACTTATCTATATTTAAAAAGTAGATCCTAAATTTTATACGATTGTACAGAACCCTTCGTGTGCGAGTCCAACTCGGATAATTATGGCCGGTTTTATTGTCAAGGTTGCCCGATATAGTAAAAAAAAAAACTAGTTTTAGCAAATTATTTCATTACAAATTTGAGTAAGAATCAAATTAAAAGATGTTATTCAGCTTTTTTTTTGCCAAGGCCGTTAAGTAACACGTGTTTTTTATAATATTACTTAGTAATGCCCCCGACATTTTCCGCGTGGAATGAGATTTTTTTGATGAAGGAACTAGAAGTTGAATTCGCTATAATCCGCGGCAATAAGTAAATCTATGTGGTACAGTGTGTATCCCGCACTTAAAGCCCGCGATATTCACCACACCACAGAAATCTACCAAACTACTCTCAATGTACGTTTCACTCCGACACCGGAGCATCTTCAGGAAATGTTGACTCGACAATGCACGATTGTAAAAGATTTTGATTAAACTAACTTAACTAACTTAATATTGAGAGATTAAGATTTTTGGGTTTCCGCGGGAACACTTTAACTTTCAAGGATAAAAAGTAAATCTAACTCTGTGCCAAATTTCATCTGGATCCGTTCAGCCGTTCTGGCGTGATTGAGAACGAAAATCCATTCATCCAAACTTTCACATTTATTATTAAGTATAGATATTTAAATTCTTTGTTTTTCATAGTTCCATTGTTTCTTATTAAAAACTACAATAGTTGTGCCAACAATAGAAAAAACATGATAACATCTTGCGCCAGTAATACATAATTAAATAAATTTGAAAAATACAGAATAAATAGAAGTGTTTATAGTTAACGAGTAGTTAGCACTCATAATAAATACCTAGTTGACCTGACCCGACTTCGCACTTGTGTACTACCTGAACCATTAAAATATTAGGTACTTTTTATACAACACTAGCGATCCGCCCCGGCTTCGCACGGGTAGCACTAATAATCCTAATCTATATAATATTAAACTATCCTATCTCTCAAGTTAGATCGAACTGCACATGGTGTGCGAATTTTATTATAATCGGTTAAGTGGTTTAGAAGTCCATTGAGGACAAACATTGTGACACGAGATTTATATATATTAAGATAATATCTTTTACAATGATCGCGATTGATACAGACGGAGAGCTGGTGACGAATTTCGGGAAGGTCCTTTTGGCAAGCTGAAACTGTGAAAAAATATGATTTCGTCAATTGGCGAATCCAGTCCTGCCAGTCTAGTAGAGCGTCTGCGGTTATTTCGCTTCTGCGCAGCATTTGCAAACAAGATTTGCAAAAAAAAACAAAAACAAATTTTTTTGGCAACTTGTTTTCTTTTTATCTTTTAATTTATCTTTTAATTAAATTACTTAGATAGATAGATGGATAGATAAATTCTTCATTGCCACACATAACTTATAAATAACTTAATTATAAACAAAAAACGGAAAGCAACGAGTGCGCAAATTACTTAAAGAGTATTACCAGACCTCTTGAATAATATACTATTAAAATTTTCAAAAAATAAACTTTTGGCAATCTGAAATTTTAATCACGTATTTATTTATTGAGTAATTTCAATAATACCTGCAAATCGCCAGACAAATTTTGCGGTTTTAAATAATTCCCAGACGTGAATAAAGATTTTAAATGAGTACGACATACGAAATAACCGCAAACGCTCTACCAGACTGGCAGGGCTGGATTCGCCAATTGACGAAATTAGATTTTTTCACAATTTCAGCTTGCCAAAATAACCTTCCCGAAATTCGTCTCCAGCTCTTGGACCAATATACTGTACCTACCCATAATTTGAGATAACCACCTTCCATTTTCAAACTATTCGGGCATTTTATAACTAACCTGTTAGGGGAATGGCAATTACATTAAATCCTAATCGGTTTCTACACGGCGCGGCGCTTTGAATTAACTCTGAGGAGTTAGTGCCGTGGTCGAAGTTCGTTCGGGAAGACCTTAAATTAATAAAAATCTTACCGAAATCCTTTTTATTAAAATGCGGCTGCTTCTCAATCCAATCTTGTAATATCCTTATAGATTCTTCCAAGCTCCCTGGTTTATCAAAACCGTACATTTGGCGAATATATTTCTTTGTGTCCGGTCTTATTTTCAGGATCTTGTCTATTGGCACAAATTCCATTTTGAATAGAAAACCTAGTTATTACCTTATAGTTCCAATGTCTATACTGTACTGAGTGTAGGTGTTGAATAGCACTTGACTTTGGTTATATATTTCTGACATAAAAATATGTAATTAATTCCGTATATATGGGACAATTTGGGGGAAAAATATAATCGTTGGTATGTACCTACGAGTATATTGTAATTTATATAGTTTGGTTCACTCCAAACTTATGCGTATTGGCAGCGAACTTATTTAAATAACTGGTCTGTAACCTAATCGCTGCGATCTTTTATATGCCTAGCCTTAAATGAATGGTTATTAAATTCATACCTCTATACTAATATTACTAACATGTTAGATTAGTATAGAGTTATAGCACATGGTTATAGCTTTATTTTTTTATTGTAAAGTCTAGAGCTAATGATGTAGTATTGCCTTCTAGCAAGTTTACATTTGTGTCTTTCCGTCCGAAATGGTAGATACACTCGTTTGTTTACTTGATTTTTATCATAACTGAAGGAATTATGCTTACGTGTTATAATTTGTAAAAGGAAAAGTTGGCGGGCCGGCAAAACCTTGCAAACTTTATATAGTTCTATTGTGGGAAATCTAAAAGGTCTATTTGTCATTACTTATAAGATACTTACATCTTTGTGCTCCCTCCAGCTGTTGCAAAGATGTATTGTCGCTACCTCCCCAGACCGATATGCAATAGGTACATAAGTAACGATTGTACTATTACATAATATACCACAGAGATAGTACACCTATCGGCGGACGATCTAAGATTTTTAAATATATATACATATATTAATTTCCTTAGTTTTGACGTTAAATTAGACATATACCTATGCAATTTCCAAGAAAAACTATTATCTATGCATTCTACAGCAGGGCAATCCACCAGTAGCGTTATTCAAGTTATAATTACAGATATACATTTGTCGTTAGAAGGTTGAGAGGCAGCAGAAAAGGCAAAGGTAAGGAATTTAGTTTTACTGGCGAGGGACACCATAGGTAAGGGGCATATCATCGCTAAGATATTTATTAATTTTGATTTACTGTGTACGGTTTTGTCAAGTAATCTTTGAAAATATCCGGAGCTAGACCCCTGATTCCTATTTTACTCAGCTTATCCAGTAGTATGGGTATAGAAACAGTGTCAAAGGCTTTAGACAAGTCCAAGTAAACGCCAACGCATTTTAATTTCTGATCGATCGAATGCACGTGAAACAGTTTCAATTAAATCCAGAGCAGCGTCTTCAGTGGACTTTTCTTTACGGAAGCCGTACTGATTTGGCGATAAGAGGTTTTTGTTTCTAAATAGCTAACCAAACGTTTATTTAAAACTCTCTCAAATATTTTTCATAGTGCTGCTAGCATTGTTAGAGGTCTATAATTATTGACACTATCTATCGCCATTTTTATGACTGGTAAGACTAAAGCCTTCTTAAAGCACTTTGGAAAAATACACCTAGACAAAGACACATTACAAATTTTAGCGATAATTGGAGCTAGGGTAGTAGAACTAGATTTTAAAACCCTTGTTGGAATACCATCCCATCCAACTGCACTATTTGATTGTAGGCTCATTATGATGTTTTCAATCTCCTTTTGATCTACCGGTAATATTCCAAAAGAGTTGACTGGAGTAAGAGAATCATCCATATCGCTAATGCAGGAAGAAAAGTTTGGTTGTGTGAGAACCTGGGTCGCTAATTTGTTTCCCACCTCTACAGCGTGAAGGGTCAGCGTGAAGTTGTAGCAGCTGTACTGGAGAAGAGGGAGCAGAAGTTATATTTGCCACTTTTTTAGGGTTCCGTAGCCAAATTTGGCAAAAACGGAACCCTTATAGATTCGTCATGTCTGTCTGTCTGTCTGTCTGTCTGTCCGTCCGTATGTCACAGCCACTTTTTTCCGAAACTATAAGAACTATACTGTTGAAACTTGGTAAGTAGATGTATTCTGTGAACCGCATTAAGATTTTTACACAAAAATAGAAAAAAAACAATAAATTTTGGGGGTCCCCATACTTAGAACTGAAACTCAAAAATTTTTTTTTCATCAAACCCATACGTGTGAGGTATCTATGGATAGGTCTTCAAAAATGATATTGAGGTTTCTAATATCATTTTTTTCTAAACTGAATAGTTTGCGCGAGAGACACTTCCAAAGTGGTAAAATGTTGGTCCCCCCCCCCGTAACTTCTAAAATAAGAGAATAATAAAACTAAAAAAAATATATGATGTACATTACCATGCAAACTTCCACCGAAAATTGGTTTGAACGAGATCTAGTAAGTAGTTTTTTTTTAATAATTTAAAACTTACTACAGGTTTGTACGGAACCCTCGGTGCGCGAGTCCGACTCGCACTTGGCCGGTTTTTATGACTTGCCATGCACGCTTGGTTTTTTTTTTTCAAATTCTAGTTTTTCGTAGTTCCGCTTTAGACCTTTTAAAAGATTGTTACAGAAGTTTTTGTTTCGATGATACGTAGTTTTTAAAGTTTCATTGTCAGGTGATGTCTTATGTTTTTTGTGTAGACGGTCACGATGTTAAATACACTAAGAGCCCAGGAGTAATCTAGGGTTTAATTGCTGTATTTTTCTGTGATGTGCGCAATGTCTTTGTGTTTGCCTTAATAATGCCAGAGTATCAACTAACAAATTTGCAGCAGAAGTCGGATCTTGCGAATCAGATAGGTATTTCATCAAAAGTCAGTTCATCGATGCTTTTTTTACATTTGTATAATCAATGACTTTTAGAGATAGGTATTATTATAATTATTGCCTAGAAATTTTCATATAAAGACTCAGGATCGTTGGCGAGTGATCAGTTACCGATACATGTAGCACTAAAGTAGTATTTTTTAATTGCGTTTTTAGCAGTACATGGTTGATGCAGCTATTATCATGGGTTGGAAGAAAATGAGTTGGCAGGAGACCATGACCACAGGGTAGATAAACCTTATACTCATGTGCCATGACTACTAATAAGATTAAAATATTCATAGGCACGATTTTCAGTACTTGACTGAGAAATATTTATATTTATGTCACCCACAACAACGAGAGTCTTATAGTGCTTCGAGTTTGTATGGACCGTATAAAGACTGTTAAGAAATTTGTCTATTTGTTTAACAGAAGGAGATCGGTAAATAGCAATGAGTCATAATTTATAATTTAAGTTACACATTATCGAGCTCACATCTGCCAGTTTTGGGTACGATAAAGTGCATTTAAGTTTTCTTTCTTTTTAGGGTTCCGTACCCAAAGGGTAAAAACGGGACCCTATTACTAAGACTCCGCTGTCTGTCTGTCTGTCTGTCTGGCTGTCTGTCTGTCTGTCTCCAGGCTGTATCTCATAAACCGTGATAGCTAGAAAGCTGAAATTTACACAAATGATGTATTTCCGTTGCCGCTATAACAACAAATACTAAAAATTAAAAAAATATATATATTAAGGGGGGTCCCCATACAATATTTGCTCAATATTAAAAACGGTAACAGGTAGACGGTTCAAATTTTCACAGAATATTAACTTGTATATTACCTTTCAAAATAAATAATTAAATATCAATAAAGTAAATATTAAAGGGGGGGCTCCCATACAACAAACGTAATTTTTATTTTTAATACGTCATAAATCGTAAAACTTACTACAGGTTTGTACGGAACCCTCGGTGCGCGAGTCCGACTCGCACTTGGCCGGTTTTTCTTTATCCACGACAAGTTAGCCCTTGACTGCGATCTCACCTGATGGTAAGTGATGATGCAGTCTAAGATGGTAGCGGGCTAACCTGTTAGGGGCATGGCAGTTGTATTAAACCCCTATTCGGTTTCTACACGGCATCGTACCGGAATGCTAAATCGCTTGGCGGCACGTCTTTGCTGGTAGGGTGGTAACTAGCCACGGCCGAAGCCTCCCACCAGCCAAAAGTTCATTGTTTACATATAATATTACACCATCGCTTCTATTTATGACATCTTTGGTGCAATGCGCAGTATAGCCGGATAAAGTAGGTATCTGATTGACATTTTTTAGCCAATACTATGTTAACACTTGGTCGGGCGAACCATTAGTTGTATTGTCATCGATAATTTAGGTAAATACATTTGCAAAGTTTGGTTTATGGCTACTTGCAGTAAAGCACTTGCAGTATTTCTGAATTTAAGGTATTTATCCAAAAAAATCCATACTAATATTATAAATGCGAAAGTGTGTCTGTCTGTCTGTCTGTCTGTCTGTCTGCTGCGCTTTCCCAGCCCATCTTTTCAACCGAATTTGCTGAAATTTGGTATAGGGGTAGGTTATATCCCGGGGAAGGACATAGGCTACTTTTTATCCCGGAAAATTAAGGAGTTCCCGCGGGTATCAAAAAACCTTAATCCAATTCCACGCGGACGAAGTCGCGGGCATCATCTAGTAATCGATATTTTCTAATTGGGGTATTTTTTTATAGGTAGGTGGACTATTTTTACGCCTGTATATATCTCTTATTTACAAAATGGCCGTGCCAGATAAAAGGTTATAGGTTCATGACATAAAGCTGTCATTGTGAAATAATACGCGATGTTATTATCCCACCAGTGGAAGCTAATAAAATTATGTTTATTGCAATAAAACTAAATCTTACTAAGATATATTACTTTAGTAAATTAATAAAACATCCTAAATTAAGTATATCATGTACATAATATAATTATTATAATATTTGCAGTAAAAATTTTAAGTAAACTAGGTCTAGTGCCTTCTTAACCCATTTAGTACCCATTCCAACGATCCGTGTATTGTAAGTATCATGAACCCTTATTGAATAACTCTCAATGGATCCATTTGGTTCTAACGCCACCTATGCATATATTAAAATAATAACTAATTAAATTTATAATACACGAAATGTACCTATGTAATGCTGGACATAAACTAAATTTGCCTCAGTTTCAATGTGGGCCTCCAATATTATCGTCTGTAATATTTTAAAAAGGCATAATAATATTCTCATATGTTTAAGAATCTTTTTTATGTTATAAATTATTTCTAATCAACACTCAAAACTCTAAACGTGCCCGGAGTTCCGGCGTACAGTTCCGTAAATTGGTTCTTCATTCTGCATGCTTCATTGGTGGTGGCTGAATTCATTCCTTGCAAGTAATTCAAGTGTTCCTCCGATGAGAGCACCTCGATAAACTCATCTGGAAAGTAAAAAGATTGTTGTTTATACAGTTGTATCTAGCTTGTTCTTTTTCTTTGTTACACTTTTGGCAGAGGAATATTTGTCTTCACGAAGTGATGGCTTTAGTGGTACGGAATAGGGCATAAGTACTGTGGGAGATGTGATTCGCTTCAAGAGCTTGCATCATTTTGTCTGCTAAAACCCACCGCAGACCGTCTACAGCGGACACAGTTTAATCAGTCTATCGTTTGCCTACTTCTCTCACGCCGGGAGACGCATCAGATTTTTTTTATTATGTGACTCGGTATGGCGTACTTTATTTCGTACTCGAGAAAGATAGAGACTTAAAAGTACAGCTCATTTTGTGTGACGCTTACTGTATAAATTTTTCACGATCTCCCTGGAACAGTGGTGACTTGTTGTACAATATTATGATCTTATATTAGTGGGAGGATCTCTAAGATCGATCTCCGCTTGCTACCATCTGCAAAAACGTGTAGCCAAGTGATTCAGCGTTCTTATGAGTTTGCATAGAATTGCGTATAATGAGTTTGCGTAGAGACCGATCAAAAGTTCAACAAAATACTAAATCCTTTCCACATTCACCTACTTACAGCTTAGACTGAATCGTCACAAAATACCGCGTAAGATCGCATTCAAGGGCGATTAATATTGTCATATTCTGCACATAAGTGCGAAAGTGGATTGTTAATGTTGGTTTATTGGTTGTTTCTCCAATGACGTCGCAATGGTTTAACGGATCGTATAAAAAACTTATCGCGAAAAATCAAAGAATTTTCACAAGATTTACAAGATAAAAACCTAGTTCAACGCTAACGAGGTCACTAGCATGATCTAGTAATTGATATACAATAAAAATAGGATTTACAAACCTTGGAGAGTTTTTAAAGAGCGTTCTTCACCACCAAAATCCTTCGGAAGGATTTCTTTTGATATGAATTGATAAAGTTCGTCATGACATTTGTGGACGTTGATCCTACTAGCTACTTTAGCACTCAGTGCTTGTTTGAATATGGATATAACTCCTTCTACAAGTTTTGAAGATGATATTATGTGAATCGCTTTGATTCTCATTCCGTAGCCCTCCTGGAAAAGAAAAGAAAGAATAAAGTGAAATTTATAACAACTCGAAGATTTTATAGCCCTTATTGTATAATTTATGTATGTAGAAATATCTGATTCTAATCTTATAGCTGTGGCATTTCAAAGATGTATGATAAAATAGATCGATCTTGAGACATTTTTTGATCAATGGTCCCCAATTATAGACAACACTACAAAATTATTGTCCAACCACCATTAAGTATAGCAAGGAATATATCCCTCTACGCCAAACCTTAGTTTATTGTTTATTATAATAATATGTTTTTAATCATTAAAAAAACAAAGCTTTTATCGTTCGCCTTTGAATTCAGTGTGATTTCATATTATTTTTCGTTTTCTTCTCAGCGAACCTTTTTAATTAATTTTGCATGAAGGTGCATTAAGAAAAAATGGTTCGTCATCTTTGGGAGTACGCCATATTGGATTTAGAATGACGTCACTTAGTTAACTATGCATTTTCTACCAAACTAAACGTGTATACAAAATTTCAGCTTCCTTAGGCCGTTTGTGTCAGACCAAGTAAGATGTATCAACGTGTGTCACTTATTTGACCTGTTGACCGAAGTTAGAACAATTTTTTATGCCTGTTTATTTTTTGTAGGGGCCCGTAGCCTTCAAGGCAGGCCCTAGCCGACACACGGCTACAATAAAATCAACGGGGTACAATGTTACCCCGCGCCCCGCCCGGGTAATGAGGCCAGGCCTCGAAGCCCGTACCCCCGCTTCTACCCCCGTAGAAGAGCCCTGCTGCTGCTATTTTTTTTTGTTTTATTTTTCATAGATACTAGCGACGCTGTCATCGGTTCAGATAAGTTTGTCGGACTATACATAAATATCCATTATTTAAGTACTCACAATGTAGATCGACATGGCCTGTCTCAATAAATCAACAAGGTAAATTTTCGCCAAGAAATGCATCAAGTTTGCATTTGAGAAGTCGATGATCAAAAAGAATCCGCTCACATAGTCGTGAACTTTGACGTATTCGGCTAACTGGAATTAGATATTTATTAGAAATCATAAATTAATACTTACAAAACTAGAATTTATTTTCTTTACAAAAATTATGATATAAGCACAGAAAAATAAACGTTTCGTGTCTTTTGACACCCCTCAGTAAAAGAATATAGTTACTTTCGAAAAAACTATTTAGAAAAACCTTTAGATAGGTACTAATTGTAGAAAAAACATTGAAAAACGACCTAATTGAGAATTTCCCGAGTGAGATGTGAAACTATGACATTATTGCTTTATTTTAGGCTAATCTTGTAACCAATCCGGTACTAACATCTTGTTTATTTTATATTAAAACATGCGGAAAATACTTACGACTATGTTATGCCTGAAAAAGTTCAGAGCTTGCGAAGCGTCCCATTCTATATCGTTGAATTTGCAGACAAACACTCTGCAGTGTTCCTCTGTCAATTTCGGCAACATTAATGAATTACTAAAACGAAACCACAAAATTTATCATCATCATTAAATGATTATATTTCTTCACAAATCCATAAGTACATAATGATATGCATTTAAATCAACGTGAGGTAGTTTTTTCAGGGCCCATCCTTTCAACCGACTTAGATGAAATTTTGTGCCTCAGGAAAGCACGTAGGGTACTTTTTATCACGAGGAATTATAGAGTTCCCGTGGAGAAAAAAGCGTTCCATTTCAATTCCAAAAACCAAGTCGCGGGCAACAAGTAGTCACAAAATATATAACTACATAGTATAATAGAGATTTGGATTTGTCTCGTCATCCTGTTTCTGGGGGCTTACTACCGTCGCTTAAATAAGTTTAATTTTTTCTTGTTCACGCTCTTGTTGAAAGAAGAATTATACTTAATCCTTATTTTAGAGACGTTTATGTAACTACGTAATAGAACATCAATTTTAAATTAATACTGCTTTATGCAATGGTAGTAAGTTTAAAGTTAGCATTACAATAAACAGTTATTACTTACGAAAATTCAAAAATGTGCTCAAAATCAGTTTTGACTTTGAAAACTCCGAAAAATTGAGGCAGCAATGTTCTCATAGTACACGACCTGTCCATTTGCGCCTTGGCGCGCTCTACTGACCCCTTGCATCCGAGTATTGTTGCCTCCAAATAATGGGGTTCTGTAACAAGAGAAAAAAACAGATTTTCAAAATACCAAGACCAATTAATCGCCTATTATAATATAGCCGATAATTGTACCTAACTAATTGTAAAAACTTTAAATTGATATCTTTTTTGTAATGTAAAAATTAATCGTATCAAAATTATAGGTCTAGAAGTTTTTGTTTACAACCATGAAATCATGAATGAGTCATTCATGACTGAATTAAACTTTTATTTCGCACGCATAAATCATTGTTCTTGTGAGAAACTATAAGCTCTGAATTCTTACTTTTAATGTACCTAACAGGGAGTTACATGGCAGGTCAATCACCTTGATAGTTTCGCTTGAGTTGAGATATAAATAGCATTACTGTGGTTGAGATGAGCGGAGCGGTGAGTAGACGTCAGCGGGGTTTCCGGACTGCAGAAGGGTAATGAGCGGAAAATGGCTGAGCGGAACAACTGTGTAGAAATAGGTTGACACTTCCACTAACCAAGCTTAAAAAGAGCCAGAGTTTACAAGCAGCCTTTCGAGCAAAAACATTCTGGCACAACAAAATGTCTGGCGCTCCTATTCTCTGACTCAGTGGGTATCAAAAAATTTAAAGCTACTGACATAATACTAGTGGTTCGCCCCGAACTGAGACCTCGCGGTATCCATAAACTTGTACAGAGCGCCATCTATTGACATAATTGTGAAGTTCTGTAAATAATACTGAAGCACATTAAAAATTTAATAATTTCGTTTCCTTATAATCAAATAAATATTATAAATGCGAAAGTTTGGATGGATGTATGGATGGATGTTTGTTACTCAATCACGCCCGAACGGCTGAATGGATCTGGATGAAATTTGGCACATCATTGGCATTTCATTTGGCATTTCATTTGGCATTTCATTTTGATGAGATATATTATAGTCTGGAATAACACATAGGCTACTTTTTATCCTGGAAAACCCGCGGGAACCAAAAAACCTCAATCCACGCGGACGTAGTCGCGGGCATCAGCTAGTATTTATCTAATTTTAGTATTTGTTGTTCATGTACAGGATATAATTCAAATAATTGATAAGTTTTAGGCTCAGCCTTTCAGAAAATTGAGAGTTCTGAGGTCAACTTTGGACGTTAGAAAATCGCCACTTTGAAAGACCCCATTTCGACAATTTTAGGGGAAAAATTAAAAAAAATATATTTTTGGACTCTATTCCTAATTATCTTTAAAATGATATACCGCAACCCTAAGTAACGCTATAAAAAATATTTTACTTCGCATTCGCTTCTATGAGAGCCCCCCCTGAAATAAAGATTTTTATAAAACTGTTTAAGCCATATTCGGCAGGAGGCCATCGGTTTACATATTATATTTAAATTTGAAGTAATTACGTTCAGTAATTCAGAAGTTATAAGGCTCTGACAGACGGACGGATGGACGGACGGACGGACGGACGGACGGACGGACGGACGGACAGATGGACAAGTGCAAATTCACTCAAGTAGACTCAGAGATCTTCGCTTCGCTCGGTCAATTATATACCTACGACATATTATTGTTTATTGAAAATAATAAAATTCTTACAGCTAGCTGTAGCCTAACCTAATTACTATATAAATCATGCCCACGTGGAATGTTGGCAATAATGCTGGCTGCATTTCCGTGATGGACAGCTGGACATTTCCTTGTTTTGCTATGCATAAAATGATATTTTTATTTACAGTGAAAACCTTTAATGAGTAAACACTTAATAAGCAATATTCAATTTTTGTTTTGAAATATAAAATTAATAAATCAAGTTAAGGGTAAGAGTGCACATTGGACTCTGCCTGACTGGTGGGGCAAACGCTATGAACCCACATCACCGATACCAGAACTTCCACATATTATCAGCTGTTCTTTAACAAAAAAAAATAAAGCTTGATATTAAGCCAATAATTACGTCGATATCAGCTGAAAAAATAAATAAATAAGAAATCGATAAATAGAGTTTAACGATATGACATTAAACCCACTAATAAGATTAACTGCTATTGTAATAACCGGGATAAATTATATTACTTACTAGCGGTCTACCCCGGCTTCGCACGGGTAGTCTATGACCATTATAGCCAGCCGACACTGGGCAGCACATCAGGTTTTACATTAGCGTTGCGATATCTCCACACTGCCGGACGCCCTTATTTCTATTGCGCGTTAATTTATATAATACCTATATGATATCTTTTAAGATATTCATCTGAATTCAATGGTGTAAAGGGCGAATTGAGTCTATATTATATACTTTACCATTTTATTATCCACTAGCTGATGCCCGCGACTTCGTCCGCGTGGACTAAGTTTTTTCGATTCCCGCGGGAACTCATTAATTTTCCTGGATAAAAAGTAGCCTATGTATGTAGGTATGTATTTATGTATATTCTTTATAGCTGATGCCCGCGACTTCGTCCGGGTGGAATAAGTTTTTCAGTTAATTTTCCAGGATAAAAAGTAGCCTATATTACTATCCCACGGTATAATCCCCCTATAATGGTGAAACACGTACTTCTTCATATTTTAACGAAAGCCCAAATGCTGTTTCATGGCTATAACTTGAGAAATTAAGGATTTTCATACAAACTCAACCCCTATTTCACCCCTTCGGGGGTGGAATTTTGAAAAGCTGTGAAACACATATGTTTTCATTTTCAACCCGCAGCTCATATATCAAGTTTCATGGCTATAACTTGAGAAATTAAGGATTTTCATACAAACTCTCAACCCCTATTTCACCCCTTCGGGGGTGGAATTTTGAAAAACTGTGAAACACATATGTTTTCATTTTCAACCCGCAGCTCATATATCAAGTTTCATGGCTATAACTTGAGAAATTAAGGACTTTCATACAAACTTTCAACCGCTATTTCACCCCTTCGGGGGTAGAATTTCGGGATAAAAAGTATCCTATGTCCTACCTCGTAGTATGGGCTCAAATCGTGCCAAGTTTCGTTTGAATTCATTCAGTAGTTTCGGCGTGATGCGCGGCCAAGATACAGACAGACAGACAGACAGACAGACAAAAATGAAAAAAATTACAGATTTGGCTTCAGTATCGAATAATGAGTGCACTCCAAAAAAAATTTTCAAAATATCTTCAATGTACAGAATTGGACCTGTTACAGTTTTATTATAAGTATAGATTTTATTTTAACAAGGATCAATGCAATGTCAGGAAAAACACCTTCGAAAGTAAAGCTTTGTTTTAGATCAAAATTGAAAATCCTAAAAATGATTATTGTGAGACAACCTTAAAAGATAGATATATGGTATTGCAGACTTTTTTTAAACTTTTTGAGAGGAATAATTTCACCATATCATATTGATTTCGTGTAAGTTTTACTATTTACGCAGCGAACGCCACGGATGCTCTCAGATGGGACGATTTTTTCCGACTTCATTCACATTATTGCAACTTTCGTAGGGATCTCTAATTTTTTGAAAATAAAATAAAGCTTCAGTTAAGGTCAGGGGGAGTAAGTGAAACATACTTTACTGTTTTTTCTATAAAATGACCTGTAAGTCAGTAAAGAGATTGTCAATTTGAATAACGATTAATGATATATACTCTTCATTAAATCGGCTTTCATAAGACATGATCTTCAAGCTTTCTAATCGTGCAAATAACGATGAAATTACTAATTAAAAGTAGACTATGGTTTTGTTTCACTTACCCCCGAAATGGGGTAAGTGAAACTATGATTAGAACTCGGTAAATATGAGGCCTATAGATCTATTTCAACAAATAAAATGGCATCTTTATTTGCCTCAATCGATTACGAGTCTCAGTGAATGGCTATATGGTCTAATTTCTTAAATAAATGGAAAAAACTGAAAATGGGGTAAGTGAAACATAGTCGCCAAGTCAGGGGTAGTAAAACCAAAACAAAAATTGAGTATGTTCTAAATTTTTATTAATTTTTTAGTTCAATAAAATAGCTAACACCATGTTTACAATATTTGTAAGTCTTCTTCTATTCACCAATAAATATTCATATTTTATCTACTGATTACTATTTTACCTCTATATGGGTTGTTTTCGAAAATCCTTTCTTTGCGGATGCCTACGTCATAATATTTATCGGTATGCCAAATTTCAGCCCGATCCGTACAGTGGTTTGAGCTGTGCGTTGATAGATCAGTCAGTCAGTCAGCCACTTTTTCTTTTTATATATTTAATATATTAACTCTTTTATAGCTAGTAGCTCCCTCAAATGTTATCATAATAATTATGGGAATAAAATTAAATAATATACTATGACTCCTAATAAAAAACATATTCTATATAACGAATATGTGTGATAAGTTTTATCAAAATCAGTACAGTTGTTTTTGAAGGACGCTTGAACAAACAGACTACTAACAATAGTTTTATAATTTCTAATAATTAATAAGTTTGGTGTGGCAGACACAAGATGACCTATAATCAAATAGGTACATAGTACTTAGTTTTTTTTAAAATAAGATATAATTAAAAGAAGGTTGGTAATCTCTGAAATGAGGGAAGTGAAACATATGTTTCTCTTACCCCGCTCATCTCTGTTTCACTTTCCCACTCGGAACTTTTAGTGACCAGAATCTTTACCATGTCTTAAATTAATAAACTAAACTGTTTTAGACAGAAAAAACAATTGGAACATTAAATCTATACATTATTCTACGTACTTACAGCAAAACACTGTTGAAAACTCTATGAATTCTCTTTAAAACAAGCAATAAATAAAAGCATGTCTAACTCGTGTTTTGAGTTTTGAAAAATGACAAATTTCTTTCTTTAATATAACCTTGTAGAATTATCGCAGCGACATCTATGTTAAAAAATTTAAACCACTTCGTCAATACTGTTGTACCGACTGAGAGCAAATATCGTTAAACTACATAGTTTGTTAGTTATGGCTTTGTGTTTCTCTTACCCCACCGTTTCTCTTACTCCCCTTGACCTTACTTGCTGATAAAGTAGCTTTATATAAGTGAAAGAATTATTAAAATAGGTCGAGTAGGATTTGAGTTTCTCCATTACAAACAAAAAAACTCTTTTCTCTTTATAATATTGTTCAGAAGTTTAGACAAAGAACTGAAACTAGCACATAAGTTGTGATCACATAGCGATTTTTTTGTATACCAATAAAAAAGTTATGGAAATAAGTACCTAATTAATTTTTTATGTCACATCATAGTTTCTGTAACTAATTTTCCTGTTATTGAATAAACATATGAATATTTTTTTAATATTATAATCATTTGTATCCAAAGGAAAAATACCGGACTTTGTACAATTATAATTTAATTTTTTATGATAATCTATACTAATATTATAAATGCGAAAGTTTGGATGGATGGATGGATGGATGTTTGTTACTCCATCACGCCGGAACGGCTGAACGGATCTGGATGAAATTTAGCACAGAGATAGATTATAGTCTGGAATAGCACATAGGCTACTTTTTAGCTCGGAAATTAAAGAGTTCCCGCGAGAACCAAAAAAAAATCAATCCACGCGTACGAAGTCGCGGACTTCAGCTAGTAATATTATAAATGCGAAAGTGTGTCGGTCTGTCTGTCTGTCCGTTTGTCTGTCTGCTACGCTTTCAAGGCCCATCTGTTCAACCAATTTTGATGAAATTTGGTAGGTATAGGTATAGTTTGTATCCGGGGAAGAGAAGAAATTTATTCCACGCGGACGAAGTCGCGGGCATCTTCTAGTTTGTATCTAATTCCAAAATACTGGGATTAGTACTAGTATTTTTAACTAGCTATGGCCTGCGACTTTATCCGCGTACAGTGAGCCACTTGCTTCAAAAACTACTGCCTTATTAAATTTAATTCTTTTAAAATAACAGATATAGGTATAAATTTCAACTGTTATTATTTTGCGGCACGCATTGCTGGCATTAAGAGATAAACTACCGAACCAACCGTGATATAATTTTTGCACAGAGATTCCTATATTACGACTTACAATAATTATAGAGCTCGTACCTATAGGTACTCCGAGTGTTTTGCTGGTTCTTCTCGGTCAGAATGGAACCAACCTTGATATAATTTTTGCACAGAGATTCCTATATTACGACTTACAATTATAGAGCTCGTACCTATAGGTACTCCGAGTGTTTTGCTGGTTCTTCTCGGTCAGAATGGAACCAACCTTGATATAATTTTTGCACAGAGATTCCTATATTACGACTTACAATTATAGAGCTCGTACCTATACTCCGAGTGTTTTGCTGGTTCTTCTCGGTCGGAATGGCATTCCGAGCCCTGGGTCGTTTCAATTGACTATTCCATAGCACTAATTAGGTATTTTGAATTTGAATTTCAATATTCTGGAAACAGCTATTTCAACCCACATAAAAGATCATTGCTTCGACCCTTCTCAGAAGGAGTCTAAGGGTTTGGCTATAGTCCTCAACGCCAGTCTAATGCGGATTGGCAGACTTCTTCACACACTATTGAGATCATTATGAAGAACTCTTGAGTATGCAGCCTTCCTCACGATGTTTTCCTTCACCGTTTTTTTTTAAATTAATTATTATCACAAACAAAAATAAACGCGATTGAGATTAATAATCAAATAAATATTATAAATGCGAAAGTTTGGATGGATGTATGGATGTTGGGATGTGTGGATGTATGGATGTTTGTTACTCAATCACGCTCCAACGGCTGAACGGATCTGGATGAAATTTGGCACAGAGATAGATTATAGTCTGGAATAGCACATAGGCTACTTTATCCCGGAAAAATAAAGAGTTCCCGCGGGAACCGAAAAACCTAAATCCACGCGGACGAAGTCGCGGGCATCAGCTAGTCTAAATATAAAAGGAAAAGGTAACTGACTGACTGATCTACCAACGCACAGCTCAAACCACTGGCCGGATCGGGCTAAAAGGCATCATAATATTTTGATGATACGGTAATTTAAAACAGGTGGCTTTTATGACGAACGCAGAGTATTTTAATAAATTCAAGTAAAAAACGGGTTTGAAATTTTTATTAAAATCGAACTCATCTTGAGCTACGCTGCGGCCAAAAGCTAGTTATGTTATAATACTTACCAAAATCCTTCTTATTGAAATGAGATTGCTTTTGCACCCATACGTTAAGAATGTTCACCGCATCCTTCATGCTCCCAGGCGCGTCCAAGCCGAAAACTTTGCGGACATACTGCAATGTATCAGGCTTGGTTTCGAGGATCTTGTCTTTTGGTAAAAAATCCATTTTGATTACACAACCAGGCGGCTCGATCGCACTAATGATCTGAACCAAGAACCAAGACTTACACCGAACTCGATGAATCGAGAATTAATGTAAGGAACCGTATCGCAGTGATTATTATATTTTGTTACTACCTAGCTGACCCGGCGAACTTCGTACCGCCTAACAGTCAATGAATGTCGTGTTACAGATTAGCTGAACTTATTTTATGAAAGTAATACAATGAGAACAAAATAAATATTAAGTTCTGTTCTTTATTAAGATAATAACACAAAAAGAAATAAAAAAAGTACAAAAATTTGGTACATCAATCGCGTGTCAGCAAGACATGATTGAATTAAACTATGTACATATTGTGCAGCATGGGATGCACTCGGTTTAATTCTCTTCATTGAAGCACCTTGTGATATACGACATCTATATTATATATATATATATATATATATATAAATCAATTGCTGTTCGTTTGTCTGGCTAAAACTCGAGAACGGCCGGGCCGATTTAGCTGATTTTGGTTTTGAAATGTTTGTCGTGGTCCAGGGAAGGTTCAAACGTTGAGAAAATATGGAAAAATTGCGAGGAAGATAGTAAAAACAACAATTTCATTTTCCCATATAAACTGTTCTCTAAAAACTTTCCTGTCAAACATTTGACGTTCGTCCCTTCGTCGGTAAGGTAGACTCGGGTCCACTCAAATTGAAGCACGTATTAAATTAAGGGTTTTGAATCGACAACATATATCCACATTACTCGGATTATCCACGGATTATCGCGTATTTAAATTTTAATATTTTGATGATTGTTATTGTTGGTTCGTTCAGTTGTCATTGTATTGACATATTTTGATGGTTGTCATAGTCAGATACGCACATTATTTGCTATCATCATTTCTACATGTTTCCCCTCTAATCCACGTGAACTGTGGAACAAATACAAAGATAACATGGCAGAAGACAGTTTACATCAAATTCGTGTCAGTTCAAGAAATCCTGATCTTGAGGCGAATGAGGAGATGCATAACCAGGCTTTGCTCTTGATCGAAGATATGTGTTACCGCATGTGCAGCAGTTTGTTAGTCAAGTTAGGAATGCCAGCGCCAGATCGCGGAGTGAATGACGCATTTAATAGAGAATTTAATGAACGTGAATATAATCGATATGAACTAGACCAATCAGTTCAAACGAATGTACCCTGTTAAGCCCAAAACAGAAAGAAGTCTATGATACATTAATTAATGCAATTGATGATGGAAATGGTGGCTTATTTTTCATGGATGCCCCTGGTGGAACTGGAATGACATTCCTCATGTCATTGATTTTGGCCACTGTTCGTGCGAGATCCGAAATTGCGGTAGCAGTTGCTTCTTCTGGAATAGCGGCCACGTTGTTAGAAGGATGCCGTACGGCTCATTCTGCGTTAAAATTGCCATTAAACTTCAAACTACTGAACAACCGACATGTAACATTGCAAAACACTCTGCAATGGCAAAAGTTTAGTAGCCGCAAAAATCATCATCTGGGACGAATGCACAATGGCGCACAAACACGCCAGTCATTCCAAGATCGACTGCTGCCGATGAAATAAACGCTTGCCTCAAATCATCAAATCTGTGGTGCTATGTGAAGAAACTTCAACTGGTAGCAAACATGAGAGTTGCATTGTTGAACGACCCATCTGCTGAAGATTTCTCCAATCAATTGCTGACTATCGGTAATGGCCGTGTTCCTGTCGACGAATCGAGCGGATTGATTTCATTTCCACCGAATTTTTGCAATTTCGTCTCATCGAAAGACAAGCTCATCAGCAAAGTATTTCCGAACATCATTGCTAACCACAAAAATAACAAATGGTTAAGTGCGCGAGCAATTTTGCCGGCTAAGAAAAAAGACGTGAATGACTTAAACTTTATATTATATAAGTCGTATTTTATCACAACGTGCTTCAACGAAGAGAATTAAACCGAGTGCATCCCATGCTGCACAATATGTACATAGTTTAATTCAATCATGTCTTGCTGACACGCGATTGATACCTATACTTAATGTTTGTACTTTTTTATTTCTTTTTGTGTTATTATCCTAATAAAGAACTGAACTTAATATTAATTTTGTATTCATTTTACCTATTACTTTCATAAAATAAGTGCAGCTAATCTGTAACACGACATTTATTGACTGTTTGGCGGTACGAAGTTCGCCGGGTCAGCTAGTATATAATATAAAGTTTAAGTCATTCACATCTTTTTTCTTAGCCGCCAAAATTGCTCGCTCTTATTTGTTATTTTTGTGGTTAGCAATGATGTTCGGAAATACTTTGCTGATGAGCTCGTCTTTCGATGAGACGAAATTGCAAAAATTCGGTGGGAATGAAATCAATCCGCTCGATTCGTCGACAGGAACACGGCCATTACCGATAGTCAGCAATTGCTTGGAGAAATCTTCAGCAGATGGGTCGTTCAACAATGCAACTCTCATGTTTGCTGCCAGTTGAAGTTTCTTCACATAGCACCACAGATTTGATGATTTGAGGCAAGCGTTTATTTCATCGGCAGCAGTCGATCTTGGAATGACTGGCAGTGTTTGACGGAAATCGCCAGATAGTAAAATCATTGCGCCACCAAAAATTCTCGAGTCATTGCGCAGATCTTTTAAGGTTCGATCAAGAGCTTCCAATGCGCGTTTGTGCGCCATTGTGCATTCGTCCCAGATGATGATTTTTGTGGCTACTAAAACTTTTGCCATTGCAGAGTGTTTTGCAATGTTACGTGTCGGTTGGTCAGTAGTTTGAAGATTTAATGGCAATTTTAACGCTGAATGAGCCGTACGGCATCCTACTAACAACGTGTCCGCTATTCCAGGAGAAGGTGTTTTGCAATGTTACGTGTCGGTTGTTCAGTAGTTTGAAGATTTAATGGCAATTTTAACGCTGAATGAGCCGTACGGCATCCTTCTAACAACGTGGCCGCTATTCCAGAAGAAGGTGTTTTGCAATGTTACGTGTCGGTTGGTCAGTAGTTTGAAGATTTAATGGCAATTTTAACGCTGAATGAGCCGTACGGCATCCTTCTAACAACGTGGCCGCTATTCCAGAAGAAGGTGTTTTGCAATGTTACGTGTCGGTTGTTCAGTAGTTTGAAGATTTAATGGCAATTTTAACGCTGAATGAGCCGTACGGCATCCTTCTAACAACGTGGCCGCTATTCCAGAAAAAGGTGTTTTGCAATGTTATACGTGTCAGTTGGTCAGTAGTTTGGCAATTTTAACGCTGAATAAGCCATACGGCATCCTTCTAGCAACGTGGCCGCTATTCTAGGAGAAGCAACTGCTACCGCAATTTCGGATCTCGCACGAACAGTGGCCAAAATCAATGACATGAGGAATGTCTTTCCAGTTCCACCAGGGGCATCCAGGAAAAATAAGCCACCATTTCCATCATCAATTACATTAATTAATGTATCATAGACTTCCTTCTGTTTTGGGTTTAACAGGGTACATTCGTTTGAACTGATTGGTCTAATTTCATATGGATCATATTCACGTTCATTAAATTCTCTATTAAATGCGTCACTCACTCCGCGATCTGGCGCTGGCATTCCTAACTTGACTAACAAACTGCTGCACATGAGCTAACATATATCTTCGATCAAGAGCAAAGCCTGGTTATGCATCTCCTCATTCGCCTCAAGATCAGGATTTCTTGAACTGACACGAATTTGATGTAAACTGTCTTTTGCCATGTTATCTTTGTATTTGTTCCACAGGTCACGTGGATTAGAGGGGAAACATGTAGAAATGATGATAGCAAAATATAATGTGCGTATCTGACTTGGAGATGCAGAAATAATTGCTTCAGCGATTTTCGTGTCCCAATGAGTATCGTTTTCAACCAAATTGAGCTCTTGACATGCTGCACGAAATGATGGGCACACTCATGGACCTATGGCACACTATACCATTTACAGTTAGAAACTTGATTTAAATGATTTTGGCCCACGAACATTTACCAGCAACAACCGCAAATAGAAACATTCATCATTCTTTGGATGAACTGTGTAAATACGACCATGAGCATCAGTAGAACGCATATCCGAATGATTAGGAACCGCATCGCCTTGCCTCCAATGTAGAAATTTCTTCGATGAAGCGTTCCAAGTGTAGTAACATGGCATCTCCGAGTAAAGCAGCGTTCGTGCGAACGGATTGCTTTGGCAAGTCGTAAAGAAACTATAGGGAATTTGCTCTAGCACATAGACGATCGCTTGTTGGATGTGCTCGAAAAGTCGATCCGTTTCGGCGTTACCGCTACCATGAAATATAAACATTCGACAACCTGCATTCAAACAAAACCTGTGTGATATTGAGTGTGTGAAATAGCACAATAAAGACTTATTGTTATTTCCATTCCAAACAATGACAACCATCAAAATATGTCAATACAATGACAACTGAACGAACCAACAATAACAATCATCAAAATATTAAAATTTAAATACGCGATAATTCGTGGATAATCCGAGTAATGTGGATATATGTTGTCGATTCAAAACCCATTAAAATTTAAATACGCGATAATTCGTGGATAATCCGAGTAATGTGGATATATGTTGTCGATTCAAAACCCATAATTTAATACGTGCTTCAATTTGAGTGGACCCGAGTCTACCTTACCGACGAAGGGACGAACGTCAAATGTTTGACAGGAAAGTAGGTAGAACAGTTTATATGGGAAAATGAAATTGTTGTTTTTACTATCTTCCTCGCAATTTTTCCATATTTTCTCAACGTTTAAACCTTTCCTGGACCACGACAAACATTTCAAAACCAAAATCAGCTAAATCGGCCCGGCCGTTCTCGAGTTTTAGCCAGACAAACGAACAGCAATTGATTTTTATATATATATATATATATAGATTTGCCACTTATTAAGAATCCTTGTGCGTGGTCATAACCTTTAGGTTTAAATATAATAAATTTATAGGCACGATTAATTTTGTCTCTTTCTTTTGTAATAAACTTGTCCATGCTCAGATTAACTCGCACCTTGCATCG
This sequence comes from Erebia ligea, assembly GCA_917051295.2. NCBI lineage: Eukaryota > Metazoa > Arthropoda > Insecta > Lepidoptera > Nymphalidae > Erebia > Erebia ligea. The sequence continues at coordinate 13,727,957 of OU785228.1, forward strand.
TTATGGAATAATTACCCTAATTATTCCATAAAGATGCAAGGTGCATGAGTTTCATCTTATTATCTTATATCTTATTACTATCGATACTTATTACTATCAATAGTACTTAACTGGCTTAATTATGTCTAAAAGGCGTATGCCTTAAGTATTTAAGCAGTGGATTATCAAAGGCTGATGGATGGACAGATGGGTCAATAATAGTAGTTATAGTTAGTACGTCCCAAACTCTCTCTATCATACTTCATACTAATTATGAATGCAAAAGTATGTTTGTTTGTTGATTTGTAGGTTTGTTGAGAAGACAACTCTCAATTAAGTCATCTTTCAAACAAACAAAAAAATTCAAATCGGTTCATCCTTTAGGGAGCTACGATGCCACAGACACACAGATAATACACGTTAAACTTATTACACCCGCTCTTTTTGCGTCGTGGGTTAAAAATGATACAAAATCTACATACAGATGATATTCTATCATTAATTTAACCGATAGATAGATATTGCGGATTTCTTAAAATATTCTAATTAAATAATTAGTACATTGTGTAGTATTTTGTATATTGGATGTTACGCGATCATTCCGCCAATTATGAATCAATTTTGATGATTCTTTTTTGTTTAGTAGATCATACTTCAGAGGTGGTCCCATATAAATTTTATCGAAATTGAATCGAAGCAGGCGTTGCTTTGCGGAAGTCCATGATAATGAATGAACTAGAAGTTTAATTCGCTATAATCCGCCACAGCAGACAAAGTATGTTCGCATGCTATTGGTGAAAGACACGCACTGTACCACATAGATTCGTCTGCTGTAGCGGATTATAGCGAATTAAATTTCTAGTTCATTCATTTATCGAAATTAATTTAGCGCTTTTTGAGAAAATCAACAAAAACAAAATATATACCCAGATAATGTTTTGGTTTGTAGTTCCGTTCAGCAAAATTTTTGAGTCTACGTCTACGTAGTCGTGAGTCTACGTAGGTATAATGTAAATGAGACTAGTCAAAACATATTAAATGAGCTAAATAGAATTTACTAGTAACTATTGAAGAGTTCCACTATCCTCCGCCTGGTTCCATCATTATATTATTATCAGCTCGATGAAACAAAAAAAATGTACTGTCATCGATATAACATCCAGTAACATATTGCGAAGTTTTAAATCGATATGACAATAAATTAATAATATTGAATCGAAGCAGGCGTTACTTTGCGGAAGTCCATGATAATGAATGAACGAGAAGCTTAATTCGCTATAATCCGCCACAGCAGACCAATCTATGGGGTACAGTGCGTGTCCTTCACCAATAGCATGCGAACACCCACCACCCAGCAATTCGCACCGGCACAGCACCACACCACACAAATCTTCCAAATCACTCTCAACGTACGTTTCACTCCGAAACCGGAGCATCCTCAGGAGATGTTGACTTAACAATGCACGATTGTAAAGTGTCGATCGTGTCGAAAGTTCCGGCTTTTATACCTTTTTGGCATGACTAATACTGAAGCCCCGCCTCCTCCCCCCCTATTACTGTATAAATTGAGTTAAGGTAAATTTGATACATTTATTTGTTAATTTAGCAAATCAAATCCTTTATTATTGTGTTTAATTATTTCTAATTGCTCCCAAATGCACAGTTGAAACCCTTTACTACATTTATGTAAGATACATGTAAGATACATAAATGTAGTAATGTAGTAATGTACATAAATGTAATCTTACATAAATGTAGTAAAGGGTTACTAGGTTACTAGAGGAGTATACGAGTTATGAAATATTGGATAAAAGGGCACGTCGCTTCACTATTGTAAATACGGAACCCTAAAAACGATAAGCGTCTATGGGGTATTGCATTTTTTGTCGATGGTTGCCTGCCAATAATTATGAAACTTCACAGGCGTGCTTATGTCAAAAGTAAATTAAATGGTTTGGCAGATTGCAGTTATGCTAATAAAAGCGTGTTATAAATAAGTACGTACTGCAATAAAACGACATCCTACTGAAATACATTACTTTATTATATTATTAGAACACCTTATTAAGTATACATTTAGAATTGTAAATTATGTAGTATGAAAACGATGTGGCCGAATGAGTTAGGTAGCACAAGTGCCTAGGCTTTGAGCCAAAAAAACTCTACGTCCGCGTCATTAACTACTCATTTACTTACTACCTTCTTAACACATTTAGTGCCCATTCCACCGATCCGTGTATTGTCATTATGGGTCCCAGTACACGGATCCGTGAACTATCGTGAACCTTATTGTTAAACCCTCACTGGTTCCACGTACCTCTATCGCTAGCTAGTGGACAGATACGCGGATCCATGTTTGCATTACGCATAATATAATAAAAAAATTAATAATGAAATTATAATACACGAAATGTACCTATGTAATGCTGCACTTAAACTAAATATACCTCAGTTCCAATGCGGGCCCGCAATATTATTGTCTATATTTTAAAAAGGCATAATTTTTAAAGACATAGAAATCCATGTGTAAGAATATTTTCATATGATAAATTACTTTCTAATCAACACTCAAAACTCTAAACGTGCCCGGAATTCCAGCGTACTGTTCCGTAAATTGGTTCTTCATTCTGTATGCTTCATTCGTGTTGGCTGAATCCATGCTTTGCAAGTAATTCAAGTGTTCCTCCGATGACAGCACCTCAGTCCACTCATCTGGAAAGTAAAAATATTGTTGTTTATACAATTGTATCTAGCTTCTTGTTTGTTTGTTTTAAATACTTTATTGCACATATTATTGAAATGCACAAAGGCAAACTTAATACCTAGAGGTATTCTCTTCCAGTTAACCTTTGGTAGTGGGGACAGGGTTGAGAACAGTGCGTATAATAATTTAGAGAGAAAAAATGGGGAAAGAAGAAACACATTTAGGTAGAAGGTAATAAAGTGAAGAAGGTATGATAATATTATACAATGCTGTAAATTTGGCTTATATATAGAATTTAAGTAAAAATATATAGTTTATATACAAAAAATATATACTTAATATAATATAATATAAATTAAAGTAATATAGTAATCAAATAAATATTATAAATGCGAAAGTTTGGATGGATGGGTGTATGGATGTATGTTTGTTACTCAATCACGCTCCAACGGATGAACGGATCTGGATGAAATTTGGCACAGAGATAGATTATAGTCTGGAATAGCACATAGGCTACTTTTTATCCCGGAAAATTAAAGAGTTCCCGCGGGAACCGAAAAACCTCAATCCACGCGGACGAAGTCGCGGGCATCAGCTAGTATAAAATATAAATACACTTCTTCTTTCTCTTCGTTAGATACACTTTTGGCAGAGCAATATTTGTCTTCACAAAGTGATGTTTTTTTTATTTTTTAATATAATTAAGGTACTCGTAGACTAGCGCTTGGTTGCAATCAGACTTGCTTGCAAGTGGTGATGGTTGATTTAGTGGTAGATGTGATTTGCTTTAAGAGCTTGCATCATTTTGCCTGCTAGCTAACCTGGTAAACCCCACCGCAGACCGTCTACAGCTGACTCAGTTTGATCAGTCTATCGTCTACCTACTTCTCTCACGCTGGTAGACGTATCCGATTTTTTTTATTATGTGACTGTATGGCTTTTTTTATTTCGTACTCGAGAAAGATCAAGAGTTAAAAAAACAGCTCATTTAGTGTGACGCTAACTTTATAAATTTTTCACGATCTCCCTGGAACAGTGGTGACTTGTTGAACAATATGTTCTTTTATTCGTGGGAGGATCTCTAAGATCTATTTTCGCTCGCTACCAACTGCAAAGACGTGTTGCCAAGCGGTTCAGTGTACCTATATGAGTTTGCGTAGAGACCAATCAAAAGTTCAATAAAATACTATTATATTATCCTTTCCACATTCACCTGCTTACAGCTGAGACTGAATCGTCACAAAATACCGGGTAAGATAGCATTGAAGGGCAATCATGTCATATTCTGCACCAACTTACAAGTTTATAAGTGCGAAAGTTTTTTTTTGGCTGGTTTATCGGTTGTTTCTCCAATCACGTCATAACGGTTTAACGGATCGTATAAAAACTGTAGATTAACTGACATACTCGTAGGTTACCTTTTATCCCGAAAAATCGATGATTTCTCACAAGATTAAAAAAAAATTGTAACTAGATTTCGCTAGTACGATCTAGTACTTAAATATAAAAGTAAGATTTACAAACCTTGAAGAGTTTTTAAAGAGCGTTCTTCACCACCAAAATCCTTCGGAAGGATTTCTTTTGATATGAATTTGTGAAGTTCCTCATGACATTTGTGCACGTTGATCCTAGCAGCGACTTTAGCACTCAGTACTTGTTTCAATATGGTCACAACTGCTTCTATAAGTTTTGAAGATGATATTACGTGAATCGCTTTGATTCTCATTCCGTAGCCCTCCTGGAATCGAAAAAGTTAAAGTTAAAGAAAACTCGAAAATTGAGAAATAAATATCTTATTCTACTCCTTTAAGACTATCGTCTAGTGACGAAACGCGACGCGAGTAGGTATTTTCAATAATGCTATCTGTTTCACAACGCTTCGCTGCCTTCTCCGTATCGTGCGATAGAGAGAGTTGCAAGTCCAGTAGGCATATTATGCCTACATTTCATTCTTGAAATATTGTTTCGGGTGATAACGTTTTTACCCCCCTAAACGTTTACGAAATTAGACAATTTTGGTCTCATTAGATTCAGTATACCTTATTCTAGGCTCATACGTTTTATTTTTTTAGTATTTAAGTTTAGTTAAATTTAAAAAAATTAAAATACTCGAGGAAGTTTTTAGTTCAAAAATATGGATATTTAGACGCTAATAACTTTTAACATAAGCAATATTTCTTTAAAATTAAAACGTACGAGCATAGTTCTTCATTGGGGCTGATTCTGTGGTGCACAATCTCTAAACTAAACTAAAATGGCAGCTTTAAATGTAGTTCTGTCCCTTTCTGTAGGGAGTATTATGAAAGGGTTAGCAATATTTGTAATGCTCTAATTTTAGTTTAGTTTAGAGATTGTGCACTACAGAATCAGCCCCATTGTATCTCCAACATTTCTAAAAATTATGAAAATTTGACAACATTTACGGGAAGAAAAACGTTATCGCTTTTTGTATGAAAATTTACAACTAGACGATCCTCTTAACTGTGGCATCTTAAAGATGTATGGTAAAAATATAGATCGATCATTACATTTTTTGCTTTCTAAAAACATATAACCTAAAGCAGTTACTTTATTGTTTTTCGATTCCCGCGGGAACTCCTTAATTTTCCGTGGTAAAAAGTAGCCCTTATCCTTCCCCAGGATATAACCTATCCCTGTACTAAATTTCAGACAGACAGATAGATAGATAGACAGACACACTTTCGCATTTATAATATTAGTATGGAAGTATGCAGTGGGCCACATCCGTAGGTAAGTATTCAAAATCTCTATCGATTCTGATATATTTTTTATTTTAATATTTTTTACCTAAAGTGAATCCTTTTACTTTTTTTAAGAAGGGCGTTTAGTTATTTATCTAAAAATGGTCCTTTTCCAAGAAGGTAAATAAAGACGTCTCCATATTTTAACAACTGATCGGCGCAACCCAATTATAGACAGCACTACAAAATTATTGTCCAACCACCGTTATAGAGAGCAATAGTCCTATACCTTAGTTTATTGTTTATTGTAATAATAATATGTCTTAAATTATTAAAAAAACCTTTTTGAAAACAAGCTTTAATCGTTCGCCACATTGAATTCAGTATGATGTACCTAATTTTATTTTTTATTTTTCGTTTTCTTCGCCGCAAACCTTATTAATTGATTTTGCATGGGGGTGCATAAAGAATAACTCATATAACTAGTCCGCCATCTTTGGGAGTACGCCATGTTGGATTTAGAATAACGTCACTAAGTTAACCATGCATTGTCTTAAAACATGTACCTATGCAAAATTTCAGTTGGGGATAAATGTTCTAAAATTCAGTTGCAAGATTTCACCTAAAAAATTCACAAACATTGCATGTTTTAACTTGATTTATAAAAGCTTGTAAAAATAACCCGAAACCTTGACATTTTATAACTGCAAACACAAAGTCAACAATTCGTTATGTCTATTAGGAAATTTATCTTTTAAATTTAATTTGACCACCAAAATATAAGGAATGCGGGCTCCTTAAATTTAAGATACTTAACGGTGTATTACGATATTATAATCTGTGATCAAAATATGTTTAGATATTTGTGATGCGAATGTCAGTAATCGATATGGTATGGTATACAGTATTAGACGGTAAAATAAGGTGACAGTACAGTTGTAACCAAAACCACAGCCTAAAGGAGATACATTTTACTCGGATAGAAGCAGGCGTTACTTTGCGGTAGTCCATGATAATGAAAAAACTAGAAGTTGAATTCGCTGTAATCCGCCACAGAGCTATAATTCGCTATCTGTGGCGGATTATAGCGAATTTAACTTCTAGTTTTTTCATTACCTATGTTCTTCACGACCAATCATCCGACGGAGTCGTCTTGACAACTCAACTCTAACACAAAACCAGGTGTGGAAGCCTGATCTGCTATTTTTATGGTCGTTAATCCACTGTATGACGCACTTACGCAGTGGTAAAACCTATTGTCTAATAGCTCCCTTAGGACGTTCGTGTCAGACCAAGTAAGATGTATAGATGTATGTCAGACAATGAAAATTAAATGTAAGTGGTTTAGTTCCACAAACTTACGACCTTGTGACTGAAATTGGAACTAATTTTTATGCCTGTTTATTTGTTATTGGTTTATTTATAGACACTAGCGACGCAGTCACCGGGTCAGATAAGTTTGTCGGACTATACATAAATATCTATTATTTAAGTAGGTACTCACAATGTAGATTGACATGGCCTGTCTCAATAAATCAACAAGGTTCATTTTTGACAAGAAATGCATCAAGTTTGCATTTGAAAAGTCGATGATCAAAAAGAATCCGCCCATATAGTCGTGGACTTTCATGTATTCGGCTAACTGGAAATAGATAATATTAGCCCTTAATTACTCGCACGAAGAAAATTACATAACTTGGGGTCTTAATTATTAAATACTAGCTGATGCCCGTGACTTCGTCCGCGTGGATCGAGGTTTTTCGGTTCCCGCGGGTACTCCTTAATTTTCCGGGATAAAAAGTAGCCTATGTGTTATTCCAGACTATAATCTATCTCTATGCCAAATTTCATCCAGATCCGTTCAGCCGTTGGGGCGTGATTGAGTAACAAACATCCATACATCCATACATCCATACATCCATCCAAACTTTCGCATTTATAATATTTGTTTGATGTAAATAAAACTTGTTTATTATTAAATTGTTTTGGTAATTCTAATATATTTAAAAGGAATAACATGAATTTAATATCTAATTAAACAAAAACAAGCTAAATTAAAATGATTATCAAAAATTAAAAATTTGTAGAACTGAGATCAAAGTTAAAATTTTTGAATATTTTTAGGAATCTGAATCACTTTTATTACAATGTTGACAGTATATTTGAGAGTGATCATTGCACACAAACTTTGCGCATTTTGTGCATTTTGTTGGTACTTTCAATTGGTTTTTTGGTAAATTGGTGATTAGTCGCACGGGGTCACCGCTCAAGATTGCAGCGACGCATCCTTCCACTCCCGTGACTTGGTCGCTGCTGGAATACAAACTTCGACGCGGGTTATGGAGCTAGCGGGGGCGCGGGGAAATTCGGGCAGCTGCAAGTGCTTCATTTTTTAATTCGAAACTGCTTTGACCCCATGCGACTAATTAAGGGTTAGAAATCATATTGTAATCATATTTCCTATGAAGTCCCACAAGGCAGCACCTTAGGCCCTACTTCTTAATTTATATCAATCGACTATGCAATGCCCAACATAATAATGCTGATATAATCATGTTTGCTGATGATACAGTACTCTTATATCACGGTTCCACATGGAAAGATATTCACGAGTACACGGAAATAGGCTTAGGTAAAGTAACCGCATGGTTAGAACATGGTCTTCTCTCCCTTAACACCAGTAAAACTAAATATCTTTGTTTTAGTCAAACTAAGAGTGGAAGGCTGGGGGCCTTAAAATACGGTACTTCAAAATATAAAAGTACTTCAAAATACGGGCACACTGTTACCCTGCAATCAGAATGTCGACTTCAATTGCGAGTGTAACTCTTTACTGGTAGTAAATACAGTTAAATATCTCAGAGTAACAGCTATAGACGACAAACTTCAACTGGGCTCCACAAATATCTAATACCAGCATGCGCATTAGAAGACTTATATATACATTTTTAAATCCCTACGCGCAGTTTGCAGTACTGACATGCTAATCAAATTGTATAAAACCCTCGGGGAATGTATCATCAGCTACTAAGTACATATGCGCCTGGAGTGGTCCTTCTAAAACGTTTATGTTGGAAGTTGAAAGAGCACAACGCGCCTTGCTTTAAGGTTATGATGAGTTATCCGTTTACTTTTCTAACAACTCAATTTTACGACATAATATGTGAGGTACTGTCAGTAAGGACATCATTCCTCATACTTCATGATCATTCATCAGACTTTAAGAAGATATCACAGTAATACAGTGCCTTTCCTACCCCCGAATACGAAGAAAATCGACAGATGTCGAGTTCCTGCTGTAAAAAGTAGTTTTGCTCGTAGGCATTACGATTTCCTAGCCCCATACTTGTATAACAAAAAAAAACGTACCGTAAAAGACATGACCAAAACAGACATAAAAATTTACATTAGAACGTGGCTTAAAAAGTTATTATGAAAGTACAGAGGAACTTTTTAAAAATAATCTTAAAACCGGAACACACACACACAAACACATAGGTACTTGTTGTTTTTGAATTTAGAACTATAACTGTTAACCTACCGAAATTGCGAAGTGACTGTCTCCTGTAACACAGTTTTTACTACTTCAGAAGGCAAGGTTTCACGCTATTGAAATTTTGCAATCAGTTTTGGCATATAAAGATTTATTTATTTAAATATTTTACAAACTAAAGCATTTATTTACTTTAAAAAATTATAATATAAGTACAGAAAAACGTGTTGTGTCTTTTGACACCCTCAGTAAAAGAACTTAGTGTAAAAAAATCAAAAAAAAAATAAAAACCGACTTCAAAAACCACAAACACTAAAAAGTGAAAAATAATTTAATTTATTATGTATACAAGAGATAATGTAGTTCTATAATAACATTTTTTGGAGTCGGTACCAATTAGCCGCATAAACCGTCTACCTACTCTTCATTATTGTTGACGTGACTCCACATTGGCACCGACTCCAAAAAATATTATTATAGAACTACATTAACTCTTGTATACATAATAAATCCTAATAAATCCTATAATCATTTTATTTAATTACAACTAGGAAATAAACAAACTATAAATGAAATCTAAATTAAAACTAATATTACAAACACTATGAAATTAAAACTAAGTAAAATAAATTAAATTAAATCTAAAACCTCATCGAGACCACCGCAGCGAGGCATTGTACCCAAGATGCTGGCAGCATTACCCCATAATAAATTAAATTATTATTTAATTTTTAGTGTTTGTGGTTTTTGAAGTCGGTTTTTTTTTTTTTTTGAAAATTTTTTATTTCACAATTTTTAGTGGCCCCACTGTTTTAAAATACAGGGTGTAACCAGTACGAGATATGCTATGCATGGTTAAAACATACTGTTTACAAAAGTATCACACTGATCGCGAGCAATTTACTCTTATCCATTGAGGAGTTCTGTTCTCCATCTCCGGAGATATTCATCAGATCTTCACCAAATTTAAAATAGGACCACCTCTGAAGTATGACCTACCAAACAAAAAAAGAATTATGAAAATCGGTTCATAATTGGCGGAGAAATCGCGTAACAAACATACAAAAAAAAAACATACAGTCGAATTGAGAACCTCCTCCTTTTTTTGAAGTCGGTTAAAAATGTTCACTTTTGGCAGCTCGATTCAATGATGTTCTAATGGGTTACTGATTAGATTTTTGATAAAAATCGACTTTCTTTGTGAAGAAGTTTTAATCGATTTTGCTCAACATTTTTTATTGTTTCATAAACATATCAACCAAGCGTTTAAATGATTAAGTATAATATAATATACGTAATTAAATAAAACATTTATGTAAAACAGTAGGTACAGTAAATGTTCATCAATCAGGCAGGTCATAGAAACCATCCATCGCCAAATAATCAAGAGAGCTTGTGTTGCAGCTTCGTGACTGATTTGAAAAGGAAATTCGTACTGGTAATTACTAGATGAGTATCCGAGTTACGAAATATCGGATAAAAGGAACGTCCCTTCACTATTATAACGATATGCTTTAAGGAGTATTTTACTGTCGATAGTTGCCTGTCAATAATTATGAAACTTCATAGGCGTGCTTATGTCAAAAGTACAATAAAAGGTTGAATAGTGAGTAAATCCATTCATATAAGAAGTGAAGTGAAGTGAAGAAATAAAATAATTACATACAGGCACTATGTCTCACTCCATCTATACTGGAGGGAAAGAGACAGCTTTTTGTCACGAAAGATTTTCCCACCCCATTTCCTCGCGTTTTATTCTGCCAAAAAGAACTAAGTATAATATAATAAACACTAATGATATGATGCGTGACCTATATTGCAGCCCTGGGTTGCCAGGCTAGTTCAAATAAAACTATATTGCTTTATTTTAGGGTAATCTTGTCACCAATCCGGTACTATCATCTTGTTTCTTTTAAATTAAAACATGCGGAAAATACTTACGACTATGTTATGCCTGAAAAAGTTCATAGCTCGCGTAGTGTTGCATTCTACATCGTTGAATTTGCAGACAAACACTCTGCAGTGTTCCTCTGTCAATTTCGGCAAGATTAATGAATTACTGAAACAAAACAACAAAATTTATCATCATCATTAAATGATTATATTTCTTCACAAATCCATAAGTACATCATACTATCATACTATACTAATATTATAAATGTTGGTTTGTTGGTTTGTTGGTTTATTGGTTTGTTGGTTTGTCCTTCAATCACGGCGCAACGGAGCAACGGATCGACATGATTTTTGGCATGGGTATAGTTGAAGACCTGTAGAGTGACATAGGCTACTTTTTATTTCTTAAAATTAAGGAGTTCCCGCAGGAATAAAAAAAAACTTAAACCACGCGGACGAAGTCGCGGGCATCAGCTAGTAATGATAAAAATGTGAACGTAACGACTTAGATGAAATTATGAAATTTTGTGCCCCGGGAAAGCACGTAGGGTACTTTTTATCACGAGGAATTATGGAGTTCCCGTGAAGAAAAAAACGTTCCATTCCAATTCCAAAAACCAAGTCGCGGGCAACAGCTAGTCACAAATATAACTAGTATAATAGAGAGTTTGATTTGTCTCGTCATCCTGTTTCTGGGGGCTTACTACCGTCGTCGCTTGAACCATTTTTTTTTGTGTTCACGCTCTTGTTGAAAGAAGAATTATCATCTTATTCATATTAATATTATAAATGCGACAGTGTGTTTGTTTGTTGGTTTGTTGGTTTATTGGTTTGTTGGTTTGTTGGTTTGTCCTTCAATCACGCTGCAACGGAGAAACGGATTGACGTGATTTTTTGCATGGGTATAGCTGAGGACCTGCAGAGTGACATAGGCTACTTTTTATCCCGGAAAATTGAGGAGTTCCCGTGGGAATTAAAAAAACTTATTCCACGCGGACGAAGTCGCGGGCATCAGCTAGTAATCCATATTTTAAGGACGTATAAGGGTCATTATCGATTTTCGTTCGAATCGCCTTGCAAAGGCCAAAACCTGTATGTTTTATGTGTTATGGAAGAAATGGTTTTGATTATAGTATTTAAGCTCAAAAGATGCATAAAGGCATTCTATTACAAACAGGCTGTATACTCAGAGTAAAGAGAAAATGAGGAAAACCCTGTGGAAAAGTCATTTGTTTCCGTATGCAATTAACTATCTTGAAAGTTAAAAAAATTTTTACTCAGTTCGTGTATGACAAACTATATAGCGAATTTGTTTTTTAACTAAAACATCTATTTAAGATTAGACTGTTTACCTTTTGTAATTTACATTTACGTTCCAACCCTGAAATAATCCAATTTTCAATTTCGTCAATCGCAAACGGTCATTACATGCTGCATGAATGGAATCGCTACTTTACAAAGTGTTCATACTCGTACAGCAACACTTTACCCTCCCGCGCATCCCGCGTCTCGATCAGCGCCGCTGCTGTTCTGCTTCGGGATGGTCGTCATTCAATTAGTACAAAAAAATTGCGATCGCGAGTAGTCAGGAGTATTTTGTCAAGTGGTTGAGTTCACTACGTTCCATCGATTTTTAAGATGAGCTATTTTTATAATTTTTTTCTAGATATAGTACTAGGATTCATGTATCGTTTTTGTCCAGAGTTATATTTTGTAGATTTTATGCATTAACGACTCAGCTGTATTTTGAATTTAAAATCGAAATGGTCATTTGTTTCCAGTTCATTGATATCCATTTCGCTCCAAAAAGATTTGGAACGTTTGACTATTAAAAATATAGTAAATAGCTTTTGGTTTCATTTATGTCCAACGGTAGGTCATTACACTCCTGGCAATATTATTAAAAATATAGTAAATAGCTACTGGTTTCATATATGTCCAACGGTAGGTGATTAGACTATTCATAAGCACTTGTAAAAAGTCTATTTGAATAAAAAACTTTTGAATTTTGATTTTTTTTTGAATTACACTCCAGGCACTATTCATTTCTTTCCACTAGTTCATTACACTCCATCAATTTTTTGGATAACTGCTAGAGGTACAAAGAGGCCTTCCACATGTAATTTTTTTTCATAGTGTTGTTTTATTGTGTATATAGAAAATAATTATGAAAATTAAAAAAAAAAAATTTTTTGCAAAAGTGCGCTTTTAAAACGAAAATCGATAATGACCCATAAGTAACTAAGTAATAGAACTTCAATTTTAAATTAATAATGCTTAAAGCAATGGTAGTTAGCGCAGTGAAAATAATTTAAAGTTAGCATTAAACTGTTATTACTTACGCAAATTCAAAAATGCCCTCAAAATCAGTTTTGACGTTGAAAACTCCGAAAAATTGGGGCAGCAAGGTTCTCGTAGTGCATGACTTGTCCATTTGCGCCTTGGCGCGCTCTATTGACCCCTTGCATCCGAGTATAGTTGCCTCCAAATAATGGGGTTCTGTAACAAGAGAAAAAAAAACAGATATCCAAAATGCTATAGAATCGAGTAGAATGGCGTTTAGTCCCGTGGTAAACAATCTACTTTTCACTTCGACTGCGAGAAAATGAAATAAATAATGATTTTTAATTATTTTTTTTGCCATTCTGATGTTACATTTTATTAGTAGGAGTAAGATCTTTATTTTCACTTGATGATATTAACCAATAAATCATTGACTTATAGTAGTATACATATAAGTCAATGCAATAAATAGTCACATTCACTTTACCCTATGCCTTCACCTTGTAGTATGTATTGTGCATCAAAATCCGAAATGGATTAAATAAACATCCCTTTAAATAAAATGTATTAATTACAATAAAAATTCTAGAGATTTCGCGGCAATCCGCAATACCAACTTTATTTTTTTCCATAATTTTAACAAGAAGGAATTTAAAAAAAAAATTAAGAACCATAGATATTGAGCTGTAGGTGACGACTTGGTGTTGAAGGGAAACATTAGCACATTGACGCATACTTACATTCGATCAAAGCTTGCGTGCAAATTATTTCAAAAATGGAACATAAAAAAAGTGTGTGGATCGTAACATAGCGTAACTATTTATTAATTTCATACAGTGGGTCGACGCTCACACAAAATAATGTCAGACCTGACTACCATGATACCATGACAGTTTTAGCAATCCTAGATGTACGGTACCAGAGTGATATAATTTTGTATTATAAAAATTCTGCTCGTAGTTTCGATCGTTACGCCCCTGTCACCCCGCAGCTTTGCTTTGTCTAAATGCCTTCGTTGAACGACTGGTAGGAAAGAACGTATCTTCTTAGACTGTGTCTGTGACATTAGTTTGGGTTGCTGATATTAACCATAGACTATAAATTTTTACTACCCATTTACTAGGTATCTATAACTAAATAACGCCGGCAATTATTAAAAAAAAATTACTTTAATCCCTAGACCCTAAATACTAACTTTAGTGCGCCTACGCTAAGCTATAATGACATATTTTTAGAGCATGAGAGGTGAAAAATGTATTGTATCAAAATTGTTCTAGAAGTTTTAGTGAACAATCGTAACCATGAATCTTAAATGAATCATCCATGAACGAATGAAGCTTTTGTTTTGCACGCTTAAATCATTGTTGTTGTGAGAAACTATAAGGTCTGAATTGTTTTTGTTTATTTTTAACTAGCTGATGCCCGCGACTTCGTCCGCGTGGATCGAGGTTTTTCGTTTCCCGCGGGATCTCCTTAATTTTCCGGGATAAAAAGTAGCCTATGTGTTATTCCAGACTATAATCTATCTCTGTGCCAAATTTCATCCAGATCCGTTCAACCGTTGGGGCGTGATTGAGTAACAAACATCCATCCATACATCCATCCAAACTTTCGCATTTATAATATTTATTTGACTAGCTGATGCCCGCGACTCCGTCCGCGTGGTTTAAGTTTTTTTAATTCCCGCGGGAACTCCTTAATTTTCCGGAACAAAAAGTAGCCTATGTCACTCTCCAGGTCCTCAACTATACCCATGCCAACAATCACGTCGATCCGTTGCTCTGTTGCGGCGTGATTGAAGGACAAACCAACAAACTAACAAACCAACAAACAAACACACTTTCGCATTTATAATATTAGTATGATGTACCTAACAGGCTGGAGTTACATGGCAGGTCAATCACCTTGACCGTTTCGCTTGAGTTTAGATGTGCTGAGTTGGGTAGACGTCATCGGGGTTTCCAGACTGCAGAAGGGTAATGAGCGGGAAATGGCTCAGCGTAACAACTGTGTAGAAATTGGTTGACACTTCCACTAACCAAGCTTTAAAATAGTCAAAGGGTTTAAAAACAGCCTCGAGCAAAAACATGCTGGCAAAACAAAAAATTGAAAGCCACTGACATAATATTATATACTGATATATTTTTAACCATTGCTTGTTTTGCTATGCATGAATAGTAGATTGTTCATCAAGGGACTAAAATGAGCCATTTCATACGAGATGTTTAGCTTACCGAGCGTAGCGAGGTATGCTATAGTGTCGAGTAGAATGGCTTTTAGTCCCGTGGTAAACACTCTACTTTTCACTTCGATTGCGAGAAAATAAAATAAATAACGATTTTTAATTATTTGTTGCCATTCTATTGTTAAATTTTAATTGGTAGGATTAAGATTTTTATTTTCACCTGATGATATTAACAAATAAATAGTCACATTCCCTTTACCCTATGCCTTCACCTTGTATTAAGTATTGTGCATCGAAATCCGAAATGGATTAAATAAACATCCCTTTAAAATTTAAATAAATGTATTATTTACAATAAAAATATTAGAGATTTCGCGGCAATCCGCAATACCAACTTTATTTTTCTTCATAATGATAACAAGAAGGAATTAAAAAAAAAATACATTAAGAACCATAGACATTGAGCTGTACGCACGTACGTGTAGGTGACGATGGGTAACATTAGCACATTGACGCATACTTATACATTCAACAAAGGATTGCGTGCAAATTATTTCAAAAATCGATCATAAAAAAAGTAGATTCTGTGTGGATCGTATTAACATAGCGTAACTATTTATTTATTTCATACAGTGGGTCGACGCTCACACAAATGTGAGACCTGACTACCATCATACCATGACAGTTTTAGCAGTCCTACATGTACGGTACTGCATAAAAGACATTAGAGTAATAAAATTTTGTATTATAAAAATTCTGCTAGTTTCATTTGTTACGCCCCTATCACCCCGCCGCTTTGCTTTGTCTAGATGCCTTCGTTGAACGACTGGTAGGAAAGAAAGTATCGTATTAGACTGTGTCTGTGACATTAGTTAGGGCTGTTGATATTATTAACCATAGACTATAAATTTTTACTACCCATTTACTACCTATATCTTAATTAAAAAAAATATTATTAAAAAAATTATTTAAAAAAATTTACTTTAATCCCTAGACCCTAAATGCTAACTTTAGTCCGCCACGCTAAGCTATAATGACGTCTTTTTAAAGCATGAGAGGTGATGGTTTTATTTAAATAGTAAATCTTCAATGGATAAACACTTGATAAGCAATAACGAATTTTTGTTTTGAATTTGAAAATGAGTAAATCAAGATATGGGTAAGAGTGCGCATTGGACTCCTGACGGGTGGGGCACCTTGGCGGGGCAAAGTCGATGAACCCAAATCACCGATACCAGAACATCCACATATTATCAGCTCTTCTTTATGAAAAAAAAGGTTGATAATAAGCTTGATAATAGGTCAACAATTACGTCGATGTTAGCAGAAAGAAAAATAAATAAAAAATCGATAAATTGAGTTTATCGATATGGCAATAAGCCCCTGCCCACGAACAAGATTGTCGGCTATTGTAATAGCAGGGATAAGTTATATATTATAATAGTTTTTAATAAACCTAGTTTAACCTGTTGATAATAGTTTTTTCATCCCACCATCTCGGAAAGAGTATTTTTACTCTTCGATATCTGAATGCAAAAGCCGTTATTATCCTCTTGAGGATAAAGTAAATTGAATTTAGAACATCGTGTGCACGTCAGTAAATATCACTCGTCTATGAAGTTTGTGAATTCAAAACATCATTAAAACCTATTTACTTCTACCTCTATGGTGCAGAATTTCCATACAACCGTTTTTAATTTGTTAAAAACTCACACTCGTAACCTTCTTGGTGTACTTTTTTAATTTGCTTTGCGCGCACCATTTTCTTTCACGTAAAATATTACACTCAACTTATGTAACTGTAGCAACGTTACTTTCAATTTTTCTTAATTATACCTACCTAAGTATTATTTAAGATTATTCTGTAATACTTACCTTTCATAATGTAGTAGTTAATACCTAAACTGAAATAAAATTAATGATTTGAGACTTATTTCGTGGTTTGAAAACATATTATTATGTATTAAACCGGGTACATACCACGATGTAAAACAATGATTTTATTTGTCGATATTTCGACCAGTTGCATGGATCGTGGTCACGACGGGACTGCGGTGGTGCGAGGTGTGTAGCTGTTACGGGCAGTAGCGAACTACCCTCCTTCTCGTGCTACACACCTCGCAGCACCGCAGTCCCGTCGTGACCACGATCCATGCAACTGGGTCGAAATATCGACAAATAAAATCATTGTTTTACATCGTGGTATGTACTCGTTATAATACATTATAATATGAAATAAAATTATCTTGTATTTTTTTTTGCATTTAGTCATTTCCTCGCTGAGGTGGGATGAAAAGTTACGTGTTGCACTCGAGTGAAAAGATTTTTCACCTCGTGCTCGTTTGATTCTCTCACTGACGCTTAGGATTCTAATTTTTAAAACACTCGCTGCGCTCGTGATTCAATTTTGAAATCCTTCGCTTGCTCGGTCATCAAAATTAAGCACGCGGTTAAAAAACAACTTTTCACTCTTGTATAACAAATAACTATTTTGTGTTGTTTGTGGCCAATAAAAAGTTAAGGAATTAAATCAATTTTTTTGTCATAATATTATCATAGTTTCTGTAGCAAATTTTCCTGATTAAATGAATATTTGTAACAATATACATACATTTCATTATTTTAACAAATAATTAAATGAATATTTTTTTAATATTATTGTTATTTGTATCTAAAGGAAAAATACCTAAATTAGTACAATTTGTATTTAATTTTTTATGATAATTTGTATCTAATTCCAAAATACTGGGAGTAGTACTAGTATTACTAACTAGCCGATGCCCGCAACTTCGTCCACGTGGATTGAGTATTTTGGTTACCAAGGCGATAAAAAGTAGCCTATGTGTTATTCCGGACTATAATCTATCTCTGTGCCAAAATGTGTCATCCAGATCCGTTCAGCCGTTCTGGCGTGATTGAGTAACAAACATGATCCATCCATCCATCCATCCAAACTTTCGCATATAGATTATTATTAGTTTAGAACTATAGTTTATGTCAATACTATTGTCTGTCTGTCAATACCCTTTTTCTCAGGAATGCATTAAGATCTACGGTCCCTTGGAGTTGTAAAAAAATCAAGCTTCTAAGTCAACACAATCAATATTTTTCTAATGTCCTTAAATCCGAATTTTATATTGTTAGAGCTAAGTTCTTCACTATGTAATCTCTCTCTCTCACTGAAGAAGTTATTAGTATTTGGTATTAATTTCAACTTGATACCTCCATGCATTCCTGAGAAAAAGGGTCTTGACATACAGACAATAATATTATATATAACTTTGATGAATACAAATTAAAATTACATAAAAATTACAAAGGACATAATAATATAATAAAAGTATAAACAAAAGGTGACCTTATCATTAAAATGATCTTTACCAGATAATACACTAATTAATTTTTAATTAATGCTGTGATACGGGAAATTGCTTTAAAAGATTATTATAAATGCATACATAAACATAATAAGTATTATCTACATTTAAATATGTTTATAATACTTTATTTTTAAACACAGTATCAATATATAAACATTATATACTTATAAATACCTATACATAATATAAATACAGTCCCATATACTCTTTCATGCTGTCGTTTACAAGAACTTACTAGCACCTACTATTACCTATTCTGTGCTAGCACGTACCTACTATATAAACACACACACACACACAAACACGCACACACTCACACACACACACATCACGCACACACTACTCACCAGTTCCCATTGCCAAAGTTAACTAATAACGTACAATAATATTTATTTTATGTGTATAGTATAGTTTATAGTATTTTTAGTGAATGCATAAATATAACTACTGAATAAACTGTATGTGCTTGTGCACACATTTAACGAGGGAGAGGGCTGGTTATCCTTAACACAGATCTAAAAAATCTACCTAGGTTAGCCAGTTCTTGATCTTGCAACATTTTATCTACATTTTTAGGGTTCCGTACCAAAATGGTAAAAATGGAACCCTTATGGTGCGACTTTCTCCGTCCGTCCGTCTGTCACAGTCAATTATTTCAGTAACTATTAAAGCTATCGACATGAAATTTGGAATAGTTGTGTATAATAGTGGCCTAACATCATTAAAATAAAAAAAAATCGAAAATTATTTTTAGTTTAATTAAAAAAGGGGGAAAATCGGCGGTTTGAAATTTCAAAGTATGATAACTATACTGAGTGGGATATTATATGAAAGGGCTATATTTCTACATTCTAAAACAGATTTTTATTTATTTTTATGCATAATAGTTTTTGATTTATCGGGCAAAATGTCGAAAAAATACCGTTTTCCAAGCTGTAGCCATGAAACTTGACGTTCGGGATTTCGGTTTGAAATGAAAAAATACGTGATTCACAGTTTTTAAAAATTCTATCCCCAAGGACGTCAAATAGAGAGTTTATCCTTCAATCACGCCGAAATAGAGCAACGGATCAACGTGATTTTTTGCATGGGTATAGTTGAGGACTTGGAGAGTGACTTAAGCTTCTCTTTATCCCGGAAAATTAAGGAGTGACTGTGGAAATCAAAAACTTATGCCACGCGAACGAAGTCGCGGGCGTCCGCTAGTCTAAATATAAAAGGAAAAGGTGACTGACTGATCTATCAATGCACAGCTCAAACTACTGGATGGATTGGGCTGAAATTTGGTATATTATGATGAAACGGTAACTAAAAACAGATGGCTTTTATGACGAAGGCAGAGCACGGAGTAGGCGTAGGTTATTTTTAAAAATTTAATTATAAAAAGGTTGTGAAAATTTTATTAAATATAATCTTATTGTGAGCGATGTTATTTTAATTATGTTTATAAAAAAAGCTAGTTATGTTATAGGACAAAACTTACCGAAATCCTTCTTATTGAAATGAGATTGTTTTTGCACCCATTCGTTAAGAATCTTCACAGAATCCTTCATGCTTCCAGGCGCATCTATGCCGAAAACTTTGCGAACAGACTGCAATGTATCAGGCTTGGTTTCGAGGATCTTGTCTTTTGGTAAAAAATCCATTTTGATTACACAACCAGACGGCTCGATCGCTATAATTATCTGAACAAAGATTGCACTTGCACCAACCTCGGTTAATTGAGAAATGCAAGGAACCGTATAGCTCAGTGATTATTTATTATCTGCCTCTTAATTCGAATCCTTGTGCGTGGTGTATGATATATTTACAACCTTTAGGTGTATGATATATTTGTATGGCACGATTTTTTTGTCTCTATCTGTAGTAATAAACTTGCCCTTGCTCGGATTAACTTTTACAAAATTATGCAAAACGGGAATAATGCCATAACGAGCAAGGTGCCTAAGGTTATTCTTATTACTACTATCAATATTTATTAATATCAATAGTAGGTACATAACTGGCTTAATTATATCCAAAAGGCATACTTAAGCAGTGGATTATTATCAAAGGTTGATAGACAGACAGACAACTCTCTATCATACTTCATACTAATTATATGAATGCGTGTTTGTTTGTTGTATTTGTTCTGGTTGAGGAAGAGGATGAAATATTTTGATTGTTACTTTAAATACTTCAGTGTTACAGCTAAACAAATGCGTAACAATTGACGTGTGACGATTTAAAACAAAAAAAAAGTATATCTTATTGCAAAAAAAGAGTTAAATATATCAGTTAAGCATACATAGTGTTACAATTTAATGATACTTTTGATGATAGGAATATTTAATTGTTTCTAATTAGAGCGCTAGTGCTACCTACCACAGAATAAGTAATAGTACATGCATACATTATTTTATTAATATCGCGTTAGTGTAAGTAACACTAACGCGATAATAATAAACGTTCTTTCGCAATTAAAATCGGCGATACGTGAGCGCCGTATCAAATACAAAGATATTATTGATAAATCAAATAAATAATAAAAATGCGAAAGTTTGGATGGATGTATGGATGTTTGTTACTCAATCACGCCCCAACGGCTGAACGGATCTGGATGAAAGGAGGATGGCGAGAATGCATGTATTTTGGGACCCACTGAAAGGGATAGCGTGCATCATGGAAACTTATTAATAATTGTAGAACATAACAAAACTAAGAAAAAAGCAAATAGTAAGTAAGTCTAAAAAAGTGGGAGAAAAAAGATATAACATACTTAAAAGTAAATATAACCTAAAAATTATTAATCAAAAACGATCTACCTCCGTAAGGGCTATTGTTACTCGTGTTACTATCAAAAGCCGAAAATAACGTGAATACCACTCATTTAGTCATTTGAGTAGGTATCGATGTGGTATCGATCATTTGATGGTGTCGGACATAGAAATAGGAAGCAGTCGTAATTCCTAATTTTATGGTGTCGGAACATCCATGGAATTAGGAATTACGACTATAGTCTTCCTATTTCTATGGGAAAATCCCTATAAAAATAATGACAAGTGCTGTCATGTCAACAAAATGTCTATGGTGGTATATGTCAATTGCGCATAACGTTCCGTTAGTGCAAGATGATTTATTTTTTTAATAATTATAATAATTTCTTTCTTTTGACTCCTATGTCTGAGAGCCTTAATATTTTTTATATAAACATCGTATGAACTTGTGATTATAATTAATATAAACTTGTACTTGAACGATGCTTCCATAATTTTTAGGGTTCCGTACCCAAAGGGTAAAAACGGGACCCTATTACTAAGACTCCGCTGTCTGTCTGTCTGTCTGTCTGTCTGTCTGTCTGTCTGTCTGTCTGTCTGTCTGTCTGTCTGTCTGTCTGTCTGTCTGTCTGTCTGTCTGTCTGTCTGTCTGTCTGTCTGTCTGTCTGTCTGTCTGTCTGTCTGTCTGTCTGTCTGTCTGTCTGTCTGTCTGTCTGTCTGTCTGTCTGTCTGTCTGTCTGTCTGTCTGTCTGTCTGTCTGTCTGTCTGTCTCCAGGCTGTATCTCATAAACCGTGATAGCTAGAAAGCTGAAATTTTCACAAATGATGTATTTCCGTTGCCGCTATAACAACAAATACTAAAAATTAAAAAAATATATATATTAAGGGGGGTCCCCATACAATAAACGTGTTTTTTTCGTATTTTTTTGCTCAATATTAAAAACGGTAACAGGTAGACGGTTCAAATTTTCACAGAATATTAACTTGTATATTACCTTTCAAAATAAATAATTAAATATCAATAAAGTAAATATTAAAGGGGGGCTCCCATACAACAAACGTAATTTTTATTTTTAATACGTCATAAATCGTAAAACTTACTACAGGTTTGTACGGAACCCTCGGTGCGCGAGTCCGACTCGCACTTGGCCGGTTTTTATTAAATTATGTGGGTCCAATTTCACCGTTCTCCTTTGGCATAGAGATAGACTATAGTCTGGAATAGCGCATAGGCTACTTTTTAACCCGGAAAATTAAAGAGTTTCCGCGGGAACCGAAAAACCTCAATCCACGCGGACGAAGTCGCGGGCATCAGCTAGTTCTATAATATACAAAAAAAAGCAAGGATTCCTTTAGTATTAAATTAAACATTAATTCACGTGAATAAGTACCTACGTCATATTTTTAACATTTTAAAAATATGTATTCACTCGAATGAATATTCGAGTGAATACATATACCTAACTAGATGATGCCCGCGACTTCGTCCGCGTGGATTGATGTTTTTTGATTCCCGCGGGAACTCTTCAGTTTTCCGGGATAAAAAGTAGCCTATGTCCTTCCCCGGGATACAACCTATCCCTGTACCAAATATAATTCAAATAGGTTGAACGGTTGGGCCGTGAAAGCGTAGCAGACAGACAGACAGACAGACAGACGGACAGACAGACAGACAGACAGACAGACAGACACACTTTCGCATTTATAATATTAGTATGGATATAGTAGGTAGGTATCGACTGGATACCTACCTACTATATTAGGTATATTTCTATCCCTTTGCCTGCTGATCATTGACCGTCAAAAGACTGAAATTGATAGACTTGAAAAGCACTTACTTGCACACGTAAGTATCTTCGCTTGATCTTCTCCTCCACACAAGTAAATTATTTAGTGGAGCTAAAATAATAAATTATTTAGTGTTGTATTTCAAAAAAATGGAATTGACGCATCTCCTCTCTTACCAAAATAGTGTATGCCAGGAGCCTAGCATATAAACGTGGGAACTAAGCTTTGGAGAGATCGTACAATAAAATTCTTTTTTAAAAAACCGGCCACACGTTGAAGTAACCAAATACTAATTTCGATTCGATAACAGGCTGCTCCTTTGACTTGTGCGATTCAAGAAAATCGCACCAAACAGACTTTCTTGAATCATAGCTAAGAAGACTCTCAATCAAGTCATCTTTGAAACAAACAAAAATAAATGTAAATCGGTTCATCCGTTTGGCAGACACACATTAAAGTTATAACACCCCTCTTTTTACGTCGTGGGTTAAAAATGATACAAAATCAAGTTTACACATACTGATGATATTCTATCATTAATTTATAATCAATATGCAGGTATTGCGGATATCTTAAAATATTCTAATTATTGATGGACTCGTTAATCATCCAACGTTTTAACTTTACGACTATTTTTATTATTGCTTTTTTCAATGTCAATGATTTTTCTGTATATTTGCGAACACATAAACATCACATTCTTAGTATGTAATTAGATACAACTGCGATTGGGTTAATGAAAAAACTTGAACTAAACCTATTAATAATGGATTCAAAATTTCATAATTCATTTTTTTTTATTCAATTAAACTTTTACAAGTGATTTTGAATCGTCAAATGAATTTTACATACTTACATGACTACTTTACTATGCAATAACAGACGTTTAAAACAAAGTCAAGCGCGTTTCTCTATGTGTCCAGTATGTAGCTTTTTGTTGTCTTTTTGGATTTCAATGCCGTTTTCACTTTTCACAATATCGTTAAAAAGTATTTGGCATGAAAAAGTCACGCTCGTCCGACTTCAACGTAGTGTGTAGAAAATAAAATCAAGATTATTTACTTTGCAGTTGCTTTGGAAGTCGGTTTTCACATTTGAAAGAATTTTTATTTGATTGCTTATAATATAATTATAGTATGGTTGTGTATTGTGATGGATTCCTTCTGCGGTTTCCTACAAAAAAAATTAAGGGAGTAATCAAGCCACAAATCTTTCAAAATATACCAAGTACGTAGTCAAAAAATTGAGAAATATAGTTTGTTTGATACGAGCGGTCTACCACAGAATACTAACTATTATGTAACGCTCTATTGCTATTCCTTTAAAAACAATAAGATTAAAATATATTGCTATAGCAAAAATCTAAAAAATACATAAATAATTATTGTACGTAGGTATAATGTTTAGATCAGCTCGATGAAACTAAATAATTGTTGTAATGTCATCGATATTACATACATTTCAATTAATCAATATGACAATGAATAATTAGAAGTCGACTAAATTCGATTTGACTTCCAAGATTTGTTTACATTTAGCTACTTAAGTTATGTAGTTAGGTACAGGGGAAGCTAATAAAAGAGTGTTAAAAATAAGTACCTACATTACTGCAATAAAACGGCATCCTACTGAAATACATTACTTTATTATATATAATACAATAATAATATTTTCAATAAAATATTATGTAAACTTGGTCAGATAGAACGGTATAATATTTTAAATCTGGATTTTCAAAATAGCTAGGAATATCCTTAGTAAGTATTTACAATGTCTTATATTCAGGGTGAAAAAAAAAAAAGTATGATTGGGCAATTATTCGGTAAAAAATTTACAAAACTTGTAATAATTGTTATATTATCAAAACGATGTCACCGGATGATACTAGTTCAGAAGCCCGAATACCTAGATTTTCAGCCAAAATATAAACTCTTCGTCATTTACATTTAGGTAAATACTTACCACCTTCTTAACACATTCCGTGCCCATTCCACCGATCCATGTGTAAGTATGGGGCCCAGTACACGGATCCGTGTATTATCGTGAGCCTTATTGCTAAACCCTCAGTTGATCCACGTAGCTCTAACGCTAGCTAGTGGACCAAACACGCGGATCCATGTTTGCAATATGCATATTAAATTGATAATTAATGAAATTATAATACACGAAATGTATGTAAATATGCACACATGCGGGCCAAATATTTTGAACCATGATCTCTTAATGCCAATGTGGGCCGTCAAAGTTATCATTAATATTTAAAAGGGCATTTAATTTTTTATGGACTAATTACGTAATATTTTTTCTAATCAACACTTAAAAGTCTAAATGTGCCAGGAATTCCGGCGCACTGTTCCGCAAATTGGTTCTTCAGTCTGCATGCTTCATTGGTGGTGGCTGAATTCATTCCTTGCAAGTAATTCAAGTGTTCCTCCGATGAGAGCACCTCAATCCACTCATCTGGAAAGTAAAAAGATTGTTGTTTATATGGTTGTATGATTTCTATCTATCTTTTTCTTCATTACACTCTTGGCAGTTGGCAGAGCAATATCGGTCATTATGAAGTGATGGCTTTAGTGGCAGATGTGATTAATATCCTCACGTAGGTACACTTACTTTCCTTGGTTGCCAGTCTGATACACATTTGCAAAGCACCACCGACAGATGACTCAGTTTGGTCAGTCCATCGTAAAGGCGATCGTAAGACTACCTAGACAAGGAGCTCGATGGAATATCACTCTCACGCCAGGAGACGTTTGGAGACAGGTCTGGAATAGTAGGAGGCTTCGGCCGTGGCTAGTGACCACCCTATCGGCACTGCCAAGTGATTTAGGGTCCCTTTACGATGCCATGTAGAAACCGTTGGGGGAGGTCTAAAACCAAGCGGACGATGTCGCGAGCATCATCTAGTTGATTGTAAAAATAAGATTTACAAACCTTGAAGAGTTTTTAAAGAGCGTTCTTCTCCACCAAATTCCTTCGGAAGGATTTCTTTTGATATGAACTTGTGAAGTTCCTCATGACATTTGTGGACATTGATCCTACCAGCCACTTTAGCACTTAGTACTTGTTTCAATATGCTCACAAATGTTTCTACAAATTTTGATGTTGATATTATGTGAATCGCTTTGATTTTCATTCCGTAGCCATCCTGAAATTTAAAAAGTTAAATAATTGTAACTGAATGTCGCCAGGCGCTAAGCCTAAGGCATCTACCTGGGCCCAGACCCTTACAACGGGGCTGTCCCCCGCACCCCTTGCGTTTAAACCCCTTTTATCAGCCAATGCAAAATCGGCCTAAGATGTATATAAAAATGTCCATTACTCACAATGTAGATTGACATGGCCTGTTTCAATTCAACAAGGTTCAATTTCGACACGATATCCATCAAGTTTGCATTTGAGAAGTCGATGATCATATAGAATGCGCTTAAATAGTCGTGGACCTTGGCGTATTCGGCTAACTGGAAATAGGAAATATTAAATATCATAAATAAAATATTAACAAAACAAACAGCTATTTACACTAGAAAAAAAAATTGAGAATTTCTCCAGTGGGATGCCTTGCAACCTCTTGCTTTCGCTGAGGCTCTTTTTCCGATGACCTACTTGATGTACTTGATGTCCAAAATGTTCAACATTAACTAAAATAATAACATACAGGTACTCTACCACTTTGCATATTGTAACTAACCTGACGGGGTTCCTAAGAATCTATATCTTACTCTACCTATAAAATTCAATATCTCTTTAAAATGGCACGTGAATCATCCAGCAGTAAGACCCTCATAATGTTGCGTCCATAATAAACCAAGATCTTTTAGAGTTTCGGAAGCCTCATCCCAACGACTTGCTTATATACCGATCTAGATGTAATAGTGGTAATAGTGACGTGTTCAAGTTTTAAATAATTTATAAACGCTTTCAAGTATTGATTTAATGTAAAATAAATGGTGATTGGTAGCTCCACCCCGCTCACCAATGATAGGCTTCGGCCCTCTCTTGGTATCCCATGAGGCATTAGCCATCGACTAATAGGTCTCATAAGTATACCAAAAGGCAGCAGCCTCCCCTCCTTAAACCACTAGGCCACCATTTGGGGAAATAGCGCGGACGTATGAAATTTAG
This sequence comes from Erebia ligea, assembly GCA_917051295.2. Classification (NCBI taxonomy): domain Eukaryota; kingdom Metazoa; phylum Arthropoda; class Insecta; order Lepidoptera; family Nymphalidae; genus Erebia; species Erebia ligea. The sequence continues at coordinate 13,755,248 of OU785228.1, forward strand.
TTAAATACAACGCGGAGACCACCATGGGTAGTAGGACGTCGTTCGTACGTTACATAGGTTGTGAGCCAATGTGACGCAGCATAGGTCGTGAATCTATGCATTTACAAGTAACATAGGTTGTGAATCTATGGAACCGTAAATAGTATAGTAGCACAGGTTGTGAATCCGTGCAACTATGAATAAGTGTCGAGGCTGAGTCAGGCGTAGTGCAATACATAGCTAGATATCCGGTATCTCACGTGTGATCCAACCTTCGGTAATAATAAACAGCGTCCTATCAACCATGGTTAGTCGTCGTTCGAATATGTAACGATAGTTACGGGTTTACATAATGTAAGCATAAGTAATCGCATGGCAGAGTCAGGTGTACTGGAGAACATAGTAATGCACATGAAGTACATTGCGCACAGAGAGCAAGCTCTCTGGTTCAACAACAAACCAATCCCATCCAAACATCCAACTAGGTAGACATCAAGACAGAACCAGCCGTGCTGAGGCATCGCCGAAGCGATATAACCTACATTCCGCAGCCCCAACTCAACCAGCGATGATTATATGTAGGTAATATACGTGTAAGTATGTTGTATTAAAATATGTATATAAATCCACCATAGGCGGATCAAATATCGTTGGAAGCCTCCAACGACATTATGCGTTCGAACGAGCGACGGACATCGTGACACATACTGCACGCACCATTACACGAACAGCGAATCCACTTTGCTCAGCATCAGCCCGAGAACGACGGTGGACATCGTGACACTTACTGCACGCATCAAGCAAACACCACAGCATCGCTGTGCACCATCACATACACAAGCTACCACAGCATACAATCGCATCGCCGTCGCTTGTTCGGCGACCAGTCCAATTGTCGGAAATCTTTCTAGCATGGACCGAGATCGCTCCTCCACTATATATACTATATTTTATTCTCTAATATTGTTTTAATGTGACGATTCGTACCTCTCAGTCAAAATATATATATATTTTGACTGAGAGGTACGAATCGTCACATTCAACCCCCTAAATTCTGTGATGCGTGCAAATAGTTGTAATTCTATGCAGCATGCAGAACAGAATTTACTAAACTAAAGAACTAATTGTAAATTTTATGAGTACCAACGTCACAACCCCCCGCGTCTATGGTTTTAAGACCGCTCTAATCTATTGCTACATCTTTACCTTTTAACCTAGAACTGTTATGACTACTTTGTTCCCTAAGCTTCCTTCTACCCACGTATAACCTGTCAATTTTCGTCGATTACTCATATCTATATCACATCAATAGCTACTGCAGCATCGCTCCTACCTGCCCTATCCATCCATCCATTCTCGCACTTTACTTTCCATTCACCTTCTCCCATTCACACATAATGGCATTAACACATAATGGCATTAAGTAAAACAAAACCTAAAACCTGTATTCCTTACTGATTTCCCATTTGTTTTTCTCTAAACTTACTTATTTATATCACTATACAAAGCCCTAAGCATAAACCAACATCGGCAACCCCCCGATGTGATAAATTTTATGACGTTATCGGCAACCCCCCGATGTGATAAATTTTATGACGTTAATACAGCTTTTGTTACCAAACTTCATTCACAACACTTCCCTTAACCTGCTAAACATATTATATCTCATATGTTGAGCATTCCTCCTACCTCTAATACCATGACCATCTCCCTAAACACATATTACATAACCATATCACTTACGTAGTGTCCTACCCACTAGACGATCATCGGCAACCCCCTGATGATATGATTTTATGACATAATAATGACTGTCATCGAGTTCAACTCTTGTCCTACGCTATATGGGGTCGGCACAACATGTTTTCCTCTTACACTCACTTCTGTTATTCATCAACCTATCACTCACCTCTTTTATACGCGCATATGTTCTTTCACACAATCCATCCATATTTTCTTTCATCCGTCCCTTTTAACCGCCCAACATTCTGAACCATACAGTGCGACAAGTCTAACGACTGCTTTATAGATTTTCCCTTTTTGTTTAAGGCATTCGTGGGTCGCATATTACACTCGAGACCTGTCTTCGTTCGGCTGATCCTCAGGCCAACACTCTCGCTTTGCTCTACTTACATCACTCCATCTTACATTTTCCTCAAATCTTACTTGTAATACCTCACAACTAGTTACCACAACCCCCTGTCCATAAGACATTAACACTCTCTCCTATCTTGTGTTGCTTCATACCACCTTCCATACATTCATCCTATCAACAAGTCGCTAGGCCTAATTATTGAACCCGAAAGCTTCCTCTGACTCTTTCCATTTCACGGACAACATATTGTAGGCTTTCGCCTACTTTGACCTACCTATCTTAACACCGGGACCCATTGAGACGAGTAGTTGTGACTATCCTGGTCACGGCACCATATTGTAACTAACCTGACGGGGTTCCTAAGAATCTATATCTTACTCTACCTATAAAATTCAATATCTCTTTAAAATGGCACGTGAATCATCCAGCAGTAAGACCCTCATAATGTTGCGTCCATAATAAACCAAGATCTTTTAGAGTTTCGGAAGCCTCATCCCAACGACTTGCTTATATACCGATCTAGATGTAATAGTGGTAATAGTGACGTGTTCAAGTTTTAAATAATTTATAAACGCTTTCAAGTATTGATTTAATGTAAAATAAATGGTGATTGGTAGCTCCACCCCGCTCACCAATGATAGGCTTCGGCCCTCTCTTGGTATCCCATGAGGCATTAGCCATCGACTAATAGGTCTCATAAGTATACCAAAAGGCAGCAGCCTCCCCTCCTTAAACCACTAGGCCACCATTTGGGGAAATAGCGCGGACGTATGAAATTTAGTTAAATACAACGCGGAGACCACCATGGGTAGTAGGACGTCGTTCGTACGTTACATAGGTTGTGAGCCAATGTGACGCAGCATAGGTCGTGAATCTATGCATTTACAAGTAACATAGGTTGTGAATCTATGGAACCGTAAATAGTATAGTAGCACAGGTTGTGAATCCGTGCAACTATGAATAAGTGTCGAGGCTGAGTCAGGCGTAGTGCAATACATAGCTAGATATCCGGTATCTCACGTGTGATCCAACCTTCGGTAATAATAAACAGCGTCCTATCAACCATGGTTAGTCGTCGTTCGAATATGTAACGATAGTTACGGGTTTACATAATGTAAGCATAAGTAATCGCATGGCAGAGTCAGGTGTACTGGAGAACATAGTAATGCACATGAAGTACATTGCGCACAGAGAGCAAGCTCTCTGGTTCAACAACAAACCAATCCCATCCAAACATCCAACTAGGTAGACATCAAGACAGAACCAGCCGTGCTGAGGCATCGCCGAAGCGATATAACCTACATTCCGCAGCCCCAACTCAACCAGCGATGATTATATGTAGGTAATATACGTGTAAGTATGTTGTATTAAAATATGTATATAAATCCACCATAGGCGGATCAAATATCGTTGGAAGCCTCCAACGACATTATGCGTTCGAACGAGCGACGGACATCGTGACACATACTGCACGCACCATTACACGAACAGCGAATCCACTTTGCTCAGCATCAGCCCGAGAACGACGGTGGACATCGTGACACTTACTGCACGCATCAAGCAAACACCACAGCATCGCTGTGCACCATCACATACACAAGCTACCACAGCATACAATCGCATCGCCGTCGCTTGTTCGGCGACCAGTCCAATTGTCGGAAATCTTTCTAGCATGGACCGAGATCGCTCCTCCACTATATATACTATATTTTATTCTCTAATATTGTTTTAAATATATATATTTTGACTGAGAGGTACGAATCGTCACAATATATAGAGGGAGAGAGACAGATTTTAACGCTATTTTGTCACGTACGAATTACCCAGCCCAGGCGACCGCATTTTATCCTGATAAAAAAACTATGTTCTAAACCATACTAATATTATAAATGTGAAAATGTGTCTGAAATGAATGACGGACGCTCTCACGGCCCATCTTTTCAAGCGATTTTTATGAAATTTGGTGCAGTGTTATGGCGTATCCCTAGTGATAGGGTAAGACAAAGGCTACTTATTTTTATTCCAGAAAAATAAGGAGTTAATGAATGAACCAGAAGCTTAATTCGCTATAATCCGCCACAGTAGATAAATCTATGTGGTGTAGTGCGTGTCTTCCACCGACAACATGCGAACACCCACCACCCAGCAATTCGCACCGGCACAGCACTACACTACACAAATCCAATAATGCTTCACAATCGTGCATTGTCGAGTCAACGTCTCCTGAGGATGCTCCGGTTTCGGAGTGAGGCGTGCGTGGGGAGTGATTTGGAGGATTTGTGTAGTGTAGTGCTGTGCCGGTGCGAATTGCTGGGTGGTGGGTGTTCGCATGTTGTCGGTGGAAGACACGCACTACACCACATAGATTTATCTACTGTGGCGGATTATAGCGAATTAAGCTTCTGGTTCATTCATTATCATGGACTTCCGCAAAGTAACGCCTGCTTCGATTCAATAAATAAGGAGTTCTCACTGGAAAAAAAGTTAATCCACGCAGACAAAGTTGCGGGCATCATCTAACGGACAATAATGATATACGCATAGGTACTTTGCATGCCTTGCATGTCTAGGTTGCGAGGCTCAGCTTCAGATAAAACTCAAATATTTCTACTACTAATCTTTTTTTTCTTTTATACTAATAACATGCGAAGAGTAACTTACGATTATGTTATGCCTGAAAAAATGCATAGCTTGCGAAGCGTCCCATAATACATCGTGGAATTTGCAGACAAACACTCTGCAGTGTTCCTCTGTCAATTTCGGCAACATTAATGAATTACTGAAACAAAATATTGTAATGATATTATTATTACTAGCAGCATCATTAAATGAATATATTTCTTTACAAACTCCAAATATATTTAGTAGATAAGTAGGTAAATTAATAATATAGTTATATTATAATCATACTAATATTATAAATGCAAAAGTGTAAGTAAGTACATAAGTAAGTAAAAACACTTTATTACACACAAACAATTAATAACAAAACAGAGGTAAAACTAATCGTGACAGAATTTACAACTTGTAACGGTGTTAAGGCGGCCTTATCACTATGAGTGATCTCTTCCAGCCCCCCTAGCATGGGCCGAGACAATTTTCTCCCCGAGGAAAGGATAAATTTTTTATTCCTAAATAAATAAATAAAAACGCTAAATAACGGTGGATAAATAGTCCCCCGAGTCCCCGTGAAATGTCAAACGGGGATAAACTTCTCCTCTCCCCTGTTGCCGTGCTCTGAGAAGTGGATAAGTTAATTTTATCCCTTGTCAGTGGATAAAATCGGGGGATAAATTTTTTATCTCCGGCCCATGCTAGCCCTGCAGGCAACCTTTCTAAGAAAGGAGATTGGTTGCATGATGACAGGGTGGTGCACACGTGTAAATTTCTAAAAGAAAAATTATAACAACCTACTTAACTAACTATTACAATATAATAAACTTACTTAAAGTACATACTATAATAACATACTATTTTACTTAAATGACAATATAAATATAAAAATAAAATAAACATAATATATAATATATTCAAACAATAAATATGATATCATAAACTTACTTACACGAGCTTTACATAGATATTTATAATTTTATGGCGATGAATAGTAATTTATAAGACGACGTTTGAAAGTTGACAACGACACAGACTGTCGGATATCCCGCGGTAGCGCATTCCAGAGAATCACAGCTTTGACAGTGAAGGAGTCGCCGTAGCATTGCGAGCGACTGCTTGCATCGCTAATTTGTTGTCGTTCTTCGAACGAAGTGTGTTTGTTTGTTGGTTTATTGGTTTGTTGGTTTATTGGTTTGTTGGTTTATTGGTTTGTTGGTTTGTCCTTCAATCACGCCGCAACGGAGCAACGGATCGACGTGATTTTTGGCATGGGTATAGTTGAGGACCTGGAGAGTGACATAGGCTACTTTTTATCCCGGAAAATTAAGGAGTTCCCGTGGGAATCAAAAAACTTTAACCACGCGGACGAAGTCGCGGGCATTAGCTAGTTAATAATAAGTTAAAAATAATATTATCTTAAGACCAAAAGTGTCAGTCTGTCTGTCAGTTTCTCTTTCACACAATTTGAAGTCTTAAGTACATAACCAAATAGATCAATACAGATATTTTGAAATTCAATATTAATCTATACTATATCTACTTATCTCAATCTCTTACTATCTTCAAAACTAAATCGAAACAACATTATACATTATAATCTATTTATTCATTTGTCGTCTATTACCTATTACTATTACTAATCCGTTCTTGTGTGTTTTGAGTCTGTTTCGAAGTATTTCTAGCACAATAAACTGAAAAATTTGCTTTAGTACCCCGAATAAACATTTATTATTAGAGAGTTGGCTGGTTGGTCTCGTCATAATATTGGTCTGAGGGTTTAACATGTTCGCTTTAATCAGTATATTTTAATATTGTTGAAACTCTTGTTTCAGAATTATAATCCTTACTAGCTAGTTGCCCGCAACTTCGTCCGCGTACAATTTCTGACTTCCTATAAGATTATGACATTTTCCCGCTGCAAGAGGCCTGACCACAAACTTCCAAAACATGGAACTTTCATACAAACTCTTTGGGGTGAATTTTCTCAAAACCGTTTCTTAACTGACGTCTACACCATAAAAGGAACCTACCTTCCAAATTTCAACTCTGTATGTTTTATAGTTTTTGAGATCTCGTGATGAATCAGTGAGTCAGTGACCTTTCGCTTTTAATCATTGAAATAGAATGAGTAAAAAATTCTACATCAATGCTTTTAATAATTATATTTTATGGATGTCAAGGTACGTCACATAAAAGTGCAATTTTAAAATATTACTGCTTTAATAGATGGTGGTAAGCCCACTGAAAATGCATAGTAGTAGTAGTAATGCATAATATTATACTAATATTACTCACGCAACATCATACAAGTGCTCAAAATCAGTTTTAGCGTTGAAAACTCCAAAAAATTGAGGCAGCAAGGTTCTCATAGTGCATATTTTGTCCATTTGCGCCTTGGCGCGCTCTATTGACCCCTTGCATCCTAGTATAGTTGTCTCCAAATAATGAGGTTCTGTAACAAGAGAAAAAAAAATACAAAATCCCAAGGCCTATCACTTGCTTTTTTTTATCCACTACAAGTTAGCCCTTGACTGCGATCTCACCTGATGGTAAGTGATGATGCAGTCTAAGATGGTAGCTTCCACTAACCAAGCATAAAAAGAGACAATAAGAGTTTAAAAAGAGTCAAAATGTGCGAGCAAAAACATGCCGGCACAACAAAATGTCTGACGCACACCAGAATCCATACCATTCACATTTAGCATGCACACTATAGGCTATAGCCCCCTATTCCCTCAGTGAGTTTCAAAAATGAAAGCCATTGTTTATTAATTTAATGGTACATGACTTGATTTGCTATGAAATTACATTTTTTATTTACATGGTAACCCTTACAATGGATATTATGTCACTGGCTTTCATCTTTTGGTAGCCACTGAGTTAGAGAATATGGCTGCAGGACCGAAATGCGGTTTTATAAAGTAGAATATAAACGCAGACGTTGTTTATTACTTCCTAAAAAAGATACCTAACCCTTCCTAAAAAGGTAAGGTCTGCCTGTACCCGAAATATTTAAACAACGGTCTGACCTGTACGGCTTCGTAATGAAATTCCAGGAACTTAAGGTATACCTACGTTAATGTAGCAGTATGCGTAAACCGCAAAAATTACTCTACCAGCAAAATATTATCCATACTAAAGGTCCTTGATACTAATATTATAAATGCGAACGTGTGTTTGTCTGACTGTCTGTCAGTCTGCTACGCTTTCACGGCCTATCAGTTCAACCGATTTTGATGAAATTTGGTATAGAGGTAGGTTACATCCCGGGACTACCCTGGACATGCTACTTTTTATACCAGAAAATTAGAGTTCCCGCAGAAATCAAAAAACTTCAATCCACGCGGACGAAGTCGCGGGCATCATCTAATATCTTATATTATATAGAAATTTCTGTTTTTCAGTCTGTATGTTTATTGTTTATTAAGTATTTATTATATTATTAAGTACCAAAAATAGTCGATATTGGCCATTACTAAAATTCTACATCGATGATCTTGGCACAAACACTTGATACGAAAGCTTCTGATATAATAATATTATGATCAACGTGTCAGCGAGTCATTCAAATTAATGAGGCATAAAAAGCTTCATATTCTTAAAACGTTTAGCCTTTTTAAATCCAGTTTTAAATTTTATAACTGTACACGTCAAAATACGGGAATTCAGGAGCGGCTTGTAGACTTAAATGACAGCAAAAAACTGATGAAGAAGAAACCCTAAAGGTTATTTTATATCCCAGTAAAATAGAGCTAATTCCACGGGGACGTAAAAAATTGTAGGCTGAATTTTGTGGGTCAAAGGTTTACATAAAGTCCCGACGAAGATGAGAAATCCACTGACATTAAAAAGGCAGTATTTAACAACCGCAAAGGGTAAGATGGGGTAAACGCTACCCCAAGGGCTTCAATAAAGAATGTAATATCACTCAAGTCGAAGCCCAACAATTGCGCCTCATGAATTTTAACGAGACATTTTCTTTGCGACGCCTAAAGTGATCCGGTGCTTAATACAGCACCTGAGGAGCGCGAAGTGTAGACGATTTTATAGTTAGAAGCCAATTTTGTGCATTGTATATTTTAATATAAATTTCGAGCCAATTTGTTCCCAAGACGAAATGTTTACGGACAAAGTTTGTCTTATTAAATTATGCTGGCTCTTCATAAACGAGTACTTGATGGAATAGGGATGATGCCTATATCACAAATAAATTATTTCTAACTGATTATCAAAAAGAGGGTCTTCCAAAACACGTATAATCCACATCCTCGGTTAGTTTTAAGTTTGATAACCATTTTAAAATATAGATTAAAGAAAAAAAGTGCGTTGAAATTTGATGACGTCACAACTGTGAATATATATCAAACAACTTCCATACTAGAAGTGCGTTTCGAATAATTTTTAATAATTTTTTTGTCGCTGATTTGATTGAGTTGTCATCATCCCTATTGTTTTTATTAAAGACCTATAGTAATTATGTTTTTTTTAACTTTTATTTAAAGGCCTTAAATTACATTTATGGCTAAGTCATTGATTATAGTCAATTTTCGTGCAGTCACCGTTCCCCGCAAAAACCCGCAAACCATAGGGTGTGTATAATTATGGATGATTTTCGCGAATTTGTTTCGTAACAAAAGGGTCGCGAAACTGTTTTTACGTAATAATAAAAAAAGAATAAAACTTTTTATTAAAGTTAAAAGAGCCCAGTATTCTATATCATTAATTAAACATAGAATACAATAAAATAAAAGTGAAGTATAGGTACAATGCATAAAATTTCATTTTTCTCAACAACAATTTTTTTATTTTTATAATAAACAATAATTATTTTTTAACAAAGGATCTTTAATTAAAAATTCATTGCAAGTATCTTATAAGCTTATTTAAGAATAGGTTTGTCTTTATTAATCTGTTAATCTTATAGCGCTTATTGACTCGAGCGACGAAGATAATTCAATGCCGTACTTACCTCAAAAATATTGTAACAATAAAAATAAAAGTCTATATCTATACTAATATTAAAAATGCGAATGTTTGGATGGATGTATGGATGGATGTTTGTTACTCAATCACGCCAGAACGGCTGGACGGATCTGGATGAAATTTGGTACAGAGATAGATTACAGTCTGGAATAACACATAGCCTACTTTTTATCCCGGAAAATTAAAGAGTTCCCGCGGGAACCAAAAAACCTCACTCCACGCGGACAAAGTCGCGGGCATCAGCTAGTATTTTTTTTTTTTTTATTTATTTATTTTGTACCAAATAGTTGTACAATACGTAGAAAAACAGAAACATAGTGGATAAGGAAACACTTATCTCTATAAGAGATCTCTACCAGTGACCCCTGGCAGTGAGAAAGGTTGTGCAGGAAGAATGGGTACAACAAGATATGAGATGGAATGAAACGAGATATTAACTATAATATCATAAACTTACACGAATATACATACTAATGACATAAATATATACATAAATATATATATAAATACATACCAACATACATATATATATAATACATACCAATATACATACCAACATATATTACTTAATGATTTAACAGATACATATTATTAATTTATAATTATGAAAGAGTAGATAAATAGTGCTGTTTCAGTCGAAGTTTAAAGTTTAAAGTATTTAATAAACTAAACAAAACATTATTGACCAATGTAAACACCTGTTCATTAAAAATACTAAAAAAATACACGCTCAGAAATCTTCATAGCAAAGTTGGGAAGTCCTACAGTCCAGTTGTTTTTCTTTTCTCATTTTTGTTATGTTGAACTTCTAAATAACCTTTTGCGAAACCTTACCAAATAAATCTCACTCTCTTTGACAAAAAAGCCATGTAATTTTCATTTGCGTCAACCGCTTGTTTTTCTAAATTAAAGTCCGCATATTTTGTTAGATATAATTTATCTTCATTTGTTGGTTTAAGGAAGATTTCATCGACTAAACAAAGTTTAAAAGCCAACGTCGTTCCAGGCTCCAGCCTGTAGACGTCCACAACTGGACACCGTCGTGATCACGGTAGTCACTTGGGGCACTTAGAAGTTTCTGTGAGGCCCGGAGTCCCAACATAAACTGAGCGATCTACCCAAGTATTATGAGGTCTTGCACTGCCGTACAAGACGATATATTTTGATTTTACGCGTACGTAAGTACTTATTATAAGTCACTAGCTGGTTTAAGATTTTCCCGCTTTTATGTTGAAATTTTTCCTGAATTTTCTTTGCTATAAACCTCACGGAGCCCGAGACCTTTCCAACGAATGCAAAACCGTGGAAATCGGTTCGTGCGTTCTGGAGTTATAGCGTCAGGAAGGAAAACCCGACTTATTTTTATATATTAGATTATTTTCATCCAACGATAGGTATCCAATGCTAGACATAGGACTTTGGTAGGGACTTCTACACGCCGCGGTCTTGCGTCGTCTATCTAAACTGTATCTCGAAAGTTTGGATGGATGGATGGATGTTTGTTACCCAATCACGCGAGAACGGCTGAACGGATCTTAATGAAATTTGGATCAGAGATAGATTAATGTCTGGAATAACACATAGGCCCGGAAAATTGACGAGATCCCGCGGGAACCAAACACCCTCAATCCACGCGGACGAAGTCGGGGGCATCAGCCAGTTATTTATACTTATATTAAAACTGTACTGAACTATTCTAGTACATTGATTATTTTTAATTTTTTTTTATTGGGGAATGCTTTATCTCTAATTAAACTACCATTTCCTATCCCGTGTCCATCTAAGACTGCAACACAAAGTGATAGGAACATCCATAAGAGTACCATGTACCTACCTCCAGCGGTTCATCTCATAATATGCTACCACCTTGTTGAGTTTGTTGTGGGCTCTTCTCAGACCTGGGCGCGTTTGGAACCCTCGTAGCTTTAGTTTTAAGATACCGTAACAGATTATCACCATCATATTTTTATGTAACTGGACGTCAATAAGTGTAGTGCATCTACCTAAATTTGAATAAATATTTATGACTTATGACTTGAAGCTAAATAAGTTCTATAATTTAAACTATGCGAGTTTTTGCTTAAGTAGTATTAGAAAAAAATAATTCTAATAATCATAATAATTCATAACTACACAGCATCAGTTGGAATAATTATGAGAATAATAAAAATCTCGAAATACATCAAATATAAATATTATAAATGCGAAAGTTTGGATGGATGTATGGATGGATGTTTGTTACTCAATCACGCCCCAACGGCTGAACGGAACTGGATGAAATTTGGCACAGAGATAGATTATAGTCTGGAATAACACATAGGCTACTTTTTATCCCGGAAAATTAAGGAGTTTCCGCGAGAAACGAAAAACCTCGATCCACGCGGACGAAGTCGCGGGCATCAGCTAGTATAGTAATAATTGACCCAAGCCACCACCGATCACCGATACAAGAACATTGACATAATATTATCTGCTCTTCGTTTACAAAGACAGGTCAATAATCTATATTAATATTATAAATGCAAAAGTTTGGATGGATAGATGTTTGTTACTCAATCACGCCGGAACGGCTGAATGGATCTCGATGAAATTTGGCACAGAGATAGATTATAGTACCTACTGGAATAGCTCATAGGTTACTTTTTATCCCAGAAAATTAAAGAATTCCCGCGGAAACCAAAAACCTCAATCCACGCGTACAAAGTCGCGGGCATCAGCTAGTAAAACATTCGTTAATGTCAGCAGAAAAAAAAACCGAATAAAAATCGATAAATTGAGTTCATCGTTATCAATATTATGTCAATGAACCAACTGATAACATTGTTTGCTAAAATATATTGCAAACAAACAATGTGGCTGATTCTGTAGTGCACAATCTCTAAGCTAAACTAAAATTAGAGCATTACAAATATTGCTAACCCTTTCATAATACTCCCTACGGAAAGGGACAGAACTATATTTAAAGCTGCCATTTTAGTTTAGTTTAGAGATTGTGTTATACAGAATCGGCCACAATTACCTACCTAAAGCATACTTTCTTACAAATTGTTAGGTTTCTTACAATAAGGGATATAAATGTAAAGATGTATGTAAATACAATGTAACAAGCTTCTAAATCAACGCAATTAAAAAAAAGCTCGCGGTAGTTTTCATAGTTTATAACCTTCAGTAATGTAAACCGTCATGTACTCGTAGTTAATATGGTTTTTGATATGAACTTGTGTATAAAGGCAAGTCTTAAATTGGTAGTAGAAATCACTTATTTCATTACTAGATGCCGCCCGTGACTTCGTATTTTGATTCCCTCGTCAACTCTTTATTTTCCCGGGATGAAAAGCCGGTGTCCGTTCCCGGCATACAACTTATCTCTGTACCAAATTTCATCAATGTCAGTTGAAAAGATGGGTCATGAAAGCGTAGCAGACAGACAGACACATTTTTGCATTTATAATATTAGCAATATTAGTATGGATATGAACGAAAAATTACTCGACAATTATAAATATTCTTTTAAAATAGGTTAGGTAGGTTTTCGATATTAAATGAATTCCAGCTTTTATATTTTTGCGGCACGCCTTTGCTGGCATTCAGGGATAAACTAACGAACCAACTTTGATATTATTTTTGCACAGATTCCTATAATATGAGCTCGTATGAGCTCTATACTTGTAAGTCGTACCGACACCGAGTGTCTTGCTGGCTCTTCTCGGTGGGAATGGCATTCCGAACCCTGGATCGATTAACTTAAATAAATAAAGAAAGTCTTTATTTGGGATTTGAACACAAAAACAAAGAACAAACAATAATTTCAAAAAACATAAAATTAAAACTAGAAATTGACTTTTTTTTTACTGTGCCACAAATAATCCCAAAAAGGGCATCGCCTCAGCGTAGTGCTAAAGTGGTGTCAACGATTCCATAGCACAAATTGATTAATTACGTTAATTTATGACTTCAACCCTTCCCAGAAGGAGAAGGGTTTGCCCATAGTCCACTACGCCAGTCATGTGCAGGTTGGCAGACTTCTTCACACACTATTGAGATCATTAAGAAAAACTCTTGAGTATGCAGGTTTCCTAACGATGCTTTCCTTCACCGGTATTTTTTAAAATTAATCATCATAATTACAAGATATAGCAAGAATAAACGCGGTTGAAGTAAATTATCTCTAAATATAAAAGAAAAAGGTGACTGACTGATCCATCAACGCACAGCTCAAACCACTGGATGGATCGGGCTGAAAGGCATACAGATGACTTTTATGACGTAGGCGGATTGAAAGCGGATTGGCGTTGGTCTAATTTTCAAAAATATTTTCCGTACTTTTTGAAAATTGTTTCCCTAACTGGGTAAAAAAGGAGATTGGCTATTGACATTTGTATTGAAATCGAACTTATCGGCAAAAGCAATATTATAAGACAAAACTTACCAAAATCCTTCTTATTGAAATGAGATTGCTTTTGCACCCATTCGTTAAGAATGTTCACAGCATCCTTCATGCTCCCAGGCGCATCCAGGGCGAATTCTTTGCGGACATACTGCAATGTATCAGGCTTGGTTTCGAGGATCTTGTCTTTTGGTAAAAAATCCATTTTGATTACAAAACCAGACGGCTCGATCGCACTTATCGAACTGAACCAAGATCGCACTTACACCAACCTCGTTAAATCGAGAAATGTAAGGAACCGTAACGCAGTGATTATTATCAAGTTTGGCCACTTGTTACGAATCCTTGTGCGTGGTTCAAAAACCTTTAGGCTTTGTTGGCAGGTTGATTTTGTCTCTTTCTTTAGTAATAAACTTGGCCTTGCTCAGATTAACTTTCACAAAATTATGCAAATACGGGTAAGTAATAATTCCATAACGACGCAAGGTGCGTAAGGTTCATCGAGCAAAACCAGAAAGGCTGAGAATAATCGATGCTTTTATCATACTATTCAACTATTGGCTATTGATACTAGATCAATATTAAATGGAATATTATTATGTCCAAAAGGCCTACATCAGCAGTGGATTATTACAGGCTGATGGATGGACCGATGGGTCAATAGTGTTTTAGAGCTCTGTGGTTATACTATTTCATGGAGAAGAAAGGGATGTATCTTTTTATCCCAAGAAAAGTAAGGATTCCTACAGGATTAAACAACAGCGAGTTAAAAATCTGTATACACTTGAGTCAAGCTACTATTATAATTGGGTAGGTATTACTATGATGTCATACTTTATTTAATAGAGCTAGATGGACGTATTCTTAGTACAATCATTCCAGTTTGAGAAAAATAGACCAAGAAAGAGAGCTAGAGAAGAGCGGTAATGTTCCGTAATGGCAAACGGAACATTACATTCAATAAATGACCGTCAAAATATTGACTTAAACATTAAAGCACCCGTAAGCATCTTCGCTTGATCTTCTCCACTCAAGTATATTATTTAATTAATGGAGCTAAAGGTGTAATATTATTATGTTGTATTTCAACAATTTAGGATTGATGAATCTCCTCTTTAACCTAGATAGGTTACGTATGCCTGGAGCCTAGCAATATAAACGTGTGAACTTCGCGTTGAAGATCACACAATAAAAAAAATTGAATTATAACTAAAAAGATTCGATCAAGTAACCTTATAAACAAAAAAAAACTTAATGTTAACAGACACATAGATACGTTGATACACAAATAGAAACTTTAAACTTATAATACATTCCTGTTTTTTCGTCGTGGGTTAAAAATTCGTGGCAATAATCACAATATACAGATGATCTATCATTAATTTAACCTATAGGCAAGTATTGCAGATTTCACAAAAGATTCTAGTTATAGGACTCATTAAATTAATTATATTCATTTAATTCTTTAGCTTTCACGGTTATTTTTATTGCGTTTTCATTAACAATTTCAATTTATTTCTAAAAAGCTTGCACTTTAACCACACAAATATAGATTACATTATACTTACTTACTAGAAAACTCAACTTAATAATTTGGCCATTTGGTGGTGGTTGGGTCTGAATCCTAACTGGATGTATCTAGGATTTTATGCCCATTTCCATCGCGGTTTGCAGCTCGTAAGTTTAAACAGTTTATTATATAAATGATGCTGTACTTCTCTCTATTTATGCTCATAAAAAATGCTCGAAAACGAAGCAATAACTTCACACTAAATCGAAGATGCCGAAGAAATTTTATGCCTACCCCATAGAGATATTATAGTAGGGCCTACCCGCTTTCAAGAACTGGCACTGCGGTCACTGCCAGTCACGTACCAGTGTACGTATAGATACCAATACTGTGCTACCACACTATATGTGCTACGGTCGACGACTCGAGGATTGTGATAAATCTTACGTAGATATTTAGGCGCACTTTGCAAGAAGAGGCATTAAGCGTACTTGTGATGATTTCACTATAAGTTTAAGCAAATACAATAATATCTATTACTAGCAGATGCCCGCGACTTCGTCTGCGTGAAATAAGTTTTTTAAATTCCCACGGGAACTCCCTAATTTTTCGGGTTATATGCAACACTCACAAATAATGTGGCTTTCTATTGGTACCAGAATTTTCAAAATCGGTTCAGTAGATCCAGAGATTACTTCCTACAACCTCACAAACTCACAAACTTTACCTCTTCATAATATTAGTATAGATAAATAATTAATAATAATGACGATGCCGGAGTCCGGAGTTTATAAGGAAATAAAAAATGTGTACATTCACGTGGAAACAGGAATAGTCGTCGACCGCCAATAATTTTTTTCTGTACTTATTAATATTTTTAATAATAATCCCTACTAATATAATAAATGCGAAAGTCTGTCTGTCTGCTACGCTTTAGCGGCCCATTTTTCTAACCGAGTTTGATGACATTTGGTATAGAGGTAGGTACCTACTTAGTTTAGATTCCGGGGAAGGACATAGGCTACTTTCATCCCGGAAAATTAAGGAGTTCCCGCGGAATACAAAACACCCTAATCTACGCGGACAAAGCCGCGGTCATCATCTAGTAGTAATATATATTAGGGAAACTTGAAATAACGGAAACATTATTTAATTGCGGATAAGTATGTTACTTAACGTAACATTCAAGCATTCCATTGGACAACCAAAATGGTAATAGGTACTACCTAGCCTACCACAGAATAGGTAATAATATGGTACTAGGTACATTGTTTTTAACATAAAAGGTTGGAGCCTTCTTATAAGAGTTAATCAATCTACTCGTATTATAACCACCTTCCGTATTCTCTAGTCCTACCGTTTTTCGTAGAAACTTTCATCCTCACCACCTGGATGCCTGGTCTTCTTCCACCTCCCGTTATTCCGTCTTTTCTGTCAAGTTATGGAACCAGCTTCCATCTCTTGTATTCCTCATGATAGCAATATGGGGCTCTTCAAGGAGCGGATTAAATACATTTCTCAAAAGCCTCCTCGTTTGACGACAAACTTTCGTTTGAATTTGACGACCTCCGTGGCGCAGTGTGTAGCGCTGTTGCCTTAACGTGCGGAGGTCCCGGGTTCGATCCCCGGCAGGGTTTGGAAATTCATAATTTCTGAATTTCCCTGGTCTGGCCTGGTGGGAGGCTTCGGCAGTGGCTAGTTACCACCCTACCGGCAAAGACGTGCCGCCAAGCGATTTAGCGTTCCGGTGCGATGCCGTGTAGTAACCGAATAGGGGTACTTATGGGTTTAATATAACTGCCATGCCCCTAACAGGTTAGCCCGCTACCATCTTAGACTGCATCATCACTTACCATCAGGTGAGATCGCAGTCAAGGGCTAACTTGTAGTGGATAAAAAAAAAAAAGCCGCCAACGCATCATGTAAAATAATGTAAAAGTTATTCGAATTTGTGTAGAGGCAACTGCACCTTATGGCTTAATTACCATCAAAATAATAATTAAGTATAATGATGTCATTATAGGTAAATATAATACATAAAAAAACTACACGTTAGTTTCGCAGTTCAGACAAAGAGTTTATTAATAATACTAATTGTATTAAAAACCTTGACAGAAATTAGGTACATTATTATCATAATAAAACTCATCGTAATTAATTAATATTTATCATGAAGAATTATGACTGTGTGTGGTTTTTAGAGGAAGTGCGTATTATTTTGTTTTTTACAAGCAAAACAAGACTCGTTAAGTATGAAGTTTTGTCTTTTAAGCAGCACGTCATACTTACGCGCGCGTACTTGTGAATTATTATATTCTAATACCAGATGATGCCCGCGACTTCGTCCGGATGAATAAAGGATTTTTGATTCCCGCGGGAACTCTTTAATTTTCCGGGATAAAATGTAGCCTATGTCCTTCCCCGGGATATAACTGATCCCTGTACCAAATTTCATCAAAATCGGTTGAACAGACGGGCGGTGACAGGCAGACAGACAGATAAACAGACACACTTTCGCATTTATAATTTAAGTATGGATACAGTAAAGTATGTACTTACTTAAACTTGCGTACCGTCTATGTGTGTAGGTATACACACAGTATTGTGTAAGTATGTGCCAGCCCTCATCGATTTTCTAAAATTCCACTCGAGCAAAGCCGGGGCGGGCAACATTGTTATAATAATATGTGAGCATTGATAAGAAACCAGGAAGTTATATTATTCGTTTTAAAATTATAGTATCTAGGTAGATAATCCAATTTATATTATAAAATACAAAACTTAAGTAAAAATAAATTCAAGGTTTGTTACTTGAATTACTTGAAAACAAACCTCTAAAGCTCCTTTCCAGGAAATAAACCGCGGCATGGTTCATTAGCCTGTTCAATTTACACAAGACTGAGTACAAAGTAGGTACTTCTTTATTAAAATACTAGATGATGCCCGCGACTTCGTCCGCGTGGATAAAGTTTTTTTGATTCCGCGGAAACTCCTTAATTTTCCGGGATAAAAAGTAGTATAAGTCCTTCCCCGGGATACAACCTATCCCTGTACCCAATTTCATCAAATTGGTTGAACAGATGGGCCGTGAAAGCGTAGCAGACAGACAGACAGACAGACACACTTTCGCATTTATTATATTTGTATGGAAGTATGGATATGGATTTATCTACTAGCTGATGCCCGCGACTTCGTCCGCGTGGAATAAGTTTTTAACTCCCACGGGAGCTCCTTAATTTCCTGGAATATAAAGTAGCCTACGAGTATTGCACTCTACTTTAGAGTAAAGTAATAAAAAAGTAAATAAAAATGTAAAAAAAGTGGTGTAGGTGTTAGGCACAAAATGTACTTGTACAAAAATAAGTACCTAACTGTGTAAGGAAAAATATAAGCAATTTTTAACCGACTTCCAAGAAAGGAGGAGGTTCTCAATTCGGCGCGTATGTTTTTTTTTTTTTTTATACTCGCCCGACTTCAACATAGTGTGTAGAAATCAAAATTATTTTAAGCTTTACAGTAACAGTGGCTTTGGAAGTCGGTTTTTTGGAAAGAATTTTTATACTTTATTATTTTTATTTATCTCACTCTACAGGTCCTCAACTATGTCCATGCAGAATATCACGTCGATCCGTTGCTCTGTTGCGGCGCGATTGAAGGACAAACCAATTGTGAAAGGTAAGGTTTTAAATTGAAGGTAACATTTCGGCTTACACTACAAACTCCGACACAGTGTCTTAATATTGTCATAGGAACAACATTGGCGTGCGAACTTGTTCGAAAACTTTCAGGTCCAATTTTTCAGCCAAACACTGGTGGAAGTGTAGAGGGTCATGCATGGATGATGAATGGATGTCAAGATGGATGTCAAAGGTACAAACTTGAACGCCTCTGATAGGTAGGAGTCGCTAAAAATTTACTACAAACATGCCTTATTATTATACTAACCCGAGAACTAAGAGTGATTTTAAGTATCTTTTAAGCAAGCGGCAGTAATCAATTATTGGTAAATGTAATAGTGATTATACGTTGGTATTATTATGTTTTATTATTTAAAATTACCTAAATAAAGACCAAACAAAATATTTTTAATTTAACCTGATACCGAAGGTTTTACGGAAATCAACTAGGTACTTTACAAATAATTTGCGGTAATTTTCATACTATAAGCGAATTAATGATCATTTCATTGCTAAATGCGCACACGTCATGCCTACCTATTTATACCTGAATGAATGCAAAAGTGTGTCTGTCCATCTATAATCATTTTAATAAACTTAACCGCTTTTGACGTTATTCGGTATACGAGTAGCTATCATCAGGCAACCCACACACAGATAATAACTGTTGATAATAACTGATAATAACCTTGAAAATCAAGGAAAAATAGGTCCTGTGGGATATTTAACAAACGTTAGGTAAGTAGGTAATCCTCGCGGGCGAATTCGCGGCCATGATCTATCATACTAATTCATACCTACTAATGTGTGTTTGTTTGTTCTTCAATCACGCTGCAACACAGAAACGGATATCGACGTGATTTTTTGGTATTTAAGTTGTGTGACATAGGATTTTTTTTTAATTCTTTAATCAACAAAAATTTAAAAATTACATCTTCACGTCCTGAAACTCTCGTTAGTTTATGTGGACATTACACATTCCTTATAAACAACTATATAAGAATAACATCAACAAAATTATCAATAACCTAAAACATAAAACATATCAATAATCGTACTAAAAATATTAACTAAAATCAGTAAAAAAGTGAATAAAAAAGTGATATTATTAGCGTACCTACTTATTACAGTGGAGTGCGCAAGTATTAGGGAGTTTGAATGTACGTGAGTTAAAAATAGGTACTAATGGTACCTACTATGTCACTTTCCAGTCCCTCAAAATGATTTAGTTACTTTATAATTTAGCTTAAATAAATAATATAATACGTTATTTATTAAGATTATAGCCTAACCATGAAATAACAGTCAGCTTTCAAATCTTAGGCTTTACACCCTCAAAAGGCGAGAAAAAGGCGATCTTTTCTCTATCTTTTAAAATACTAGATGATGCCCGCGACTTCGTACGCGTGGACTAAGTTTTTTCGATTCCCGCGGGAACTCCTTAGTTTTCCGGGATAAAAATAAATGCCTATGTCCTTCCCCGGGATACAACCTATCCCTGTACCAAATTTGATCAAAATTGGTTAAACAGGTGGGCCGTGAAAGCGTAGCAGACAGACAGACACACTTTCTCATTTATAATATGTATTTGTATGGATAATAGATAGCCAAAGGAGCCATGAGCAAACTAATCAGGATTTGGCAAAACCGGAAGATATCAAACACAACGAAGAAGAGACTCGTGCAGACCTTAGTTTTCTCAATCTTCCTCTATGGCTCTGAGGCTTGGACAATCCGAGTGTCAGAGAGGAAGAAGATTGACGCATTTGAGATGTGGTGTTGGCGAAGGATGCTCCGCATACCGTGGACCGCTAATAGAACAAATGTATCTATCCTGAAGCAACTTCAATTAGCACAAGACTGTCGACCAAAAGATTCTGGGTTACTTTGGTCACATTGCCCGCCGCCAACCTAGTAACCTGGATAAGCTCATAGTTGTGGGAAGGGTGGAAGGCAAAAGACCGCGCGGCCGATCACCTAGCCGCTGGTCTGACCAGGTCAAGTCGCTCACGGGCCTCCCGCTTACTACTGCATTGCGGAAAGCCGAGGACAGGACGGAGTGGAAGGCTATCGTGTCGAGCGTCACGAGGTCACTTCAATGCGGACACGACCTTCAGAAATGAAGAATGCGACCGAGAAGAGAGTATGGATAATATGGATTGTGTGTCAAACACTTACAAGTAAAAGCGGCAAAGATATTTTAATAACCATTCATGAGCCTTTTGTTACAGCCATTGATGTAGAATTTTAGTACCTAGTTACAGCACTTCCCTCTTATTATAATATAGGAGGAATGTTGCGGCACTTTTATTAGAGGTTCACTGTCCTGTCCATCGTCAAAGGGAAAACAAGAAGGAATTTTAAACATTTAACGAAATTACCAACATGTTAGGACGTAAAAGCTTGCTTAGATAAAAACACTTTTTGAACTTGGCATTAACATGTTAACAACGCAAAAATAAAAACATTTACGTACTGGTAAGTACAACTTAATAACTAGGTACGAAAATACATAAAATTTATGTTCAATACATTATATAGCTCATTAAATCTAACCTTTTCTGTTTTAATATAGTGGACTTTATGTAGGTACCGATTTAGATCTTGGTGGAAGCGTTATAGTAGGTAGGTTTATTGTTATTTTTAGGGATCCCAATTCCCATAATCTCTATTCATATTGCTAATCAGATTCTTGTTTGAAGTTGAATCTTTAAACCATGGAACTAATAGGTACATAGAGCCTATATGCTTTTATAAGACTTTTAAAATGAAATAAGAACAGTGTTATATATGTAATAATATATTTCAACTCATATACACAAAACATTAATAAACATATCAAATTAAAACTACGGAATACATTAAAAACTAAAATATATTATTAAAAGGAGTCCCTTTAGGCAAGGTTCCGAAGATACTAGCAGCGTTCCCCCCTTGAAAGCTAGACTAATTCTTTGTCCCAGGTAGCTGCCAGCTCTTCGGTCTCCTGTGATGTCGACTAACCTTTTTGATATTTCCTTAAAACGCCTTATAGCGCTAGGACCCCACGGACCAAGGGTCTCGACACCGAATGGGACAAAATCATATTCGGAGCCTAAACCCCTGTATTTGAATGCTTTAGCTTTTTCAGCCGCTTCACAAGCCGCACCAGCTCTGTTGTTGGTTTCATGTAGATGGGAAGGGGCCAGCGTGTCTGAACAGGTTGCATCCCATACCAGCATCCGGCCCATCTTCCATGGAATACAATAAGAACATACCTATTTCCTTAGGCTGTGGTGATCGTTAGTAGCGTATAATCTGTGCTATAGTAAACAAAACCCCATCAAAATCATAAATGTGAAAATGGGAGCCAAGTGCAATATTAAGTGGTTGACTTTGCCGACATTAAAGTAGGTAATAATTAATATCTAAATAGGTGCCAAGTTCTGCAGATAATCCTGAAATTTATTTTTATGAACATACAACACACAACATTCTAAAATAAACTATAAACACAACTTCTTGCTTTTTTGCTACAACAATGTTTGCTATTTAAAAATATTACTTCCTAGTTCCTAGAATTGAACAGTCGGATTATTTAAATAAAACAGATGACTTAGGATAAATTGAAGCTCAAGATTTGACTCGGCTAGTTTTTACCAGCTAATTAACCAAATTTGTAGAAGAGTAAGACCTTGGTTTGACACGCTACCTCGTGTCCAGATTATTTTCGTGGTATGCTCTCTCTCTCGTCTCTTATTAAAGGTGGCATGGTCTAGTAGGTCCCTTGTCTCAGAAACTGATTGAGGTTGCTACACTAAAGTCTTTCTGTTGTAAAAATCAGATTTCTACGATCTATTTACGGTTCCGCAAATTTTTGATAAGAGTATGTGTTTAAGTAAGTTTAGAAACTTTCCTCGTAGGTACTATGTGAAGCACTGTAATAAAACTATTTACGATACTTTCAAGTGTTTGTAGCGATAGTTCCAAAAGCTAAATAGATAGCTGATGAGTAAAAAAGTTAGGTAAGCTTTAATTTAAGGTGTCCTGTAAAATCAGCGTTAGTATTATATAATCCAAGCATAGTTATTTTAAATTCCGTAAATTATTGTACCATAGAGTAAGTACCTAGTTAACCATATTGGTGACAATTCAGTGAAAACTCTCGAGTACTCGCACGTGACCGTATTTTATAGTCGTTGCCTTACTAATTAATTAATACAAAATCACATTTATAAAGTTTAACTATTACATTTGTAAAGGCGGTCTAAATTTTAACCAGAGATTTTGAAATTGATGTGTTCAGACTTTAGTTCAAATCGGATTAACCTCTATGATTTTCGTGCCACCATATTTTTATTAGTATTCAGTATTCATAGAGTTCGTACAGGACTAAACCAAGTAAACAATAAGTTGGTTACTTACCTATACTTATAATTATGCCGTGAAATGATTGACACGGGTATTTCTTTTACTATTATTCCACTCAAAGTTAGCCCTTGACGTGATCTCCTCCAGTGGTACGTGAGATGAAGAGGTTGGCAGGCTCTTAGGGGTATCATGGCAGTTTTACCTATTAACCCCATACCCACCCCTAAACAGTCGCTACACGTACGGGAACGCGGAACGCCTTTATTCAATGGATGTTTTTAAACATGGTCAGAAAACTCGTGGTTTTTTACTTATTTAATACTAGTGGGCCCGTCCAGACGTTGTCCTGCCCCAAACCTAGAACCCGATTGCAGCGCCACCTACCGGGTCTAAACCCTTCCCAGGACGGCCACTCAAACACACACAACTTTCATTGTAATCAATCCAGCCGTTCTGAAGTGATGCGAGAACATACATTTCGGCAATTTATTTTTATTTTTATAGATTATTTTGTTATATTTTCTCAGCTGATAGCTTCAGGGTAGTTGATGTAAATTAAAGGTTTAGCTTATTAATTAAGGCATGGCTGTTTATCGCTACTCGACAGAGTATTACTTGCAAGATATTAGACGTAGTAACCGGGACCGACGGGCGATGGCATAATATTTAAAAATCAGACATGTAAAAATAAGTAAAGTTCATTTATTTTTTGTGGAGCTTTAAAGCGTCTGACAAAAGTTTTGGTCTATGGAAAGTGGTACTTATGATACTATTTTAGAATAATATTCTACAAAACATACACCTATAAAAGTCAGCCATATAAATTTAAGTTAAGTAGCTCTTACTTTTAGTTACCTTTCTTACCTGGTCCCTGCCCAGGTGTCACAAGGCGAGCTCCACAAGCACGCAGGTATTCAAAGAACATAAGACGCTACTGAGAACCTAACGTTTCATCTATGTGATAGTAAGTTATGTCTGATCGCTCTGGGATCTTACTCTATAAAAACAGCTGGCTAAAGTGCAGACGTATTATAGTGTCACAGTTTTAAGCATTTTTTTAGCTTGATAGCCGATAAATCACTTAGCCTTCTTTAAAATAGTATAACATAAAATATTAAATTAAAAAACCGTTATTAGACCAAAACTGTTTATTTCATTGGTTAGAGCTACTAATCTAAAACATTTCTTATCAAAAATATGGTTTTTGAATCAACCATGCACACAAGCTGTCTTTTAGTGTGGCAATAACTGGTACTATCATATAGCTCTAAATTAAAATGAACAACTATACATGCTATATCCATACTAATATTATAAATGCGAAAGTGTGTCTGTCCGTCTGTCTGTCTGTCTGCTACGCTTTCCCGGCCCGTCTTTTCAACCGATTTTGCTGAAATTTGGTATAGAGGTAGGTTATATCCCGGGGAAGGACATAGGACTATAGGCTAGATTTTATCCCGGAAAATTAAGGAGTTCCCGCGGGAATCAAAAAAACTTAGTCCACGCGGACGAAGTCGCGGGAATCATCTAGTTATCAATAAATGTTCAACGTTTGACCCTAATATAATAAGTGAGATGGTCAAACGTTGAAAATTTATTATGAGCAGTTGTTGACAGTTTAAATTTTGCATTTTTCATACATTGCATCTCGAGTGTTATTTTTATCATCGTGCACTTTTATTTTTAATTTTATTATTAATCCACAAAACTGACTTCAATTGTGGATTAGGCTAAAAAAACATGATAAATTAAAATATATACAATTGTGTCTTCTGGATGTGGTGTAATAATTATCAGTTATTATTTTTTTATAATATTAAATAATAGAAATTTGTTTCTTTTTTATTTAATCTACGCTAAGCTTCCTGAAAGATCCTGGCATCCCCATGTACTGCTCGTTGAACTTATCATCACGTCTATAGTCTTCTTTCGTACAAGAGTTTTGCATCTCCTTGAGATATTTCATGAAATTTTCTGAACCCAGGGTTGTTTTCAAATTATCTGTAAAATGAAATTTAACAGATTAAAGCTCGAAGTACAAAGGATGACGGCATCGTAGCAATTGATTTTTAACCGACTTCCAAAAAAGGAGGAGGTTCTCAATTCGGCGCGTATGTTTTTTTTTTTTTGCATTGAAATTGAAAGCAAATGAAGCTTTCCAATAAAAGCGATAAATAAATTATTCGTCCAACAATAAAAGGTAGACTTTTTTAAATTCCACCACAAGTAAGCCTTTGACTGCGATCTCGTGGTAGTAACCGCCTGATGCAGTTTGTGATGGTAGCGGCACACGAGTATATAGTACTCTGTGGCGGCACACGATGTGGTAGCGGGCTGATAAGGTATGTTAAGAGCAAAATATATGCATACAGGTTGGCCCAAATAGTGACGTCCAAAGTGACGAAATGACTTTTCATTTTCAACTAAAAATTGGGTTAATGTTATGATGGTAATTATTTTATGCAAAGCAGCATATTTCATAGCAAGCCTGTTCACAAAAAAAAAGTTCGGAAAAAAACATTAAATAAAAAGAAAAAAACTTAACACTCACTCCCTCAGAAATCTCACGAGAAAACTTTAAAAAATTATAATTCGAAAACTACCAAAAATCGCTGAACATACATGGGGTATTTTCTGATAGGTCTAGGTACGAGGAATCTAAATAATATTTTCTTTGGACGTCACTATTTGGGCCATCCTGTATATAAAAACATACTCATGATCGGTTTCTACACGGCATCAACACCATATCTGAACGTTTCATAGCTTCGCGGTACGTTGTTTTAGCGGGTAGGGTGGTAACAAGCCACAGCCGAAACCTCCCACCAGACGAGAAAATTTAGAAATTATAGTTCCAAATTGGCCCTGCCTGGGCTCGTACCCCAGACGTCCTACTAAGGTCACAGCACACACTACTGACCCAGGGAGGTCGTCAAAATTTATGGTACGAGACTGCGACACAAGACGGTGACACGCGTCACTTAAGGCAGGCTTTGCGTTACCGTTGTCGTAGGTGAGCAAAGAAAGGCTATGTGAAGGGTCAGCTACTTTTTGATAAATTATATCGCATTGCGTCGTTTTATTATCCTGATAAAGCTTCACAGCTGTATCATGCAAAATCTTGGTTGAAACTACAAGTTAAAATTGTTAATGTGTCAATGACTTGCTCGCATTACTTAAATTAAGTACTACTTGTGATTAAACCAATTCATAAATTAGTAAATGGAACTATAATAATTTAACAAAGTTCTCTTAGCTCCAGGAATCAAGATCTTGTTAGGCTCGTATGGAATCAAGATGCGTGATCACATTTAACAAGATGTTTATTAAAGCAAACAATTTTTTTTATATAGAGACGTGTTATCACGTTTCTCGCAGGGGGGTTACTAAGCAATATTATTTCACAGGTTTACGAGTATGTCACGTACCTTGACATCCCTAAAATATGTATTGTAATTCTAAAACACGAACGTCAACAATATTAAAATACTAGATGATTCCCGCGACTTCGTCCGCGTGGATAAAGGTTTTTTGATGCCCGCAGGAACTCCTTAATTTTCCGGGACAAAAAGTATGCCTCTATACGAAATTTCAGCAAAATCGGTTGAAAAGATGGGCCGGGAAAGCGTAGCAGACAGACACACTTTCGCATTTATAATATTAGTATGGATTACGGCTTTAAACGGTGATAGTATGCCAGGAGTTACGCGGTGGCGGTGCCACTATGAGACACTGTGTCGCACAATAGGGATGATGCTTATATCAAAAATAAATTATTTCTAACTGATTATTAAAAAGAGGGTCTTCCAAAAGACCCAAAATTCACATCCTCAGTTAGTTTTAAGTTTGATAACCATTTTTAACCGACTTCCAACAAAGCAGGAGGTTCTCAATTCAGCGCTTATGTTTTTTTTTAAACATAGCTAAGAGAAAAAGTGCGTTGAAATTTTATGACGTCACAACTGTGAATTTCATACAACTTCCATACTACGTTTTTAAGTTTGATAAAGAGTTGCTGATTTGATTATCCCTATTGTATGCAAACTATTACAAACCTGTTGTACGAAGTAGTATAAAGTGGAGAGTTATCTTACCACTGAGTTCATCCAATGATTTTTCTTGTCCACCATAATCACTCGGCATAATTTCTTTGGGTATGAATTTATATAAGCTATCTAAGTGGTTATGAACCTGAATTCGTTCGGCTACCTTCTTGCTCAGCGCTGTCTTGACTAGCTGAATGAAAGTATCTATCGCTTTTGATTTTGCGATCAAATGGATGCCTTTTATTCTCATACCGTAGCCTTCCTGAAAGAAAACAGAAAATTACTTAGTGGTGGATTGGAAAATGATTCTTCTTCTCAGTTGAGCATTCTACGACAAAGTGGTCGTACTTATATTCGACCGCATGGAATTAGGTTTTTGATAATCCTGTGTTTCCCCGGGATAAAAGTGTCGTAGGTTTCCCTGGAAATTTAATCAAAATTGCAGGTTGCTCAGACAGATATTACACAGACAGACAGACAGTCAAACGATGATTCTTGGGTTAGCTTTTAACTCATATCATAATTTCATTGCTAGTTCGCGATAGCAACGTCTTAGGGTCTCCCCAAATCTATTGACTCCGGCTTCGTCGAACCATCGTTAGTTAGTAACCAAGTAGTCGTTGCGACTCGTGTCGCGTCGGCTGAGTTGAGCGACGTCGTTTTCACCCTTTATAGTCTGGCCACAACTAGCCCCATTTCAGATGCACAGAGTGGCGCGGCACGTAGCGGCTATTATAGGTAAGTTCTACAAGAACCAACTTGTTTACCTTTTTTTTAGTGTAAAAGCAGACCACAACTGTTACAAATTGTGTCAGCGTTGTTGACAATCGAAACAACTGATAACATTATTGACCGAGCGAAGCGAAGGTCTCTGAGTCTACTTGAGTGAATTGGCACTTGTCCGTCCGTCCGTCCGTCCGTCTGTCCGTCCGTCTGTCAGAGCCTTATAACTTCTGAATTACTGAACGTAATTACTTCAAATTTAAACATAATATGTAAACCGATGGCCTTCAGCCGAAAATGGCTCAAAAACTTATAACTAGTGGTTCGCCGCGAACTGAGACCTCGCGGTATCCATAAACTTACAGAGCGCCATCTATGTGAAGTTCTGTTAAAAATAGTGAAGCTAAAATTAAATAATTTCGTTTCCTTAGAATATTTATCTAATTTTAGTATTTGTTGTTCAAGTACAGGATTTAATTCAAATAAGTGATCAAGTTTCAGGCTCAGCCTTTTCTTTTTAAGCACAAACGAATAAATTTGTACAGAGCGCCATCTATTGACAACATTGTGAAGTTTGTTAAAAATACGTATGCTCATTAAAAATTAAATAATTTCGTTTCCTTATAATATTTATCTAATTTTAGTATTTGTTGTTCAAGTACAGGATATAATTCAAATAATTAATCAAGTTTCAGGCTCAGCCTTTCAGAAAATTGGGAGTTCTGAGGTCATCTTTGGACGTCAGAAAATCACCACTTTGAAAGCCCCCCATTTCGTCAATTTTAGGGGAAAAATTAAAAAAAAAATATTTTTGGACTCCGTTCCTCGTTATCTTTAAAATGATATACCGCAACCCTATGTAATGCTATAAAAAATATTTTACTTCGCATTCGCTTCTATGAGAGCCCCCCTGAAATAAAGATTTTTATAACTTTTTAAGCCATATTCGGCGGGAGGCCATCGGTTTACATAGTATATTTAAATTTGAAGTAATTACGTTCAGTAATTCAGAAGTTATAAGGCTCTGACAGACGGACGGACGGACGGACAAGTGCCAATTCATCCAAGTAGACTCAGAGACCTTCGCTTCGCTCGGTCAAAAATCTTTATTTCAGGGGGCTCTCATAGAAGCGAATGTGAAGTAAAATATTTTTATAGCGTTACATAGGGTTGCGGTATATAATTTTAAAGATAATTAGGAATAGAGTCCAAAAATATTTTTTTTAATTTTTCCCCTAAAATTGACGAAATGGGGGGCTTTCAAAGTGGAGATTTTCTAACGTCCAAAGTTGACCTCAGAACTCTCGATTTTCTGAAAGGCTGAGCCTGAAACTTGATCAATTATTTGAATTATTATATCCTGTACTTGAACAACAAATACTAAAATTAGATAAATATTTTATGGAAACGAAATTATTTAATTTTTAATGAGCTTCAGTATTTCTAACAGAACTTCACAATGATGTCAATAGATGGCGCTTATAATGGCGATAAGTTTATTCGTCTATGCGATAGTTAAAACTATCTTATGGATACCGCGAGGTCTCAGTTCGGGGCGAACCACTAGTGTAAAACCAGACTATAGCTGTTACAAATTGTGTCAGCGTGCACCGAACTGCTCATGCAGATAATCATGTAAGTACGAGTTTAGGTGATATAAAAACTCCTTGCTCAGAGCATTACTGAAAGAGGCCTCTTTGGGGGCGGCTATTACTTTTTTAAGGAGCACCTCGGTGCACGGACCATTGTCTATCATCGTAACGTTATTTTAAAATCTGAATTAATCCCCATTGTTTTAACAATTATTTTTTCCTTTATCTTAATTAATTAGAATAGATGTTTTATTAAGTAAATAATTTCACGTAAGCTCAATTTTCTTTATTCCTGATGTCATACCCTATTCCGACATACTTAATTTATATTTATAGTAAGCACCATCCCACATAACAGGCCACACGACTCGGTACTCGGTAGGTAGATAAGCACACAACATAGGAACATAAAAGATTTTACTAACATTACACTAAATTTAAACCCAAGGATGTTATGCAAAAAAAGTAATTAAATTTTAAGTACCTATTTTCTTTTGAAGTAATGAATAATAATCACTTGATTGTTTATAAAATTAGAGTAAAAAATATATTAAAGTATCCATGAAGGTCGTTTTAGATTTGCAATTTGATAATTCTGCAACGATATCTACTTACTATAATGATTGACAGAGCTTGCTGCAAGTCCACTACATTGATCGCTTTAATCATTTCATAAACGTTTGTTTCCGTGTAGTCTATTACGACGATTATGCCATTACAATAGTCGTAAGCTTGTATGTAC
Source organism: Erebia ligea (assembly GCA_917051295.2). Classification (NCBI taxonomy): domain Eukaryota; kingdom Metazoa; phylum Arthropoda; class Insecta; order Lepidoptera; family Nymphalidae; genus Erebia; species Erebia ligea. The sequence continues at coordinate 13,785,948 of OU785228.1, forward strand.
TCACAAATCTGAAAACCATAACCGTATTATTATAAGCTACGATACTGGTAACTGGATTTAACCGTATTATTATAAGCTACGATACTGGATAGCCGTATTATTATAAGCTACGATACTGGTAACTGGATTTAACCGTATTATTATAAGCTACGATACTGGTAACTGGATTTAACCGTATTATTATAAGCTACGATACTGGATAGCCGTATTATTATAAGCTACGATACTGGTAACTGGATTTAACCGTATTATTATAAGCTACGATACTGGATACCCTAGCTTATGCCCGCGAGTTAGAATCCACTACGTCCCACTGCTGGGCACAAGCCTCCACTCTCATAGGAGAGAGGGAATTAGAGCTTAGACCCACCACGCTGCTCCAATGCGGGTTGACGGGCTTTAACGACTATTATCATGTTATTGATAATAACCGGGACCGACGGCTTAACGTGCTCTCCGAGGCACGGGGGTGAAACACCGCCAATTTCCTAACTCCGGGCTATAGTACTGAGAATTTCTAGTCAGAAAAACCCAACACTTAATTATGGCCCAACCCGGGACTCGAACCCGGGACCGAGTTAGTATAATTCCCGCTGAAACTACATAATTTTCCGGGATAAAAAGTAGCCTATGTGTTCTTCCAGACTATAATCTATATCTGTGCTAAAAGCTAAGCTCAGCTGGTAAAGGCCGCGAGTCGCGATTCGTGAAGCTAACGTTGCAATGGATCACATAAAAGATCATTGCAAGGAATCGTCGTGGAGCGTACCTAATCTCTATTGAGTTTAAAGATGTTAAGGGAGTCCCAAGACGCTTGAATCTGATATCGCATATAAAGAGTCTATACTTAAGAAAAGTGCAAGACACAAGTGATCTTTTCTGAGCCATCCTCGAAACATAGGGTCAGCTGTGGACGTCTGTCGGTTTAAGTGCAGATAACAACAGCAGCAGAGAAGCCTTACAAATTTCACTACCCTTTCGGGGTTTCAAATCATAAGTTGATAGACATAACACACGCTATACAGTGTGAATGGCTAGGTACTTACATTAATATTATAATTTTTCTTGTATTTTATTGCATTTATGAGTTGCGTAAGATATTATACGCGCCGCTCGATAAGTTAAGTATATAAGTAAAATTATCGGTAAATCTTACCATTATGAGGTACCTGAAGAAATCCATGAACCCTGCATCGAATTTTTTGCCAATGTTTTTCGCTACAAACAACCTGTAATGATCTTGAGTCATTTTCGGCGGGACAGTGATTATTCTGTAAAATTGTGATTCGATAATTCATGTTCATTAGACTTACTTAAAATAGTTTACAGTAGTAAAAACAGAGTGCCTGATTATGTTTTTGGACTCGAAGTAGGGTAGGTATACATACTCCAAAAATTCAGGGCAATATTTCTCAATATGAAATACGAAAAGTCTTTACTTTCTTCACAAGAAAAATCTTCTTAGTAGAATAGGTAATTGTCAGGAGTAAAAAATAGTAGTTTGTGATTTAAGAGCGGTAAGTAGGATTTTACATAAGAATTGACTAATTTCAGCCCGATGACGCTAGTCGAGGGCTGACCGTCACGAGTATGTAGAAACCTTAACACCCGTGTACTTATCCCACGATATTATTCAATACATTTGTGAGAAAACTTGAAAATAAAACTCGAGTAGGTAGGTACTAGGAAAGTACTCACAAGAAACTGGTTTCTCACGCCCATACTTATTTCGAAATAAGATTTTATTACGCATCACTTAAACCACTCATATTAATGAATAATTTATAAAAAAAACTCAATTAAACTTTTAAAAATAGCGCGCACAGATTTAAGATTATAGTAGGTATCTATGGGGCGTTGTTGTAATTGCGTTTTTTTTTAAATTGGCTTCATGGCTCTATGTCCTGCCTGGACCTGTGGCCTGGACTATTCAGCCTTTACTTTTTTTATTTATGCAACTTAAAACAATTTTTAATTAACTAAATTAAATACAATTTTTAATATCATGAATTAATTTCTTCAATCCACATCTAAATATTTTTATTTTTTAAGTTTTCTACATTCAAAGTAAATATATCATTAATAACCTTCTTGCAAGAAAACTTTTTATTTAGAAGTAAAGTGGCCATACAAAAATAAAATAAAAACTGCAAAAAAAAAAAGAACGAGAGCAGAAAATTCAGCAAAAAAAAAGGACAAGGGCAGTAAATTTAACTTACAAGCCCTATTAATTGGCTCAGTAAGTGTATTTTCGAGCAATTGTATTGAAATAGTAGTTCGTGATATAAGGGCGGTAAATAGGTTTTTACATACGAGTTGACTAATGTCAGCCCGATGACGCCAGTCGAGGGCTGACCATCGTCACGAGTTTGTTAAAACCTTAACGCCCGTGTATCACACGATATTTTTCAATACATTTGTGAGAAAACTTGAAAATAAAACTCGAGTAGGTAGGTACAAGGTACTCACTAGAAAATGGTTTCTCACGCCCGTACTTATTTAGAGATTTTTGGCGGCTATTAATAGCGCGATTTTTTTCTCACATCTAAAATACCTAATTGTTGATATAATTTTATTATTCCACAACACTTAAACCACTCATATTATTTAATAATTTATAAGAAAAACTCAATGAAACTTTTAAAAATAGCGCGCACAGATTAAAGATTTAGTATCTACGGCGCGTTGTTGTAATTGCGTTTTTTTTTAATTGGCTTCATGGCTCTAGGTTCTAGCTCTTAACTCTCAGCCTGGACTATTCAGGTTTTAATTTATTGATTTATAAAACTTAAAACAATTTTAATTAACTACATTAAATAATTTTTTTAATTTCATGAATTAATTTCATCAATCCACATCTAAATGTTATTATTTTTTAAGTTTTCTACATACAAAGTCAATATCATTAGCGAACCTTCTTGCAAGAAAACTTTTTATTTAGAAGTAAAGTGGACTTATAAAAATTAAAAAAAACTACAAATTTACTGCACGAGGGCAGTAAATTCTGCAAAAAAAAAGCACGAGGGCAGTAAATTTAACTTACAAGCCCTGTTTACTGCCTCTGTAAGTGCATTTTTCGAGCAAGTGTATTGAAAATATACTTACACTTCATTTATGCTTGTTATTTTCGATAAACCTTCCACCGGTTTAAAAAACCGAGGCAGCAAAGTCCGGTAAGTAGCTATTTTGTCTAATTTCACCTTTGCTCTTTCCACTGAGCCTTTGCTAATTATGATTACCCTTTCTAAATAGCTTTTACCTGAAATATACTTAATTTGGAATTATATATTTATTATTATTTATCTTATGTGTTACAATTTATATACCTAATATATTATTACATAAATTGTAACGTAACACACATTACTTAAGTACTTAATTTATACTTCGTGCATGATATTTGTTTCTTTTTGTAAAGGTTTTTCTTTCTATTAAACATTTTCGATAATTTCAATCCATCGCCAACTGCTCACTACTTTAACTAAGCACGAGTGTCCTCTCATACTGAGAAGTCCACCATGCTGGCCAATTAGAGAACATTATGAAGAACTCTCGCACAGACCTACAGGTTTCCTTGCGATATTTACACTGATAAAGCAAATCAATCAATCAAAGATAAAATTTTAATTACCTAAAACTACCACCCGATTAGGTAGATTAGCCAAACTTCTTAAAAGGCTATCATTCATTTTGATGAAGCTTGAGATATTTTACCTTTTTTTATGTATCGGAAAATCAACGAGTTTTTCCGGAGGTTAATAAAAATATCCACGTGGTGTATATAGTAATACAGGAATAATCCATACCTCTCTGTCTATCTGTCTGTCTATCTGCTACGCTTTAACGGCCTGCCTTTTCAACCGATTTTGATGTTTGGTACCGAGATAGGTCGTATCCCGGGCTACTTTTTATACCGGAAAATTAAGGAGTTCCCGCGAGTATAAAAAAACAAAATCGACGCGGACGAAGTCGCGGGCATCATCTAGTCAAACAATTATTAATCAGGAGGGTCCTACCACGGAGTGGTTCGTAGTTCGTACATAATAATATTATACATTGCTTTTGTTTTAGTTAGCACGTTTTTTTTTTCAAATAGGAAGACTTACAAAAAATATTAATTATTGTATTAATGTTGTAAGACGGTAGATATTATCAGTAGTGCTAATGTTAGGTTATTAACATAAATATTCACATCAAGACAGTTAAAAATTAATTTATTCACAAACGAGGATGTTATATATATAACTGATATTATACTATAGTGTACCTACTTACAATTAATATACATAACTTAGGCCCGCAGCAATAAACCGACATATTCTTACATATAATAAAACTGGTCAAATTCTGTACATTAAAGATATTTTGAAAATGTTTTTCGAAGGGCACTCTATAATAATTAATCGATACTGAAACCAAAACTGTAATTTTTTTCTGTTTGCCTGTCTGTATTTTGGCCGCGAATCACGCCGAAACTACTGAATGAATTCAAATGAAACTTGGCACGATTTGAGTTCATACTTCGAGGTAGGGAAGGACATGCTACTTTTTATCCGGGAAAAGTAACTTTTTATCCGGGAAGGAATTCTCCGGAAATTAAAAGAATACTTAATCCACACGGACGAAGACAAGGGCGTCATCTAGTTATTGTATATGTATAACTAGCTGATGCCCGCGACTATGTTCGCGTGGATTGATATTTTTTTTTTCCCGCGAGAACTCCTTAATTTTCCGGGATAAAAAGTAGCCTATGTGCTAATCCAGACTATAATCTGTCTCTGTGCCAAAATTTCATGCAGACCCGTTCAGACTTTTTGGCGTGATTGAGTAACAAACATCCATCCATCCATACATCCATCCATCCAAAATTTCGCATTTATAAAATCATACTAATATTATAAATGCGAAAGTGTGTTTGTTTGTTGGTTTGTCCTTCCATCACGCCGCAACGGAGCAACGGATCAACGTTATTTTTTGCATGAGTATAGTTGAAGACCCGGAGAGTGACACAAGTTTCTTGTCCCGGAAAATTAAGAAGTTCCCGTAGGAATTTAAAAATCTTATTCTACGCGTACAAAGTCGCGGGCAGCATCTAGTATTAGTATAGATATAATATCTTATTAGTTTTTTATGAATAGTTACCACAATAAATATTTCATTTAGTAGGTAGGTACCTACCTACTCTGGTACGGCACTACAACTTTTACGATTACGATAAAATAATACGATAGTAGGTATGTATCTGATGCAACAAAATTATGTCATGCTGTAAAGCTTTTTAAAACAACAAGATGATTAAACCAAGAATAACTGCATTTTATTTTTATTTTATGTTGATGGTGACCTCATCATACTGATATTACGAAAGTGTGTTTGTTTGTTGGTTTGTCCTTCAATCACGCCGCAACGGAGCAACGGATCAACGTGATTTTTGGCATGGGTATAGCTGAGGATATCCCTCTCCAGGGTTTTCCGGGATGAAAAGTAGCCCATAGGCTAGCCCATAGCATCCCGGAAAATTAAGGAGTTCCCGAGGGAATCAAAAATACTTAAACCACGCGGACGAAGTCGCGGGCATCAGCTAGTAAATAATATTCACATAGAAATAAACATGAAAACATACTGAGTCAATAATTTTCAGATCAGTTTAGATTTTTAGATCAGTTCAGAAAATGACAACCAAGATATGGGGCTGATTCTGTAGTGCACAATCTCTAAACTAAACTAAAACGACAGCATTAAAAATGTTGCTTACCCTATCATGATACTCCCTGCTAAAAGTGACAGAACTAGATTTAAAGCTGTCATTTTAGTTTAGTTTAGAGATTGTGAAATACAAAATTGGCCACAAATATCTACAAGGCATAGTACGACTGCCTCGTTGGTTAGCGGTTAGCATGGTTGACTGCGTGTACTTAAAAAAAATATTTTTAAATAAAAAAGAAAACCGCCTTCAAAAAACGCCCAAAAACTAAAAAGCAAAAAATAATTGGATATATTTACCTATTATTTACATACGAATTCCTACTTAAACCCGTAATCAAATTTATTCTACAATTCTAGTAGAAAAATCAACTAAACTAAACACCCATTTATAAAATAAACAAACACCCATTTATAAAATAAACACTTAAATTAATTACTATACAATAAACGATTTTAATACATAACTAATTATATACAATTTCTTAATTTTTAAATACCATAATATGAAGTCGGTGCCTCCCATACGTATATTTTAGTTCCTAAGTTACTCAATAGATGGCACCACACATCAAGTATATGTTGTTTAAGTTTAGGTTAGTTTATATTTTAGTCACACATAGGTACGTCTGGTGGTTAGTTAATAGTTTATTTATAGGAGGCATCGACTTCATAAGGTATTTAAAAATTAAGAAATTGTATTTAGTTAGTTATGTATTAAAATCGTTTATTGTATAGTAAATTAATTTAAGTGTTTATTTTATAAATGGGTGTTTAGTTTAGTTGATTTTTCTACTAGAATTGTAGAATAAATTTGATTACGGGTTTGAGTAGGAATTCGTATGTAAATAATAGGTAAATATATCCAATTATTTTTTGCTTTTTAGTTCTTGGGCGTTTTTTGAAGGCGGTTTTCTTTTTTATTTAAAAATAATTTTATTTTTTGCTTTTTAGTGGTGTAAATATACAATAGGTTCTAGGATAGAATATGTGGTACACGATGGGGAGGCCTTCCTTACGTACATCTCGTATGAGAAAGCGTCGAGCACAGGAGTCTGAAAAGGACAAAGATGAACGCCTAAAGCGCAATTTAGAGAAAGAAACAAAGTTCAGCGTCTCGGAGAGATCACTTCCTTATCGGTCTTCCGAAGACCGTGAAGGAAGTGATCCTATAAGGGTTCCTTTTTTGCTTTTGAGGTACGGAGCCCTAAAAAAATATCCAAATCACTTCAAGTGTGCTTATAAAATTTGAAGAGTTCCTTTGATTTCCCCAGGATTCCATCATCAGACCTGATAACCATGGGACCACCTGGAAAGTATACCCTTTCAAAAAAAAAGAATTTTCCAAATCGGTCGTCTTTGAGTAATCGGGGAACATACATACGAATTGAGAACCTCCTCCTTTTTTTTAACCGACTTCAAAAAAAGGAGGAGGTTCTCAATTCGTCGGAATCTTTTTTAAGTCGGTCAAAAATATGCTATGCCTGGTTAAAAATCTACTGTTTACTAAGCTATTACATTGATCGCGAGCAATTTACTCTTATCCGTTGAGGAGTTCCATTATCTATCTTCGAAGATATTCATCAGATCTTCACCAAATTTATATGGGACCACTTCGAAAGTATACCCTTTCAAATAAAAAAAGAATTTTCAAAATCGGTCCAGGCGTCTTCGAGTAATCGGGGAACATACATAAAAAATAAAAATAAAAAAGATTCCGACGAATTGAGAACCTCCTCCTTTTTTTAAAGTCGGTTAAAAACAAATTCATACACTTTTTCTGACTTTATAATCAAGCATGTTTTAATTATTTATATTTGACTTAAATTTTGACAATTGTATTTAGACCGTTAAATTTTAAAACCACTTTAATTTTCAATTTTTAAGTAATATTAATGTTGACTATACCTATTACTAATCTCTGTCCAATCATTTATTTTACTTTTGGCAGATGGAGTCAATGATGTTCTAATGCGTTACTGATTCGATTTTTGATAGCAATCGACTTTCTTTATGAAGAAGTTTTAATCGATTTGACACATTGATATTTATCTTTGCTCAACATTTTTATTGTTTTATAAACATACCCAAGCGTTTAAATAACTAAGTATATTAATGTATGTATTAAAATAAATCATTTATATACAAGAGTAGGTACAGTAATTAATGTACAAGTACATGAATCAGTCGAGTCATAGAAACCATCCCTCGCCAAAGATGTATGGTGCTTAAATGACTATTAAGAAAGCTAGTTAGAAAGTCGTACTTATAATTACTAGATGTGTATACGAGTTACGAAATATCGGATAAAATGGCACGTCGCTTTACTATTGTAAAAAACGATATGCGGCTATGGAGATGGCATTTTTTGTCGATGGTTGCCTGTCAATAATTATGACACTTCATAGGTGTGCTTACGTCAAAAGTAAAATAAATCGTTGGACAAAGCATAGCAGATGCCCGCGACTTGGTCCGCGTGAAATTTTTTAAATTCCCACGGGAACTCCCTAATTTTTCGGGTTAATATATAGCCTATGACACTTACAAATAATGTGGCTTTCTATTGGTACCAGAATTTTCAAAATCGGTTCATTAGATCCAGAGATTACCCGATACAACCTCACAAACTCACAAACTTTATCTCTTTATAATATTAGTACTATAGTTATAAAATATAGATTATTATTTCAATTTATATTGAATTTTCTATCTAATGTTGTGTACACAATTAGGGTTGTTACTTGGATCCTGTTTTGAATTTCTTGAATTTTGTCGATGTTTTGGTGGCAATCTGTTTTGTATTGTGTACCTTTTCAATGAAATAAAATAAAATAAAATTCCATAGCAACCCCCCAACATTTCTTTCCGGTGAACAGCTTTTCCTCATTGAAAGGAAAAAATGTTTGTTGTCTACAACTGATATTGTGATAATTTACCCTTTAGATCTTAAAGCTTTTAATATTACTTGATTAAAAAATTCACAATAGGAACTTACTATAATTTTTTACAACGATGTGATCCTGTTTGTTGAGCCAATCTGATAAAATTGTGATGGCCTCCTCCAGTCTCTCCGGTTTATCCAAATCATATTGTTTCCTCAAAAATTCCAAAGTATCCAAATTGTACTCTAGTATCAGATTACCAGGTATAGCTTCCATCACCGTCGCGGATGAGCAAACCGTACACACTGCTGACTTATCAGACGTACCTATACCTACTAAGTCTACTGCTACCTTTAAAAAGATACCTTTTATAGATTATTTAATGGTGCCGAAGGTTATTGTTGTACTCGGCTTTAGTAAACTCAGTAAGTTTATGGTTTACATGTATACTTTGTATACAAGCATTTAGTAAAACATTTTTAAACTTATGTATTTTAAATGCGAAAGTTTGGATAGATGGATGGATGTTTGTTACTCAATCACGCCAGAACGGCTGAACGGATCTGGATGAAATTTGGCACAGAGATAGATAATTATAGTATTCAATAGCACACATGCTACTTTTTATCCCGGAAAATTAAAGAGTTCTCGCGGGAACCAGAAAACCTTAATCCACGCGGACGAAGTCGCGGGCATCAGCTAGTTTACAATAAAACAAAACATGGTGTGTATATTAATTATTTAAAGACTAAGTGCGCCTTATTACGCCGCGACTTATTTATAAAGAAGATTATAATATATAAAAGACTAGCTGATGCCCGCGACTTCGTCGGCGTGGTTTAAGTTTTTTGATTCCCGCGGGAACTCCTTAATTTTCCGGGATAAAAAGTAGCCTATTTCACTCTCCAGGTCCTTAACTATACCCATGCTAAAAATAACGTCGATCCGTTGCTCCGTTGCGGCGTGATTGAAGGACAAACCAACAAACCAACAAACCAACAAACCAACAAACCAACAAACAAACACACTTTCGCATGTATAATATTAGTATGATTTACAAATGACTTGTGGTCGTTTAGATATACCACATTTACTTACTTGAGAACTTATGAAACACTAGATGATGCCCGCGACTTCGTTCGCGTGGATTACGTTTTTTGATTCCCGGGGGAACTCTTTAATTTTTCGGTATAAAAAGTAAAAGCCCATTTCCCCGGGATGTAACGCTTGTTGAAATTAAACCTACATCAGTGTACTCTCTGAGGTAAACGATACGTATGTTAATATGATGTTGTTACCACTTTTACCACTTTTTTGTTACCACTTTCCTGGAAAACTATTTGACCGATTATAATGCGGTTTTTTGCATGAGATATGTATATCTTTTGAAAACTTAAAACATTAAGATTTTAAAATTACCAAAATTGACCAATCCTCTTTATTTATTGAAGTTGGTTAAAAATTAAACTCACGTCAACACCTATTCTATCATATTATAATATAATATTACGTTTCGGTAGGTATTAATGCCTATTGTCCGTTCTGCCTCCGACGTCCTCGACTGCCTCGTTGGTCTAGGTTGGCATGTTCGACTGCAGCCCCGGGTTCGAGTCCCGGGTCGGGCCATAATTGGGTTTTTCTGACTAGAAATTCTCAGTACTTACCTACTAGCTCGGACTTAGGAAGTTGGATTTCACCCCCGTGCCTCGGAGAGCACTTTAAGCCGTCGGTCCCGGCTATTATCACTAACATGATAATAGTCGTTAAAGCCCGCCAACCCGCATTGGAGCAGCGTGGTGGGTCTAAGCTCTAATTCCCTCTCTCCTATGAGAGTGGAGGCCTGAGCCCAGCAGTGGGACGTTAATGGGCTGTAGTTGTGGTGGTGGTGGTCCGTTCTGCCCGTCTATGTTGTAACTACTCTTGGTTGCATCTTTTTTATCGTACTGGACTGGACTACTCTATAGGGCTGGAACCCAAAGCCGTAAGGCCAGTTAGTAAAAATAAATATCATACAGTTTGCCGCGGAAATTAAATAATTGTGTAATGGATAGAAATATTAAATAGGAAGATTAAATAACGTTTTTTATGAAATGTATAATTGTGAATTGAAACACCTTAAAATACAAATTATACAGTGCCAGACAAATTAAAATTAAAAACAAAGTAAATTAAACAGACTTTAGATGATAACTTAATAATAACAAATTATCTACACGACGAACGACCGTGACAGCGCTACGACGGTGACAAAGATAGGCTTCTGTTAGGTGTGGAACGTGCTCTGCAACTCGGACGCCCAACTTTTTCTTTGAAAGGGCTCATCTAGTGCCTTCATATATTATATCTATGCTAAAAAGACTGTTTTGATCACAGAGCCTACTAACTGACACTTTTCAGAACAGTCTAATGAACTGAAACTCAGGCCGAGTTCCTGTGATTTCCTGCCTGCTCCATCAGGAGATCTTGGGTAGGTTTATGGTAGACAAAAAATGATTGACTATAACCTATTATAATTTAGTAAAACAAGTAAAATAACAACATAAATTATTATCTTTATAATGGTTTACATAGTATGTCTATGATAGACATACTATGTATATTATAATAGAAAAAATACTGCATTAATAAGCCTATCAATTATTAAAAATCATCACAGTAGAATCGTGACTACCTATGTACTAAATATGTATTATGATACTTTTTTCAATAGTTTCTCGAAAATGCACTTACAGAGGCGGCAAACAGGACTTGTAGAAAACTTAAAAAATAATAACATTTTTTTATTAATTTTAATTTTTAAGTAAATTTATGGGAGTGGTGTAAGTACTTGGAAAAATAAAATTAAATCAACTAGGTACCTACCTACTTCTGTATTTTAAATGTGAGAAAAAAATCGTGCAATTAATAGCCGCCAAAGATCTTAAAAACAAGTATGGGCGTGAGGAATTTTTTTTTCTATTGTGTACCTAGTACCTATATCTACTTGAGTTTTATTTTTATGTTTTCTAACAAATGTATTAAAAACCTTGTGTGATACAAGGGAGTTTAAGGTTTTAAGACAAACTCGTAACGATAGACATGAGTCTATCATTTACCGTTCTTATATCATAAACTACTAATATTTCACTATATCAGCCAGCGCCAACCATCCACCCTGCCCAGCCACCTTAGATATAGGTACCTATATATTTATGTGATTCTGAGTCCCAAGCCCAAAAAGATACGTGATCCAACCTACCAATATTATTTTAAGAAAAGATTTTATTTACCAATGTAAAAACTGTCTTAATCTACATTTAGTTTTCTGAATGAGCCTGGCATTCCGCAGTACTGGTCGTTGAATTTGTCATCGCGCCTGTAGATTTCGTTGGTGGAAGCGTTTTGCATATCTTTAAAATATTTTATATTCTTTTCCGACCCCAATGTTGATTTTAAACCACCTGTAAAGAAATGTATAGTTAGATAAATAGATAGTTAAACTTTTTATTGCACACACTTAAAACAAAAACATTGTCAAAAAATTTTGTGTGTCAGCTCCGACGCACGACTGGAGTTTACTCTTTACGAACGATTATAAAATTGTATATAGATTAGTAAATGAACGCATTTTTTATATTACTGAAAGCATGTCTGATAAATTTATTTATATAGATTACTAGCGGATGCCCACGACTTCGTCCGCGTGGTTTAAGTTTTTTTGATTCCCGCGGGAACTCTTTAATTTTCCGGGATAAAAAATAGCCTAAGTCACTCTCCAGGTCCTCTACTATATCCATGATAAAAATCACGTCGATCCGTTGCTCCGTTGCTGCGCGATTGAAGGACAAACCAACAAACCAATAAACCAACAAACAAACACACTTTCGCATTTATAATATTAGTATGGTATAATTTATATTCATCAAAATACATTACATAGTCATGGAAACCATACCACCATGGTTCCCATGGAAACATAAAATCAATAACGTAACGGAGAAAATTTGATTTTACTCCCCATAAATTTTCATACCCCGGGCTTATTTAAATGCAAATCGATTCTAAAGGAGGTAAACTCAAACAAAAAGCTTAAAAGATAAAAGAGTCCAGACAACCTTATGGGGAGAGGAGATAATTAGTGGTGTATGTGTCTAAAATTTTCCGTAAAGTTTTTCTTTTATCCTCTACAAGTTAGCCCTTGACTGCGATCTCACCTGATGGTAAGTGATGATGCAGTCTAAGATGGTAGCGGGCTAACCTGTTAGGGGCATGGCAGTTAATTAAACCCATACCCCTATTCGGTTTCTACACGGCATCGTACCGGGACGCTAAATCGCTTGGCGGCGCGTCTTTGCCGGTAGGGTGGTAACTAGCCACGGCCGAAGCCTCCCACCAGGCCAGACCAGGGAAACTTTAGAAATTATTAATTCCCAAATTGACCCTGCCGGGAATCGAACCCGGGGCCTCCACACGTTAAAACAACATCGCTCCACACTGCGCTACGAAGGTCGTCAAAAAGTGCATAAAAATAAAGCTCTAATTCGTGTTATCCTATATTATGAGAGTGTAGGCCTGTGCCCAGCAGTGGGACATTAATGGGCTGTGTGGTGGTGGTAGTGTTGGCATAGAAATACCGCACACATTATTATTAAGAATGCACGTAAGTACCCATAAATTGCATTTATAGGGTTCACTTTCAACTGAAACAATTTAATCAAAATTTATATCTTTCTACACATATAATAAAACTGTAAAAGGTAAAATTCTATACATTGATGATATTTTGAAAATTATTGGAGGGCAGGGCGCCAATCAATTAGTCGCGCCTGAAGTTGATACTAGATAATATATGCAATGCGAAATTGCGAACAAATGCATACAAATGCGAAAGTGTCTTTTTTTGTTGGTTTGTCCTTCAATCACGCCGCAACAAAGCAACGGATTAACGTAATTTTTTGCATGGATATTGTTGAGGACCTGAAAACTGACTTAAGCTACTTTTTGTTTTGACCGGAAAGTTATGAAGTTCCCGTGGGAATTAAAAAACTTATTCCACGTGGACGAAGTCTCAGACATCAGCTAGTTACCCAATATGTTCGCAGTTAAGAATGGTTTTGATCACCTTATTACTGCTAACTAAGGAGTCAAAACTGCTTTTGACTATTTTTTGCAGTTAAGTGGGTTTGACTGGTTATAAGTTTGGACTATAACAAATAATATAATGATATAAAGTAATAATTCTTGTTACATTTGAAATCATAATATTATTAGATAATTTATGAACCTATGTACTTTCAATACTTGCATCCTCCCATGTCTGACGTATGGGTCACAAACATGGGCGCTTATACAGAGAAAAACCTTACAACATTAAGAACTTGCCAAAACTCTATGGAAGGAAGTGTTTTAAGTGTAAGGTTACGAGACAGAATAAAGATAGAAGATATTAAAGAAAAATCAAATTTTAAAAGTGAATAAAGAGTAGTCAAACGACAAAATGGAGATGGGCAGGACATAATAAGAGAAAATGATGAGAAATTGACCAAAAAAGTTTTAGAGTGGTACCCCAGGAACAAAAAACGAAGAAGAGGCAGATAATTTATAAGATGGGAGGACGATTTATAAGGAATTTTATTGGTAGTATGTGGACCAGGTTAGCCAAAAATAGAAACGCTTGGAAAAAATATTTAGAAGAGGCCTATGTCGAAGGACACGCAGAGCAAATCTATAGAGATTAATTAAGTGTTATATTTTTTAAGTTAAAAAACTGTACTAGCGTTGCAATAAAGGCTCATTTTATTTTTTTAATTTATTTGTACTTACAACTTAATTCAGGAAGCGATTTTGCTTGGCCACCATAATCATTTGGCAGAATTTCTTTGGGTATAAAATTGTATAAGCTATCAAATCTTTTATGGACTTGAATTCTTTCAGCAACTTTTGCACTCAATGCTTGTTTAAGCAATGTGACGAGAGAGTCGATGGCTTTTGAAGACGTTATCATATGGATGCCTTTTATTCTCATGCCAAATCCGTCCTGTAAATAAAACGATCATGATGTATTTACAAAAGGGCAAAAACGGAGCTCTAAATTAATGTCACACAGCTGTATTTGCCCTAGCTCTAGCTCCTATATTGAATTACATACTAAACTAAATCTTGAAGATGTAAAAATAAAGATCTATTAATTTAAAAATTGAATTTTCTTGTCCAACCCTAACATATTGTGGGATGTCATTGGTCCAGAGTTTTTGAGTAAAATACAAAATATACATACTTATTATTATTATTAAACAAATAAAGAAATGTGGGACCGATAGTTATTTAGAGACCATTATTGTTTGCGGGGTTTATTTCAAAAACTAGTTTGTAATTTAGAATTGCTTAATTATATAATCATATTATATTATGTTCTTTTAATTAAACATCGCGTCGTAGGTAATAATTATTACTGTAAACACGGGTTCATACTGTGCTGCAACCAAATTGAAAATATGTTTTTCGTTTGTTCAATAATTATAAAACAATAATGTTGCTCGATAATATTTATTTGATATTTTATCGACCATTTTGGTTTGTCTTTATATTTTATTATTATTGTATAGATATTGTATATATACTTACCATAGATTTAAGATTGGTCTCCGCTGCGCTCCTGCGGAGACCAATCCTGAATCTATGATAATATAATATACTTTTGTAGAAAAAAATTTCGCAATCTATTTATAAATTATTTTAGATTATTATTTTTTAAAGCAATTGATTTTGAAGGCTATCTGGCATAAATATTTCATTACCTTTTGCTTTTAATTTTATTTCTTATCATATATAATAAATACTTTTAGGATTAAATGCAACCTGTGGTCTACTCTACCACGGGATGCAACCTATCCCTGTACCTTTTTGATATGCCTCTGTGTAGCGGTAACCTTTTATATTCATACATACTATTATAATTCTGAGAGTTTGATGCATTTCCATCACATTAAGGGCTTTAATCACTTCATACAAGTTTGCTTCGCTGTAATCGAGCACAACTAAAATACCGTTGCAATAGTCTTGGGCTAGTATATACTCGCAAATCTGCAAACACAAAAAAAACATACTTTTTAAAGGTTGGTGATAGCCTAGTGGTTCCGACAACGGTCTCCTTATCGAGCTAAGTATTATGCATTTTAAGCAATCAAAATATATGAGTTATCTAGACTTAATCATTGCTTATATGCATGATTGTCGTCAATCGCACACTTACTCATATTAAATACCATATCACTTAACGTTGAAGGAAAACATCTTGAAGAAACCTGCAAGCCTGAAGGGTCCCACACTGATAGGCAAAACTCACATTTTTGAGTTTCCTTTCAGAATAAGAAGGGTCTTCGCTCCAGTAGGTAACTACATAATGAGCAAGCAGCAAGCAATCCTAAATGGCCTAGGTTTTAAAAGGCATTGAGGCGGGCGAATCGTAGAGATGCCTCTTTTCTAAATCTTCTAAAATAATATTATAAAGAGGAAAGATTTGTTTGTTAGTTTGTAATGGATAAACTCAAAAACTACTGAACCGATTTTTAAAATTATTTCACCTATAGAAAGCTACATTATCAGTGAGTAACATAGGCTTTATTTTATTTTCAAACAACTTTGAAGCCCTTACGAAAATTGCAATAATGTGAACAAAGTCGGAAAAAATCGTCTCTTCTGAGAGCTTACGTAAAATAAGCGCGCTGCGTAAATAGTAAAAGTTACACGATAACAATGTATAGTAGAATAATTGTTCCTCCCAAAAAGTTCTAAAAAAATCCGCGATAGCATAATATATCTATCTTTTAAGGTTGACTCACAATAACCATTTTTATGATTTTCAAATTTGGTCTAAACATTGGTTTAGACCAAATACTTTGCTTTACTTATGAAGGTGTTTTTACCGACATAGTATTAATCCTTAACAAAATAAATATGTTAGTCATCTCAAGTATTTAATTAAGATAAAAATTGTCCTGTGCACCATTGAATATCTTATGAGATATCATAGAAATAAAGTAACGTGCAAGGGAAAATGGCGCAACTGCGGCCAGTGCTCAGATTAAATACCTATAAAATCTGTGGGCTGGCGGCAGTGGCAGGTGTAGTGAGGGCGAGGCGTTCTCTTACAATGAAATATTAAAATATAAAACCTGCCCCCTGCCCACTGCCCAATGCCCACTGGCTATATTGTGTATATTATGATTATTAGCACTACCCGAGCGTAGCCGGGGCGGGTCGCTAGTCTAAAAGATTACACAAGGAAGTACCTAGGTATCCTTATTTCCACTAAATAGGTCTTATTTCCACTAAATAGGTAAGTGGAGCGAATTCCCAAGGACCAGGGCCCCAATCATGTAAGAATGTCCGATCAATCGTTTAAGATTTTTGTCAAAAGTAAAATAAACCATAATTGCATTGAATTAGAGCTCAATTTCGTCTGCCCATTCTTATACGTTTAGGGTATCGTACATACCTAAACGTATAAGAATGGGCAGACGAAATTGAGCTCTAATTCAATGCAGTTATGGTTTATTTTACTTTGACAAAAATCTTAAACGATTGATCGGACATTCTTACATGATTGGGGGGCAGGTCTTTCTTATTTTCCTTGAGACTATTCATGACATGTATATGAAGCCTAATAGGTTTCCTAAATTGTATGCAAAAGCGACAAGCAAATGAGAGTAGATATTTCAAGGTCGCACTAATTCTTATGTGCTTTTCTATACTAACTTATATTGTTGTCTTTATTAGCATTTATTTTTGCTCTACGAAACTAGATAACTCGAATCTCCATTACTCAGCTTTTACATCTCTCCATTACTAAGCTTTTACAGAACAACAATAAAAATTGTAAAATTGTATTTATTTTGTAAGTTGACCTTAAATTAAGGTCAACTCAAAGGTGAGCTGGGGACCAAAACCGGATTAGTCCGCGAAATTATATACAGGACGGCGAAAAGCTAATATTACTTGTATGGAGGAGAACATCTTTGGTATAGGTTAATCCGATTCCGACCCGATTGAAAATTAGGGATCGACGAAACTTGATCAATATAAATACACCACGATTAAAAAATAGATGATTAATCCGTTTCTGTTCGCCATCTCCTCCTTTAACTACCTAGCTACACCTATCTCTATTTTCGGGCAAATTACAATATCATTGATTTTCTTGTCAAATCTTCTCAGTATAATCTATATTCCAAACCGGTGGAAAAGTCAAAAGAAGATTTATCATCTAACTTAATATTATAAACTAGCTGATGCCCGCGACTACGTCCGCGTGGATTGAGGTTTTTTTTGTTCCCGCGGGAACTCCTTGTTTTCCGGGATAAAAAGTATAAAGATAACCGTACTCCTTGTTTTCCGGGATAAGTAGTATGTGTTATTCCAGACTATAATCTATCTCTGTGCCAAATTTCATCCAGATCTGTGCCAAATTTCAGCCGTTCGAGCGTGATTGAGTAACAAACATCCATACATCCATACATCCATCCAAACTTTCGCATTTATAATATTTATTTGATACAAAAAAGAACCTTAAAAATGATTGTACCGCCAAAAGTCAAAGATAAATTTATTCAAAACGACAATGCAATATTTGAATACTGCAAGGTACTACCCATCCAAAACAAAATTAAGCATATTCTACTTGTCCAAAGTTACTTTGATTTCTACCAAAATTATATCAATCATAAAATAACAACAAGGAAAATTACGGAACGGAAACTTATTACAACAAAAACGAATAACTATTACGGCGAAAGAACAACATATTATTTAGTTCCAAGGCTAATTAATGAACTTCCGATGGAATTTAAGTCCAAAATAACAAAAAACAATATCAAGTACAAAATTAAAAATTATCTTTCTTGTATTAGAAGTGCCGGCCGTCTTTCGCGTCATGCTTCCCTGAATGACATCATTCGTAGGTCTCTTGCCACCGCTAAAGTGCCTGCAGTTTAAGAGTCTAATGGCTTGGCGCGCAGTGATGGTAAAGCCTGGATGACACGGGGCGAGTTTACGAGCTGCTAGCGAACTCGCTGGTTTGTAGCTTGTAAACTCGCCCCGTGTCATCGAGGCTTAAGAGAGCTGACGGGATGACTCTTGTTCCGTGGAAGCAAGGAAGGTCGCTTGTTTGGGATGCCACATGTGTGGATACGCTGGCGTTGTCCCACTTGCAGGCGACCTCCATGACGGCGGGGGCGGCAGCGACTAAAGCAGAAAGAGCCAAAGAGGTGCAAGTATGAAATTATACAAAATAATTTCATTTTTGTGCCTTTTGGTGTTAAAACCCTGGGGTCGTGGGGCGAAGATGCTAGATCCTTTTTTAAGGATCTATCTTCTCGTCTCACATAGTCCACAGGTGACCGGAGGGCTTGCAGTTACCTCGGCCAACATATAAGTTTGGCTATTCAGCGGGGTAACGCAGCCAGCGTTCTGGGCACATTGCCTCATTGCAGCGGCATAGATGATATTTTTAATGTTTAGTTTTTAGTTTTTAATTTAGATTTAATTTAGATTTTAATGTATTTTGTTTAATATTATTTTGTTAAATTAGTTTAGAAACAAGTTGAATAAATAATACTTTATTTGCCTCTTCTATTAAAAACTAAATATTATGTAAACTTAGTGTTATTCAAAGTGAAGCAGCCTGTAAACATAAAAGTTTAATTTGTATGCGCAGAATTAGTCTGGTAGGTAGTTTTAAAATAAAAGTAATTTTATTTTAAAACTACCTACAATTATATTATCGTAGGCATCAGACGCTAAACCTATATTTATGCAATTGTAATATATTTTTTTTCTGGACAAAAAATTATTTATTTATTATTATTAAGGAAAAAATTAATAAGTAAGAACCTTTTGTAGATTAAACTTAGTATATAATCTTATCTTATAGTGTTATTAAGCATGGAGGAATGTGCAGTGCTCAGACAAGCCGTCAAGCGCTTACGAGCACGAAGAAACCAAAAAATATACTATGTACATTTTACTTGTGAAATAAATAAATAAACAATGTAGCACAAGTTGTCCTACATGAATTAATTTTTTCATTGTATTTCAAATATTAAATAAGTTCAAAACGATTCCTGAAAGAACTTACCATAACCGTGTACCTATAGCACTCTAAGAATCCCATCTCAAACTTTTTGCCTATAATTTTCAACATGTACACCCTGTAATGGTCCTTTGTCAGTTGTGGTAGAAATCCTGTAAACCTGAAATACAATATTTCTTCTATTAATATTTCGTGAATTCCAAAAATGATAAGTGGTAGGACCTGACAGTGGTAGGTAGAGGCAGGTGGAGGTAGTGTTAGAGTCCTGACAAATCATAAGTTTCACAAGTTGTCTACATTAAAATAACCATTTCATTTCATAACCTATACAATATCTAGGTTATTAAATAAATATTTCACTTCAAAACTATCCAGTTTTCAGCCTCTACTGAATCAGAAGTAAACAAATAGTTTAATTATAACTAGCTAATGCTCGCGACATCGTCCGCGTGGATTGAGGTTTTTCGGTTCCCGCGGGAACTCTTTAATTTTCCGGGATAAAAAGTAGCCTACGTGTTATTCCAGACTATAATCTAACTCTGTGCCAAATATTATCCAGATCCGTTCAGCCGTTGGGGCGTGATTGAGTAACAAACATCCATCCATCCATACATCCATCCATCCAAACTTTCGCATTTATAATATTCGTATAGATATTATTTTTATTTTTTGATTATGAAAAGGTTAGTGATTATTCTGGTACAAGCTCTGAATCTTCAATCTTTGGCGGCAGTCAAACTATAAAGTAGGCTATCGGCATACTTTATAAAAATAATTAAGTTTAATCTCAACGCAAAGTATGTTTCTAGGGCAGTCATGTCAAAATAAGACTGGACCTTGTCTGTACCTACTATGATATCGTCAACTAAAAATAGCCGCAATATAGACTTGTTAGGTAGACCAAACAAATCTATCGAATAAACACCGATTAATGGTATCTTGTTTCAAGCTGTAACTTTCCGAACATGAATCACGTTTTTGCAATATGTTAATAGGCAGTTGGCCTTGGTTTTGAGTGCGAGAAGCTTAAATTCAAGTACAATTTTAGGACGAAACATAGTATGGACAGAATCTTTTTTTGAATAAAAAAATTTCGTTCGAGAACTTTTAGGGAGCACAGCTGATAAGCGCGACAGGAGGAAACGTCGTGATTCTCATGCGACGCCGTTTGTTCTGTTATCAAATAAATATTATAAATGCGAAAGTTTGGATGGATGTATGGATGTATGGATGTTTGTTACTCAATCACGCCCGAACGGCTGAACGGATCTGGATGAAATTTGGCACAGAGATAGATTATAGTCTGGAATAACACATAGGCTACTTCTTATCCCGGAAAACTAAGGAGTTCCCGCGGGAATCAAAAACCTCAATCCACGCGGACGAAGTCGCGGGCATCAGCTAGTTCCAATATATGTTTTCGTCATTAACTAATAAATGTATGAAATGATATAAATAATAACTAACTTTTCAAATAATAATCAAACTTGTCTACAAACGTGTTTGAACTGTGGCTTACACGTGCGGCAACTTTATGAGAGAAAAGATCTCGCAAAAGAGTTTATAATAATAACCCTGTGATCTTTTATATCCATCCATATCCATACTTAATATTATAAATGCGAAAGTGTGTTTGATTGTTGTTTTGTTGGTTTGTCCTTCAATCACGCCGCAACGGAGCAACGGATCGACGTGATTTTTGGCATGGGTATAGTCGAGGACCTGGAGAGTGACATTTTTTATCCCGGAAAATTAAGAAGTTCCCGCGGGAATAACCGAAAACATAAACCACGCAGACGAAGTCGCGGGCATCAGCTAGTAATTAATATTTTAGTTACACCTGTCCCGGTGTCTGTCTGTAATCAAATCATGCAAGTTTATTTGAACCACTTCTCGGTTTTCGACTGAAATTTTTGTACTTATGTATACGTAAATCGGATGACAATGCAATATTATTATGACATGGAGCTGATCCGATGATGGAGCCGGAAAGCGGCTATGGGAACTCTATTAAAAAACCACGCAACCCCATCGAGTTTGGGGTCGTTTGATTCTTCTTGATAAGTACTCTGCTCCTAGATGTTAATCTGATTAAGGAGCCAGAAGGTGGCAACTGGTAAATTGGATAGTATGTTCTTGAAATAAAAAAAATTTTTTTGTTTATTCATTTTGACACTTGAAATACCTATTATAAATAGATGCCGAAGAATAAAAAGATAATGCATTAATTTTTTGGGTTGTGAAATTCAGAATAGCCTTTTAGACTGGTTTTCTTCTCAGGTTGCGTTCCTATACGGTGACCTTTTATCGGTAAGTAGGTACTCAGGATCATTTCATGGTAATGCATGTTGTAGGTATGTCAGGGCCAACGGCTGTGTATTAAGCGGTTAGTTACAAGTTACGACCTGGTATACCTACTTATTATAATATTTATCATGTCGTGCTTATCATAGCATTGATCATCAATTCATAAAGAAGTCGAGCATTTCGTGAAATGGTGGTGTTTCATGAAATGGTCAGCGTTGTATAATCATACATAACGTAAAATAGTTACACTGCATTCACCACTAGCAGCGCTGATAGTGCGTTATTTACATATTGTCACAAAGGATAATGTTTCGAAAACGAATCTCTGAATCGAAATATGGTGTGCCCACACCCACAATATTTTTGAACGATCTATCCAATGACACTCCATATTGTTGGGTACTTAAACAAGAAAAAAAATTATCCTCACTTTACGTGTACCAGCCCCCCTAGCATGGGCCGAGACAATTTTCTCCCCGAGAAAAGGATAAAAATTTTATTCCTAAATAAATAAATAAAAACGCTAATCAACGGTGGATAAATAGTCCCCCGAGTCCCCGTGAAATATCAAACAGGGATAAACTGCTCCTCTCCCCTGTTGCCGTGCTCTGAGGGGTGGATAAGTTAATTTTATCTCTTGTCAGTGGATAAAATCGGGGGATAATTTTTTTATCTCCGGCCCATGCTAGCCCTGCTGGGGGAGATACCCCAAAAAATTAACCGCTTTGTCGGCGTGTTATTAAGTATATCTATGGCAGCTTCCTAGAACTAACAGCCGCTATGCTAAGCCGCGGACGGACGGACGGACGTGGAGAAACTATAAAGTGTTCCTTGTAGAATACGGAACCCTAAAAAATGAGGATCTGTCACAAATTGAATCAGCTGCACTTCCCGACTACACATAGTCTTGTTTATGCTACCTCTACAGTATTTATATAAAGCGTGAAGCGAGCTTTCTAAAGCGATCCATCAATTTTACATACATATTATA
Organism: Erebia ligea; assembly: GCA_917051295.2. NCBI lineage: Eukaryota > Metazoa > Arthropoda > Insecta > Lepidoptera > Nymphalidae > Erebia > Erebia ligea. The sequence continues at coordinate 13,808,899 of OU785228.1, forward strand.
ATAATAAACGTCATTGAACAAATCGACAAACGTTGATAGTTGACTATTGCACGAAACGACACCATTTCAAGACATGCTCGACTAAGTATATATTATGAAATAATCAATATCAAATAATCAAATAAATATTATAAATGCGAAAGTTTGGATGCATGGATGTATGTTTGTTACTCAATCACGCTCCAACGGATGAACGGATCTGGATGAAATTTGGCACAGAGATAGATTATAGTCTGGAATAGCACATAGGCTACTTTTTATCCCGGAAAATTAAAGAGTTCCCGCGGGAACCGAAAAACCTCAATCCACGCGGACGAAGTCGCGGGCATCAGCTAGTATAATATAAATACTCACACATTATCTAATGTAGAAATTTTTGTGGGGTCAGGTAACGGCTCGAAAAACTGTGGTAGCAGAGTTCGATACGTTGCGGTTTTGTCCAATTTCGTCTTTGCCCTTTCAACAGAGCCTTTACTGCAGATTAGAATTCTCTCCAGATACTCTTTTGCTAAAAAAATTAGTTATTAAGTACTTACTAATATTTACATTAAAAAAATATTACGTGCGATTTACATACGAGTACCTACTGCGGTGAGTACACTTTACGTACATTGATGTACAATTTTAGTATCTACCGCTAATAATTAACATAGTTAATTAAAGTGAAATTGTTACCTATTCTAGACAGATTTATTCCTGGAAACTGTTTAATTTAGCGGGTTTAAGCTCTAGCCCCACTACAAACGCACAGCGCGGCGCGGCACGTAGCGCTCATATACAAATATTCTTTGTACGAGTTTGTATGGAGCTACACCCGAAGATGCACTGCTACATAATTATTGTACAAAAAATACTTTCCGCGCCACGCCACGCTTCCGTAGTGGGGCTAGACATTACGAAGTAGTACTCAAGGATGCAGCAGTACGCAAGTTACCTATACTTTCCAGCACAGAGATTTGCAGAGAAAAAGTAACAGACTGACAAATACACACAAAGACAGATGCTTTCGCAATAATAATATTAGTATTGGATTCAGAATTCTCAATAACGGGACACTGACTAGTCAACCTTTTATAGTGGAATTTTTGTCTTCTGCAAGAAGACTAAATACTTACTACATGTTTTAAATATTTACCAATATGTTAAAATTTAGATGAGTGCCTTATATCTAAATTGCAACTTCCTTCAAATAAACTTGACAAAGTAACAGAAAACACTCAATTACTTAGTACCTCGGTGATAGATATTTCAATGTTGTGTATAGCCCTTGATTATCTATATTATAATAATAGGTATAAGGGGTGCGTTCCGAAATACACTGAGAGCACTGAAAGTCCCCAGTAAAGAGCACTGCCAGTGCTCGCAGTGCTTATAACGGAACACACACAAGATAACTAACTTTTTTAACACGTCACAACAATATATATTAGTTCTCATAACATTTTTAATTTTACCTACCTACTTACTTATCTAACTGGGAACGAAGGTCACAACTCACAACTTTTAGTCAAAATAATATAAACAATTAATACGATAAATAAATATGACGACATACGTGGCGCAGTGTGTAGCGCTGTTGTCTTAACGTGCGGAGGTCACGGGTTCGATCCCGGGCAGGGTCAATTTGCGAATTTATAATTTCTGAATTTTCCGTCTAGCCTGTTGGGAGGCTTCGGTCGTGGCTAGTTACCACCCTACCGGCAAAGACGTGCCGCCAAGCGATTTAGCGTTCCGGTTACTACTATTACCTATTCTGTGGTTCCGGTACGATGCCGTGTAGAAACCGAATAGGGGTATGGGTTTAATATAACTGCCATGCCCCTAACAGGTTAGCCCGCTACCATCTTATACTGCATCATCGCTTACCATCAGGTGAGATCGCAGTCAATTTTTTTAAAACACTACAAGGCTAACTTGTAGTGATTAAATAGCTGATGCACTCGACTTCGTCCGCGTGATTTAAGTTTTTTTGACTCCTTAATTTTCCGGGATAAAAAGTAGCCTATGTCACTCTCCAGGTCCTCAACTATACCCATGCCGAAAATCATGTCGATCCGTTGCTCCGTTGCGGCGTGATTGAAGGACAACCCAACAAACAAACACACTTTCGCACTTATAATATTATTATTATTATATATGTTACAAAATTAGGAACTTAAATTTATTCAAGTACTAGCTGATACCCGCGACTTCGTCCGCGTGGTTTTTAAGTTTTTATTATTCCCACAGGAACTCCTTAATTTTCCTGGGTAAAAAGTAGCCTATCTCCACGTCCTCAAAAGTAGCCCGTGCTATTACAAAGGCTATACTTTTTATCCTGGAAAATTTAAGAGTTCCCGCGGGAACCAAAAACCTCAATCCGGACAAAGTTGCGGGCATTAGCTAGTACCGTTCCTAGTTTAATTATGGTTTTTAAAACTTTAGAACGATTTTTACCATAAATTGTAAATAATTTTAGGGTTCCGTACTTCAAGAGGAAAAAGAACCTTATAATATGATCACTTCGTTGTCCGTCTGTCAGCCTGTCTGTCAATTACGCCCTTTTTATTTTCTGAGCTTCTAAGTTTACGAAATCAAAAGATACGGCTATTTATGCCGCATATTTTCCATACTTTGAGTCAAGCCTGTAAATCGAAACCTAAAAAGCTAGGCAAAAAGCTAGGTCTCACAGCACAAGTATATAGGAACAACTTTGAAAATCGATAATAAGGATTCCGTACTCATAAGGTGTCGAATTGTTTTTCAGGCGCTACCATTTTGGCGTCATAATTTTTAATGATTTGACACATTAATATTGTTAATATTTTATTTCAAAGAATAATTTAAATTTAAGCCCACACGTCATGCGATTCAAGGGCAAACAAGCAATAAATTAAAAATACTTGGTTTTTTCCAAAATACTAATAGGTAGATACTTACAATAATCTTTCTTTACAATATGGGCCTGCTTATTCAGCCATTCCCCTAAAATGAAAATGGCCTCCTCCAATCTCTCTGGTTTATCCAATTCGTATTGTTTTCTTACAAACTGTATCGTGTCGGACTTAAATTCAAATATTTGATCCATATTAAAATGGCTCTCGAACGACTATCACACACGCGTTTACAATTTAAAATGGTCCCAATGATTTTAAAGCTTTTTAGCTTCACGCTGAATTGTTAATTTATTAAGGCTCTGTCATAACGTAAAATTGTTGCGAAAATTAAAATTCTACATCAATGGTTACAAAGGAAGTTTCGAAATCAGTTTATATGTTTAGAAGAGTTGCCATTAACGGGAAAATTTGAGAATAGATATTTAACAATTGCCGACGCGCTACTCCTCGAATGGAGTCCCATAATACACGATAGGGACAACTGCAGCTTGGACCGAATAAACCTATGAAAAACAGTCGAATTCTTACTCTCGTATTCTCCTGTTTCCTCCTCCAGAACTGAACCGATTAATTTTTTTTGACAACCTTCTTCGAGATAAATCGAAATTGCTGTACTGGCCAAATACATGCGAGCAGCGGCCGGCAAAAGTTGTATGAAAATCCATATCTGTCGTGGTTTAGCGGCCAAATAAATTACATAGTAAATTCATATTTTACTCCGAAACATGGCAACCACGGAGGTAACTTATCAAAGGTTTTATTTAAATTTCTAACTAGCTTGCAAATAGAAAGCTGTTTATTGACAAAAAAAACAAATGAACACTTTAACGCAGGAAAAATTATTGTTGTTCGTTGTTCGTCATTGATTCTGAAATGCATTTGACAAAATGAGTTCATGTGAAGACAATTGTGATGAACTTACTTTTTAAATAAAAAGCTCTGTCTAAGTACTACTTAGTTTTAATTTCCGCGCATTATTTGAGAAAAGTACTATACAAGCCTTGGCCACAACTGGGCATTGATGGACTTATGTACCTATGTGTGCCTCGGCTTCGCCTCGGCCCACATTTACACGTTCGTCCTTCAATGCCTGTTTTGCTGGCCGCTGCAGTAATGTACTATAAATCAAGAATAATAATTTAAGAAGGACTCAAGCTATGTTGCTATATGTTTTTCTTTTTTTGATTATATCCGTCAAATTTTTTTGCGGGATGTGTGACGACTGGCGTGATTACTATCTATACTAGTGATGCAACAGACCTCTGCTTCCGCTTCCGCAACTGCGGAAGTTCTGCACCTTTTTAGACATCCGTTTCTGCTTGTTTCCGCAACTTTTATAACGGAAATTAGATCGGAACTTTACGACAGTTTAGGAGGGCAAAGCGCGGGCGCGGTGGACGAGCTTGGTGGTACAGCACGCGCGGAAGGGGTATTACAGCCAACCACAAGCGAGCCAGGGACGCGTTCTCCTCACTTGTCGCAACGCGTTTGTTTGCATAAGTACTTTTTTTACTTCATTATACAAAGTGATATATTAGCGCGTAAGATTTTCTATTGTTGGATATCGTTGTAGTTTGCCTGGTGGGAGGCTTCGGCCGTGGCTAGTTACCACCCTACCGGCAAAGACGTGCCGCCAAGCGATCTAGCGTTCCGGTACGATGCCGAGTAGAAACTTAATAAGGTTATGGGTTTAATATAACTGCCATGCCCCTAACAGGTTAGCCCGCTACCATCTTATACTGCATCATCACTTACTATCAGGTGAGATCGCAGTGAAGGGCTAATTTGTAGTGGATAATAAAAAAACTTTTAGTAATTTAATTTGAGTCGTGTGTGTAACTTAAGTGCAATTATGAAACCTAAAACAATTCCTATTTGGAACTATTTCGTTGAGATTGACGATTTAAAAGCCAGATGTAAACTATGTGACAAAATATTATATTCCCGAAAAGGCCGCACAACTACCTACCTATATTAATTCCTACTTTTAACTATATTAATTACCCAATTTCGAATATTAATTTTTTAATTAAAAATTGTATAGTAAAAAATTGTACTTTTTTTCATAGTATTTACACTTCCGCATCCGTTTCCGTTTCTGTTCCGTTTCCGCAAAAATTTACTTTTTACATCTGTTTCCGTTTCTGTTTCCGTTAAGACACTTCTGTTGCATCACTATTATATACCCATGCCAAATTACTTACAGCTTTCTATGTAGTACTAACAGCGCCTGAGCTAAGCCGCGGATAGCCGGCCTTGGTGAAACTTTAAGGGTTGTCGACTACGGAACCCTAACAAGACTGTTTTGATCAGAGAACCTACTAACTGATACTTTTTGAGAACAGTCTGATAAACCGAAACTCAGGCTGAGTTCCTGTGACTTTCCGCCTGCTCCTTCAGGAGATCTTGGGTATCTGGTAGACAAATAAAGGTGACTGACTATACAATTGGTTACCTATTACAATTTGGTTAAACAAGTAAAATAACAACATAAATTATTATTTTTATTATGGTTTACATGCATGTCTATGATAAATATGTGATAGAAAACATACTATAACACTAGATACTTTATTATTAAGTATAACAATTATTAAAAATCATCACAGTAGAATCCTAACTACCTATGTACTAAATATTATATTATTAGTACATTCTTCACTGAGGGAATAAAGTGACCGATCGTTAACGATTAACGAAGGTGTAGTTTGAGGTTTGATAATACTTTGAAACTTCACTAACTCTACTGGACTACATTATGAGGATCTATTTTATAAATTAAAAATGTCATTAAAACTACTAAATTCCAGTAAACTATTCCAGTACAGCTATTTTTTCTTATTTTTTAAAAGTAGTTTGTGATATAAGAGCGGTAAGTAGGTTTTTACACAATAATTATGAGTTGACGTAGGTCAGCCTGATGCCGCCAGGCGAGGCCTGACCATCGTCACGACTCACGAGTATGTAAAAGCCTTAGCCGTACAATTACATATTCTGTGCCTGAACGCCCGTGTATCTATGACACATCCTTTTTCAGTACATTTGTGAGAAAACATGAAAATTCTACTCGAGTATGTTGATACTAGGTACTCACTAGAAAATAAGTTCTCATGCCCATACTTGTTTCGAGATTTTTGGCGGCTATTAATTGCGCGATTTTATTTCGAGCCGTCAAAAATCTGATACACGGGCGGGTTTTCACAAACACGTGACGAGGAACGCGAGTCAAGTAGGATTTTAGCGGTACCTAAGTTTACCGCTCTTATATTATCACAAATTACTAATATTTCACTATATCAGCCAGCACCAACCATCCACCCTGCCCAGCCACCGAATTTATTCCAATCTTTACATTTCGCCGTCTTATCTTGTACGATAGGATATTATTTGTGATAGCCTCTACAAATTCTTGCCCATGAACAGAACATCTTAAGAATACAATAGAAACCATTTTTCACCATTCATTGATAGAAACTTTAAAACTTCGAGTGTAAATGCCTAAACTTAATGGGTTAGATTTCTAGCAAATTATTATACCTATTTTTCAAATTAATTTAATTTAAAATAATAGAAATAGCATAGATTTAGGATTAGTGGCGAGGAGCGCAGCGGATGACCAATCCTAAATCTATGCTATTTCTATTATTTTTGTACAAAATAGGCACCTATATAGTCCGTCAAATCTGACCCGGTGACAACGTTGCAAATCACTAGTATCATAATATATTGGAAATAAAATAAAAACAAAAACTTTTCAGGCATAAAAATTAGTTCCAATATTGGCCACGGCCATTATAAGTTTGACGGACTGTAACTACATGTTACTTTTTTAGTTATAATATACTTATCTAAACTTTGGTTCTGACGTCCAAGCCCAAAAAGATACGTGATCCAACCAACCTATATTATTTTAAGACAAAATTTTATTTACCAATCTGAAATGCTACTTAATCTACATTTAGTTTTCTGAATGAGCCTGGCATTCCGCAGTACTCGTCGTTGAATTTGTCTTCGCGTCTGTAGATTTCGTTGGTGCAAGCGTTTTGCATATCTTTAAAATATTTTATATTCTTTTCCGACCCCAATGTTGATTTTAAACCACCTGTAAATTAAAATATTTTATAAATGTACTTGCGGATACCCGCGACTTTTTAATTCCTACAAGCACTCTACACTCACTCACAAACACACTAATAGCCTATGACACTCTTCCAGGTCCTCAACTATACCCATGCAAAAAACCGGCCAAGTGCGAGTCGGACTCGCGCACCGAGGGTTCCGTACAAACCTGTAGTAAGTTTTAAATTATTGAAAAAAAACTACTTACTAGATCTCGTTCAAACCAATTTTCGGTGGAAGTTTGCATGATAATGTACATCATATATTTTTTTTAGTTTTATCATTCTCTTATTTTAGAAGTTACAGGGGGGGGACACACATTTTACCACTTTGGAAGTGTCTCTCGTGCAAACTATTCAGTTTAGAAAAAAATGATATTAGAAACCTCAATATCATTTTTGAAGACCTATCCATAGATACCCCACACGTATGGGTTTGATGAAAAAAATTTTTTTGAGTTTCAGTTCTAAATATGGGGACCCCCAAAATTTATTGTTTTTTTTCTAGTTTTGTGTGAAAATCTTAATGCGGTTCACAGAATACATCTACTTACCAAGTTTCAACAGTATAGTTCTTATAGTTTCGGAAAAAAGTGGCTGTGACATACGGACGGACACAGACAGACAGACAGACAGACAGACATGACGAATCTATAAGGGTTCCGTTTTTGCCAAATTTGGCTACGGAACCCTAAAAAAACAATTAACGCAACATTCCCGCCTTGTTTTAAAAATAATACCTGATATCGATCGACGCACCGTAATTTATATTCGTAAGCGGTGAGCGCCGTGAGCGCACTAAAATTTAGTGACTAAATAGGCGATACCAAAATATGTAGTATTAATAAAACATTTTTACTATTAATAAATGTGTATTATTTTACCTAATGGAACCAGCTTGGATTTAAAAGTATTATGTGGGTCACGAAGGAGCAGTGTGAAAATTACCGGGCCATTGCAGAACAATCAAATCAAATCAAATCAAATCATCTTTATTCAAAATTGGTACCTACAAAGTACACCTTCTGAATGTCATGTTTATAAAAAATATGAATTGATGGTGATAATTAACAACGGTATCTTAAGACTAAAGCTACGAGGGAAATGTTTGGGAAATGTTTGGGAAACACTGAATTCTATATAATACATTAACGAGCAATTCTTGTATATATTCAGAATTTCGGAAACGGCTCAGACGATTTTCATGAAATTTAGTATGCAGCGGGTTTCGGGGGCGATAAATCGATCTAGCTAGGATTCATTTTCAGAAAATGTCGTTTTATCCGTGTTTTCAGGCAATGAAAAACTGCTACAATATTAGGTATTAGGAAACGAAGGTAAATTACTCCACCATCTAACACACGGTTACAACAGCTCAGGTGTGAAATCTGGCGGTTCCGAAACCAGAAGACCCTGGTTCGAGTCCAGATGTCTCCAGACCAAATGTTTTTTTCCCTTTTCTTTCAAGTCCCTTTTGTGAGAAAAAATATTACTGGGAGCCCTTTATCAACGCATCTAATTTGCATCTAAGTACTTATATTTTTTTTTAAAACACGAAAATCTTTACCGAACTTTTAAAAAAAGAATACGGTAGTAATTACATTAGTTAGGAAACCGACATTGAGCAAATATTTTTATCCTATTGGCGATGTTTCGGTACAAATCGATAATCAACTTAAACAAAAACTGAAAATTATGACTCTTCCTGACATCTATTGGCGAGTAATTATACTACTTTTTCAATACACTTGCTCGAAAAATGCACTTACAGAGGCAGTAAACAGGGCTTGTAAGTTAAATTTACTGCCCTCGTGCTTTTTTTTTGCAGAATTTACTGCCCTCGTGCAGTAAATTTGTAGTTTTTTTTAATTTTTATAAGTCCACTTTACTTCTAAATAAAAAGTTTTCTTGCAAGAAGGTTCGCTAATTATATTGACTTTGTATGTAGAAAACTTAAAAAATAATAACATTTAGATGTGGATTGATGAAGTTAATTCATGAAATTAAAAATTTTATTTAATGTAGTTAATTAAAATTGTTTTAAGTTTTATAAATCAATAAATTAAAGCCTGAATAGTCCAGGCTGAGAGTTAAGAGCTAGAACCTAGAGCCATGAAGCCAATTAAAAAAAAACGCAATTACAGCAACGCGCCGTAGATACTAAATCTTTAATCTATGCGCGCTATTTTTAAAAGTTTCATTGAGTTTTTCTTATAAATTATTAAATAATATGAGTGGTTTAAGTGTTGTGGAATAATAAAATTAAATCAACAATTAGGTATTTTAGATGTGAGAAAAAAATCGCGCTATTAATAGCCGCCAAAAATCTCGAAATAAGTACGGGCGTGAGAAACCATTTTCTAGTGAGTACCTTGTACCTACCTACTCGAGTTTTATTTTCAAGTTTTCTCACAAATGTATTGAAAAATATCGTGTGATACACGGGCGTTAAGGTTTTAACAAACTCGTGACGATGGTCAGCCCTCGACTGGCGTCATCGGGCTGACATTAGTCAACTCGTATGTAAAAACCTATTTACCGCCCTTATATCACAAACTACTATTTTGAATTGGGAGCAACAAGCAACACTAAAGCTAGGTAGTAGGCTTCAGTAGATGGCGTTGTCATAACTTTACGAAGCCGCGACTCTTCTTATGTAATTTATGATTAACTTTATTTACTAAATACTTCACGGTTCATTAGAATGTAATTCGTATTTAAATATAATTTCCAAAAAACACGATTTACCAAAAAAAAATATTAGATTTGGGATAATATATTATTAGATAATATATGTACCTATGTACTTACAACACAATTCAGGAAACGATTTTGCTTGGCCACCATAGTCTCTTGGCAGAATTTCTTTGGGTATAAAATTTTTTAAGCTATCAACGCTTTTATGGACTTGAATTCTTTCAGCAACTTTTGCACTCAATGCTTGTTTAAGCAATGTGACGAGAGAGTCGATGGCTTTTGAAGTCGTTATCATATGGATGCCTTTTATTCTCATGCCAAATCCGTCCTGTAAATAAAACGATCATGGATGTATTCACAAAAGGGCAAAACGGAGTTCAAAATAATGTCACACAGCTGTATTTGCCTGTCCGCATCTGTCCATCCGTTTGTAACGAATCTCTAGCTCCTAGATTGAATTACATACTTAGATATCATAATATTGAAGCACGAATTCAATTCAATTAAAATTCTGATTAAGTACACGTCATGTTTTTTTTGTCCAACCCTAACATAATATTGTCGGATGTCATGGCCCAGAGCATTTTGAGTAAAATACAAATTAATAGATATATTATTATTTTTTTAATAAAGAAATGTGGGACCGGTATTCATTTTGAGACCATTAATGTTGCGGCGCCTATCTCAAAAACTGAACTTGATAGATAGACACATAGATAAATTATTTTTGCCACACAAACATAAAGATATAAAGTAAACAAGTATAGAAAACAATTGTTTTTTTTCTTGTTTTGAATTTGGAATTGCTATTAATTATAGACTGTAGTATCTATATTATGTACTTAATAATCAACCGACGTAGGTAATAATAATTACCATAAACACGAATTCTTGTGAGCTGCAACCAAATTAAACGTACTCGTATGTTTATAGTTTGTTCAATAATTAGATGACACAAGTAATAAAATTTAAAAGTTTCAAAACCCACGACGAACTGCATCCTTTGATAAATAATTTGAACTGCTCAGAAGTATACTTGCATAATTATTATCTAAAACAGAAAACCGCACCTAAAATGGCACTCACGCTCGCAGCGCCCAGTTGGCCAGCGTGGTGGACTATGACTGAACCCTGCTCATTCTGACAAGAGGCTCCTACAAAAAAAAAAAACTACGACTGCAGCGCAGCTTGGTGAACTGTGGCCATATAACAGCCATCTAAGAACCTTGTGAGAAGCTATAAATATTTTAAATCTCAAACATAAACCGTATCTAATATAATGGCCCAGTAGTTTTTCCAGATCAATGGTAATTACCTACTAGTGATGTGCCGGATATCCGTATCCGCAGATATCCGAGGGAGAAGAAAGGTCCGTATCCGTTACATTTTTGACGGATATTTTACCTTATTAATTTTGAATATAATATATAGATGATAATATTCTATATATTATAGGTGATTACTCGTAGGTACCAATGAAAAACTATTAAATTGCACTCAGATTATTTATATTTGACACCATTTGACTCACTGCTCACTGAGCAAGTTCACAAAAACCGCTTCATTTGAATTAAGTTAGGTTATGAGTAGGTATGTAAATGTAGTTAATTAAGTATATTTTAATTATTCGTATATTATTTCAATTGTAAATAATGTAAGGCTTATTCTATCGCGTTAGTTGACCTGTTAGGATAGAATTAAGTTGGGTGAAATCAAATAAATATTATAAATACGAAAGTTTGGATGTATGGATGTTTGTTACTCAATCACGCCCCAACGGCTGAACGGATCTGGATGAAATTTGGCACAGAGATAGAGTATAAAAAAAAAAAAAAAATAGTCTGGAATAACACCTATGCTACTTTTTATCCCGGAAAATAAAGGAGTTCCCGCGGGAACCGAAAAATCTCGATTCACGCAGACGAAGTCGCGGGCATCAGCTAGTAAATAAATAAAAAAATAAAATTTATCGTAGTGAGTTTCAAGGTCACGCGCACCGACACCAATTGAGTAAACGGATACCTATACATTTTTTAAGATCCGGCACATCACTAGTAATTACCAACGAACTCAATTTACATAGACGGAACCTGTCAAACAATAGTAGTTTGTGATATAAGGGCGGTAAATAGGTTTTTACATACGAGTTGACTAATGTCAGCCCGATGACGCCAGTCGAGGGCTGACCATCGTCACGAGTTTGTTAAAACCTTAACGCCCGTGTATCACACAATATTTTTCAATACATTTGTGAGAAAACTTGAAAATAAAATCGAGTAGGCAGGTACAAGGTACTCACTAGAAAACGGTTTCTCACGCCCGTACTTATTTCGAGATTTTTGGCGGTTATTAATAGCGCAATTTTTTTCTTTCATCTGAAATACCTAATTGTTGATTTAATTTTATTACTCCACATCACTTAAACCACTCTTATTAATTAATAATTTATAAGAAAAACTCAATGAAACTTTTAAAAATAGCGCGCACAGATTAAAGATTTAGTATCTACGGCGCGTTGTTGTAATTGCGTTTTTTTTTAATTGGCTTCATGGCTCCAGGTTCTAGCTCTTAGCTCCCAACCTGGACTATTCAGCCTTTAATTTTTTGATTTATAAAACTTAAAACAATTTTAATTAATTATATTAAAGACATTTTTTTATTTCATGAATTAATTTCATCAATTCACATCTAAATGTCATTATTTTTTAGGTTTTCTACATACAAAGTCAATATCATTAGGAACCTTCTTGCGAGAAAACTTTTAATTTAGAAGTAAAGTGGTCTCAGAAAAATTTAAAAAAACTGCAAATTTACTGCACGAGGGCAGTAAATTCTGCAAAAAAAAAGCACGAGGGCAGTAAATTTAACTTACAAGCCCTGTTTACTGCGTCTGTAAGTGCATTTTTCGAGCAAGTGTATTGAAAAGAATGTGAATTTAATTTACTAACGCCATCTATCTAGTCTAAAAAGCGGGAACTTGCAACATATGCATTAACTAATCTTGGTTGCTTTTTTTATCGTACTGGGTTGGACTATTCTAGGAACCCAAAACCAGGCTAATTTAAAAAACTTAAGACAGGTAAGGTGCATGCACCCCAAACCGGACGAACAAATTTTTGCTATTATACGGCCAATCTTCCTACATAATATTATATATCGATAGTAAGCGCAGCTTGGTGGACTATGGCCATAAAATATATCTAAGAACCTTCTCAGAAGCTATACATATCTAATGAAAGGAACCGCATGATAATCCAATAGTTTTCCAGGAAAATGGTAAAAAAAAGTGCATAAACAAACAAACGCACAACTTAGGGCAAACACGTATACCGTCTCCGTTCCGTCGTGGGTAAAAAATGTTGCTCGTTAATATTATTTTCTATGTTATCGAGCATTTTTTTGTATGTCTTTATTTATTGTTAACTAGCTGATGCCCGCGACTTCGTCCGCGTGGATCGAGGTTTTTCGTTTCCCGCGGGAACTCCTTAGCCTATGTGTTATTCCAGACTATAATCTATCTCTGTGCCAAATTTCATCCAGATCCGTTCAGCCGTTGGGGCGTGATTGAGTAACAAACATCCATCCAAACTTTCGCATTTATAATATTTATTTGATTATTTAAAACCTTTGTAGTAAGGAAATTTCGATATCCTTTTTTATTATTTCTTTTATTTATAAATTACTAGCTGATGCCCGCGACTTCGTCCGCGTGGTTTAAGTTTTTTTTTATTCCCGCGGGAACTCCTTAATTTTCTGGGCTAAAAAGTATCCTATGTCCGTCTCCTGGTTCTAAGCTACTTCCCCACAAATTTTCAACCTAATCGGTCAGCTGTTCTTGAGTTATAAATAGTGTAACTAACACGACTTTCTTTTATATAATATATAGATTATATATAAAGTAATTGATTTTGAAGGCTATCAGTATGGTATGAATATTTCATTATTGCTTTTAATTTTATTTCTTATTAATTATTATAACATATTAAATTTTAATTCTGGGATTTAATGCAGCCCATGTGTTTTACCACGGGATGCAACCGATCCTTGTACGTTTTTATTTGCCTCTGTGTAGTTGTAACCTTATATTATACCTACTAGCTGATGCCCGCGACTTCGTCCACGTGGAATAAGTTTTTTCAATTCCCACGGGAAATCCTTAATTTTCCGGGATAAAAGTATCCTATGGTCACTCTCCAGGTCCTCAGCTATGCTCCGTTGCGGCGTGATTGAAGGACAAACCAACAAACCAATAAACCAACAAACCAACAAACAAACACACTTTCGCATTTATAATATTAGTATGATTATGTTTATACTTACCATTATGATTTCGAGAGCCTGATGCATTTCCATCACATTAAGGGCTTTAATCATTTCATACAGGTTTGCTTCGCTGTAATCGATCACAGCTAAAATACCGTTGCAATAGTCTTGGGCTAGTATATACTCGCAAATCTGCAAACACAAAAAAAAAACTTATTAAAGGTGAGGTATAGGTAAAAGGGCAACTGCAGAGTTTCTTGGAGGACGGTGTTGGGTGGCGCTCTCTCTAAACTATGTCCAGCAGTGGATGCATATACAAGCTGATAGATGAATAGATGAATGATGGATGGATGAATAGTTTCCTGCTGGCTCTTCACAGTAGAATCAGTTTTCCGAACCGTTCGTAGAGTCTTAACATGCCATAAGTATCACAAGTTATCCTACGTAAAATATATTCATTGCATTTCAAAATATAATACCTATAATATAAATTCAAAACGATTCCTGAAGGAACTTACCATAACCAAGTATCTATAGTACTCTAAAAATCCCGTCTCAAACTTTTTGACTATAACTTTCAACATAAACACCCTGTAATGGTCCTTTGTCAGTTTTGGTAGAAGTCCTATAAGCCTGAAATACAATATTTCCGCTATTAATATTTCGTAAATTCTAAAAATACCATATTGTGGTAGAACCTGACATTGGTAGGTATAGGTAGTGGTAGGTAGAGGTAGTGTTTTAATACTGACAAATCATAAGTTTCACAAGTTGTCCTACATTAAAATAAAGATTTAATTTCCCTACATATAAATAATATGGTATCTTGGTACAAGCTGCTAGTTTCCGAACATGAATCACCTTTTTGCGATATGATAATAGGTTGTTGGCCTTGGTTTTGAGTGTAAAAAGCTTAAATTCAAGAGCAATTTTAGGACGAAACATACTATAGACAAAAACTTTTTGTCTGACTGACGAACCGTCGTGTTTCTCATGCGACGCCTTTTTTTCTGTTATTCCGATATGTGTTTTCGTCCTTAGCTAATGAATGTATAAATATGGTATAAATAATAATAAATAATAACAAACTTGTCAATAATAATCATACTTATCTACAAACGTGTTTGAACTGTGGCTTACACGTGTGGATTAGACAGTGACTATTAATTATTTATTCGTGTAGTAAAATATGTTATTAAAATGATTATTATTTAATACATTTATTGACATAAGATTTTCAATGTGTTATAATCTAAGATATTAACACAAGAGCGAACAAAAATGGGCGGTAACTTTAAGAGACAAAAGATCTCACAAAACTGTTTAAACTATGAACCCTGTGATCTTTTATAATAATTAATATTTTCATATTTTCACCTGTACCGGTGTCTCTCTATAAATAATCAAATCATGCAAGTCTATTTTGACCCACTTCTTGGTTTCCGACTGAAATTTTTGTACTTATGTATACGCAAATCGGATGACAATGCAATATTATTATGACATGGAGCTGATCCGATGATGGAGCTGGAAGGCGGCTATGGGAACTCTTTAATAAAACCACGTAACCCCATCGAGTTTGGGGTCGTTTGATTCTTCTTGACAAATACTGTGCTCCTTGATGTAATCCAAATTATTAAAACTTTATAAAAAATATGTGGTATGAACTATGAAGTATGAAGGTCGTGGTGTATCCGTCTCTCATACTATATGTCAGGGCCAATGGCTGTGTTTTAAGCTCAGTCAGGTGCGAGTTACGACCTGATATATCTATTATAAAAATTATTATGTCGTGCTTAACGTAGGATCATTAATTTATAAAGTAGTCGAGCATTTCGTGAAATAGTGGTGTTTCATGAAATGGTCAACATTGTATAATCACACATACCGTAAAATAGTTACACTTTATTCACCATTAGCAGAGCTGATAGCGCGGGCTCACTTGACTCAAACACTTGCACTTTAAAAAGGATAATATTTCGGTAAAGGATTCCTAAATCGAATGACACCCCGTACTATTGGGTAGTCGAGAAAAAAGATCAATACCACTTTACCTGTGCCTAATAAATTTAAGTTATTACTATTAGTTTTAAATAACAAAAAACTGTAAATCCAGTTTTACGAAAATCCAGTCCAAAGGATTGAAATTGGGGGTGGAAGTGTGTATGAAAGTCCTATTTTTTTAAGTGAGAGACATGAAAATTGCCATTTAAGTTATTAGTTTTAAATAATAAAGACCTGGATATCCAGTTTTACAATAAACCACCCATAAGGGGGTAAAACGGGGGTTGGAAGTTTGCATGAAGATTCTAAGTTTTTGACGTTAGAGACTTGAGAATCAGCATTTAGATTATTAGTTTTAATAATAAAAACCTGCTTAAACTATATAGCCACTTTAAGTAGGCCTTTTGCAGTGGGAAAATCTCATAATCTCATAGGAAATCAGAAATTGTATGCGGACGAAGTCGCGGGCGACCTTTAGTTAATAATATAAGTACATTAATATGGTCAAACGTCATTGAACAAATCGACAAATGTTGATGATTTGGCAGTGATAGTGGACTGTTTCACGAAACGCAACCATTTCACGAAATGCTCGACTATTTTATGAAATAATATATTATAAATACTTACGCATCATCCAATATAGACATTTTTGTGGGGTCAGGTAACGGCTCGAAAAACTGTGGTAGCAGAGTTCGGTATGTTGCGGTTTTGTCCAATTTCGTCTTTGCCCTTTCCACAGAGCCTTTACTGTGGATTAGAATACTCTCCAGAAACTCTTTTGCTAAAAAAATAAGTTATTAAGTCCTTACTAATATTTAAATTTAAAAAAATATTATTTACATACCTCGGCGAGTATACTTATTCTGGAAATATTTCTGGAAGCTCTTTAATTTAGCGGGTTTCAGGTTAGGCCACTACAAATGCACGTAGGCACGTAGCGTCAAATATTCTTTGTACGAGTTTGTATGGAGCTGGGCCTACTTAAATGACGCGGCACGTAGATGCACTGCTTCATAAAATTAGTATACAAAGAATACTTGCCCCTACGTGCCGCGCCACGCCGGCTCCTGTATTGGGGCTAGACCTTAAAAAGTAGTGCTCAATGATGCGCCAGTACGCAAGTTACCTATATCTTTCCAGCACAGAGATTTGCAGGGAAAAGGTAACAGACCGACAGATACACACAAAGACAGAAACACTTTCGCAATAATAATATTGGTATTGGATTCAGAATTCTCAGTATCGGGACACTGAATAATCAACTTTTACTGACTAAATACTACATTTTGTAAATATTTAACAATTTATTTTTATTTTTATTATCCTAGGAAAATCAACAGCGATTCTATTAAACAACTTAAACAATAAAAAACAGAGAACTTAAGGGTTCCTTTTCCCTGTTGAGGTACAAGAGGAAAAAGGAACCCTTAAGTATATGATCACTTCGTTGTCGGCCTGTCTTTCTGTCAACGCATCTTTTCTCGTGTAGGTACGCGTGGAGGGATCAATATCAAACACTTGGGTGTACATTTACTTGACCATTTTTTTAATGATATGACGCATTCATGTTATCAATATTTTATTTCAAAGAATAATTTAAACACACATGTGATTCAAGGGCAAACAAGGTAAAAATACATGGTTTTTTCCTAATCTAAAAATACTAATAGGTGGGTACTTACAATAATCTTTCTTTACAATATGGGCCTGCTTATTCAGCCACTCCCTTAAAATGAAAATGGACTCCTCCAATCTCTCTGGTTCATCCAATTCGTATTGCTTTCTTACAAACTTTATCGTGTCCAACTCAAACTCAAATATAATATTTTGATCCATATTGATTGGTTCCACCACCGCTGCGCTCAAACGACTATCACACACGCGTTTACAGTTTAAAATGTACCCAATGTTATTAAAGCTTTTTAAATTCACGCTGAATTAATATTTATTAAGGCTCTGTCACATCGTAAAATCGTTAAAAAGGATGTTTCTAAAGGATTTTATGTATTAAAATTGGTTGGCATAATAAGTATGATTAAGAAAAATATATTATGATGTTTGCAAGAACTTTAAGCACTTACAGTTGTAACCATCAAACTTGGTGTTGTTGGGTTGGGCTTTTGGTTTGAATTAAAGAAATACGTGATTCGGCGTTTTAGAAAATTCTATCCCCAAGGACGTTAAATAGAGAGTTTGTCCTTCAATCACTCCGCAACAGAGCAACGGATTGATGTGAACTTTGCAAGGGTATAGTTGAGGACCTGGAGAGTGACACTGGTTACTTTTTATTCCGGAAAATTAAGGAGTGCCTGTGGGAATTAAAAAAACTTACGCCACGCGAACGAAGTCGCGGGCGTCCGCTAGTTTAAACATACAAGGTCTCGCTATATTTTTTTTAAATCGCAGAATCGTTGACCTTGTGTTCATTCACCGACACGATACCTACGATACGGCGCAGAATCGACGGCTTTATAATATTACTAGTATGGCGCGTGGTTGCGCGGCCCGCTACAGCGGACCGCGTATTGTACCGCGTGGTCCACTGTCTACTTACTCGCTGTCCTACTATCCTGCCCCCCGATTATGTAAGAATGGCCGATCAAATCGTCAAAGTTCGGCGTCAAAGTAAAATAAACCATAATAGCATTAAATTATAGCTCAATTTCGAACACGAAATTGAGCTCTAATTCAATGGTGTTATGGTTTATTTTACTTTGACGCCGAACTTTGACGATTTGATCGACCATTCTTACATAATCGGGCAGCTGATTTACTGTCTACGTGTTCTGATCTGAAGTACACACTGCTATGCTAGTGAGCACAGTGGAAGCGCCAGCACGCCAAGCGTCCGACGTAAAAGAAAATTCTCATAAAGGAAAAACATAAAACAAAGACCACCAACCTTCCGCCCCTCCCTTTTTGTTCAAGCAGCCCCTAAGTAGGTACCTTTCTTTAATACCCTGACCGTGCTCCTCACCCATCATCCGAACCTTCGATCATCATCTCTCTCCATATTTTTTTCTCCGAACCATTCGTCAAAATGAGATTTCTTCCATAAAAACAAATCTTGAAAAGGAACCGCGAAATTGAGCTATAATTTAATGCTGTTATGGTTTATTTTACTTTGACGCCGAACTTTGACGATTTGATCGACCATTCTTACATAATCGGGCAGCTGATTTACTGTCTACGTGTTCTGATCTGAAGTACACACTGCTATGCTAGTGAGCACAGTGGAAGCGCCAGCACGCCAAGCGTCCGACGTAAAAGAAAATTCTCATAAAGGAAAAACATAAAACAAAGACCACCAACCCCCGCCCCTCCCTTTTTGTTTGAGCAGCCCCTAAGTGGGTACCTATCTTTAATACCCTGACCGTGCTCCTCATCCATCATCCGAACCTTCGATCATCATCTCTCTCCATATTTTTTTCTCCGAACCATTCGTCAAAATGAGATTTCTTCCATAAAAACAAATCTTGAAAAGGAACCGTAGCCTCTTCAATATTCGCCATACATTTTCTATGGAAAATAAATTCCGCCATCTTGAATTTTTTTCCTGTTCATCAAGTAGACCTTCATGTTCTGATCATCTTTTGCCAAGAAACCACTCTTCCATCTTTTATACTCTCCGTGATAGACATCGACGAAATTTGTATGGCGGCCATCTTAAATCTGCCATTTTGAATTTTTTTTCAGCTCACTGTCAATTGGATGAAGTTTCGAGTGACATTTGGTCGAGCACCCCCCACCTATCTTCAATACCCCTTTCTATGGAAAAATAAATTCCGCCATCTTGAATTTTTTTCCTGTTCATCAAGTAGACCTTCATGTCCTGATCATCTTTTGCCAAGAAACCACTCTTCCATCTTTTATACTCTCCGAGATAGGCACCGTCGAAATTTGTATGGCGGCCATCTTAAATCCGCCATTTTGAAATTTTTTTCAGCTAACTGTCAATTGGATGAAGTTTCGAGTGACATTTGGTCGAGCACCCCCCACCTATCTTCGATACCCTGGCCGGTGCTCTTCATCCGTCTTCGAAATCCTCAATCATCAGCTCTCTCTGTATTTTTCCTCTTAATGAATTTTTGTCTTCTGTACGAAACGATAAGTGAAAAAAAAAATGTTCATACAAAATTTTACAGGAGAGGTGATCAATCAGTCAATCAGCACGAGCAGCTATATATATATTAACTAGTATGGCGCGTGGCTGCGCGGCCCGCTAAAGCGGACCGCGTAGTGGACCGCGTGGTCCACTGTCTACTTACTCGCTGTCCTACTATCCTGCCCCCCGATTATGTAAGAATGGCCGATCAAATCGTCAAAGTTCGGCGTCAAAGTAAAATAAACCATAACAGCATTAAATTAGAGCTCAATTTCGAAACACGAAATTGAGCTCTAATTCAATGCTGTTATGATTTATTTTACTTTGACGCCGAACTTTTACGATTTGATCGACAATTCTTACATAATCGGGCAGCTGGTTTACTGTCTACGTGCTCTGATCTAAACAACACACTGCTATGCTAGTGAGCACAGTGGAAGCGCCAGCACGCCAAGCGTCCGACGTAAAAGAAAATTCTCATAAAGGAAAAAACATAAAACAAAGACCACCAACCCCCCGCCCCTCACCCCGTTGTATACCTTTGGGTACAATCGAACTTCGGCAACTTGGCTTTCGTAATGGCGAACCGACAATAATTATCCATATAGGTATAATAAATATTATAAATGCGAAAGTTTGGATGGATGGATGTATGGATGTATGTTTGTTACTCAATCACGCTCCAACGGATGAACGGATCTGGATGAAATTTGGCACAGAGATAGATTATAGTCTGGAATAGCACATAGGCTACTTTTTATCCCGGAAAATTAAAGAGTTCCCGCGGGAACCGAAAAACCTCAATCCACGCGGACGAAGTCGCGGGCATCAGCTAGTTCTTCCATAAAGAACAAATCTTGTAAAAAAACCATTTCAAAATCATGCATATTTCCTAACTTCTTCTACTCTCTTCAATGGCAGAATCTGCCATCTTATTTTTTCTGCTCATCAAGTAGACTTTCAGGCCCTGATAATTTTCTACCCAAAAACCACTCTTCCATCTTTTAAATAGTCTGAGATAGCCGTCATCTTGAATTTTTTTTTCAGCTCACTGCCAATTGTATGAAGTTTCGAGTATTTTTTGTTTGAGCAGCCCCTACCTATCTTTAATACCCTGACCGTGCTCCTCACCCATCATCTGAACCTTCGATCATCTCCATATTTTTTTCTCCGAACGATTCGTCAAAATGAGAATTCTTCCATAAAAACAAATCTTGAAAAGGAACCGTAGTCTTGCATAGTTCTACACTTGTAGCCTCTTCAATATTCGCCATACATTTTCTATGGAAAAATTAATTCCGCCATGAACAAACCACTCTTCCATCTTTTATTAATACTGTCTGAGATAGCCGCCATCTTGAATCCGCCATTTTGGTTTTTTTTTCAGCTCACTGCCAATTGTATGAAGTTTCGAGTATTTTTTGTTTGAGCAGCCCCTATCTATCTTTAATACCCTGACCGTGCTCCTCACTTATCATCCGAACCTTCGATTATCATCTCTCTCCATATTTTTTTCTCCGTACCATTCGTCAAAATGAGAATACTTCCATAAAAACAAATTTTTAAAAGGAACCGTACACTTGTAGCCTCTTCAATATTCGCCATACATTTTCTATGGAAAATAAATTCCGCCATCTTGAATTTTTTTCCTGCTCATCAAGTAGACCTTCATGTTCCGATCATCTTTTGCCAAGAAACCACTCTTCCATCTTTTATACTCTCCGAGATAGACACCGACGAAATTTGTATGGCGGCCATCTTAAATCCGCCATTTTGAAATTTTTGATCAGCTCACTGTCAATCGGATGAAGTTTCGAGTGACATTTGTTCGAGCACCCCCCACCTATCTTGAATACCCTTTTCTATGGAAAAATAAATTCCGCCATCTTGAATTTTTTTCCTGTTCATCAAGTAGACCCTCATGTCCTGATCATCTTTTGCCAAGAAACCACTCTTCCATCTTTTATACTCTCCGAGATAGACACCGAAGAAATTTGTATGGCGGCCATCTTAAATCCGCCATTTTGAATTTTTTTTCAGCTTACTGTCAATCGGATGAAGTTTCGAGTGACATTTGGTCGAGCACCCCCCACCTATCTTCGATACCCTGGCTGGTGCTCTTCATCCGTCTTCGAAATCCTCAATCATCAGCTCTCTCCGTATTTTTCCTCCGGATGAATTTTTGTCTTTTATACGAAACGATAAGTGAAAAAAAAAAAGTTCATACAAAATTTTACAGGAGAGGTGATCAATCAGTCAATCAGCACGAGCAGCTATATATATATTAATTAACTAGTATGGCGCGTGGTTGCGCGGCCCGCTAGCGGACCGCGTAGTGGACCGCGTGGCCCACTGTGATCCACTGTCTACTTACTCGCTATCCTACTATCCTGGTTTACTGTCTACGTGTTTGACGACCTCCGTGGCGCAGTGTTGAATTAACGTGCGGAGGTCCCGGGGTCGATCCACGGCAGGGTTTGGAAAATGTATAATTTCTGAATTTCCCTGATCTGGCCTGGTGGGAGGCTTCGGCCATGGCTAGTTACCACCTTACCGGCAAAGACGTGCCGCCAAGCGATTTAGCGTTCCGGTACGATGCCGTGTAGAAACCGAATAGGGGTATGGGTTTAATAAAACTGCCATGCCCCTAACAGGTTAGCCCGCTACCATCTTAGACTGCATCATCACTTACCATCAGGTGAGATCGCAGTCAAGGGCTAACTTGTAGAGGATAAAAAAAAACTGAACAACACTGCTATGCTAGTGAGCACAGTGGAAGCGTCAGCACGCCAAGCATCCGACGTAAAAGAAAATTCTCATAAAGGAAAAAACATAAAACAAAGACAAACAATACCCCCACCCCCCCCACATCCCCTCACCCCCTTGTATCAATACCTTTGGGTGCCATCGAACTTCGGCAACTTGGCTTTTCTAATGGCAAACTGACAATAATTCTTCCATAAAGAACAAATCTTGTAAAAAAACCATATCAAAATCATGCATTTCTGCTCATCAAGTAGACTTTCAGGCCCTGATAATTTTCTACCCAAAAACCACTCTTCCATCTTTTAAATACTGTCTGAGATAGCCGCCATCTTGAATCCGCCATTTTGGATTTTTTTTTCAGCTCACTGCCAGTTGTAAGAAGTTTCGAGTATTTTTTGTTTGAGCAGCCCCTACCTATCTTTAATACCCTGACCGTGCTCCTCACACATCATCCGAACCTTCGATCATCATCTCTCTCCATATTTTTTTTCCGAACCATTCGTCAAAATGAGAATTCATTCATTCATTCGTCATTCAATTTATATCCGCCATATATTTTCTATGAAAAAATAAATTCCGCCATCTTGAATTTTTTCCTGTTCATCAAGTAGACCCTCATGTTCCGATCATCTTTTGCCAAGAAACCACTCTTCCATCTTTTATACTCTCCGTGATAGATACCGACGAAATTTGTATGGCGGCCACCTTAAATCCGCCATTTTGAAAATTTTTTCAGCTCACTTTCAATTGGATGAAGTTTCGAGTGACATTTGGTCGAGCACCCCCCACCTATCTTCAATACCCTTTTCTATGGAAAAATAAATTCCGCCATCTTGCATTTTTTTCCTGTTCATCAAGTAGACCCTCATGTCCTGATCATCTTTTGCCAAGAAACCACTCTTCCATCTTTTATACTCTCCGAGATAGACACCGTCGAAATTTGTATGGCGGCCATCTTAAATCCGCCATTTTGAAATTTTTTTCAGCTAACTGTCAATTGGATGAAGTTTCGAGTGACATTTGGTCGAGCACCCCCCACCTATCTTCGATAACCTGGCTGGTGCTCTTCATCCGTCTTCGAAATCCTCAATCATCAGCTCTCTCCGTATTTTTCCTCCGAATGAATTTTTGAATTCTATACGAAACGATGAGTAAAAAAAAATTTTTTCATACAAAATTTTACAGGAGAGGTGATCAATGAGTCAGCACGAGCAGCTATATATATATTAACTAGTATGGCGCGTGGTTGCGCGGCCCGCTACAGCGGACCGCGTAGTGGACCGCGTGGTCCACTGTCTACTTACTCGCTGTCCTACTATCCTGCCCCCCGATTATGCAAGAATGACCGATCAAATCGTAAAAGTTCGGCGTCAAAGTAAAATAAACCATAACAGCATTAAATTAGAGCTCAATTTCGAAACACGAAATTGAGCTCTAATTCAATGCTGTTATGGTTTATTTTACTTTGACGCCGAACTTTTACGATTTGATCGACAATTCTTACATAATCGGGCAGCTGGTTTACTGTCTACGTGGTAACACACTGCTATGCTAGTGAGCACAGTGGAAGCGCCAGCACGCCAAGCGTCCGACGTAAAAGAAAATTCTCATAAAGGAAAAACATAAAACAAAGACCACCAACCCCCGCCCCTCCCTTTTTGTTTGAGCAGCCCCTAAGTAGGGACCTATCTTTAATACCCTGACCGTGCTCCTCACCCATCATCCGAACCTTCGATCATCATCTCTCTCCATATGTTTTTCTCCGAACCATTCGTCAAAATGAGATTTCTTCCATAAAAACAAATCTTGAAAAGGAACCGTAGCCTCTTCAATATTCGCCATACATTTTCTATGGAAAATAAATTCCGCCATCTTGAATTTTTTTCCTGTTCATCAAGTAGACTTTCATGTCCTGATCATCTTTTGCCAAGAAACCACTCTTCCATCTTTTATACTCTCCGAGATAGACACCGAAGAAATTTGTATGGCGGCCATCTTAAATCCGCCATTTTGAATTTTTTTTCAGCTCACTGTCAATTGGATGAAGGTTCGAGTGACATTTGGTCGAGCACCCCCCACCTATCTTCGATACCCTGGCTGGTGCTCTTCATCCGTCTTCTAAATCCTCAATCATCAGCTCTCTGTGTATTTTTCCTCTTAATGAATTTTCGTCTTCTATACGAAACGATGAGTGAAAAAAAAAATGTTCATACAAAATTTTACAGGAGAGGTGATCAATCAGTGAATCAGCACGAGCAGCTATATATATATTAACTAGTATGGCGCGTGGCTGCGCGGCCCGCTAGCGGACCGCGTACTGGACCGCGTGGTCCACTGTCTACTTACTCGCTGTCCTACTATCCTGCCCCCCGATTATGTAAGAATTGCCGATCAAATCGTTAAAGTTCGGCGTCAAAGTAAAATAAACCATAACAGCATTAAATTAGAGCTCAATTTCGAAAAACGAAATTGAGCTCTAATTCAATGCTGTTATGGTTTATTTTACTTTGACGCCGAACTTTTACGATTTGATCGACAATTCTTACATAATCGGGCAGCTGGTTTACTGTCTACGTGTTCTGATCTGAACAACACACTGCTATGCTAGTGAGCACAGTGTAAGCGCCAGCACGCCAAGCGTTCGACGTAAAAGAAAATTCTCATAAAGGAAAAACATAAAACAAAGACCACCAACCTCCCACCCCTCCCTTTTTGTTTGAGCAGCCCCTAAGTAGGTACCTATCTTTAATACCCTGACCGTGCTCCTCACCAATCATCCGAACCTTCGATCATCATCTCTCTCCATATTTTTTTCTCCGAACCATTCGTCAAAATGAGATTTCTTTCATAAAAACAAATCTTGAAAAGGAACCGTAGTCTTGCATAGTTCTTCACTTGTAGCCTCTTCAATATTCGCCATACATTTTCTATGGAAAAAAAACACCGCCATCTTGAATTTTTTTCCTGTTCATCAAGCAGACCCTCATGTCCTGATTATCTTTTGCCAAGAAACCACTCTTCCATCTTTTATACTCTCCGAGATAGACACCGACGAAATTTGTATGGCGGCCATCTTAAATCCGCCATTTTGAAATTTTTTTTCGGCTAACTGTCAAATGGATGAAGTTTCGAGTGACATTTGGTCGAGCACCCCCCCCCTATCTTCAATACCCTTTTCTATGGAAAAATAAATTCCGCCATCTTGAATTTTTTTCCTGTTCATCAAGTAGACCTTCATGTCCTGATCATCTTTTGCCAAGAAACCACTCTTCCATCTTTTATACTCTCCGAGATAGACACCGTCGAAATTTGTATGGCGGCCATCTTAAATCCGCCATTTTGAATTTTTTTTTCAACTACCGCCAATTGGATGAAGTTTCGAGTGACATTTGGTCGAGCACCCCCCACCTATCTTCGATACCCTGGCTGGTGCTCTTCATCCGTCTTCGAAATCCTCAATCATCAGCTCTCTCTGTATTTTTCCTCTTAATGAATTTTTGTCTTCTATACGAAACGATGAGTGAAAAAAAAAATGTTCATACAAAATTTTACAGGAGAGGTGATCAATCAGTGAATCAGCACGAGCAGCTATATATATATTAATGCGCTCCAATCCAAGGCACGAAGAACTATTACCTATTCTGTGGTAATACCAGTAATACGCCCTGATTGTGATTTCTTTAATCTAGTACTTACTGAGAATTTCTTATACATACTCGTATGCCCGACCCGGAAATCGAACCAAAAGCTTCACCTTCCGGAGTTGGACATGCTTACCACTAGATTAAAGAGGTATCTATTCAAAATGTTAGTTAATTGTTTGCGAAACCAAAACTGGTCATTATTTTCATAATATTTTATTACCTATTGTAATAAAACTAGTAGGTAGGTGCTTACGTCACTAAATAAAATCCGTATACGGCATCCGTAAGGTTAAACGGATCAGTTAACACTTGACGCACATGAAACCTACAAAAAACTGGATAATAATACAATAAACAAAATATAAACATCTTTTACATCTCTCATATTCGGTAAGTAGGTCCTTATTACCCCCAAATGGAGCTTGTAGGTGACCAATTAGCGTTCTAGGGTAATAATGTAGCTAGAAAAGCCCTCGGGCGGTAAGTAATTTAAAAAAAGTATGATGGTTAGCTGTACGCGAACTTTTTGAAAGAGTGAAGAGTTTTTTTTTTTAATTACTTACCGCCCTAAGGCTTTTCTAGCTACATTATTACCCTTGAGCGCTAATTGGTCACCTTCAAGCTCCATTTGGGGGTAATAAGGACCTACTTACCTCACAATCGAGATGTAAAGCAGAGTAGTTAGCTCGGGCGTAAGCATCAATTGCACCCTCGAACTATAGGCGCCCTCGCTGTGCTCGTGCGCCTAAATATCTCGGGCTGCAATTGATGCCTTACAGCCCTTGGCTACTAATCTACTATTGTTATTGTTACATTTAAAAAATTACATTTCCAAATTGCCCTGTGATCGAATGGATCCCACGACCTGTAAATACCATGACAACGCCCACTTCACCCGCTGTGCTGAGTTTATAGTCAACTACTACGAGAATGAGATCTAAGAGAGAAAACTCCTAAGGGATAAAAAAATCTGTCTATGTTCATGTTGCTTTATTATAACAAAAGTAAATGGTTCAAAATAATCTCATCGCCAGTTAAGTGGTGGTGAAGTGGTGAAGTGTGATTTATTTCATCACTGCAGTCTATCATGTCCACTGAGCACAAAAATACCCTCAGAATTAACAAGCTGACCAACTTCGGGTTGAAACACTTCACATAACTCTAAGAACATTATGAAGAACTCTCGGGCATGCAGATTCCCTCGGGACGTTTTCCTTCGTTTTTTTTCTTTATTTGTTTAGGGGACATTAATTATAGCAAGTGATACCTACTTATTGTTTTAATTGCACATACTAAGTTGCACATTAAATTGCAGAAAGCTATAAGACCAAGACAGCGCTCTCTGTAGTCTGTATCGGCACAAAATAGTAATTAGGTACTTATTCTACTACTGGGCCAGTGATCTTCAACCAAAAATTCCTTAGGGCAAAAACATACTAGGCCCTAGTATGTTTTTGCCCTAAGGAATTTTCCCTAGTAACTAGGGAACAGACAGGACAAAAGGTACGCGATAGGGTAGGCAAGTTTTGTCCTGTCCAGGGCAGCTCCATATAAAATTGAATTTATCCGCCAGACATAAAAATTTTGTCCGTAGCGGGTTTTCGTTTGGATATGTTTATTGTACCTACCACGCCACACAAGACCATACAAGAAGAAGATCAGAAATTAAAACCCAAATAGGGTTTTATAGACTCCTCTTTTTATTTTAACACGTTACACGGCCAAAGACGAAGTTTTTAAACATATTATATTTTTGATACCAAACTATTGACACAATATAATAATAAGATCCATTTGAGTATCCCGAGTAAATTGTATACTTGTCGTATTTTATTTTTCACTTTCGAGGTCTGCCATCAGATCACACTGCCAAATCAATTAAAGTGAAAGGAAATAAATAAGACAACAGCTGATATTACTTAATATTTGTATTTATTACTTTTATTCGCCCACCTTAATTCGCTCGCAAATACACAGAACTAAAACAAGTTAAAGCAATCAATTTAAGTTTAAAATTGACGTACAAAATCATTACATGTCTCTCTGTTATCATCAAGAGTGATATGTTTAATTTGTCCATTATTTATATGTGTATTTATTTATGTATCTTACTATGTTTATTTTATATATTTTGTATTAGATGATGCCCTCGACTTCGTCCGCGTGGTTTAAGTTTTTTTTGTCCTTCAATCACGTCGCAACGGAGCAACGGATTGACGTGATTTTTGGCATGGGTATAGTTGAGGACCTGGAGAGTGACTTATGCTACTTTTTATTCCGGAAAATTAAGGAGTTCCCGTGGGAATAGCAAAAAACTTAAACCACGCGGATGAAGGTGCGGGCATCAGCTAGTTTATTATAATTTTGTAAAAACTAAAAAGTTGCTGCTATTATTTGGACAGCATAGTATTATAGCAAATATCGTCAATGAACAGACTGCCAGGTGCTGTTCAATATTCAAAGGTTCATGCTCTCCAATAATTAAACTTTATACCTACTATCGTAAAATTAACAACATAATATATAACTTACAACTTTGAAAAAAGCAACGATACAAAATTACCAACATTAATTGGTTGACAAGCTTTTTCTTAATATTTATTTAAAAATCAACATTAACTGGTGTATGCGAATTCTGTTGATCAAAACTCAATATTTTGCCAACCAAAAATTGTGTGTGTCAGCTCCGACGCACGACTGGAGTTTACTCTTTACATAAAAAATATATAGATTAGTAAATGAACGCATTCACGACTGGAGTTTAATCTTTACGAACGATTATAAAATATTTAGATTAGTAAATGAACGCATTTTTTTGAAAATATTAATTACTGAAAGCATGCTTGATACATTTATTTATATTAAATAAATCAAATAAATATTATAAATGCAAAAGTTTGGATGGATGTATGGATGTATGGATGTATGGATGTTTGTAAAGCCCGGCATTGACGATATATCCAAAAGGACGTGGTTAAAATGCATACGTCCAAAAGGACGGCGTCTAATTATTTAGCACACTCACGATGGATACATCGGATCACGTCCTCGGTGCCAGTCTTTCAACCTCGCTTGAGTCGCTTGTAGCTTGAGCGCGCGATATTGTATTATCTATTCAGACTATTATTAATTAAGAATGGAAGACGCAGACCAAAAATTGTTATTATTAGGAACGGCATTAGCCATTTACGTAAAAAAACGAAAAAACCCAAGAAGCAAATGGACAAAGGAGTGGTTGAAAAAAAGGCAAAGTTACACTCATATTAATTTAATGAATGAGTTAACATTAGAACCCTCTGATTGGAGAAACTACCTCAGAATGGATGAACCAACTTATTTTAAGCTGCTAGACCTTGTGACTCCATTAATTAAAAAAATGGATACAAATATGAGACAAGCAATCATGGTAATCGTTGTGTGTCACATTCCATAAACAGGGACTATTTCTGTATAAGTCGATGATGGCTAAAACAAAATCACTACCTGACTGATCTTAATAATTGAGTAGTTATCTGCTCAATTATTGATAATTTGAAATTTCGTAGCTGCGCGCGCGAGCACGCTGTTGTAGGTCATGAGCGCACGGAGGCGCACGGCTGAATGAAATAAAAAATAAAAATGGACGTAGATTTGCACATTCACGATGCGTTCGGAAGGCGTCCAGATGGCGTGGACGCAGTTTTTCGCATTGACGATCAATTCATATACGCCACGCCGAGACGTCCAAAATATGGTGTGGCGTGATGGATTTTGATCCGTTTGGAAATCCACGGTCTGGACGCCGTTTAAAAACAGCACACGTTTTCGACATTCACGGGCAGATTTTGGAAGGCGGCCACGCCATTTGGACGATTGGAAGCTCCATGAATGCCCACCTTTACTCAATCACGCCCCAACGGCTGAACGGATCTGGATGAAATTTGGCACAGAGATAGATTATAGTCTGGAATAGCACATAGGCTACTTTCTATCCCGGAAAATTAAAGAGTTCCCGCGGGAAACGAAAAACCTCGATCCACGCGGACGAAGTCGCGAGCATCAGCTAGTAATTTATAACATTCATCAAAATACATTACATAGGTATGGTAACATAAACAAGTGTTACCATGGAAACATACAGTCAATAACGTAACGGAGAAAATTTGATTTTACACCCCATAATATTTTCATATGCCAGGCTTATATTATATGAAAATCGATTCTAAAGGAGGAGTAGGTACTATGTAACTTACACCTATTTGTTAGTGAAACTTATAACCACTTAACCCATGACAGGACCGATTTGCCACCATGTCCACGGTAAAAATTTTAAATTACATGAAATGTTTGTAAATAATTTACAAAAATTTCATGTAATTTATAATTTGTATAGTTAATTAACATGGTGGCAAATCGGTCCTGTTGTAAAAATGAAATGTTTTATTTCGTCAGACAAAAACAATAGATTTACAATAATTATTGTTTGTATCATTATTTTTTGCCAATGGATTAGGGATATTGGGGGCAAGAGCAAATTTTGTTTTTCTTTTCTCATCTTTAGAGCCTTTGTGAACAAAAGCAATGTGAACCAATTTTCTTTTCTTCCTCATATTATACAGTCCTACGAGTCGCCATAGAAACGTCGCTGTCGTTAAGCGTTTTCTTTGTGTATTACGACTTTTAATCAACACTTAGTGCTCTAAATGATCCTGATATCCCCAAATACTGGTCAGCTTCACTTGTTGAAAGTCTTAATTTTTCGTTTGTTCGCGCCTGTCTCACTCCCCTCAGATATTCAGTGAAACTGTCTGAAGTTAACACATCTATGTTCTTTTCTGAAAAATAAGAATGTTAATGTTTATTAAGTTGTTTAAGTTATTTTTACTCAGGTACTTTATTCTAATTTTCTGTATGTGCAACGTAATCACTTTAAGATAATTTATTTAATAGGTTCCTACAAGAATACTTTCAAAATCGAGGCTACGTAACATTTGTGGTAAACCTTTAGTGAACCTAGAGTATTTTATACTAGAGTAAGTTACTTACGACAGATGCCTGAACATACTATTTTTAACATTTACTTTAAAATTCTTGTATAGAGCATCCTTGTGATTAAACGTCCACGTCTACTACTCTACTTACTCTACGTCTACTTGTGATTACTACACGTCTTAGGCCTCGGATACACGGACAGCTTGAAGCAGTCAGAATGGACTGCTTCAAGCTGCGACTGCATAGTGAACTACAGTCTTCTGCGTACACACATATACATGGAACCGCTCGAGCAGTTGCAACTGCTTCGGGTGGTTGGCAGCAGTTATCAATGGTACCTTTAACGACTGAAACAGTGACCGAAATAAAGGGTTTAAACACTGTTTTTTGAAACTGTTATAAAACAGAAACACTTAAAACGGAAACAGAAACGATACTGTAAACCAATCAATCTGTAACCGTTTATTTCTGTTAATAAGTGTTTTTATCTGTAACCCTACTAGGTACATGCCATAACAAACTGCACGGTGTGACAACGCGTTCTTCTCACTTCATTGGACTTTACACACATTGACACAACATGGTCATGTTTTTCTTAAAATAATGGCAACCATGGGTCCTTTCACCTTAGGTTCAAATTTGAATACGCGTCAACAGTAAATTTGGCAACGTCACTATTTCGGTTACACTTTAAACACTTTCATTTCTGGTACAGATTCGTTTCTTTTACAGAAATATAAGTGTTTCGGGTTAGCAGAATTAAAAACACATTCAAAAGGGTTACAGCTTCGATTCTGTTACACTTTCATTCTGTAACATTTATATTTCTGTAACCTTTATGAATCTGTTTTTCAGTCCCTTGGTAGCTTCTAGCTGTTGACTATGACTGCAAGAGCGGTCCGTGTATGTTGATCACTGGCTAACTACTCGAGCAGTCCGTGTATAGCTGGCCTTAATGTCTTATCACATGGTGACATTTTCACGTGTAGTTGATGCATGTCAGACAAAACAATTGCTTCACGACCATATTTAGTTAAGGATGGTGTCAGATTATTTTTGAAGTGAAAACTTCTTGAGCCACGTTGAGCACTTTTTGGTAGGGGGTAAACTTGTGGATTCGCATCAAGCGCGCTCTGTAACCGCCCTGAAGCCTGTCAATGTGCGACGTGTAGTTAAAGTTCGCAAAACGCTCGTTGACAACGCTTGAAAATATTGGCATGTACGAGTAGTAATTTTTTTTATTTATTTTATAAGCTAGCAACACTACACTAGTAATGTCACTGTCTAGGTAAATATTAAAAGTCTATGTGTGCAGGATCTTATACTTACTATGTAATTCAAGCAGAGGTTTCTCATTACCACCATATTCAACTGGAATAATGTCTTTCTCTAAATATTTCCCTATTTCATCCATACTATTGTGCACAAACAAACGTCCAGCCAACTTGGTACTTAATGCTTGTTTGAAAACCGCAACTATTACGTCTATTGCCTTTGAACCTGATACCAAGTGTATTCCTTTTATTCTCATTCCATAACCTTCCTGTAATTGATAGTATTTGTATTAACAATAATAGTAATATAAGTACAAATTATATGATGACTGCCTAGATGACGGCCCTTCTTCCGCATGGATAAAGTTTTTTTATTTTCCGGGATCGAGATGCAACTTGTCTCTATACCAAATTTCGTCAAAATTGGGTGAAAGCATAGCAGACAGACAGACAGATAGGCAGACCATAACCATCGATGGTGCAACCAACCCTTAATCTTCCGGCTACAGTATAGATAGATATATGATGATGCGGAACACCAGGAAGTTTGAACTCCTCGAACTGATTATGCAAGGAAAAGTGGCTGGCAGGAGGAGGCCTGGCCGCAAAAGGATATCGTGGCTTAAAAACTTGTGTTCGGGTTGTGTCGGTTTACGGGGTTACGGACTGTTAGTCCGTAACCCCGTAAACCGTAACATTTTAAAAACTTTTGATGAGCTTTGTGCATGAGGTATTAGTATTATAACAAAAAGAAAATTAAAACGTTAAAGATTAATCCCTCAAAAGACTGTTGCAAAAAAAATATTAATTTTATTGAAATATACTCAATAGTGAAATTCTCATTCTTGCAAAATACGTTTACCCGTGAGCCGTGACACTTTTTACCCATATAAATCCAAGAAAAATTATAATAAATGACTTATAAAAAATACTAATATGATAAACACACTCTTAAAATTGGACTGTTGCAATTCGTTTTTATACGTTCTATACAAAATTAGTTGATAAAAAAATCAAATCAATGTGCACGATTTATCAAAATTTACGCGTCACAATAACCTGTATTTCTTAAAAGTTTGGCGAAATTACTGATAAAATAAAATTTACCATGAATGTTTAGTATTTATACAACATGAGTTGTAAAAAATAAAGTTCTATAAAATACCTATGTGACCAAAAAATATTATCAAAGTCTGATCAAATTCACGTGTAAAATGGTACTGCAGATCGTACGACCGCACGTACTCGTACGTACGATCTTGACTACGCAAAGTATCAAAGTATCTTTACCGGCCTATGTCGTCTATGTGTGAGTGCAGCATAACGGTCTACTGTGCGGTATACCTACAGATTCCAAAATTGACCGATGGCGAAAATACGTCCTCTTAAGTGGTACGGAAAGAGCACAAGGTCCTTGTTTAGAGCAGCGGTCTCAAAAGTTGAAATCGCCTTAAATTAAGAAGTTCCGCGGGAATCCAAAAACTTAAACCACGCGGACGAAGTCGCGGGCATCAGCTAGTATTGCTATAAGTATAACCATTTCATGTGAAAATTTAGGCCAATTTCCTTTCAAAATGATTATGCCATCTAAAGTAGGTACATACTATATACTCAAATGACCAAGTTATTTGTTACGCCCAAAATGGGACCATCCAGCTTCAGAAAATATAGATAATGTGATAATAGTTTCTGAAATACTTCTGAAGATGATGATGGTAGCAGAAGATATCTCCATCACTTACCATCATTTTTTCTTCTACTTACATTCATTTCAAGCTTTTAGCTTATTACTTGGGATCCTGTAATAAGTTAATTTATTTCTAAATACATACCTTAACAGTCATAATTATTTCCCTCAAATCCACCACGTTGAACCATTTTACAATTTCCATCAGGTTAGCGTCCGTGTAATCGAGTACTGCAACAATTCCATTGCAATAATCGTGTGCTTGGATGTATTCACATTGCTGAAAAGATTATAAAGTTTTAAAGAGTTCCTTTTTAGGGTTCCGTAGCCAAATTTGGCAAAAACGGAACCCTTATAGATTCGTCATGTCTGTCTGTCTGTGTGTCCGTCCGTATGTCACAGCCACTTTTTTCCGAAACTATAAGAACTATACTGTTGAAACTTGGTAAGTAGATGTATTCTGTGAACCGCATTAAGATTTTCACAACAAAACTAGAAAAAAAACAATAAATTTTGGGGGTCCCCATACTTAGAACTGAAAC
This sequence comes from Erebia ligea, assembly GCA_917051295.2. Lineage (NCBI taxonomy): Eukaryota > Metazoa > Arthropoda > Insecta > Lepidoptera > Nymphalidae > Erebia > Erebia ligea. Next base: position 13,843,849 of record OU785228.1, read on the forward strand.
TCAAAAATTTTTTTTTTCATCAAACCCATACGTGTGGGTATCTATGGATAGGTCTTCAAAAATGATATTGAGGTTTCTAATATCATTTTTTTCTAAACTGAATAGTTTGCACGAGAGACACTTCCAAAGTGGTAAAATGTGTGTCCCCCCTCCGTAACTTCTAAAATAAGAGAATGATAAAACTAAAAAAAATATATGATGTACATTATCATGCAAACTTCCACCGAAAATTGGTTTGAACGAGATCTAGTAAGTAGTTTTTTTTTTAATAATTTAAAACTTACTACAGGTTTGTACGGAACCCTCGGTGCGCGAGTCCGACTCGCACTTGGCCGGTTTTTTACTATTACACTACAATTTAGACCTCGACTAAGGTGATACCTATACTATATATTTATATTTGCAGCTGCTTGTGTGTTTTAAAGTTATTTATTGAATAAACAACACTGACTTATAAACTAACTAGGTTAGTTAAAATTAATAAGTACTTACCATAAAAAAGTAACGATAGTAATCAAGGAAGCCCGTTTTCAAAGTTTTGGCCCTGTTTTTGAAGAAATATACTCTGTAATGATCCTTAGTGAGTTTGGGAAGAAATATTCCATACCTGAAATTGTTAAATAATCACTTAGTACTCAATTTGTTTTTTTCATAAAATACATACAGGTGTCTTTTATGCTACGTCATGTTTAGACTCTATCTCCGATTCTGAAAGCAGATTCTACAGAGAAGAGCCGGCAGAGACAAAAAAATTAAGGAGTTCGAGAATAATGCAAGGGTAGGGATAGGGCTGCTTAGGCGCAGTGATGAACGATGTGCTCTCTTATTAATGGCTGCGCGTCATAAATTTACAATATGATTTCAACTTCGACATTATTTGCTTTTAAAATAGATGAGAAATCTTTGATTTTCCGGGATAAAAAGTAGCTTAAGTCCGTGCCCAGGATGCAACAAAATCTCGTCAAAATCTGCTGCTGCGTGTTTCGGTACGATAATGCATAGAAATAGAAACCAAGGGAACCAAGTTTGATACGCCGCGCGCTTTCCAAATTAGCCTACTTAATGCGTCTAGACTGCATCGTCAACTGTTGCAATCAACTCAAAACAAGAACAGTTCGATCGTTCTAGTTGCCATTAGCTAGTTCTTCGATGGCTAAGTTGTCTAAATACATATTTTAAAAAAACTTACAAATCAGTCAGTAGTGGAGAATTTTTGGCATCAAATTCCTCAAAGAAATGGGGAAATATAGTCCTAAATGTGCATATTTTATCCAATTTCGTCTTGGCTCGCTCCACAGACCCTTTGCTTATTATGATCGACCTCTCTAAGTAGTCACGTGCTGAAAGAAAAATTATATTTCTTTGGTTCAGGTAATCAAATTGTATCATTACGGTCAAAGATAGACCTTAGATTGCTCTAGCGTTTATAATATTTTCCTAAACCTTCCATGCCTTACAAAGCAATACCGCTGCAATATAACTGCAAACGCTCTACCAGACTGGCAGGACTGGATTCGCCAATGGACGAAATTATATTTTTTCACAATTTCAACTTGCCAAAAGGACCTTCCCGAAATTCGTCGTCAGCTCTCCGTCTATAAGATAAAACTAGAAAATCAGCGAAGTATATTTCGTACTTCTAATATTCGTATGGATGATTAGTTAATATTATTATCCATATTCCATACGTACTAATATTATATCCATACTAATATTATAAACGCAAAAGTGTGTCTGTCTGTCTGCTCGGCCCATCGCACGGTGGGGCAGTTTCGGGAATTAAGTGGCCATAAATCGATTTCTCAAAAATGGTCATTGATTAATAAAACTTACTACCTGATTGTTCGGTGTCTACTAAATTATGCTAGTTCAATCCACGAAGACGCGCCCCACTATTTATCGCGACGGGAAACAACGGGGTTCGGGGTTCGGGGGAATTTTTCGCTATTTAATTTTGTGTGCGTGTGTGACATTGCTACTCGCTGCGTAGTAATAGAACTCACATTCTTGTAGTTTACATTGCACACTAGCACTGTAAGCGATTGCGAAAAAGAGTGGGGCGCGTCTTCGTGGATTGAACTAGCATAATTTAGTAGACACCGAACAATATGCCACCCCACCATTCCTCTAATTATGGGTGTTCACCATTTTGTGTCAGTCTGAACCTGAGCGTCCGTCACTAAGTGTTCGTATTGCGTTAAGACATTCAATTTAAACGACTTTAAAAAGGGTTTTTTATATGTTAGTGAGTTATTTTAATTGATTCGATTTAAATAACAGGTAAGCGCCCACATATGTTTAAAAAAAAAATGTTTGAATAACGATAAAATAGATATTTTATGGCAATAGTAAAATAATGCTTCTGTTGCGGTCGAAAAATCATCTTTTAGATACTTAAAAAGGTTTTACTTTAACTTCCCACCGAGGCCCATCGGTTTTATTCGTTGTAAATAAGAACTGACTATTGTCCCTAATTGAATACATCGAGATTAGCCGTGATCTCCCGTGAAATCAATATTTTTTCAATCAATTACATAGCGGAATGTGAAAATGTGGGTACGTTTGTTTCTCCTTCGTGGTAAAACTGAACTGAACTGAAGCGATTTGGCTGAAATTTTGAATGAATATAGATTATGCCCTGGGTTAGTACATAGGTTAATTTTTATCTCAGAAAATCTATGGTAATCCATGGTTTCCACATGATTTGAATCAGAATTCTGACAAACAGGATTTAAAACCAAAATATACGCAAGCGGGGCCGCGGGAATCAGTTAGTTTTAAAAAAATAAGTTCCCAAAATATTTAAAAATATAATATAACCTATTTACAACAAGTATAATATAGGAAAAAATAATTTTGGCCGCCTAATTCCCGGAATTGCCCCATAGTTGCATCGGCTCGGCTTTCACGGCCCATCTGATCAACCGATTTTGATGAAATTTGGTATGGGGATAGTTTGTATCCCGGGGAAGGACATAGGTATTTTATCCCGAAAATTTAAAGAGTTCCCACAGGAATCAAAAATCTTAATCCACGCTGACGAAGTGGCGGGCATCATCTAGTTTGGTATAAAGGTACAGACGGTCACACTTTGAATTCATAACATAATAGCACAGAGTAGGTACTAACTTGGTTATAATTAGTATCTATTTTAGTATACTTGCCTCGTTGATCTAGCTGTTAGCATGGCCGGCTGCGGATCACGAGGTCTTGGGTTCACTTTCGTTGGGTTGGGTTGGGTTGGGTCGGACATAAAAATTGGTATTGGTTTTTCAGTTATCGGAGAGCACGTTAAGCCATCGATCCCGGTTATTATCACTAACATGATAATAGTCGTTAAAGCCCGCCAATCCGCATTGGTGCAGCTTGGTGGGACTAAGCTTTAATTACCTATCTCCTATGAAATGAAATGATTTATTTCACGTAGGACAACTTGTGCCACTTATGTTAAGTCGTAAGAATCTACCACCGTATGAGAGTGGAAGCCTGTGCCCAGGACGTTAATAAGCAGTAGTTAGTGCGTAGTGGTGGATATTATACCTACTTAAATATTATAATTAATATAATGCAAAAAATTTATTACAATAATAAAATTAATATGTTCAAATTCTAAAAAAAAAAAAAAAAAATACATCGAAAGTAAGTACGGCTCAGCCGTTTGAAGGTTAAGGTTTATGTGGGTAAGGATCAAAACAGAAGTCAAAAGATGGATGTATTGTGAGGAAGAGAATATGCGTATAAGAGGAGTGACTCAGAGCGAATTACAGAAGAGAGTGGAGTGGAATAAGCAAAGGAAGAAGGAGAGGTGGGTTAGGATACTGAATGACACTGAATGATAATAAACGGGGGGTTTATTATTTACTAACAATCAAAACTAAGGTTTAAAATAAGCGAGCTGGGCCAGGGCCTTGGGAAAGTTATTTATTAATTTAATAGATCATACTAATATTATAAATGCGAAAGTGTGTTTGTTTGTTGGTTTGTTGGTTTGTCCTTCAATCACGATGCAACGGAGCAACGGATCGACGTGATTTTTTGCATGGGTATAGTTGATGACCTGGAGAGTGACATAGGCTACTTTTTATCCCGGAAAATTGAGGAGTTCCCGTGGGAATTAAAAAAAACTAATTCCACGCGGACGAAGTCGCGGGCATCAGCTAGTATTATATATTTTTTCACTCCGCCATAAGTTAGCCTTTGACTGCGATCTCGATCTCACCAGTGATAATGCTGATGGTAGTAGTCAAAGCGTTGCAGGGTTTTATACAGGGTGGAAAAAACGGATGGGACATGGAGGAAAAGTACATTAAATATTAAACCTATTAAATTTTACTCAAAGAAAACATTCTTTTGTTTATAAAAATAAGAATTTAACTGCATTAAAACATTAATTCTAAAATGGCTTACCTGAGCCGGGAATCGAACCAACTCAAAATGCAAAAAAATTTCAGCCACTATTTTTATGGGACCGATCGATAGGGTATATTTAAATGATAGGGATAAAATCTCTAGAACTTACATTTCATCGTAGAATTAAAACTATGAAGTTTTACATGGCCGAGGTTAGACCTCGAGCCAGGGAGGTCACCGATTTATGATGAACTAGCTGATGCCCGCGACTTCGTCCGCGTGGATCGAGGTTTTTCAGTTCCCGCGGGAACTCCTTAATTTTCCGGGATAAAAAGTAGCCTATGTGCTATTCCAGACTATAATCTATCTCTGTGCCAAATTTCATCCAAACTTTCGCATTTATAATATTTATTTGATTGTCTAATTCACTCTAATTTCTGAGACTCTAATCTGTGTGGGGCCACAGAATGGGTAATAGTAGTGTGGCTGTGATTGGCTGAATTTATGGTATTCTAGGTAGGTATCTTTGGTATTTCTATTCTGGCCTGCTTGAATTTTAGTGGTTAAGTAATCTATTAATTATTTAATGAAATCACGATTGAGTAGTATATCATTATAACAGTCTGCATAGAAAGCTACTCGTAAGTGCATACTAAGTTATACAATGCGTTTCAAATCTGAAGACCATTGGCAAATTACTTTTTGCAGCTACTCAGCTATAGTTAGTAACTCGGTCCCGGATCTCGAAACGAAACTAATCGGTCTCACCAATGAAAAGATTAGCTTAGTAAATTAATATAACATTTTCCTTATTATATATCATAAATTATGCGAATGTGAGTTTGTTATTTTGAAGTGAAAACTTCTTTAGGCGCGTTGAGCACTTTTTGTTAGGTTAACTTGTAGATTTGCGTCACCGACACCGTTACCGACACCTTGCTGCCCCAAGCTCGCGTTGTTACGCAGACAATAGTACATTGTTACCCTAGGGATGAAAGTAACTTATTTAGTCCCGAGACGGGGTTTGGCGCCCGAGCGTAGCGAGGGGGCCTATAGTTCGAGGAACTAAATAAGTCTTTCATCCCGAGGTAAACACTGTGCTTTTCATTACGAATATAAGGAAAGTCAAAATAAAAAGTCTATGAATCAGTTGTCTTTACTTTATGAATAAAGTCTATCTTTCTTCTTGTCTATGGATGCACTCGGCTATAAAAAAAATAAAAAAAAAAAAAAAATTAAAAAAAAAATTAAAAAAAAAAATTAAAAAAAAAAATTAAAAAAAAAAAAATTAAAAAAAAAAAATAAAAAAAAAAATTAAAAAAAAAAAAAAAAGTCGTGTTTCATTTGAACTCCAATAAAAATTCAGTTGAAAACGATTCTCCCTAGGGCTGAAAAGTATTACTTTCAACCCGCTTCTCAGGCAACTTCAAACCTACTTTCCGTGTATGAGTAATGAAAAAGATCTTAAATATAAATATACTACATTCGTAATAGAACTTTAATGCCATAGTTTTAAGGTTTATATTTTTTTTATATATTTTCACTTCTATCGGCAGTTCCTATGACTGCCAATTTTTTTTTTTAATTATTACGCATTCACGGCTCATTTTTTCAACCGCTTTTGATGAAAATTTGAAAATGAATTTTGATGAATTTTTGGGTCGAAATTTGGGAAGGATGTCCTTCCCCGGGATATAACCAGTAAACTATGTCCCGTGGAAGGGCATCGGCTACTTTTTATCCCGGAACATTTAGGAGTTTCCGCGGGAATCAAAAAAAACTTTAACCAAGCAGACGAAGTCTCCGGAATCAGCTAGTTACATTTAATTATAAAAATAATAATTCTTTATAAAAACACATCAATGATAAAAACTTTATATAGGTAATAATACTTAGTTCATTAGATTTTTTACTATACTTTGCATTGAATACCTATTCATTGGTTTTAACATCCGTTCAATTATTATGTCTTGGAAATATACGAGTAGCTCATAGTAGTTTTAATTCGATAATATTAAAACTTCTTACAAGACCTGTCACCACGGTTGATTGCCTCATCTGGTGACAGAAGGGCTGGCTCTTTTTTTGCGCAAAGGATCGTCCTGGCTGTTCAGGGTGGAAATGCAGCTAGCATTCCTGCCACCATTCCACGCAGGCTACATATTATCTACAGTAATTGTGTTAGGCAAGCTAGCTATAAGTTTTATTGAAATAATAAAAATAAAATCGGTCCAGTAAACTTGGGTCCCGCCAACAATTCTAATAAGTATCTATATAATATAATTTATGTATATAATTTTTAAGTACCTACAGTCAAGGCAATACAGCTGCTAGTGGACCCCAACAATAATTCCTCAGGCGACGAAACTTTACAGAATGATAAAGTATCACGAGTTATACGTATAATAAAAATATCCAACAAAAAATCTAAATAGAAGTATGTTTTTATCATATGGTACACCCAATTGTCAAAGCAGGAAGGTACATTAACTCGTAAACGTAGTTTAGGTTTGATATTAAAATAGGTTAAAATATCGATGTTCTGCATAATTATTTCATTTGATATTTCGGTTTTGAGTGTAAATATACTACCTACTATTATTTTAAAAAGGAATCGAGAAAATATTCAGTCTTAAATATTAAGTTTCAGGTATAAATACCTAACTTCCACAAGGATTTTTTTTTGGATATTTTTTTATAAGTTTGGGTTCATACCATACTACAACCCTGCATATACTCGTGTGACCCTGCCAAGTTTCAACGACTGAGGATTTAATGTGAGGGTCTCCATACAACGAACCGCCCCGTTGCTTAAACTTCCAAAAAATTATCTGATCCGGTGACAGCGTCGCTGGACGCTGTTATCTATTAAAAAATATAAATCAAACAAAACTAAACAGTCACAAAAATTTGCTCCAATTTTGGCCACCTTGCCAGATATGTTAGTGGGAATATAATATAATACATCAAAATTTTGTGATTTATTTTAAACAATCTGAAATATTTACTCACGAAATTCTTTAACCATAAAATGATTCTGCTTATTTATCCACTCCTCCAGTATATTGATGGCTTCCTCAATTCTCCCGGGTTTGTCCAACTCATACTGTTTCCTCAAATATAACAGCGTATCGGGGTTAAATTCAAATATCGAGTCTTGTGGTATCGACTCCATAACTGTTTCGATGTAAAGCTTACACTGAAATGCACAACTTAACTTCGACTCGCAATCTAGGTATGGTGGGTGGTATTTACGCTCACGAACAAGACTATATAAACATTATGTTCAAATTGAGAACTACTAGGTATCAAAACTGGTATAGGCTGTATGAATACTATGTCGATTATGAACTCAAAGGTCAAAGAAAATAACCACTCGTGTGTAATATTGATAACAGAATGAGTTTCGAAACCTCGTGTTTTATTAATAAGCCCTCAATTATGATGTTAACATCACCACTACTCTGACTATAATGCCCGAAAAATTCGTGCGTTAAGTACAACGTTCGAATTTCGAAGTTCAAAGTTCAAGAACTGAAATGAGGCTTAATGGGTTGGGTTCCCCACACTAACTGACATGTAGGTATAAAATATGCTTGACGAGCAAGCCTCATATTAATACAAAAAGCAGCAAGATAGATAATATTTCTGATAACAATTTCTAAACAGTGGCTTAAGATTTACTGCCTCGTTGGTCTAGTGGTTGGCATGTTCGACTGCGGCCGACGAGGTCCCGGGTTCGAGTCCTGGGTCGGGAAATAATAGAGTATTGAGTTTTTCTGACTAGAAATTCTCAGTACTGGCCCGGAGTTAGGAAGTTAGCGGTGTTTCACCCCCGTGCCTCGGAGAGCACGTTAAGCCGTCGGTCCCGGTTATTATCACTAACATGATAATAGCCGTTAAAGCCCGCCAACCCGCATTGGGTCTAAGCTCTAATTCCCTCTCTCCTATGAGAGTGGAGGCCTGTGCCCAGCAGTGGGACGTTAATAGGCTGTAGTGGTGGTGGTGGTGGTGGTGGTATCGATCACAAATCTATGACGAACCTTGCAGTATATCGGACACATTGCCCGCAGAAAGCCAGAAAACCTAGAGAAACTGTTGGTAACGGGCAAAGTAGAAGGAAAGAGGCCAAGAGAACGCACCTCTATGAGTTACGCCGACCAAATTAGCACTACTTTCGGCTCTGCACCAGGCTGCGGACAGATCAAGATGGAGTAACATCGTAAAGGAAAATATACTCTATGGCAAAGATCATCTTCTTCTTTTACGGTACACAGTCCATTATGTCGAGGAACCAATTTCATTTCTAAACTAGCTGATGCCCATGACTTCGTTCGCGTGGATTGAAGATTTCTGGTTCCCGCGGGAACTCTTTAATTTTCCGGGATAAGAAGTAGCCTATGTGTTATACATCCATCCATCCATCCAAACTTTCGCATTTTTAATATTAGTATAGATTCAAACTTATAGTAGCATAATCAAATTGTGCCACTGCACGCAAAGAACGACCACGACCGCTGAAGAAGATATTCTCATGAATTCTGAGTAATGAAGAACGAGTTAGTGTCCCGTTATGATATAACTTACTAATTATGGCCAGTAAAATGCGATAAGAATACCTACAAGTACCATCCTATTTATTAACAATCCAATAAGGGCCATGTTCGGGTGTCCCTGATAAGCCTAGTTGATTTGTTAATAATTAAACGAAATTTGTGTTTGGTCTCCAACAATAGATGGAGTCACAGATGTATAGAAATGCTAGATTTAACTTATTATGAGTTTAAAATGTAGTGGGAATCAAATAAATATTATAAATGCGAAAGTTTGGATGGATGTATGGATGTGTGGATGTATGGATGTTTGTTACTCAATCACGCTCCAACGGCTGAACGGATCTGGATGAAATTTGGCACAGAGATAGATTATAGTCTGGAATAGCACATTCTTTTTATCCCGGAAAATTAAAGAGTTCCCGCGGGAACCGAAAAACCTCAATCCACGCGGACGAAGTCGCGGGCATCTGCTAGTCTGCTAGTTGTATATAAATTACTAATGTCAAATTTAGTTAGAAAGTTTCGCAAAAGTAAGTAATATACCTACGTGAACGAACATAATATATTAATATCCACTAACGCGCCCCGCTATAAACGTTTGCGTCATTTAAGTATGCACTAATTGGCAGTCTTCAGAAGACTACTTAATTAATTGACTGAAACAATTTTAATATTGTTACATTATGTTCCTAGTGAAAAATAAATACGTACTTTTAATTACAACTTAAAATATTATCATTTTTGTATTTGAATACCTAGTATATTCCTAAATAAACTCTTATATTATGCGATAGGCACATCCAGAGACTCACGTATCTATTTCGTTGGAATGCAGAATTAATTAATGGTGCCTCAGCCACATCTCACAATGAAACCCTCTTCAATCTTGCCTGTGTGGAGCCTTTCACCTTAATTTAGAACAAGAATTTCGCTTAAGTGACTTTTATTGCAAGCAGCGAAGATTCCCGCTCAATTTACACAATTTACAAGCAAACAAAATGTCCGTGTTTATTTTTTCTTGTTAACTTTAGTTTTAATGTTCGAATTAATCAAAGAGTTTGACGTTTATAAAGTTTATAGTAATAAAATATTAAATTATTTAATTTATATTCATGAGACTAGGTTTTTTCTCATAAAATTTCAGTTTTTTTTTTTGTTTTTTTATCCACTACAAGTTAGCCCTTGGCTGCGATCTCACCTGATGGTAAGTGATGATGCAGTCTAAGATGGTAGCGGGCTAACCTGTTAGGGGCATAGCAGTTATATTTAATCCATACCCCTATTCGGTTTCTACACCGCGTCGTACCGGAACGCTAAATCGCTTGGCGGCACGTCTTTTGCCGGTAGGGTCGTAAACTGCGCTACACACTGCGCCACGGAGGTCGTCATGCGCCACGGAGGTCGTCAAGGTTTGTTAATGGAGGCGACTTTTCTTGATATTTAGTTAAGATCTTCATTAGTCTTTGTTTTCATTTTCCTTTTCATTTGATTGATCATAATAGGTATAGGTATTAAATCTTAATTACAAGTTTCATCTCCATAAAACAAGGTCATGTGTTACCCAGCTCTTTTACTATTTCTCTGTCTAAATTTCTCAGTTTATTGTTAAGTTCATGAAACCAATTTTTAGTCCATTTAGATTTAGAACGGGCTGATTATTATCAGTCAGGATGTGGTACCATTTTAGCAATATTGTAAAGAATTAGTATATTGATAGACAGTGCTGAGCCCATGCCTCTTTGGGTGCATATGTATTGGCAATCTGTAATCTGTACGTAAAGGAGGAGACCCGTCATAATTACGCAGAATTAAAGAAGATTGCTAAAGATCAGAAGGCATTTCACATGCTGACCACCAAACTTCAATTTGAAGATGGCATGATATAATAAAATGTTTGCAAAATAATGTGCTGCTCCAAAAGTAGGTACGCGTACTGTATCTCTTTCTTTAAACGTACGATGAAATTAGGATGAAATGTTGTGTCATCAAGAAAAGTTGGCAAGGATGTGTAAAGTTTTATGATACAATCAGGTTTCCATTTCGAACCGTTTTATTATTATCGGGGAAGTTTATAGCTGATGTTTATTATAGCAATTCTAATAGTAGAAGATCCGAATCTAAATCGAGACCTACCGGTTTGATAAGAGAATCAAATTTATTTTATAATAAATTTCATATATTAGAAAATAAATTAAAAATGGGTAGACAACAGAAATCCTGGACAGAATATTTTTAATTATTTTTTGAAAAATGATTTTTCATAAAATGTTGCAACATGAAGATAATAATAAAATTTTATACTGGACTTAAAGTATAGAGCATATAGAATGTGCAATCGTAGGGTAGACTATTATTTACCTGGACGAACTACTGGGTAGACAGGTATAAACAGGTATGTCAATACTAGTTACTTTCACTAGATTCGATAATAGAATAAAATTTATATCAGCATAAGCGCTGTTTTATTCTGAACACGATGATATAGGGTAGACTGCAAAAAATTTGGTCCTAATAGGGGTATACAAATTTTAAAAATTTCAATTTCATCGCGTCCGGAAATGAGTGACAGAGAGATCCGAGGTAAGTATACTGTGTTATAATAAAGGACCGAACATTGCTGTTGTGTCTCATGGGATCGTGAATATAAGAAAGTGCGCATGCTCGGTATGTAAACTTTATAGAGAGTAGAGCCCAAGCGGCACAAATAAATAAATAATAAAAAAAAAACAGGTGAGGTCTTTCAGAAAAATTATTTTTCAAATTATTTATTTGATTACAACGAATTTAACGAACGTTAAAATTGTGCTATTTCGAATTCTATTAAATAATAATTGAAAGAATCATATTAATATATATATAGCTGCTCGTGCTGACTGACTGACTCATTGATCACCTCTCCTGTAAAATTTTGTATGAACATTTTTTTTTTCACTCATCGTTTCGTATAGAAAACAAAAATTCATTAAGAGGAAAAATACAGAGAGAGCTGATGATTGAGGATTTCGAAGACGGATGAAGTGCACCAGCCAGGGTATCGAAGATAGGTGGGGGGTGCTCGACCAAATGTCACTCGAAACTTCATCCAATTGACAGTGAGCTGAAAAAAAATTCAAAATGGCGGATTTAAGATGGCCGCCATACAAATTTCGTCGATGTCTATCACGGAGAGTATAAAAGATGGAAGAGTGGTTTCTTGGCAAAAGATGATCGGGACATGAAGGTCTACTTGATGAACAGGCAAAAAATTCAAGATGGCGGAATTTATTTTTCCATAGAAGAGGGTATTGAAGATAGGTGGGGAGTGCTCGAACAAATGTCACTCGAAACTTCATCCAATTGACAGTGAGCTGAAAAAAATTTCAAAATGGTGGATTTAAGATGGCCGCCATACAAATTTCGTCGGTGTCTATCACGGAGAGTATCAGAGATGGAAGAGTGGTTTCTTGGCAAAAGATGATCAGGACATGAAGGTCTACTTGATGAACAGGAAAAAAATTCAAGATGGCGGAATTTATTTTTTCATAGAAAATGTATGGCGAATATTGCTATGCAAGACTTTGATGCGGTTCCTTTTCAAAATTTGTTTTTATGGAAGAAATCTCAGTTTGACGAATGGTTCGGAGAAAAAAATATGGAGAGAGATGATGACCGAAGGTTCGGATGATGGGTGAGGAGCACGGTCAGGGTATTAAAGATAGGTACCTACTTAGGGGCTGCTCAAACAAAAAGGGAGGGGCGGGGGGTTGGTGGTCTGTGTTTTATGTTTTTCCTTTATGAGAATTTTCTTTTACGTCGGACGCTTGGCGTGCTGGCGCTTCCACTGTGCTCACTAGCATAGCAGTGTGTTGTTCAGATAAGAACACGTAGACAGTAAACCAGCTGCCCGATTATGTAAGAATTGTCGATCAAATCGTAAAAGTTCGGCGTCAAAGTAAAATAAACCATAACAGCATTGAATTAGAGCTCAATTTCGTGTTTCGAATCATAATCGGGGGGCAGGATAGTAGGACAGCGAGTAAGTAGACAGTGGACCACGCGGTCCACTACGCGGTCCGCTGTAGCGGGCCGCGCAACCACGCGCCATACTAGTTAATATATATATAGCTGCTCGTGCTGATTCACTGATTGATCACCTCTCCTGTAAAATTTTGTATGAACATTTTTTTTTTCACTCATCGTTTCGTATAGAAGACAAAAATTCATTAAGAAGAAAAATACACAGAGAGCTGATGATTGAGGATTTCGAAGACGGATGAAGAGCACCAGCCAGAGTATCGAAGATAGGTGGGGGGTGCTCGACCAAATGTCACTCGAAACTTCATCCAATTGACAGTTAGCTGAAAAAAATTTCAAAATGGCGGATTTAAGATGGCCGCCATACAAATTTCGACGGTGTCTATCTCGGAGAGTATAAAAGATGGAAGAGTGGTTTCTCGGCAAAAGATGATCAGGACCTGAAGGTCATCTTGATGAACAGGAAAAAAGTTCAAGATGGCGGAATTTATTTTTCCATAGAAAAGGGTATTGAAGATAGGTGGGGGTGCTCGAACAAATGTCACTCGAAACTTCATCCAATTGACAGTGAGCTGAAAAAAAATTTCAAAATGTCGGATTTAAGATGGCCGCCATACAAATTTCGTCGGTGTCTATCACCGAGAGTATAATAGATGGAAGAGTGGTTTCTTGGCAAAAGATGATCGGGACATGAAGGTCTACTTGATGAACAGGAAAAAAATTCAAGATGGCGGGATTTATTTTTCCATAGAAAATTTAGGTATGGCGAATATTGAAGAGGCTAAAGTGTACGGTTCCTTTTAAAAATTTGTTTTTATGGAAGAATTCTCATTTTGACGAATGGTACGGAGAAAAAAATATGGAGAGAGATTATAATCGAAGGTTCGGATGATAAGTGAGGAGCACGGTCAGGGTATTAAAGATAGAGGGCTGCTCAAACAAAAAATACTCGAAACTTCATACAATTGGCAGTGAGCTGAAAAAAAAACCAAAATGGCGGATTCAAGATGGCGGCTATCTCAGACAGTATTAATAAAAGATGGAAGAGTGGTTTGTTCATGGCGGAATTTATTTTTCCATAGAAAATGTATGGCGAATATTGAAGAGGCTACAAGTGTAGAACTATGCAAGACTACGGTTCCTTTTCAAGATTTGTTTTTATGGAAGAATTCTCATTTTGACGAATCGTTCGGAGAAAAAAATATGGAGATGATCGAAGGTTCGGATGATGGGTGAGGAGCACGGTCAGGGTATTAAAGATGGGTAGGGGCTGCTCAAACAAAAAATACTCGAAACTTCATACAATTGGCAGTGAGCTGAAAAAAATCCAAAATGGCAGATTCAAGATGGCGGCCATCTCAGACAGTATTTAAAAGATGGAAGAGTGGTTTTTGGGTAGAAAATTATCAGGGCCTGAAAGTCTACTTGATGAGCAGAAAAAATTAAGATGGCAGATTCTGCCATCTTAATTTTTTGCTCATCAAGTAGACTTTCAGGCCCTGATAATTTTCCACCTGAAAACCACAATCTACGAACATTGAAGAGAGTAGAAGAAGTTAGGAAATATGCATGATTTTGAAATGTTTTTTTTACAAGATTTGTTCTTTATGGAAGAATAGTTATTGTCGGTTCGCCATTACGAAAGCCAAGTTGCCGAAGTTCGATGGCACCCAAAGGTATACAAGGGGGTGAGGGGCGGGAGGTTGGTGGTCTTTGTATTATGTTTTTTCCTTTATGAGAATTTTCTTTTACGTCGGACGCTTGGCGTGCTGGCGCTTCCACTGTGCTCACTAGCTTAGCAGTGTGTTGTTCAGTTCAGAACACGTAGACAGTAAACCAGGATAGTATGACAGCGAGTAAGTAGACAGTGGACCGAGCGGTCCACTACGCGGTCCGCTTTAGCGGGCCGCGCAGCCACGCGCCATACTAGTATTATTATGTACTTACTGAATACTCTGTAAGAAAATTTTTATAATCTTCATGGTATTTACTTCGTAAAGCAGTTATTTTTTTGTAACACGTGGTATGGTAACCAACAAAATCGAGTGCTGCTTTAGTTAGTTCAACTTCTTGATATTTAAAGTTTTTCTTTTTACGAAAAGCTAGCTTTGACGAACAATTTTTAAAAGTTTCATCTGTAAAATCAATTAAAGAATCGTCCAAGCCACACAAAAAACACTTTTTAGCCATTTTTTATCACAACGATACAGTACAACACGTGTTTACGACGCGATATAAGCTACTCCAAAATAACATGTACTGTTTACAATATGGAGGATAGCAGAGGTACCTCTACTCTCTATGAAGTTTACATACCGAGCATGCGCACTTTCTTATATTCACGATCCCATGAGACACAACAGCAATGTTCGGTCCTTTATTATCACACAGTATACTTACCTCGGATCTCTCTGTCACTCATTTCCGGACGCGTTGAAATTGAAATTTTTAAAATTTGTATACCCCTATTAGGACCAAATTTTTTGCAGTCTACCCTATATCATCGTGTTCAGAATAAAACAGCGCTTATGCTGATATAAATTTTATTCTATTATCGAATCTAGTGAAAGTAACTAGTATTGACATACCTGTTTATACCTGTCTACCCAGTAGTTCGTCCAGGTAAATAATAGTCTACCCTACGATTGCACATTCTATATGCTCTATACTTTAAGTCCAGTATAAAATTTTATTATTATCTTCATGTTGCAACATTTTATGAAAAATCATTTTTCAAAAAATAATTAAAAATATTCTGTCCAGGATTTCTGTTGTCTACCCATTTTTAATTTATTTTCTAACTAGCTGATGCCCGCGACTTCGTCCGCGTGGTTGAGGTTTTTTTGATTCCCGCGGGAACTTCTTAATTTTCCGGGATAAAAAGTAGCCTATGTGCTATTCCAGACTATAATCTATCTCTGTGCCAAATTTCATCCAGATCCGTTCATCCGTTGGAGCGTGATTGAGTAACAAACATACATCCATACATACATACATCCATCCATCCAAACTTTCGCATTTATAATATTTATATGGATATATGAAATTTATTATAAAATAAATTTGATTCTCTTATCAAACCGGTAGGTCTCGATTTAGATTCGGATCTTAGACCATAATATAGGTACTTACTTGATAATATTATTTCTTAACTAAAAAAAGTACTTGCTTAAATAATATAAATAAAAAAAATACTCATCTAAAATGTTTATGTTTAGTGAAACATATTCAAATTATAACAATACTAGCTAATGCCCGCGACTTCGTCCGCGTGGTTTAAGTTTTTACCCCCCAGGCTCTCCTTAATTTTCTGGTTTAAAAAGAAGCCTGTCACTCTCCAGGTCCTCAACAGCTATACTCATGTAATCACGTTGATCCGTTGCTCTGTTGCGGCGTGATTGAAGGACAAACTCTATATTTAACGTCATGGGGATCGAATTTTCAAAAATGGTGAAACACGTACTTCTTCATATTTAACTGAAAGCTCAAATACCAAGTTTCATGGCTTTAACTTGAGAAATGACGGAGTTTCATACAAACTTTCCACCCCCTATTTCACCCTCTTAGGGGTGGAATTTTCAAAAATCCTTTCTTAGCGGATGCCTACGTTATAATAGCTATCTGAGTGCAAAATTTCAGCCCGATCCGACCAGTAGTTAGAGCTGTGCGTTGATAGATCAGTCAGTCAGTCAGTCAGTCAGTCAGTCAGTCAGTCAGTCAGTCACCTTTACCTTTTATATATTTAGATTATTCGGAGAGGTATAGACGTTTAGAAACTCGGACATACGATCCAAAACGCTAGTAGCCGACGTTGGCCTTGCAGCAGCTTCTCTCAAGTGGGACTGGGCCGGTCATGTGAGCCGTATGCCAGATGACTTGTGGGCTAAATCTGCTTCCTTCTGGACCCCCCAAAGCCATCAACGCCAGCGTGATAGGCTGAGACTACGATGGTGTGATGAATTAGACAAATTCCAAGTTGAGTGCCATCGAGGCACAAATTAGGAAAATGTGGAAAAATCGGAGGGAGGCCTTTGCCCAGTCGTGGGACAGGCTAGATTAGATTAGATTAGAAGAATATTATAATATTTATTATAATTTACTTAAATTAATAACGATACTCCTTATTATTATAATTTTACCAATTATTATAAAAATTACAAAAAAAATCTTATTTAAGACTAATTTAATCAACGCTCAGTGTTCTAAATGATCCAGGTAAACCCAAATATTGATTGTTTTGGTTATCTGATAATCTTAAAGTTTCGTTAGTTTTCGCCTTGCTTATTTCACGCAGATGAGCAGTAAAACTGTCTGATGTTAATATTTCTAGGTTCTTTTCTGAAAAAAAAGTCATAGTCATTAAAGCCAAGTAGAAAAAACATTTACAATCGGTAAACAAAGGAATCTAATCAAAGATAATATTATTCAGTCCAGGACAATAATTAGTTTGAACACAACTACTAAACTTGGCTCAATCGCTCGACGCCCGGAGCCACTAAACAAAAGAAGAAGAAGAAGAAGAAGAACTACTAAACTGAACTTATCATTGCCACTCTGCTAATTGCTTTTTATGATGCATGATAAATGGAGCTGGGTACAAAACCGGATTAGGTAGTCCGCGAAATTAGATTTTACAGGACGGCGAAAAAACTAATATTACTGTATGGAGGAGATTATTACACTTTGTTTAAATATACTATAGGTAGGTGGATTAGATCAATTGTAGCACGAGTAATTAATTTTAAAATTACTTTTATATTCTAGAAGAAGAAATTAATTATTGACTTATCCGATTTTGTTAAAGACGGAAAACGCGGTGGATCACATCCGGTGTTGTTTGCAAACTTTTTTGTTTTGATTGTGGTTTTGATAATACCAGTGTCCGCTTTTGATTGAAAATATGAATTATGAATGCCAAAGGGACTAGTCTACTATAAGGCCCAAGAGCTGGCAACGAATTTCGGGAAGGTCCTTTTGGCAAGCTGAAATTGTGAAAAAATATAATTTCGTCAATTGGCGAATCCAGTCCTGCCAGTCCTGCAAGAGCGAACTTACGGTTATTTCGTATGTCGTACTCATTTGAAAACTTTATTCACGTCTGGGAATTGTTTAAAACTGCAAAAATTGTCTGGCGATTTGCAGGTATTATTGAAATTACTCATTAGATACGTGATTAAAATGTTAGATTGCCAATTTTAGATTATATTTTTTGGGAACTTTATTAAAATATTTTTGAAGAGATCTGGTAATACTTTATAACCGACTAAAACGTCTGGGATTTTTCTTTCGAATTCCATAAGTACTAAATTAAAAGATAAAATAAAAACAAGTTGCCAAAAAAAATATTTATTTCATTATTTTTTTGCAAATGTTGCTTGCAAATGCTGCGCAGTAGCGAAATAACCGCAAACGCAAGACTGGATTCGCCAATTGACGAAGTTATAGATATTATTTTCCACAAATTCAGCTTGCCTTCCCGAAATTCGTTGTCAGCTCTCCGTCCAGTAGGAATTCAGAATAGGTACCTATTGCTTAAACAGCGCAAGATTTTAGCGTGAGTTAAGATAATATGTCAACGCCATCTATCGGAAACGTGGTAAAACTTTCTTTACAAATTCTACCTCGCATAAATTAGAGAAAAGTACTGCCACAGAATAGGTAATAGTTGGTACTGCACAAGTCTTGACCGAAATAGCTATTCACGGCCTCGTTACTTAAAAATCGTCTTCAGAAGCCTTCGCCTCGTCCTTCCAATATAACTCAGCCGCGAATTGCTTCATTTCCGGCCTGGGCAGATAAGTACTTACTATTACTTGCTACTCTTAAATACTTACTATGTAATTCAAGCATAGGTCTTTCATTCCCGCCATATTCCACTGGAATAATGTCTTTGTCTAAAAATTCAAGAATGTTATCCATACTTTTATGAACACTGATACGTCCAGCGACCTTGGCGCTCAGTACTTGTTTGAAAATCATGACAACTGCATCCACAGCTTTCGACCCCGATATAAAGTGAATACCTTTTATCCTCATGCCGTACCCTTCCTGAAAATGACAAATTTATTATATTTTCTCTCTTTTCATCGTAAAATAATTGTTGTTCGACTTTTCGTATTTTTGGGATAATAAACCAATATTTTTGCAGTGCCTTGCCATGCTAAAATACGAATACTTTGATACTAATCAGTACTAATATTATAAAAACAACAATGTGTCTGTCAGTCTGCTATGCTTTCAGTGCCCATCTTTTCAACCGATTTTGGCACTAGGCACTTTTTATCGTAGAAAATCAGAGTTCTCACATGATTTTTCAGAACCTAAATCTGTGGACGAAGTCGAGGGCATCATCTAGTGATAATAATATAAAATGCATCACCACTTGCAAGCAAGTCTGATTGCAGCCAAGCGCTAGCCTATAAATAGACTAGATGATTCCCGAGACTTCGTCCGCGTGGATTAAGATTTTTATATTTCTACACTGCACAAACACTAACACACAAGTGTAATAAGAATAGCAAATTTGTGTGAAAAATTAATTCGTGCTGTAAATATGATAGATGTTTGGAACATTGTAAAAAAACTTTAAGTTGTATTGAAAATATTGTTTTTTGTAGTGTTCCTTGATCTTTTACAATTATTTTGAAATAACTTTTATTTAAATAATGTCTCAATTTAAATCACGTCGGAGTCGGAACGCGATAACGCCTATTTTGAGATTTCCATGAATTTCCCGATAATTTTTTGTTGTTACTATACGATTTTTTGACCACTTTACTTTGAAATAAAACAAAATCTTGCAAGAAGGTTCATAATGATATTGACTTTGTACGTGGAAAACCTAAAAAATAATAACATTTAGATCTGGATTGATCAAATTAATTCATGAAATTAAAAATTGCATTTAATATCCTTAATTAAAATTTTTTGAAGGTATGGAAATCAAAAAAATAAAGGCTGAATAGTAAGAGCTAGAACCTAGAGCCATGAAGCCAGTTTAAAAAACGCAACGCGCCGTGAATACTAGATCTTTAATCACCTAATTAATATGAGTGGTTAAAATGACGTGGAATAATAAAATTAAATCAACAATTTGGTATTTTAGATGTAAGAACAAAAAGCGCTATAAATAGCCGCCAAAAGTATGGGCGTGAGAAACCATTTTCTAGGTAGGTACCTACTCACGTTTTATTGCAAGTTTTCTCACAAATGTATTGAAAAAATTGAGTGTTACACGAGCGTTAAGGTTTAGATACATACTCGTGACGATGAGTCAACTCGTATTTAAAACCCCACTTACCGCAAACTACTAATATATAATAATGTCCTCCCGACCGAATTCGGCCACGGCGGCCAATCTTCAGAGAAATTAGCCATCTGCGCGGGAGATATTATAGTGCACAAGTGTGTGCGCAAACACAGATGCACTCTCTGTTCCTTTACTCTCATAGCCCCATGGGACGAAAAATCCGACACGACCGGAGAGAGATCAGGCGCAGGATCGACGGCTTAACGTGCTCTCCGAGGCACGGGGGTGAAACACCGCCAACTTCCTAACTGAGAATGTCTTGTCAGAAAAACCCAATACTGGTTATGGCCCGACCCGGGACTCGAACCCGAGACCTCGTCGGCCGCAGTCGAACATGCTAACCACAAGACCAACGAGGCAGTTTACTAACTAATATATACCTAGAGTTCGAGTACCTACCCTAACAATTGTGATGGCTTCGCGCAAGTCAACCACGTTGAACCATTTTACGGTCTCCATGACGTTGGCTTCTGTATAATCTAACACAAGAATTATTCCATTGCAGTAATCATGGGCTTGAATGTATTCACATTGCTGGAAAAAAATAGTTTCGTTTTGGTTTTCAAATCTTATGCCTAGATTTGGAAAGAGTCTGAATAAGGATCAGCGATTTAAGATAAGCATAAAATAAGTTGCAGAGAGCCGTCCTGTTTGGTTGAGATGATCACTATTAATATCATGGTTACATAAGAAAATGATCTAGGTAGTAGATCTTAAACACTATCGATATATTATATAAGCTCATTCCATCTTTAATTTTCCTTATTTTCAATTCAAAAACACAACTTCAAAAAACCTTGTCCCATACTTAATTCTACCACGCCTAATATAATGATTTGTGTTTCAAGAGCCAGAATATCCTTACCATAAAGAAATATCGATATAAATCAAGAAATCCCGTTTTAAATGTTTTTGCCCTGTTCTTTAATAAATACACTCTATAATGATCCTTTGTAAGTTTAGGGAGAAAAATTCCATATCTGAAACATACAAAATATTTTATAAATATTGCAGAACTATACTCAACATTATTAAGTTGTATACAATTTTTTTTAAAAGGCAGTCAAGCGTATATTGCGTGATATCGTGCACAATAAAAACAATAAATATAATATCTTCAATACTGTGTAGCTAAATTTGAATTTAGGGTTCAGCTTTCTGAGTCATCTTTTCAATAGCTCGTATCTTCACGCAAATATTGACTTATTTTAGGTTTTTTTTTTAAATCTGATTTATTTGGGGGCTTTTCTTCACAAAACAAAGAACGTCAGCCCCATCGTTCCTTATTTTAGGTTGTACGTGTTGTCGCAGCGGAGCAAAAATCTCTGATTTAGAACTCCTGTTGCACAATTTATTTCAATAGTGCGACTAACGGCAGCATTAAGTACTTGAACATTGAAAGTATAATCATCTTAATAGAATCATTATCCTCATTTCTAATTGCTTCTTCATTTTTGTATTAAAATCAAGGATCTAATGAATGTACTAGTTAATGCCTGGCATGGTTTTATAACATAATAACAAAAGTGACTCATATAATAATGATCGAATTCGTTTGATCATCTATTAAAGACTGTGACCACTTGAAGCGCCCGCTTGAGGTTATTATACCAACGTACAATTACCTATTCTGTGATTATACTATTGATGACTTTTTAACGACAAAGTTGCATGGAAGCCACAGATGGAAGCAATCGTTTTCGCATTCAGCAACCCAACAGTCAGTGTAATACTTGTTACGTAACGTATATTATTTACAAAGTGTAACATTTTTCTGTTTATGAATAGAGCATCTGCTGAGTTTCTTGCCGGTTCTTCTCAGTAGAATCATCTTTCCGAACCGGTGGTAGATTCTTGCGACTTATCATAAATGGCACAAGTTGTCCTACGTCACAGTATTACCAATACTGTGCCTAAATGAAGTAAATCATTTCATTTTCATTTTCATGCGTAGAAATAACTCTTTTTTTGTTTAGAAACTCTTACACGTGTTCTTGGCTTTTGTCTGCGATTATTCACGCACGTATGTGGTAATTAGTAAACAACAGAAACCTTCGCGTAACAGCTATTGCCAACGACAGCTGTACAAAGATTCAACTCAATTGTATGAACGATGTTAGAAACGCATAGAACACGCAAACATAAATTTTTATATATCGAAGAAAATTATAATAAGTTTAGACTTAATAATAGATAACGACGTTCAATGATGTATCATAATTTTTTTTCTCATGTCATTAATTAACACTGCCTTCAATATACAAGACATTAGAATTGAATTGCAGTTTTTTTAACTAATAGTAAATTTATGAATAGTTCTTACACATCATTTAGTAGAGTAGATTTTTTCACATCGTATACGCCAAAGAAATCAGGAAACATGGATCTAAAAGTGCATATTCTATCCAATTTTGTCTTAGCGCGTTCCACAGATCCTTTGCTTATAATAATTGACCTCTCTAAATAGTCCCGTGCTGAAAGCAAAATGATGCTTGCATATTAGGTTCTAGAATTAGCTTCTAATTTGTCTTGGACCTTATTTTGGAACCGGTAGTGGCAGCATTCTATAATTGCAATCAATAGCCAAGCTATATATTGCTTTGGCGCATAAATAACATGTATAGCTTAATCTTTTAAATACCTTTTGTAATTTACCTGTTTTAAAGAGAATTATCATAATTTACCAGGGTGGGTAAAAAAATAAAATTAAGTTTACTTAAAATTTTCTGCTTTAAGTTCGAGAAGCCAGTGAATGAATTATCTATTATAAATTATTTATCGAAATATTTGACTACGTCATTAACTTAAAAGGCTCAATGTTCAACCAGGACTTCCAAACGTACCAAATTAAATAATATTATACCTTTGTTTGTCAACAAAATTAATGGAATGAATCTATTTTACATGCAATCACATGGAAAAGTTATACAAGAGTAATGAGTGATGTCAGATCTAAAAACAGGTTATTTTTAATTTGTTTTAAAATCACAGCAAATGTTAAAATCAATATAATATCGGTACAAATCAATATATTATAGGTACGGTACACACAGTAAAATTATAACGAATGCAATTCTGTATAGTACTCGTAAAATAATATCTAGATTACACAATAACCGTTTGAAAGAAATTACTTACGGAAATCTTTTACAACAAAATGATTTTGCTTCTTTATCCACTCCTGTAATATATCGATAGCTTCCTCAATTCTCCCGGGTTTTTCCAAATCATACTGTTTTCTCAGATATTTGAGCGTGTCTGGGTTAAACTCAAATATAGAGTCTTTTGGTACAGTTTCCATTAGCACTTCTGTGTAATATTTAATGCGCACTGTAGTCAACAGCACGGCTCAACTGCGTTATACGAATAAAATGGAATATCTGGCTTGGAAAAGTATGTTACGTAGAACTAACCTTCCCATCAACTTTAGGCTCGCCTGGCCACTTGGGGACGGACGGTCATGGCAAGACTATAAGGGTTCCTTATTGACTACGGAACCCCTTAAAAAACATGAAACTTGAATTATATTTAAGTAAATAAATAAATATAACGAAGTTAAAAGGAAAACTATCACAGATAAGTAGGATTTGCAAGTTAACGAGTAATAGTCGACCAACATGTAAATAATGTCCGCATATTGTGACGGGCAAATACAGAAAACCCTACTCTGCGTGTAGGTTCCCGACACGCACTTGCCCATTTTTATCGTCTATTAGGGGTAGATATTATAAACAAAAATAATAGATACTTTTTGCTTTGAACTGACCAAGTTGACGATTGTTATCGGATTTTTATTATAAATGCAAACATAATAATATATTATATTTAATAATATATCAAACTACAACCAAAATTCACATTACTTATTATTTTAACTTCATATAAAATAACAATTTCACTGTATTAAAATACTTAAAAGCTTCATAAGGCACAGAATACTGACTACTACCGTGTACTAATATTATGGAAATGAACTTATTGAAATAATCACGTATGGATCGAAAACCTTATTTTATTTAATCTATGTTAAATTTTGTATCTAAGGCGACCGAATCTTATTTTTGAACAATAATATAATGTTAAATTTATTTAATCGACCGTCAAAGTTCTGAAAGACCCAGGCATTCCTAAGTATTCCTCGTTGAATTTTCCTGTGGTTCGTTTCGTTTCGTCGGTTATGAGTTCATTGCTGTCATCTATTATCTTTATCCCTTCTTTTGTTTTAAGGGTGTCTCTCCATTGTTCTAGAAATATTAAATGAATATGTATGTGCTAAAATTAATAAAAAATGTTTTCTGCAGAAGACAGCTTTGCGAGTGAAACTTTTTTCTATATGATATTGAATTGTTTTTTATATAAGCGGTGAGATGATGTGGTGCTTATTTTGTGCTGAATCAACAAACACTGTCATCCGTTATTAGCGGATTTTTACTTGTATGTTCAATCCTTATCAGCTTCTTAATAAGCTCTGAGGCTTCAGATGGCCTTGGAAGGATCTTCGACCAATTAGTAAAATGCTCGAAAATCGGACTATAGAGAATGGAGAAGAATGGCCCTTTATGCATTAAAAAAAATCGTAAGCAATCGATACTCGAGAGCTCAAAATGTATTACTGGATTGTTTACTGAGTTTATAAATGGTTTTTGAATTGTAAGCATCTGTACTCATTAAACAGTTTGAATTAGCCATTTGTCAATCGGCCGATATGAATAATTTGAATACAATCGCACTACTGATCTTGTACAAGAGTTTGTCATACTTTACTAAAAAATGCTACTCTAGCCACAAAATACCAACCACTATTAGATACTTACTACTACTATTAGATAGCAATACTTTTAACGTTTAAACTATCGTGAGTGATATTCATTATAACTATACATAATATCCGGATAAACTCACGTGTTCTGTCGGAAAAATGCCCGACTAGTTTCGAACCCGTTCGGGGCCCTTATTCATGATATCTTATGGTTGATGATTCATAGGTCGAGTAGCGGCCGCGTCGCGCGAACAGGCTCATGAATAAGGGCCCCGAACGGGTTCGAAACTAGTCGGGCATTTTTCCGACAGAACAAGTGAGTTTATCCGGATATTATGTATAGATAGCAATACCACTACAGCTACCACTATTAGATGCTTACTACTCCGTGCTAGAAGCTATTATATACCTACTACTAGTATTATATACCGCTCTAGCTATATATACACGTAGATATCTTGATGATATTCTGATATTCCATACCTGCTAATTTTTCACAACTAGGACCATCACCGCCGTATTCCTTAGGTAGAATTTCTTTAGATATTTCGTTATGAAGTTCTTCATACGAACTATGCACGTGAAGTCTACTCGCAACCTTTTCTTTAAGACCTTGTTTGATTAACGATACAAATTTATCCACGAAAGATGGTGCGTTAAGAAAGTGGATTCCTTTTATTTTTGTACCAAAACCTTCCTGTAAAACAACACGTCATGTAGACCAGATATTGAATAGTTTTATTTACTTGTATATATTATTGTATATTATTGAAATGAAAATCACCTTTATCCTTTTAGTATAAAAGTGATTAAAATGTTTTTATGATAATAATATAACATACCGTGCATAAAATTTCTCCCTTTTTCAATACAATTGGATTCAGTTTAGTCAATATACTGATGCTGATATTCTTCAGGTCTATAATGTATCTGTCACTTAAACTGTAGTCAAAGTGGAGCCTGTATTCACCAATCTGAAACATAGCGCAAAATTATTATGATTTTCTATCGGTCTACTATTTTCTCATCGATTAGATTTAAAAAAATTGGCAGTCATAGGGACTGCCGATAGAAGTGAAAACGAATGTTTAAAATTTTTTTTTTTTAACGTAATAAAAATATAAACCTTAAAACTAAGGCATTCAAGTTTAATTACGAATGTAGTATTTAAGACCTTTTGTCTTCGTAACAACGCGAGCATGTCGGTGACGAGCATGTCAGTGACGCGAATCCACAAGTTTACCCCCTACCAAAAAGTGCTCAACGCGGCTAAAGAAGTTTTCACTTCAAAAATGGTTTTGAAAGCCACGTAAGCAGGGTCCGCACAGTGCGTCAGCCTCTTTGCTTTGATTGGAAGTGTGGTCAGAGCAGACGCGTTTGTTGGTCAAGGCAGTCAATAGCCGAGGCAGCATGTCTGGTTTGCCTCGATCAAGGAGTTTCCACAACAACCACGCTGCCACATAAAGCTGCTAATTACAGTGCAGCACAAATTCAGTTCGGTACACACTACACACCTACTAATAATACACCTACCATAAAAATGGTTTATGATAAAGATAGATTATTAGTACATTACTGCAGCGGCCAGCAAAACAGGCATTGAAGGACGAACGTGTAAATGTGGGCCGAGGCGAAGCCGAGGCACATATACGTAAGTCCATCAATGCCTAGTTGTGGCCAAGGCTTGTATAGTACTTTTCTCAAATAATGCGCGGAAATTAAAACTAAGTGTTCATTACACTCATTGTCTTCACTTGAACTCATTTTGTCAAACACATGTCAAAATCAATGACGAACAACGAACAACAATAATTTCTCCCGCGTTAAAGCGTTCATTTGTTTTGCTTTTTGAATTACACGACAGATATGAATTTATTATGTAATTTATTTGGCCGCTAAACCACGACAGATATGGATTTTCATACAACTTTTGCCGGCCGCTGCTCGCATGTATTTGGCCAGTACAGCAATTTCGATTTATCTCAAAGAAGGTTGTCAAAATAATGCTCAAATTTCCAAGCATGCCTGAGAAAAATATTCTAATTATAATATTTCCTTTTTCTTACAAAAAAAAAATTCTTCAGGAAACTTACAAGATAACAATATCTCATATAGGATAGCAGATTGAACTCCTCCCATTTTCCACTTATCACTTGTGTCACCATCACTCGTGATCGATCGGCAGGATTTAGTTTTGGTAGCGGCACGTAGTGGCTGGAAACAAGGGGATAAATCAATATTTTTTTCACTTTCTGCGTCCTTTGCCTAATTGCTAAGTATTGTCTTGTGACCTAGCTTTTGCCCGCAGCTTCGCTTACGTTAAGTTCAATTTTCATTCAAATTTCAAAAACCCTTTCTTAGAGGATGCCTATGACGTCATAAAAGCTATCTCTATGCCAAATTTCAGCCCGCTAAATCCAGTAGTTTGAGCTGTGCGTTGATAGATCAGTCAGTCATTCAGTCACTGTTAAGATAATGCGGGCCATTATCTGCTGACATTTGCGCCTACAATTCTGGATTTTGGGTAAAGAAGCGAAGGTGGTAGAATTTATTATAGTGTTATTGATAATAATTTTAACTCTACTGTGTCATAATGTTGACATTCGTACCTATACTTCCTGATAAAAATTTAAAAGTAATCCATATAAATATTATAAATGCGAAAGTTTGGATGGATGGATGTATGTATGGATGTATGTTTGTTACTCAATCACGCTCCAACGGATGAACGGATCTGGATGAAATTTGGCACAGAGATAGATTATAGTCTGGAATAGCACATAGGCTACTTTTTATCCCGGAAAATTAAGAAGTTCCCGCGGGAATCAAAAAAACCTCAACCACGCGGACGAAGTCGCGGGCATCAGCTAGTAACTACATAAAATGAAATGAAGTTATCTGATTTTCCTAAAAGAGATACGTACAGGCACTCAGAGAGTTCTTCGAACTCATCCAAATACTTGTTTAGGCATAATTCAGGCATCATTCCTCTCATAGTGAAGAGTTTGTCAATTTTTATTTTGGTCATTTCAACCGACCCTCTGGATAATAAAAACAGCCGTTCCAACATGTTTGGATCTGAAAAACAAAAACTTTATTATAATGAGACTACTTACGTCAAAGAACACGTGGCAAAATAACTATAAATATTATGGTTTCCTATTTTAGGAAATATCTGTCAGCATTTGAAGTATTTAAATACTGATGTTACGGTTCAAAAAATGTTTTATGGAACTCCACTGAAGATATAAGAGACCATTTCAGTATCGTCTTTCGATGCTTATCTATAGCTTTAAATTTTTCCTTTATCTTTCCCATTTTTACACAACAGGTTTACGTTACGTACGTTACGTTACGTTTACGTTTTTTTATTACGTTTACGTTACGTACGTTACGTTATGTTTACGTTTTTTTTTTTTCAAGGCATACACGCGGCTGCGGATCGTTGGTGGAGACCGCAATGCTAATGTGCGTGTAACCACTACAATTTCACTAGGCGGTCGGTTGCATTTTAGAATAAACTTTTACTCAACATCTATCAACAAAGAATCAGAACGAGGCGATCTTTGATTCGATTCCTCGCTTTGATTCATAACAATTGGGCAATTTAGTTCTAAATAATATTATATGTTATTTTTCCGACCTGTTTACAGTGTAAAACTAAGTCGTAAGTCTTATACTCTACTATTTCTATAATTTTAAGTAGAGTTTAACGGTGTTTGGAGTTTTCACAATGACTTAGAACATTTTACAAGGAAAATTTAAATTTATATGTTTTATACGTCCAGGAGCCCATCCGTGCTTACCATTACCTCGTAACTGTTTAGCCTTGACGAAGCAGATATTAGGTACCATGATCCATGATACTATCGACCATATAACTAGTGCTGAACTGAACTGAGACCTCGCGGTATCACAGAGCGCCATCTATTGACATCATTGTGAAGGTTTGTTAAAAGTACTGCAAAGCTCATTAAAAATTAAATAATTTCGTTTCCTCATTACATTTATCTAATTTTAGTATTTGTTGTTTTAAGTACAGGATATAATTCAATTAATTGATCAAGTTTCAGGCTCAGCTTTTCAGAAAATTGTAGTTCTGAGGTCAACTTTGGACGTTAGAAAATCTCCACTTTGAAAGCCCCCCCATTTCGTCAATTTTAGGGTAAAAATTAAAAAAAATATATTTTTGGACTCTATTCCTAATTATCTTTAAAATGATATACCGCAACTCTATGTAACGCTATAAAAAATATTCTACTTCACATTCGCTTCTATGAGAGCTCCCCTGAAATAAAGATTTTTATAATTTTTTAAGCCATATTCGGCTGTAGGCCATCGGTTTACATATTATATTTAAATTTGAAGTAATTACGTTCAGTAATTCAGAAGTTATAAGGCTCTGACAGACGGACGGACAGACGGACGGACGGACGGACGGACGGAAAGACGGACGGACGGACGGACGGACGGACGGGTGCCAATTCAATCAAGTAGACTCCGAGACCTTCGCTTCGCTCGGTCAATAATACACATAAGTTGTTCAGGTAAACATAAACATTAAGGTTGGGTAAGGTCAAGATTTCGTGCTTACGTAAGTGTTTATATGCATTAACCAGGTGGTCTTGTTTTTTGATCCATGTTTCAATAGATTCTAGGCTCTCCCGAATCATAGTTTCGTCATTGACGTTATAAAACTCTCGTGCCTTTTTAATGTCATCTTCAGTTACTTGCAACAGCGGATGGTATTCAATGCTCTTCATGTTTCTGTAAGTTATGGATATCAGCTCGTTATTTTAAGGTTAATCTCCTTTTTTTTATCCACAAGATATTTGTTTTATGATATTATAGTGCACAAGTGTGTGCGCATACACAGGTGCACTCTCTGTTCCTTTACTCTCATAGCCCGATTGGACGAAAAATCCGACACGACCGGAGAGAGATCAGGCGCGGGACCGACTGCTTTACGTGCTCTCTGAGACAAGGGGGTGAAACACCGCCAACTTCCTAACTCTGGGCTAGTACTGAGAACTTCTTGTCAGAAAAACTCAATACTTGTTATGGCTCGACCCAGGACTCTAACCCGGAACCCTATCGGCCGCAGTCGAACATGCTAAACACTAGACCAACGAGGCAGTTAAACAGAGGTAAATATGCTATAAAGACGTCACTGGCAGTGTCACTCAGCAGGCGACGGAGCTGTGTTTGGATCATAGAAATAGGAAGACTATAGTCGTAATTCCTAATTCCATGGTTTGGATATGGTAGGTCATAGGTAGGTGTGTGATCAGTTAGAAGACAGTAACCAGACATGTCGAAGTCATTGAAATTGTCATAGTAGGTGACCGGACGTCTTCGATCGAGCAGCACAAGGTAGTATTATAAAATATCATACTCGGATCAACCGACAGACGCCCACTGCTGGACGAGGGTCTCCTGCTTGGGTCTCCACAGGACACGGTCTTGTACCGCTTGCTTCCACTGTTGAATAATCCTTGCAAAAGACCTATTTGGAAACTTACCGTTTAAAACGAAGATATAGATAAAACCTCACGATAGTTTAAAGCTTAAATATGGAGAGTCTTGATTCTGAATGAGAAGATTTACAAAAGCGGTGTGTTTTTATATGTTCGTAACACACTTTTATGTACAACGTTTGTTATTATGTTTGTCACGTCAATTAACACCATAACATGTTCCTTGAAACGAAACAATTATTTGCGTACAGCAGTGTCACCTTTGGCAAGTGATTAACTTAATTATTATTATGCATATTATCTACTACAAAACCCGTGTAATTAAAAGTTTTATTACGTTAGCCATGGGCACTGAGCTTGATAGATAATTGCAACTCAATGCGGTTGCAGATTATGTTTTCGACGCCCACATCGAAATAAAAGCAGTTTATCGTTATAATGAACCGATAGACGTCCATTGCTGGAAATAGATCTCTTGTGAGGACTTAAACACAGCAGATTTCTTTGATATCATCATAATATAATATTATATTATTATACTACATATGAATATATTTTATAGTTTTGCGTGTTTCGACTAGATGAAGTCAAGATCCTATACGCGGAAAAATAATAAAGTAAATAATATTATGCTTACCTACGTCAAGACGTCAAGTACAAAAAACTAACCACGCTTACTGATGGATCCGGATGGACTTGTTTATTTTCATCATTATGTTAAAAACAAAAGGTGAAAACGTCTACCTTGAAAAGAACTTTGTTAAGAACTCCAGCTTGTTTCATATGAGGTAATATGAGGTAGGTGTTTAATATGAGGTTATCTTAGCCTATAGCTAGATTTTACATAACTTTTTCCTAGTTCATGAGCATGACTAAATCTCGGTAGGTATAGTGGAGGTTAATGGAGCTACTCGCCAGTTCAAGTTGGTTAAAAATTGTTTAACGCAATTTGAGCATGGTTAGACATTATTTATCAGTCGTCTGCATTTTTACGCACGAAGTGCCCCAACAATTTCCAAATTATAAAAAATGCTAGCCTGATCGCAGTAATTTTCTTTCTTTGATAAAGCCTCTTCGCGTAAACTTTCGTAAGAGTGCACATTGATCATTAAAATAACCTTATCTGATTAACAAAAATCAACTAAAAATACCTGCATGAGTTCGATTAAAATTTCAGCATACCCTATTGTGCCCTGACTCAGCGAAGATTTTGGGGCCAACTTTTTGAGGTTTTAATAAATAATGCGTGTTTAATTTAATCTAGATAAATGTTATCACAGTCTAAGGAGATACGTCATTTTCTAATATAAACTTACGTTGTGCTATTTATGTGCTTATTTTACTGAACTATCCCATAACTGTATGAAGCTTGTAAAGTAACTTAATCTGTACTTAAATATTATTATTAAGCACAAAACTCAATTCACGTTTGTTTGCGTGTTCACTTTTAACTAAGTGGAATTCGATACGTTTTCTCTATTATTCAGAACAGTTAACGAGAAAAATATTTATCATAATATAATATAATATTAAAAATATGTTACCATAATACAAAAGGTATTATTTAAAACTTATAAAAAGTTAGCGTAAAGAAACAATAATTAAATTGTACTTATTTGACTATATTATAATTACTGGATCAAAACTAAGTTGTTAAACTTAGTAGGTAGGTAAAGTTAGTTTTCGACTAGCATGCAAAATAGACTTAAAATAGTATCCCAGGTACATAACTAATTTGGTCTTTACAATAATACGTATAAGTTTTCCACGATTTCGACTTATTTATACTGGTATAACTGTGCAACTTCGATAAATTAGTAAGATACTGTATTAAAATTAAAATGGCATTATAGTAACTATATAGTAATTAGTAAGTGCCAGTTACTCCTACAAATCGAAATTAAGTAACATAATTGTAATATTATTATTTTGCCTATAATAGCCTACATGCCGTCATGGATTTGACTCGTGTAAGCAATATAATAGACGCAGTGTGTTATTACAAAGGGCCTTACATTATGTACTTACATAACCACTTAATGAGAAAATCTTACAAAACTGACATTACCTGCAAATTTCGCGCAAGGTGACCA
The DNA here is from genome assembly GCA_917051295.2 of Erebia ligea. Lineage (NCBI taxonomy): Eukaryota > Metazoa > Arthropoda > Insecta > Lepidoptera > Nymphalidae > Erebia > Erebia ligea. Next base: position 13,876,407 of record OU785228.1, read on the forward strand.
GTTGACGGAAAAACCAGATGAAGACTAAGGTCTCCTGTTACAAGCAAGCTAACATAACGCTTAACTATTTAAGTGTGGGCAAGGATAATTATGGCAATCTTGCATGAGGAAACTTTAAATAGACGTTTACATGCATGGTTGAAAAATTATTCAAATTGTTTACATACAGAGTACCTATTTTTAGAAAAATACAAAAGCAAATCGTCATTTTTAATGCTTATCGGATTGTACACAATCCCTAAACTGTATCAATATTATAATCTAACAATTTTTTTATAAGGTGGAACTATAAGATAAAACATTGAAAACCAACCAAGACTTGCAATAGATCCTTACAACTTTAAGACCTAATACAAAATATATGGATTGATTTTAAATCTAATGTGTGTGTGCAAATATTTTTTTTATCCACTACAAGTAAGCCCTTGACTGCGATCACACCTGATGGTAAGTGATGATGCAGTCTAAGATGGTAGCGGGCTAACCTGTAAGGGGCATTGCAGTTATATTAAACCCATACCCCTATTCGGTTTCCATACGGCATCGTACCGGAACACTAAATCGCTTGGCGGCACGTCTTTGCTGGTAGGGTGGTAACTAGCCACGGCCGAAGCCTCCTACCAGGCCAGCCCAGAGAAGATTCAGAAATTATAAATTCCCAAATTGACCCTGCCGGGGACCGAACCCGGTACCTCCGCACGTTAAGACAACAACGCTACACACTGCGCCACGGAGGTCGTCAAAACGTGTTAATACGAGTATGTGTGGAATATTGGGGTGTGTAGGATGCAAGAGTGTAAGATGAGTGCTTGAGCAAGTTAAGAAAATATAAATCACTTATGTTTTCACGTCAGCGATAAGATCTTCAATTTCATGGTAGCTAAGTTTCTTTAGCCATGCATTAGGTGACTGTTTTACAGTTAGATTTATTAAGTTTAGAAATGTAGAGCGTGTCATGGATTTTATTAAAAAGTATGGGACTAAGAAACTGATATTGCTGTCCGGTAATTGCAGTTCTCATTGGCAAGATTTCGAACACCTTTGGTTTACGTCTTTTCCGAGCTAAGCTAATGTTGACTACTCCTAGCTTAAGTTCTTAAATCATCTAATTAACGTAAAACTTCAAACTCAATCGTATCGAAACCGTAAATGTCCATTTTCGAAACTCGATTTTTTTTTTCGGAATTTTGCATCGCAAGGTCTCGATCATCGCTCTAGGTAAGTATATTATACAGTTGAAGTATATCGTTCTAGGCTCAACTTAAAGTTCACGATTTCGGTATTTATGGAAATGTACTAAAATAATATAACTAGTATGAAAATCCATACTAGTTATTTTTTACTTTATTGAAAACAATTCAATAGAACTTAAAGCTAGCTAGCCTAACCTAATTACTATATAAAATTATGAAAAAAATGTTATTTCTATGTAATTGACCGAGCGAAGCGAAGGTCTCTGAGTCTACTTGAGTGAATTTGCACTTGTCCGTCCGTCCGTCCGTCCATCCGTCCGTCCGTCCGTCCGCCTGTCAGAGCCCTATAACTTCTGAATTACTGAACGTAATTACTTCAAATTTAAATATAATATGTAAACCGATGGCCTCCAGCCGAATATGGCTTAAAAAGTTATAAAAATCTTAATTTCAGGGGGCTCTCATAGAAGCGAATGCGAAGTAAAATAATTTTTATAGCGTTACATACTCGTAGGGTTGCGCTTCATTGGTTGCGGTTCATTTTAAAGATAATTAGGAATAGTCCAAAAATATTTTTTTTTAATTTTTCCCCTAAAATTGACGAAATGGGGGGCTTTCAAAGTGGAGATTTTCTAACGTCCAAAATTGACCTCAGAACTCTCAATCTTCTGAAAGGCTGAGCCTGAAACTTGATCAATTATTTGAATTATATCCTGTATACTCAAACAACAAATACTAAAATTAAATAAATATTTTAAGGAAACGAAATTGTTTAATTTATTCAGGATTTTCAAAAGAACTTCACAATGATGTCAATAGATGGCGCTCTGTAAAAGTTTATTCGTTTGTGCTTACAAATAATAGACGTTAGCACTATCTTACGTGGAATAAAAAAATAGTCTACTGATAGTATACTGATGTCTATGAACGTAAGTAGTATTGTACGTAAAGAAGCTACCCTTAAAAGATTATTAGTATTTTTAAATCATACTAATATTATAAATGCGAAAGTGTGTTTGTTTGTTGGTTTGGTGGTTTGTTAGTTTGTTGGTTTGTCCTTCAATCACGCCGCAACGAAGCAACGGATCGACGTGATTTTTGGCATGGGTATAGTTGAGGACCTGAAGAGTGACATAGGCTACTTTTTATCCCTTAAAATTAAGGAGTTCCCGCGGGAATCAAAAAACTTAAACCACGCGGACGAAGTCGCGGGCATCAGCTAGTTAACACTATAAATTAGATGCAATTAAACATAATTTGTAGGAAACGCAAGATAATATTTCTTATTTATTTGAATAAAAAAGTTACAGTAAAACTAATAATACTGTACAATTAATCAGGCCCGCGTGGAATGGTGGCAAGAATGCTGGCTGCATATTTTGTAATGTTACTGGCTGTCTGTATTACATTTACACCGCCCATCAGTTAAACCAATTTTGTAAGAATTTGGCACAAAGATAGCTTTTATCGTGGGAAGTCAAAGTTACCACCTAAAAAATCGCGCACGCAGTCGATATGCGGTAATTTTTTGTAACATAATACTTTAAATAAAACTATAACAAATATCATCACTTTTTATTTATTTTATTAACTAAGTATATAAGTAATTTTATATAATATTAAAATCATTTTTGTTCAAATTTTCTCGTTTCATTGCCGTACTGTGTCTTCAAGAATAAAAAGGGGAAAAATAATTATTTATTGATGTAATACATTCAATATTAAACCTCTCACCTAATAAGATTTGAATCAAATAAATATTATAAATGCGAAAGTTTGGATGGATGGATGTATGTATGGATGTATGTTTGTTACTCAATCACGCTCCAACGGATGAACGGATCTGGATGAAAGGACTTGTCCAAGATTGGGCCTTGAACATGAACCAAGATGATTTTAATACATGTGAATAGAGATCCTAAAATATGGCTTTTAGAATTATTTACACATTTTTAAAGGACCCCAATTTGGAGAAAAATATATTTTTATTTTGTGGCTTTTTTAGATCTTTGTCTGAATTTTATCAAGAGTAAAAAAAAACTTGATTTTTTTTGTCACGTATGTCATTGGGTGATTGTCAAATGTCACTGTCAGTTTTGTTTATCTTTGTTTATTGGTGATTTATTGTTGTCTGATAATTATTTTACGAACATTGAGGTATTATGGTACGAATGTTTACGAATGTCTCAAATACTCAATTATTATTTATTAATCTTATAATGTTGTATGTACTACCTATGTAGTGGAAAATGGGTAGTTTATCGAAATGGAATATTAATAATCACAATTAATGCGCATTACCCAAGTTTTAGTGTTGCCATCCATCGAAAAATATTTTCTACAAACGATATTTTTCATAATTAATTTTCAAAAAAACGGGGTTTTCTAAAATTATTATTTAAATGGCGTTTAATGTTATATTTTTTTCTCTTTCACGTGATGGCAGTTTGGTTCTGGTTCATTGACACTCAGAATAAAAAACCACCCTCCAGTACATAATACCTCAATGCCTCCATACTGAACTGGGACATGTCCTTTGGCACATAGATAGATTATAGTCTGGAATAGCACATAGGCTACTTTTTATCCCGGAAAATTAAAGAGTTCCCGCGGGAACCGAAAAACCTCAATCCACGCGGACGAAGTCGCGGGCATCAGCTAGTATAATATCATTACAGCTTAATCTACTACCAATCGGTGGAAGGATCCAGGCAATCCCAAGTATTCAGTATTGAATTTATAAGAACTCCGTTTGGACTCATCGGATACAAGTTTATTATTAGTCTCGATGAGCTTTCTTGATTCAGTAGTCCTAAGAGTAGTCTTCCATTTTCCTGTAAAAACAGTTTATTGTTTTAATTTGGTATATTCGTCTTTAACATAAATATAGCAGAGCTTTTATAAACGGGTTTAATTCTGCGTGTAGCGTCTTGCAGTACGCAGTCTGCTTTTCGCCGATCCGCGTCACCGCTTGAAGGACACCGACGGAGTCTAACCTATTCATCATTATCCATCGAAAAATCGTGAATTAATGCCAAGTTAAATAATGTCTATAATGTGTGTGATTGTTTATTAAGAACTGGATCATCAGCTTGACAGCTTCAGGGGTGCTGGCTAGTGCTGCTGTATGCAGACCTACCTCGACTGAGGCAAAAGTACATTCCTCCGTCGAGTCAGCGGTATCTGATACATAGATGAACCACATAGCGACAAAGCAAAGCCTCGCAAAGCTGCCTCGCTCAACGGAAACTCTGCTACTAAAAGTCTTACCTACTTCTATACTAATATTCGAAATGCGAAAGTTTGGATGGATGGATGTATGGATGGACGGATGTATGGATGGATAGATGTATGGATGGATGGATGTTTGTTACTCAATCACAACAGAAAGGCTGAACGGATCTGGATGAAATTTGGCACAGAGATAGATTATAGTCTGGAATAACACATAGGATACTTTTTATCCCGGAAAATTAAAGGGTTCCCGAGAGAACAGAAAAAACCCCAATCCACGCGGATGAAGTCGCGGGCATCAGCTAGTAATCCTATACTTTTAAGCTTAAAACGCGCAATTTTATATTATGTGACTAGACCCCGCGACTTCGTCTGCGTGGATTGAGGTTTTTTGATTCCCGCGGGAACTCCTAAATTTTCTGGGAAGTCGTCCACTAGGGAATCGGTCATAGCGAGGTTCCAGTGATGCAGTGAGGTACGGTTAAAACGATGGGCCTTGAAGAGGTAGTCGAAAGAATTATAATTTTGAATTTATAATTTTAGTATAGACTAGAGGATGCTCGCGACTTCGTTCGCGTGGCATAAGTTTTTTTAATTCCGACAGGCATTCCTTAATTTTCCGGGATAAAAAGAAGCCAATGTCACTCTCCAATGCCTATGTCCTCAACTAAGTAGGTATACCCATGCAAAAAATCACGTTGATCCGTTGCTCTATTTCGGCGTGATTAAAGGATAAACTCTCTATTTGACGTCCTTGGGGATAGAATTTTCAAAAACTGTGAATCACATATTTTTCATTTCAGACCGAAATCCCAAACACCAAGTTTCATGGCTACAGCTTGAAAAATGACGGACTTTCCTACAAAATTTCAACCCCTGTTTCAGCCCTATGGGGGTAGAATTTTCAAAAATGGCGATACACGTATTTCTTCATTTTAAACCGATAGCTCAAATACCAAGTTTCATGAATATAACTTGAAAAATGACGGACTTTCATACAAACTTTCAACCCCTATTTTACCCCTTTGGGGGTCGAATTTCGAAAAATCCATTCTTAGTGGATACCTACTCTTTACAAAGAACACACCTTCCAAATTTCATGTCTCTAGGACCAGCGGTTTGGGCTGTGCGTTGATATATAAGTCAGTCAGTCAGGACTTTGAATTTTATATATATAGATAGATAAAGAGGTAGGTACTGTAGTGTCACAATTTTTTCGCAATAGAAACACGTTTCCATGCCTTTTCCTCCATTTATTATTTCACATTTTTTATAACAGCGGAATGCTACCACCCCTTTCTTAGTAATTATTGGAAAATTTCCAACACGCATTTTGTCGAGCTATTTGTAAACATTTGTATCTTTGTAAATAACATCAAGATCTCTTTGATTGAGTGGATAATACCATTTTAAATAACGTTTAAATGAATAACATTGAATAGATTGAAGCTATGAAAATATCCTCGTGACCTAATATAATCCGGAAAATGAAAGTATTTCCACGCATTTTATCTGAACCGATATTTTCTTATCAACCTAAAAAGATTTTCTTTTTATTCATAAAAATTCGTTGTAAACATATTTTCCTAAACAAAAAATATGGTTTTTAGTAATTCGTACAAAAAGTAAAGCTATATTTTGTGTGTTGAGAGTATCTTTGAAATGTTCTTTGAAGTTAAAAAGCAACAAAATTCCTTAAAATATAGTTCTACGAGTGGTCACCCGCGACTACTTCATCTGCGTACAATTTCTGATTTCGCCGTCACAAATTCATAAAATATTATGTATTTAATAATGATTAGCTGTGAAATTTGCCCAGGAATCACGAAAACACAGGAGGTAAATGAAAATAAGACGTGTTTGGAAGCCACAGAAGGATAGCTGTAGAATCTAAGGATAAACTTGTCAGGCTGTCAGTTACAGGTACGCTACCCTTGAGGTTATGGAATTATTAAAGATATTAATTTCTGTAATAGGCGATTAATTGAACATGCCTTTGTTTACCTTCAAATAAGACGTTCACTCGAAAATAACATCTACAGAAAGTAAATAGTTACCATAAAGAATTGAAGCACTGTCTAGATCGCCTCCATATTCTTCAGGAAGTATTTCTTTGGGGATTTCTTTACGAAGATCATCGAATGTATTGTGAACGTGGATTCTTTTGAATAGTTTTTCGCTTAGTGTAGTTTTGAGCAACGTTATTAATTTATTGACAAATGATGGGGCGTTGACTATATGAATTCCTTTGATTCTTAACCCGTATCCGTCCTGTAAATATTGATAGTCAGTAATTAAATTTGATACAACTGGAAAATGGATCGAATATTTTATAGTTTAGGTACTTACCGTGCACACAACTTCACCTTTCTTTAACGTAAATGGATTCATTTTTGCTAGACCAGTCATGTTAAAATTCTTGAGGTCCAGTATGTATCTTTCGCCTAAATTATATTCGATCCACATGCAGTAGTCGATAACCTGCCGAAAAATCAAATCAAATTTAAGGCCCTTTTTTAGTGACCGACATCAGCTAAGAACATGGTCTCAATTAATATCAGTCAATCTTATGCATAGATTGCTAAGACTTATCTTAAGTTGTATTTTTGATATTATTATTCAGTATTCTGTATAAAATATTATACTTGTTCAGCTGTCCTTCGTTATCTTCTAACTCGTCTTTCGTTAACTTGTCAAGCAATTATAAAATCGCCCTGCTGGACATTCAATATAGGTAACCTCAATAGCGAAAGGATTTCCTAAATTCCTACCAGCCAGTAAAATACAGATATCATAAGGTGGCTAATAATAATAGCTATCTTTTTTTAAATGCTCCCTGTTGAAAAATACAGCAATATATTTACCTACTGCTAGTAATTTAGTTTCAGTTAAAGATCGTGTCTTACAGAATTAGCCAGCACAACTTGACTTAGGCTTGTGTCCGTACTAATTAAAATAAACAAATAACATTGATTACTTACAAGAAACACGTATCTTAAGAAGTTTAGAAGGGTAGTGTCATTTCCCTTTTCACTCACTAGCTGTATGACCGTGACTCTGGTTAGATCAGCTGGGTTAAGTTTTGGCAACGGTACATAAATCCTAAAAACAATGTGAACCAGTGGATATAACTCAAAGAATTAAAAAATACGACTGCCATAATTAAATGATATTTTTTTGTGAATCACTGGATATTGAAATATAGTCTTATATATTTTTGGAATCTACTCATAATTTTCTTGATGATGACAGTAAAGTTAATCTCATTTTGGAAAAAAAAAATCAACTTTAGTCTTTGATGCGGGATCATGGTCTTAAATTTTACTAGCTTATGTCACCCGGAATAAGCTAAGGATTCTAAAGATACCTCATTCATCAAAATCCGTTCAGGCGTAAGTATATATACTTATGGTGGAATATACAAACTCACATACATACATATTACATACATGAACCCTGAAAACAATATACTCCTTTTTTCAGGCAGTCGTATAAAAAGTTCATAATAATTAAACACATATTCATTTATTTCGTAAAATATTGCTTTTTTTCTAAAATGAAACCTCATTATTATTTTAAAATATCTAAGTAGGTACTCGATGATGAGGGAGTAAACCAAAATTTTCTTAGCTAAGTATGGCTTTTCACGTTAAAAAGTATTTTTTCATTAATTATATTTCTGTAAAGTGGTAACCATACAGAACTACATGGATGCAACTACAAGTTTTACTTATTTTACTTTATGGAACTCTAAAAATTTAAATCATACTTACACATGTTTCGTGAACTCATCAAATTCGTCGATAGTTTTATCCAGACATATTTCGGGTACCATCCCTCGAGTTGTTAGCAATCTGTCTATTCGAGATTTGGTTCTCTCAACTGAACCCTTTTCTATGATGTGCAAACGCTCGAGGCAACTAATATCTAGGGAGAAAAAGTAAACGTGAACAATAAATAAAATATAATATATTGGATAGCCTGGGGCAATGGAGTATTTGTGCAAAAAAATTGTAGCGAGACATTTTAACAGAAGGGCTCATTTTTCGTGCAAAGGTCCGCGTGGTTCTTCAGTGCGGTAATACAGCCAGCATTTTTGCCACTATTCCACGAAGGCCTGATTAATTGTACCTACAGTATTAATAGTTTTACAGTAACTTCTTTATTCAAATAAATAAAAAATATTATCTTGCGTTTCCTACAAATTATGTTTAGTTGCATCTAATTTATAATGTTAATATCACCCCATAAGGGTAGCTTCTTTACGTATAATATTACATAGAAATAACATTTTTTTTCATAATTTTGTTGCTCTAAGACAGCATAACTCCACGGCGGCTGCAAATCGGTTATTGTTCGACTAGTCGAATATCGGATATATACTCGTGTGCGAATACTGCCTACTGAAGGCACGGAGTTGAAGCGCGTCTAGACTCTAGAGTGTATGGTGGAAAGCTTTGTTGTCAGTATTATATTGTATAAAATTTGCCGTTAAGAGGTTAATAGGTATTTTTAAAAAAACCTGTATAATGAGTTTCGAGTTTGCGTTAAGAATATCTAAAGCAGACTGAAAGACATTGCAACGGAACTTACCTAAGTACTTTGAAGCCTCTGCTAAGTGTCCTTCTTTTTGAATCCATCCCATGATTGCATCCAGGTTTGTGATTATTTTTACCCTATCTATATTCAGGTATTGTCGAACCCTTTCCATTTCCTCTTGTGTTACTGCTATCAAAGGGTGTTTTGGTGGAGACTGCATTGGGCTCTAAAACTGAAAGGTGTTACTGGCTATAGAGATTGAAAGTACAATAATATTTTATTTATTTATTCAAATTATATAATTATCTAGCTATAATGCCCGCGACTTCGTCCACGCGGATTGAGGAACTATCCCCCGGGAACTCTTTGATTTTCCGGGATAAAAAGTAGTCTTTGTGTTATTTCAGGCTATAATCTATCTCTGTGCCAAATTTCATCCAGATCAGTTCAGCCGTTCTGGCGTGATTGAGTAACAAACATCTATCCATCCATACATCCATCCAAACTTTCGCATTTATAATATTACTAGGTGATGACCGCGACTACGTCCGCGTGGATTGAGGTTTTTTGATTCCCGCGGGACCTCCTTAGTTTTCCGGGATAAAAAGTAGCCTGTGTTATTCCAGACTATAATCTATCTCTGTTCCAATTCATCCAGATCCGTTAAGCCGTTTGGGCGTGATTGAGTAACAAACATCCATCCATACATCCATACACCCATCCAAACTTTCGCATTTATAATATTTATTTGATTGATAAGTATAGATTTATCTGACTCATTAATAAACCTTGTATACGACCGAAATGGTAGGTATATCCATGACTGTGAACATCGAAACCAAAACAAATTCACGTTAATCTATTAAGAGGATATGGCATGAACGGGAAACTTTGAGAATAGGTATTGAACAGTTATATTGCCGTCGCGCTGCCCCTCGAATAGAATTCCATAACACCCGATAGGGACAACTGCAGCTTGGACCGATAATACCTATGAAAAACAGTCGAATTCTTACTCTCGTATTTTTCTGTTTCCTCCTCCAAAACAGAACCGATTTTAATTATTTTTTTACGAATAATTTAAGAAGGACTCGGGCTATGCCGGTATGTTTTTCTTTTTTTGATTATATCCGTCAAATTTATTTGCAGGATCTCTGATGATGGCACGAAAACTGGGCCATTTTTTGCCATTTTTGAAGGTTCCTTGTTCTTAAAATAATTAATTTATTGAAAAAAGCAAAACATAGGAGCATGGCACGGACACATATGGATTTTATGGAGCAAGAATATTTTCTCTATTGTAATTATCCACGGAGGAAACAGACAAATGTTTTTGTATGGAGAAATCGCCGGGAGAATTCCTCTTAAAAAGCTAAGACCACCCGTGCGGGTCAACTACTTAGTATTTAATTAAGAATTTAAGAAAGAAACCTTAACTACCTACGTAATAAATAAAAAAAAAGGTAACGAGGTAGGGACGTACTTATTTAAAAAAGAAAAGGTCTATATGCGATAGAAGATGATTGTTTACTTTGTGTTATCAAACCCTCATAATCAATGTACATTCAATCAACTCCCGACCGACAAAAATAAGAATACGAGTGAATACAAACCAGGCATTAATGAAGATGTGGAATGTTTAGCCAGCATACAGTTCAGATGCGACACTTTTACCTGGTGGTAGCGGATACTCCAATAAAGTAAAACGTGGAATAATATGCTTTGGCTACAAAGCATTTGGCTTTGGCTACAAAGCATTTTGGCTGTCTGGGACAAATATCTTATAAGATATCAAATATTACGTTTTGATTTTGTGTAAAATTTACACAACACAACAATTTATAGAATATGGAAAGGATAACAAAAAGCTTTATGGAATAGTATATTACACATCTAGGGCAGTAAAATAAGAAATGTCTCAGATCACATGTAATTGTTGTCCGAGGCGAAGCCGAGGTCAATAAACATGTGATCTGAGGCTTTCTTATTTACTGCCCGTGGTGTGTATACTATTTTTCTCCTCGACGGAGGCGGAAAGCGGCATCTTCGTTTAGCGCAGCGGGAGGAAAATTGACGCTTTCCGCCCGGAGGTGAGAAAAATTATGATTGTACCTACAGTTAGCTTAATAGCTTCGCTTTCAACTGGATTGACAAGAAAAAGCTTTAATGTTACTTAGGAGACATGATTTGGGCACCAACGCTTCTCTAAGTATCAAGACTCGTGTTGAGTGAGCAGCAGCTTAAATTAAAACAGATACTTTTTAAAAATAATAGTCCATTGAAAGTTTTTTTATTCTAAGTCGCTAATGAATGAACTAGAAGTTTAATTAAATTTCTAGTTCATTCATTATCATGGACTTCCGCAAAGTAACGCCTGCTTCGATTCAATATCTAAGTCGCTAATCACAAAATACATAAAGCGATGGGCTGTACATGACATGATGGCTAATCTCCACAGAGATTAGCCATCTACGCAGGAGCACAAGTGTGTGCGCATACACAGGTCCAATCTCTGTTCCTTTACTCTCATAGCCCGATGGGACGGAAGATCCTACACGACCGGAGAGAGATCAGGTGCAGGATCGACGGCTTAACGTGCTCTCCGAGGCACTGGGGTGAAACACCGGCAACTTCCTAACTCCGGGCAAATTAACTAAACTAACGTGATTTAGTACGTAGGTAGTAGGGACTCGTAGTACGTATTCCATTAACTCAAAGTCCAATAAATAATTTTATTTAAATCATCAATTTGCAATCTACATTCTAGGGTTTTAAAAGCACACTACGCAGAATCAGGATGATCAGATTTCGTTTAAGGCTACTCAGTTTTTGTTAAATTAGTTTAACTTAGACAGCTTCAGTATCAGATCTTAAGTTGCCATCCGGAAAAAAAAATACTGTAGAACGAAACGAAGTCGAATAAGTAAAAATGAAAATATACATCGGCTGCTTCTTATAGTTCAATAAGGCCACTCGTCAGCTGCTGACGGCGCCAAATTGAATATTATGCACAAATTGAATCTGCCCTACTTGGGCACCTGTCAAACGAATTCGCCGTCCGCTCCCGAAATATTGGCTCTCTTTGTATAGCTTAAATCGTGTTCCAGGTATCTTTTTAAAAATTAACCTAAAATATGATCGTACGAAGATTTTAGTTAGCGATCAGCTTACCAACAAGATGATGCCCAAACATCGTTTACGTGGGTATTTTTTAACCCCCTCTTTGATTCTTCGGGATATCCTATGTGTGTTCATATCCAGAAGCTTTTAATAGCTTTGCACCAAATTTCGTGATACACCAATCGTCAAGATAATCGTCAGACAGATGGAAAAACAGACACACAAAAACATAGGCAACACGGCACAAAAATATGGAAAATGGTGAGGAGCTATTAGTTCGGATTATAAAGAAAAGTACCAAATCCTAATTGGAACCACTAATTGTGTAAGTATAACATTCTATTGTGAGTATGTATGGCCACAGATCTCTTCAAGGGATTCTTAAACCCCACGGTCCTTAATGTAGCTTGGGCTGACGTCAAGCGATGGCTCACTTATACTTCTCTAATAATATTATCTAGCCAAGTAGCTGCGAATGAAGCGTGAAAACGCCTGCCACGATTATCATAGCAAAGCTATTTTGTAAAGTCCTTCTTATCTTGTTCTACGCTGATAAACCTAGTGGTTATAAGTCAGTGTCACAAAAGAAGTAGCGGGGCAATTAGTAAATGCATTAAGTCTATGGTGAAACTAATACATTTTGCATATTTTAAAGTACAATAATTGCACATTCGACTACTAGCGCCGCCTCTAGGGGACTTCTTTCATGACAAGGAGTAACAAGCAGTCAGGATAAGATAATATTAATGAATATTAATTGAACGCGATAATTGAAAAGGGGCCGAAATATAACCCAACAGAAGGGATCATTAGAGTCTATACTTAATTATTATGCAAATAAAGGATAGGTAAGAGAACGGCGGAAATCAATTTATGATCAAGAAATGTATCTCTATTATCAGGAAAGCCAACCTTACGCTTTAATTAAAGCAGGTCGTAAAGTTTTGAAGTTGTTTCGACGTTACAAAAGCTTACAGGAAATTCATTTACTTGGCCGCGTTCACTTCATTATACCGAAAATGGAATTTTGAACTGCACGGGGATTGGTGGAGTCGAAGTACCTACTACTTATAATTAATTATTTATGAACCAGCGTGTTTGAGAAAATGCCGCTGAGCATAAATTAAAATCGACAAATATATCTAAATGGACAGTTCTTTTTATTAAATTAAATGTCTGGGGGCTGTTTTGCTATCTTTCTAAGAAGATTTTTCTTTTTTTCGTAATTGCTGTGAAAAATTAAGAAGGCGTAACGTTTTATACCTTATTATTTTGTTTGTGAAAAATGAAAAGGCACACTTAAAGTTAGAGTAGCTTTATGGTGGCATTGTACAACACTTTTTTTCAAAGTTTTGATATTGATGATGCGTTAATGAAAATAAAAAAAAATCATTAAAAGATCAAAATTATGAGCTTGTAATGAAAAAAATGCATATATATTTATGCAAAAAAAATGCATATGTATATATTATGCTTCGCGTTCTATCTCTCTCTATGCATCGGTAGCATCTCTCTATGCGTTCGGTATTAAAGGTTGTATTTGTTTGCACCATTTTCACCAATTATAAAACACCTGGGAAAGCACGGATTTTATGCCGGACTCTCATGGAACCCCAGTATGTTATATGCATCTGGATCGATCTAGGTTGTGTTCGCTATTATCACAGTTTAACGAAATACTACTGTGCTATTATAATATTTCGATGGACTTGGGTCAACGTTGTTATCCATACATTATTAGCTATAAGTAGATGATGCCCGCAACGTTGTCCATGGGGATTAAGTTTTAGCGAACTTCTTAATTTTCCGGGATAAAAAGTAGAATACGTCCTTCCCCGGTATTTAAACCCAGAATGTTTTTCTTACCAAATTTAATCAAAATCGGTTGAAAAGCTGGGCCGTGAAAGCGTAGCAGATAGACAGACAGACACGATTTCGCATTTATAATATTAAAATGGATATGAAAGCACAGATATGAAAGTGAGTTTTTTGTCTATTGCCTTTTCACGGTTCAACTTCTGAACTAATTTTGACAAAATTTGGCACAGAGATAGCTTGCATCCTGGAGACGAACACGTTTTTATCCTTTAAATTCCCATGTTTATAGTAAGAAGCAAACAAATTAACATACCTGGATTTATGCGTGAGACGGTTATTTTTGAAAAAAAATTGGGATGGCCGAGCACAATTAGGCGTAAAGTAACGTTCGTATGATTTGGATGCGCGCAGGCAACTGAGTATGTACCTACCCCCACGCCCTTGCACTTCTTGAGGGTAATGACTGATGATGGGCATGTGTGATTCACGCAGTATTTTATTCTTGCTTTGTGTCAGAGATTCGAGATAAGAACGTTGTTGGAGGTGGCCAAAAAACTCAATTAATGATAAACAATCATTAAGTACACTTTGTATTTCTGCACTTATAGGTAATTTAATTAAAATTAAGTAGTTACAAAATTATTATTTTCAAGAGACGCTGGAAGGTAAAGGCTAAGAGAGATCCAAGTGAATGACAGAGCTCATAGACGTATGCGCAGATTTGTACATAAGCTGTCAAAAAGGGATGGAGTGCACAAGATCTATGCATAGATTCTATTGTTTATATATTATAATGGTCCAAGATCCCCCGCGACGATCAGACCTACGTTATTTTATTAAAGTTGAATTTTTTGTATGTATGTCTCTAAAGGTATAAACGATCCCCAACTATCAATTCAATTTCAATTTCAATTTGTTTATTTAAAATGATCCAACTATGAAGTTTGGATCGCGGTTGCTTTGGAAGGTATCAGGTAAAATTGTCAGACACCTAGTACGATTGCAACCCCCTGTCAGACACTCTTAAATTATATAACAACAGGCTGTACTATTTATAATAATTATAAAATACCAGATGATGCCCGCTACTTCGTCCGCGTTGATTAACGTTGAAAATCACGCACGATTCAATCGAGATCGGATTTATTTCCTTTACAGGTAAGACGATAGTAAAGAAGCTTTTTAAAATTCATGAGGCAAATTCGTCGATGTTACGCTTCTCGATATCATTCGTTATTTTATTAATGAGGTTGGGGGAGTTTTTTTTCAGAAAATCATGGTTAAATCCGAAAATAGGACGAACGACTACGGTAGGTATATCCAAATTTAAAAAATATAAAAGAATAGTCTTTATTATATTTGTAGCCATGTAAGACTCATCTAATCTTACATGGCTAATATCTGTACCTAGACTTTTCGGAAGGAAATTCCTTGCGGACAGGTCCGCAAATATTTTCTACGTGATATTATTGATATTAATCTGACTGACTTATCTATTGCGTTTATTAGAGAAATCAGTTACAATTAATAATTATAATCATAATCAATAATCATTAATCATCTATATTAATATTATAGATGCGAATAGGTTATAATAGTATAGCTGCTGCTAGGACACCAATGGACCGGCAAACCAGTCGCGCTACCAATGAAATGTATATAGCTCTGTAATGGAGGGTTCCTCACCTGGTCCGCTTGGTAGCGCAACCAATTTGGTGGTGGCGGCCGGGATCACTTTTTAATTTTATTTTATTATTTAGCAAATTTTATATGCCTTACTACTTAGATAACTAAAACAATACATACGTATACAACGCACTTATCATCAGGTGAGATCGCAGTCAAAGGCTAACTTGTAGTGGATAAAAAACGTAATAATTTTGATACTTTTCAAATTAATTGGAAATTTCCCATAAAATATCATTATAAGCCTTCACTCGTGTAACAAAAATAACGAGACCAGAAGACCTCTAAAATCTTAGATGGAAAGCACTACATAAGGAACAGAGGATTATTTATTTTATGCATTTACTAAAATTACTCTTAGAAGTTCGTGGAAATTACGATTTTAATGAGCAACATTACTAGCGGATATTTTGGTATCTCTTTTCTTGTAACGGAAGTAATAATATGTATGAAGTTCATTATGATGTCGTGACTGCCTCGTTGGTCTAGTGGTTGGCATGTTCGACTGCGGCCGACGAGGTCCCGGGTTCGAGTCCCGGGTCGGGCCATAATTGAGTATTAGGTTTTACTGACTAGAAATTCTCAGTCCCTACTAGCCCGAAGTTAGGAAATTGGCGGTGTTTCACCCCCGTGCATCGGAGAGCACGTTAAGCCGTCGGTCCCGGTTATTATCACTAACATGATAACAGTCGTCAAAGCTCGCCAACCCGCATTGGAGCAGCGTGGTGGGTCGAAGCTCTAATTTCGTCTCTCCTTTGAGAGTGGAGGCCTGTGCCCAGCAGTGGGACGTTAATTGGCTGTAGTGGTGGTGGTGGGTGGATGTTGTAAAAACTGCCTCGTTGGTCTAGCGGTTAGCAAGGTCGACTGCGGATCACGAGGTCCTGGGTTCGATTCCCGGTTGCCCATAAAAGTTGTAAGGTATTGGGTTTTTCAATTAAGAAGATCTTAGTGCCAGTCCGGAGTAGAAAGTTGGCGGTGAGTCACCCCCGTGCCTCGAAGAGCACGTTAAGCCGTCGGTCCCGGTTATTTTCACTAACATGATAATAGTTGTTAAAGCCCGCCAACCCGCATTGGAACAGCGTGGTGGGTAGAGATATTATTATTTAAATAATATTGTATGTAATAGCACCATACAAAAATATTTTTTATCAATGATTAAGCACATTCCAGTAGCACATATTCTGTCCATTTAGCTCTAAAATCTGTTTTTCACTTCTGTCCGAAATTCATGGCCACCGTAATAATTATCCTGTGCCTTTGATGAGACTTCGTCCGCTCGAATTATGTTTTTTAAAATCCCGGGGTAGGTCGTTGATTTTCCGGGATAAAAAGTAGCATACAGTCACTCTCAGGACCTCGACTATAATACCTATCCATTCAAATCAATCCGTTGCTCTGTTGCGGCGTGATTAAAAGGCTTTTTGATCTATAATATTAGTAATATGGATGCATTGACTTACCAATATATGGATGCAAAAACACACTTGAGTAATATATGGATGGTGCAAAAGCCTAATAAAACGAAACTTTGTTAAAATAACAGTTTTTACTTTTATGTTTACGGCTGAAATACGCTCTTTAGCTAGGTATGAGTTTTTATAAGTTTTGTAGACTTCAACAACGTCGGATTCATTTTATTTATACCGTTGCTCGATGCCGGGGGGGCTCAATAATGGCGGCCTTGGCAAAGCACATTGGCATACAATACTTGGCATATAATTATACCTACACAAGTCAGTAATTCTTAGCTACTAAAGTTAATTAAAGAAGCCCTTTTACTTCAATTTCATTCGGTAAAAACTAACAAAAATTATTCTACAAAGTCCCTCCTGAGGAAGTGGATTGAAAACATTAATATCTCGAAATTCACAACTACAAAGTTTGAAGCTAATTAAAATTTCCGAGTAGGAGTTAGAACATGCTAAATTATACAGCGGATACGTGGTGGTAACGGTTATTCTAAGTACATTAGAAGTTCTACTGAAACGTTTTTTGAAGTGATAACTTCTTTAGCCGCGTTGAGCACTTTTTGGTAGGGGCACAGTAGGGGGTAAACTTGTGGATTCGCGTCACCGACATGCTACGCGTGGACATGCTCGCGTTGTTACGAAGACAAAAGGTATTAAATATAAATATACTACACTAGCTGATGCCCGCGACTTCGTCCGCGTGGTTGAGGTTTTTTTGATTCCCGCGGGAACTTCTTAATTTTCCGGGATAAAAAGTAGCCTATGTGCTATTCCAGACTATAATCTATCTCTGTGCCAAATTTCATCCAGATCCGTTCATCCGTTTGAGCGTGATTGAGTAACAAACATACATCCATACATACATACATCCATCCATCCAAACTTTCGCATTTATAATATTTATATGGATTCGTAATTAAACTTCAATCCCTTAGTTTTAATGTTTTTTTTTTTTTTTTTAATTTTGTTTTCCCTATGACTGCCATTTTTTTAATTACAGAATAGCCTTGCGCTTGACGACAATCATTAAAGCAATGATGAGGTCTAGGTTGGAGCGCGCTTGCCTAGAAAATGCCCATTCACTCTTGCCTTGAAGGTCATAACTGGCAGGGAACACATGCGCTGAAAGGGCATTCCACACCTTGGCGGTTCGTATCTGAAAATCTGAAACGTAGAGCAGAACCGTTTTGTTCGAGCAATCTGGACACATAAGGATGGCTTTTTTCCTGTTCTGTGGTAGAACGGTGAAGGAGGAACAAGGTTGAAAAGTTCCTGAGGACACTCTCCAAAGATATCCGATAAAAAACCGTTAAGAAGTCGACGTTATACTTTTTGAAAATCACGTCGAAATCAGGAACGGTTGGACTGTTCCGGCGGACATGGCGGTCATGGCGGTCTCTATATGACGGTGTCGGATTCACTTTCGCATTCTTTTGAAGATTTCTCACAAGAATTACAAAAATTGCGCTTAATTTTTTGGAGTAGGTAAGTAAACAGTAGTTCTATGTCCATCTACAAGCGTTATCCTGTCATGTTTAATACTGAAAGTAGGGGAAATGCCGTGTTAATTCATACTTCCTGGCTTTTTATTGTGTGGCACAATGTTGATAATAAACGATTTTACTTTCTTTCTATCATCTACAGGATGCAAGCTATCGCTGCAAAATTTTGAAAGGTATCGGGTCTACCAGTGAGTAGCATAATATACATAGAAATCATTGGGATCTACACATTATATACCCATGCCAAAAATCACGTCGAACCGTTGAGAACTTGGAGAGTGACGCTACTTTTTATTCCGGAAAATTAAGTGGACGGACGAATAGCGGGCATCAGCTAGTTAAAGAATAAATTGTCCGCTTTCTCCTGTGAACAAAATCAGGGCTGAAATGTCTCGGCTTGGAGACCCGGATAAGTTACAAAGTTAATAAGTTTCATTACATTTCTGAAATCGTGTAACTACAATGCGACTTATCACTGGAAGCAATCAATTTACTTGAGCGAGTTTATACCAATTTAGAAATTCGTTGGACGAAGTTTAAACCAAGCTCTATTAGTATTTAAATTGCGATAGAATTCTATCTCGGTAATGCAATTTTATGTTTTTTACTAGCTGGCCCGCCTTGGCTTTGCAGGGGTTTACAACCCCTCCTACAGCAAAAAAAAGGGGTTTACAAAAAACAGACAGACAGACTTTTTAGGCCAGTATGTCCCTACTTTTTTTTTAATCTTCTACAAGTTGGTCATTGACTGTGATCCCACCTGATGGTAAGTGATGATGTAGTCTAAGATGGTAGCGGGCTAACCTGTTAGAGCCATGGCAGCTTAGGTATTACTATTAAGCCCATACCTCTAATCGGTTTCTACACGGCATCATACCGGAACGCTAAATCGCTTGGCGGCACGTCTTTGCCGGTAGGGTGGTAACTAGCCACGGCCGAAGCCTCCCACCAGGCAAATTAAAGTATGTACATTGTACTCTAGAGCCTAAACGAGTGAATAGATATTAATAAGGTTTTGAGATTAGGCTGGGCCTGTTACAGTGTCAGCGGGTCTTGAATTTTAAAAATTTGATTGTATCGTATGTCTAAAAATAATGTTTTTCATTCAAATAATCTTCTAGAATGCTTTTGAACCGTCGAGTGAATCTACCACTGGTTCGGAATGCCCATGCTCATGCGTACCTACTTATCCCAGTCATAGATTTATAACATCATAATTATAAATCAAATATAAGAAATATTATAAATGCGAAAGTTTGGATGGATGTATGGATGTATGTATGGATGTTTGTTACTCAATCACGCCCGAACGGCTGAACGGATTTGGATGAAATTTTGCACATAGATAGATTATAGTCATACATCCATACATTAATCCAAACTTTCGCATTTATAATATTTATTTGAAAAATAGGTTTATTTTACTGTTTTTCATTAATCATACTTCATACTAATATCATAAATGAGAAAGTGTGTTTGTTTGTTACCCTGCTAATTGTCTAAATTCAATGCTCAGGCGGCGTGTTTTACCATTAACCCATCAAGTTTGTTCTTTAGCTTGACCAGGCTATGTACATTCAGTTTTCTTTTTTAATTTTTATCCTACTTTAATCATTATAAATGTGAATGTTCTGATGTTTGTAATGCATGTTTGTACGTTTGTTACTCCTTCATACCACGAACAATGAACATGAACTGAACCGATTTGGAAATAGCTTAAAACCTAGTTAACATGACGTATTAACAGGCTACATTTTAACCTGGAAAATTAGTGTTCTCGCAGAAATCAAAAACCCTTATCCATGCAGTAGAAATCGCGGGCTTGTTTGAATTCCAAATAATATTATAATTATTATTTACGTAGATTATTATATCCTCTCTAGTTCATGTCGTGTTTGTTAGCTCATGAGTTAAAAAAAAGTTGTGGTTATGGTCCCACAACCTTATCTGGAAATCAATGGGGTCAGTAAAGTTTATGGGACTGTAATCATTGACTTATATGACGTATATACATCACATATACATATAAGTCAATGACTGTAATATAATATTATCTTAATTGAAGTGACCTATATCAGCACGTGCAAGAGCGAGCTCGCGATAAATCGTTTGACTTTTATCTCGCTCTATATCGGGAAACCGAATACAACGTTATCGCACGTAACGCACGATCGTTCGAAGCGTTTGACGCGCAAACTGCGCTCACTTTCTTCGGTCCCCTGTGCGCACTGCGCATGTGTAAACAGTGTCAGTTGCCTGTGCCACTCTCTCCAAACATAACCTAAAAAAAATCACGACATTTTTCTGAATTTCCGCGTTTGATTTTATAAAATGGCTTATTTTAGCAATTTAGAAAAATTCGGGATAGTGTTTCTCGTTGGATTGTTGCTGTATTTAGTTAAATGTGTTGTTAGTTTGGTGTACACTTATGTCATCGGACCGGCAGTGAACAGAGTGGATTTCAAATCAAAGGGAAAGTGGGCCTGTAAGTATTTACTTTCTTTTGATATTATATTGTGAATTTGCAATGATCAAAAATTGGCTTCCAATTAGCTTTTCATTTTTCAATGATAATAATATGCATAGGGTTCAATGTTATTGACCTTTCATGAACACGCCATATTGGTTAAACTGAAAACATTTTACAATCAGCAGGTTTTCCATAGTAAGTCGTAATTCCTAATTCCATGAGATTTTCAGCACAGATTTAATTTTGTCTCGCTGGAGCGCAGCGGATGATAAAACTATGGTTTTAAGCATTTGCGATGTTTTTCTGTTCTGTTTTGACAGCTGATGTCTATACAATTATTGAAGTTTGTTTCTAGAAAAAAGCAGATTTTATTACCTTATGTACTAAAATTCAGCCTTTTCCACAGGCCTTTTCAAGCCTTTTCTGTGTATAGTACACGCGCAAGTTGAATGCAGAGCTTATGTATGTGGCACCATATATTAGCTCTGCATTCAACTCGCGTGCTTACTTTAAATAGGTATAACAATGACATTAGGTAGGTAAGTATAATATTATTTAAGTACCTATTTAGTCCTTAATTTTATTATGTACCTAGTTCGAAATCGATGTGATATTTAGGGACTGATAATAATAATTATGTATGCTTCTACTTGTAAAAAGGTACTAAGTCTATGGTACTAAGTATTTATATTTTATGTAGGTGCTTAAATATGCTGAAAAAGATTGGTTACCTACTTATGTACTTATCTATATTATAAGTCTTATACCTACCTAACTATAACGTATATATACGTTAATTAAATTATAATTTAATTTTTTATAAGTCTTATACCTACCTAACTATAACGTATATATATACGTTATAGTTAGGTAGGTATAAGACTTATATTATGGATAAGTATTCAAAATTCCGTCATGCGAAACTATATCTAATAGTTATTACATGTTATTACCTACCTACTCTCTCTTTACATGTCATTAGCATGATTGTCATTAGCAATACCTAACTAAAATGGAGTGATAAACCAACAGCTTAAGAGGATATGGGATGAACGGGAAACTTTGAGAATAGGTATTGAACAATTATATTGCCGTCGCGCTGCTCCTCGAATAGAATTCCATAACACCCGATAGGGACAACTGCAACTTGGACCGATAATACCTATGAAAAACAGTCGAATTCTTACTCTCGTATTTTTCTGTTTCCTCCTCCAAAACAGAACCGATTTTAATTTTTTTTTCAAGAACAATTTAAGAAGGACTCAGGCTATGTCGGTATGTTTTTCTTTTTTTGATTATATTCGTCAAATTTATATACGGGATATCTGATGATGACGCGAAAACTGGGCCATTTTTTGCAATTTTTGAAGGTTCCAAATTCTTAAAATTATTAATTTATTAAAAAAGCAAAACATAGGGACATGGCACGGACTCGTATACATTTTATGGTGCAAAAATATTTTCTCTATTGTAATTATTCACGGAGAAAACAGACTAATACGATTGTATGGGGGAAACCGCCCTCCCGTATCGTCTTAACCAAAGTTTACAACCTAATTAATCCATATTCTAAGTAATAATCCATACTTATCCATACTAATAATATTATAAATGCGAAAGTGTGTCTGTCTGTCTGCTATGCTTTCACGGCCCAACTACTCAACCGATTTTGTTGGAATTTGGTACAGGGACAGGTTCCATACCCTGTATACAGGTTTGGATACAGGGACAGGAAGAACATAGGCTACTTTTTATCCCGAAAGAAAATTGAACAGTTCCTGCGGTAATTAAAAAAAACCGGCCAAGTGCGAGTCGGACTCGCGCACCGAGGGTTCCGTACAAACCTGTAGTAAGTTTTACGATTTATGACGTATTAAAAATAAAAATTACGTTTGTTGTATGGGAGCCCCCCTTTAATATTTACTTTATTGATATTTAATTATTTATTTTGAAAGGTAATATACAAGTTAATATTCTGTGAAAATTTGAACCGTCTACCTGTTACCGTTTTTAATATTGAGCAAAAAAATACGAAAAAAACACGTTTATTGTATGGGGACCCCCCTTAATATATATATTTTTTTTAATTTTTAGTATTTGTTGTTATAGCGGCAACGGAAATACATCATTTGTGAAAATTTCAGCTTTCTAGCTATCACGGTTTATGAGATACAGCCTGGAGACAGACAGACAGCGGAGTCTTAGTAATAGGGTCCCGTTTTTACCCTTTGGGTACGGAACCCTAAAAAGAATCCACGCGGACGAAGTCGCGGGCATCATCTACAAATCTATAAATCATCATCATGATATAAATCTATCATGTTATAAATGCGAAAGTGTATTTGTCTGTCTGTCTACTAAGTAGTACGCTTTCCTAGACCATCTTTCCAACCGATTGTAATCATTGTAATGAAATTTGGTACAGGGGTAGGTACAATACAATATTGACGTGCGAATTGAGTGCCAAGTGAAATAAAACGTGCGAATTTAGCAACTGTTAGCAAAATAAAAATAAGTAGGTACTTAACTACGTAGGTACATACCTACTTACTTACTTGATTTTAAAATTTTCCAATTTGGGATGGAAAAGTTTTAAGTGCCTACATAATATTTAAATAAGTAAAAGCGTTTAGAATGATCGTGATTAGTTATTAAATATAAGTCAATAATGTATTAAACCTAGTGGTGTAGACTGTAGAGTATAGACGCACGGCTTCCTATTCGGGTGGTCGGGGGTTCGATTCCCGGGCACGCACTTCTAACTTTTCGGAGTTAGCTAGGAGTAGGTATGTTCGTTTAAAAATTAACTAGTGGCTCGCCCCGAACTGAGACCTCGCGGTAAGTATCACAGAGCGCCATCTATTGACATCATTGTGAACTTCTGTTAAAAGTACTGAAGCTCATTAAAAATTAAATAATTTCGTTTCCTTATTATATTTATCTAATTTTAGTATTTGGTGTTCAAGTACAGGATATAATTCAAAAAAATTGATCAAGTTTCAGGCTCAGCCTTTCAGAAAATTGAGAGTTCTGAGGTCAACTTTGGACGTTAGAAAAGCTTTGAAAGCCCCCCATTTCGTCAATTTTAGGGGAAAAATTTTAAAAAAAATATTTTTGGATTCTATTCCTAATTATCTTTAAAATTATATACCGCAACCCTATGTAACGCTATAAAAAATATTTTACTTCGCATTCGCTTCTATAAGAGCCCCCCTGAAATAAAGATTTTTATAACTTTTTAAGCCATATTCGGCGGGAGGCCATCGGTTTACATATTATATTTAAATTTGAAGTAATTAAGTTCAGTAATTCAGAAGTTATAAGGCTCTGACAGACGGACGGACGGACGGACGGACAAGTGCCAATTCACTCAAGTAGACTCAGAGACCTTCGCTTAGCTCGGTCAAATATCATTTGCTTTAACGTTGAACGAAAACACAGTGAAAAACCTGTCTAATATTAAGAAATCATGCCCGACACACAGCCCTAGAATTATTCATTATACCTATACGTTATCGAAGGTGTGTGAAGTCTGCCACTATGGTTTATTTTTTTAATTTTTATCAAATACATGTTAAGTAGCGACTGCGAGATCACCTGATGGTAAGTGATGATACAGTCTAAGATGGTAGCGGGCTAACCTGTGAGGGGCATGGCAGTTATAACCCCTAATCTCTTGCTACACGGCATCGTACCGGAACGCTGAATCGCTAGGGTAACTAGACACGGCCGAAGCTTTCCACCAGGCCAAACCAGGGAAAATTCAGCAATTATAAATTCCCAAATTGATCCTACCGGTGATCGAACCCGGGACCTCCGCACGTTAAGACAACAGCGCTCAACACTGTGCCAGGGAGATCTTCAATTAAGGCTTCTCATTCTGAAGAGACTCGTGCTCAGTAGTGAGCCGGAAATAGGTGATTTGAAAGTTTCACATTTTTCCGAATAGTTGATATTTTATGAACAGTTTAGGTATGGTCCCTACCTTGAAAATTTACACTGGAGCTTCTGCATTCATGACTTAACACTTTAACAGCCGATCACGTACTCCGTACGGCTTTGACTTTCCTATCGTCTGTTTAAATACCACGTGCCCGGTGCGTGAATGGCGTGTAACCCCGGTGTAGAATGACTCTTTATCTACGCACACATGTATGATTCACCGACGGGAGGTGCGGGGTGGAGACAGGACAAGCGATCTTTCACGGCGCGTCGCCAGTGCGCCCACGCCACTAACGTGAGAGTAGTAGAGTAGAGTTTGCAAAGTGTGTGCAGACCTCTTTTCTTAATTTTTTTTCATAAATATTATTTTTTATTACAAATGTTTTTTATTTCATCCCTAAAAATATAAAGAACAATAGTACATATAAAAAAAGAATAATAGACATATCACAGATAGTTTTTATTTTATGAGTCATAGAATATCGGCAAAAAACGCCGGCGTACCAGGGAAAGCCGCCTTTATAACGGTCGGCTGTTAAAGTGTTAATAGTATTCACCAATTTTTTTTTATGATACAAATGTAGCTTTGGATTGCAAATTAAAATTAAAATAATTTACATAAGTAATTAAGTACCTAGTCGAAATAATTAACAATGTGTGTTTGAGAATTTGGAATTTTAATGCGCCGAGTCTTTTTAGCCGATAAAATAATATTAAAATACTATAATATACATAAAGAAATACTTGGACCTTGCTCACGAGATTACCGCCATATGGATGGTTGTATCATATTATGCGAAAAGTATTGACCAAAACCTTAAGAAGGTTTCGCTTGGTTGTTGGATACAGAAGGCGGTTAAGGTTATCCTTGAGACGGCATGACTCGTGATGGGGTTCCTCTCTCTCGAGTCCTGACCACCGACTGCTTGGGCTCTTCCCCGCAGCAAGTGGGACGTATAATTTAGTAGAATTATTTTAAAAGATTTCTTGTATACCATTTTTCTATATATTTGTTTGTTTTGCATTTTAGGAATAATTTTATAGAAAGTAGTATAAAAAAAATACTAAAAATATACTCATTAGATCACTAGATGATGCCCGCGGCTTCGTCCGCGTGGATTAAGGTTTTTGATTCCCCCGGGAACTCTTTAATTTTCCGGGATACAAATTAGCCTCTAAGTATGTCCTTCCCCGGGATACAAACTATTCCTATACCAAATTTCATCAAAATCGGTAGAATAGATTGGCCGTGAAAGCGTAGCAGGCAGACAGACACACTTTCGCATTTATAATACTAGTATGGATTAGATCATTATATTATATATTACATCGACTAGTTAATTATATAAAACATAATTACCTATGCAATTAATTATTTTACATCTCTCATATTCGGTAAGTAGGTCCTTATTACCCCCAAATGGAGCTTGTAGGTGACCAATTAGCGCTCTGGGGTAATAATGTAGGTAGAAAAGCCCTAGGGCGGTAAATAATTAAAAAAAGTATGATGGTTAGATGTACGCGAACTTTTTGAAAGAGTGAAGAGTTTTTTTTTTAATTACTTACCGCCCTAGGGCTTTTCTAGCTACATTATTACCCTAGAGCGCTAATTGGTCACCTACAAGCTCCATTTGGGGGTAATAAGGACCTACTTTACCTCACAATCGAGATGTAAAGCAGAGTAGTTAGCTCGGGTGTAAGCATCAATTGCACCCTCGAACTATAGGCGCCCTCCCTGCGCTCGTGCGCCTAAATATCTCGGGCTGCAATTGATGCCTTACAACCCTTGGCTACTAATCTACTATTTCACCTCTCATGCTCTAAAAAGATGTCATTATAGCTCAGCGTAGGCGGACTAAAGTTAGCATTTAGGGTCTAGGGATTAAAGTATTTTTTTTTTAATAATTGCCGGCGTTATTAAGTTATAGGTAGTAAATGGGTAGTAAAAATTTATAGTCTATGGTTTTAATATCAACAGCCCAAACTAATGACGTCACAGATACAGTATAAGAAGATACGTTCTTTCCTACCAGTCGTTCAACGAAGGCATCTAGACAAAGCAAAGCTGCGGGGTGACAGGGGCGTAACGAATGAAACTAGCAGAATTTTTATAATACAAAATTCTGTCACTCTAATGTCTTTTATGCAATACCGTAGGTACATCTAGGACTGCTAAAACTGTCATGGTATGATTGTAGTCAGGACTCAGGTCTGACATTTGTGTGAGCGTCGAACTTATGCATATTAGCGCGGGCACTGACGGGGCACTGTGGGCTGAACAGACATATGTTCAACCTTAGGCTCCGTGACACAGATGTGTGCAGGCTCTGCCGTGAGGCTGTAGAAACGCCTTTGCACATCATCTGCAACTGCCCCGCTTTAATGCATAAACGGAGCCTCCTCCTTGGGAAGCACCTAGTGGAACCAGAGGAGGCAAAGAATATCCCGGCCAAGAAGATGCTGCTGTTCCTAGCAGCAAGTAGTATTGATCGGGAACTTTAGATAGTGGCGATCACAATAGATCGGCAACGGTCAAAGTGATACCGGGTCTCGTCACAGAGCCCTGCAAAGCCGCATCAACAAGAAAGAAGAAGAGCGTCGACCCACTGTATGAAATGATTAAATAGTTACGCTATGTTAATACGATCCACACAGAATCTACTTTTTTTATGCTCCATTTTTGAAATAATTTTAAAGCAATCCTTGGTTGAATGTAAGTATGCGTCAATGTGTTAATGTTACCCATCGTCACCGCTCAATGTCTGTGGTTCTTAATGTTTTTTTTAAATTCCTTGTTGTTAACAATAAGAAGAAAAATAAAATTGGTATTGCGGATTGCCGCGAAATCTCTAGAATTTTTATTGTATAAATAATACATTTATTTAACTTTTAAAGGGATGTTTATATAATCCATTTCGGATACACAATACGTTCCTAATACAAAGTGCAGGCATAGGGTAAAGTGAATGTGACTATTTATTTGTTAATATCATAAAGTGAAAATAAAGATCTTACTCCTACTATTAAAATGTAACAACAGAATGGCATTGAAATAATTAAAAATCGCAATTTATTTTATCTTCTCGCAATCGAAGTGAAAAGTAGAGTGTTTACCACGGGACTAAAAGCCATTCTACTCGATTCTATAGCATACCTCGCTACGCTCGGTAAGCTAAATAATTGTCTCGTATGAAATGGCTCATTTTAGTCCCTTGATGAACAATCTACTATTTTATTACATACAAATCAATTCCTATATTATGAAGGATATCGTTCATTCGTCAGCTATCCAAAGTTCCAAATCAAGGTGAACTCATAACTTAGTAGCCTGTTGGGTTATAAGAAAAACTTGACCAGCCAGTTTGAAATAAACACATCCGGATTTTCCATTGAATCATAATATAATAACAGCTCTAATAACTATTCGATTTGTATTAATTTTCGTCATAGAACATACTTTTTCAAATACGTGCCATGAGTATGCACAATCAATAATTTATTATTATAATTATATACTCGTATAAAAATTTTTTTTTTCAGTTTTGAGTAACTTCTTGACGAGAGTATACGATTTTCCAGAATTTTTCGTTATTAGCTTGAAAACAAAGCTAAACGCTAAGGGGTAATAGGACTAAATGACTAGACCAATCATTCAAGGTTGTGACTTTAATAATATACTGACATGGAATTAAAAAACCAAACTACAGTTCGGGCGCGAGTTGATTGCAGAGTAAATGTATGTGTCCGTTGTCACCATACATTTACTCTGCATTCAACTCGCGCGCGTACTATACATTATAGGCAACTATTGAACCAGTCTCTAGCTAGAAATATTATTATGTCCTGGCAAGGTAAAATTATCCATCAAAGGCCGTAAATATAGAATGAACTTGTTATGCTACCTACTATATAATAAATAAGCCATTTTTGTCGAAGGTTAGTATTAAATAACAGGAAGTGCAGTTTTTTAAGGTTAGGTTACATTTAAGGTGTCAAAAAGTACGTTTACGATCTATTTTAGATCTATTTTTTCTTGCAACTTGGCTTTAGGAAATAATATGTGGGTGTGCTCCAGTGTGATCCAATCAATTTAATAATGGATGTTATTGATCATTCTTCTAGTTCGAGTGGCAATTTAAAAATTTAGGATCTCTTTCGATGTTTATTAACATTTTAGCCTTCTCTTCTTCTAATAATAAAATATGATCTGCTCTCCGAACTGGTCGCGGTGGTAGTCATAACTCTTCAAAGTCTACATGGAATAAACATTTTACTTTTTCAATAAGTAAGTGTAATAATGATAATATTATTCATTCTTCTAGTTCGAGTGGCAATTTACCAATTTAGGATCTCTTTTGATGTTTATTAACATTTTAGCCTTCTCTTCTTCTAATAATAAAATATGATCTGCTCTCCGAACTGGTCGCGGTGGTAGTCTTAACTGTTCAAAGTCTACATGGAATAAACATTTTACTTTTTCAATAAGTAAGTGTAATAATGATAATATTATTCATTCTTCTAGTTCGAGTGGCAATTTACCAATTTAGGATCTCTTTTGATGTTTATTAACATTTTAGCCTTCTCTTCTTCTAATAATAAAATATGATCTGCTCTCCGAACTGGTCGCGGTGGTAGTCATAACTCTTCAAAGTCTACATGGAATAAACATTTTACTTTTTCAATAAGTAAGTGTAATAATAATAATATCATTCATTCTTCTAGTTCGAGTGGCAATTTAAAAATTTAGGATCTCTTTCGATGTTTATTAACATTTTAGCCTTCTCTTCTTCTAATAATAAAATATGGATCTGCTCTCCGAACTGGTCGCGGTGGTAGTCATAACTCTTCAAAGTCTACATGGAATAAACATTTTACTTTTTCAATAAGTAAGTGTAATAATGATAATATTATTCATTCTTCTAGTTCGAGTGGCAATTTAGGTACCAATTTAGGATCTCTTTTGATGTTTATTAACATTCTAGCCTTCTCTTCTTCTAATAATAAAATATGATCTGCTCTCCGAACTGGTCGCGGTGGTAGTCATAACTCTTCAAAGTCTACATGGAATAAACATTTTACTTTTTCAATAAGTACCTAAGTATAATAATGATAATATTATTATGCTTCATTCATAGAAAATACAAAAGTATATTTTATACATATTCAAGTAAGTAATATTTATCGCTTGTAAGTTTTACTTCAGCGCGGTCAAAATTTGGAAAAAATAAATACTTATCTCGTTTCCTTAATTAAATATGAACAAGGTAACGGCAAAGGTAACAAACAAACTTAGTATTTAAATATAGAGTGTAGCGAAAACTTTTTTTCATGTAGCTATGTGCGTTACCTATCCTACTTAGCAAGATTTTGAGATGCTACATTTTTAAACAACTTTTTTTAAATTAAGGCTAAACACTATGGACATTTTGTTGATTTATTTCAAAAATCGTCCACGCACAAGGTAATCCTTTGTTACTCTTGGACTAGGATAGATTTGTCTCTGACTTTTAGCACATTTTAGACTACCATACTAAACTCTAATAGCAATTCGCCATAACCATTCTTTCATTTACGAGTAGTATGCCATATTAAGTTTAATATACAGGTACCTTTTGCATTGCAATTAAAATAAATCCAGTAAGGTAAACTACATAATAATCTATACATAGCTATAACAGTACAGTACTCGGAAAAATGCGTAGACTGCATACTATACTTAATTGACAAATTCCAAGAACGATCAATTAATTACTTAGATCAGAGTAAGTAAATTGTCAAAAAATATTAAGGAACGTTAGAAGAAACTCGTAACTGAACTCCACAAAAACATTGAAAAAAAATACTTAGCTGTACCATGTTAGGTATATTATTAGGATCACGGCAAATTTGTGTAATAATATGGTGCATTTTTTCTTAAAAGTTTGAAAGCAAACTTGTTATGTAACTTAAGTAGATATTGTACATAATTATACGTATGGAACAAAGTTCATTTTGCTCTACACTATAGACTCGGTTTAGTTGCAGAAGTTTCTTAGTTAGTCGTTGATTGGGGCTAGACATCGCTTCCTCTGTTGGGATGTACTTTGAGTTTAATTCGTTCTTTATAAGCGTGGCGAGGGCGTCAAAAGTTGAAAAGTTTTCATGAAAACTATTAACAACTTACAAGTTTACACTCTTGGCGCTGGCCAGGCGCTTTGTGTTAACAATTTACTTGAAAAGTTACAAGGAGCGCTATTGTTTTACATTTTTGTATCCTGAGGAATTTAGTTTTAGTTAGTATCCCAGCTTATGCTCTTTTCCGTCTTGTTTATGTTGTGCCTTGCCAGACTTTACTTAACAAAACTTAAGTAAAGTCTGGTCACAATGAATATAAGTTCTAGGATATTTTTTATTGATTATTTTTCGAGACGAGTATCTATCTACTATATAATTAGCGGAAAATATATTTCAATAAAGATAATTTTGTCTTTGTACTTATTAGGAAAAACTAATCACTTAACCCAAACTATCGGCAACTTATTAAGATCATGCTTGTCTCGTATAATATTTAGATTCGTTTCGGAGGTCAAAAAACCTAATCTACATCAACTAAGTAATTATTCGCAATATAATTTCACGAAAACCTAATAATAATTATTCGCACATTGTTCCTATTTCAAACTAACGTTACAAGGATAGGGACATGAAACAGGTATTTTTAATGTATGTTAAGGAACTGTAAAGGGATAATTCACTTCCAACAGTTCACGTGCTTTTAGGGCCATTAAAATTCCGCTAAATTACGCAGTACGGAGGGTTAAGGTATTCGAGAAATTTTCATTATCTTAGCACCCTTTAATTTTATTATTTTAATAGAGCGAAAAAAATATGGGTTATTTCGCTCAAAAGGAATTTAAGAAAATACTTTATTAATAAAGGTCTTTGGAGAGAATACTATATTGGGAAATCTAAAGTTTCTAGATCCAGCGGTTTGAGCTGTACCTACTGTCCTCTTGACCGAACTTTAGTTACGCCGACCAGGAGGGTTACCTACTACCATCGCTTAGAGGAGTATTATTTTAAAATAACAGTTTTATGTCGAGTATATTGATGCCCCTATAATCATATAATCAAATAAATATTATAAATGATAAAGTTTGGATGGATGTGTAGATGTTTGTTACTCAATCACGCCCCAACGGCTGAACGGATCTGGATGAAATTTGGCACAGAGATAGATTATAGTCTGGAAAACTAAGGAGTTCCCGCGGGAACCAAAAAACCTCAATCCACGCGGGTGAAGTCGCGGGCATTAGCTAGTAAGGATTATAATTCTTAAACAAGAACGTCAACAATATTAAAACAAAACGGCTTTAAGCGATGGTAGTATGTTCTCTGCAATCTCCACATAAATTAACTATCTGCGCAGGATATAATATTATTAGGTATTACAGTTCTCAAGTGTCTGCGCAAAACACCGGTGCAATATCTATTCCCTTACTCTTATAGCTTGATGGGACGTAAAATCCGACATGACCAGAAAGAGATCAGGCTCAGGACAGACGGCTTTATACGTCCCTCCGTGACACGGGGGTAAGAGAGAAGTTCTTGAACTAAGCAGTTCTTGTAAAATACTCAATTATAGCCTGACCTGGGTATCGAACCCAGGACCTTGTCATCCGGAATCAGAACATGCAGAAAATTAGAACAACGAGGCAATTTACATTGGACTTTAATAATATTACATTCAAGTCATTGTCTGTTTTCACGAGGTTTTTACTTTATGAAGCTAGAAGACTGACGTAAAATGTGCTATACTAATCAGGATTAGGTAAAAAACAAGGCAGACACAATAATTGATCTCGGCGTCGTATTAATGCAAAATTTTATTCTTGAATTAAATTTTGAAACCCAATTATTCGTTCATATTGTATTTCTCACCTTACTATCATAGATATAAAGTATGTTTGATTTGAACCCACAGATGTTACCTACCAACAACACCACTGTTATCAAGGTATCGAAGGTGACTTTCGATTCGTAAAGCAAGTTCAAGGGGAACAAGTCTTTAACCTATACGTTTACAAGGTTGGTTTTGACGTCAACGTCTTTCGGACAGGTCAAGTAGAAAGTTCAATATTATGTATTGAAGCCATTGATACATGCTATTGAAGCTATAGGTTTATGAGCGTTAAACAGATAATGGCGTGATTTCTTATCGAACAAAGTTATCGTATGTTTATATGGTATACTTACCTAAGCAATATAATATTTTTATAAATAAACTAATAACTTTGTGCTCAATCGCAAATCGCGATGTGAAAACGTAGTTTTTTAAGATCGCGATTTGTAACGAGACGCCTAATAATAACATACATCACTAGCTGATGCCTGCAACATAACATCGTCCGCGTGAAATAAGTTTTCCATAATTTACGGGAATAAAAAAAAGCCAATGTATTTTCCCGGGATACAATCTATGTTTGTACCAAATTTCATCTAAATCGGTAGTAAATTTATGGACCCATGACTCTACATCTTCTCTCCTCCTCCTGAGGATGTTCCAGTATTAGAGTGAAACGTACGTTTTTTTTCTACAGTCTAAGATGGTAGCGGGCTGTTAGGGCTAACGTTAAGAATAATTTGGAGATTTGTGTGGTGTGGTGTATGGTGTTGTGCCGGTGCGAATTGCTGGGCTATTTGGCGGTGAATAGCGCAAGCTACACGTGCAAGCTACACGCTGTATCACGTAGATTTGTCTGCTTTGGCGGATTATAGCGAATCAAGTCATAAGTCATAAGTCATAAATATTTACTCAATTAGGTAGATACACTACACTTATTGACGTCCAGTTACATAAAAATATGATGGTGATAATCTGTTACGGTATCTTAAAACTACAGCTACCAAGCTCCAAGCTCCAAGTTCCTTGGTTATTTAAATTAGTTTAAGTATTTATAAAACTACTTACTATCTATCTACATTGTAATTTCGAACATATCCATCCTAGTATTAACTATTTTAGTAACCCTCGGGCTCTAGACACGTCTGCAGTTCAGCAACCCGCGTTATCAATTGCAAATTATGCAAATACCCTCATAACGTAAATTGTTGACTCGGTTTTATCCAGCGAATATACGATTATGCTCGCGCCATGTGGAATTTGAAACAGGAATTCAATCTGTGATTCAATTACTTATACTATTGATTCGGTTAGGGTTATTACGCACCCAACGGAATACAGAAAAATATTAGGAGCTTCAGCAAAAATACACCAAGAACTACTTTCTTGGTGTATTTTTGCTGATAGACTCCGTTACTGATGCAGCAAGTAAGACAGACTACTATTTTGCGTTTAGGATAGTCGATGATTATAATATTTTATTAATAATATTATCAAAATCATCGACTATTCTTGAAAAACATATTATGTTTTTTTCAAGATAGTCTCTGCATAAATGCCAAAAAACGTGGAAAAATTTAGAATTTACATTTTAATCACATATTGACGTAGTTAGAGACAATTCAGTATAATTAAATACTTAAAAATCGTACATTCGTCATAACTTTTAAATCTATAGCTTTATCAATCAGAATTTAGTTAAGATTGTTCTTTACTTGGGAAGATAAACAGCGTCTTAAAATCAACAGTTTTTATTGCACTTAAATCACGAGGAACGAAGCATTTTTATCGAATATTGATATTGTTATTTGGTAACCCAACATGAAAACCTACTTAATAATAAAACGCATAAAAATGTTTGTGGAAGAAATCTCTCAAATGTTGTTCCGAAAGACGTCCACTGCAGGATATAGGTCTCTTGCTAGTATAGTAGTAGCACAGAATAGGTAATAGTAGGTAGTAGTATAGTATAGTTGCAACACGTTTTTGTAAAGCTTCACCACACGGGCTCGGGGCTTCCAATGGCTTGCTTGAGTAGGTACGTCGATTCGCGCAGTGGAGTCGCACAAAGCTTGGCCTGGTGGGAGGCTTCGGCCGTGGCTAGTTACCAGTTACCACCCTACCGGCAAAGACGTGCCGCGAAGCGATTTAGCGTTCCGGTACGACGCCGTGTAGAAACCGAATAGGGGTATGGGTTTAATATAACTGCCATGCCCCTAACAGGTTAGCCCGCTACCATCTTAGACTGCATCATCACTTACCATAAGGTGAGATTGCAGTCAAGGGCAAAAAGGATGTAGTGGGAGAAAAAAGCTGCGTTTCCCGATTCGTGTGTCATCAACACAGATGCACTTTCGGTGGTCATCAAGTAACTTAGCATATTACTTAAAGTCTATCGGTTATTTTAGATATTGGCCCGTATACTTTCTTCACCGAAAAACTGATTTAGTTCTGAAAATAAAGCATACAATATTGTTGGATCCTCATTCATTATTATAAGATGGAAAACACACTATTTCATAGATAATATAGTTATGCATGTTTTGTTTTTAAAGTTCTAAAATAACAGCTCTCGTTTTCCTTGTTTCAGTAATAACAGGCAGTACAGATGGCATCGGGAAAGCTTATGCGAGAGAGGTACGTAACTACTATTTCTTTACTTTCTTCCTTGCTTTATTTGACTTACTAACAGACCAAATTGCACAGTCTATAAATCAAAAATATTTGAAGAATGTGCTCAAGAATTTCGAATCAAAGCCTTATAATTTTTTTCAATGTCTAAGCACATGCCTAGTTACATAACAGGTTATAAATTCCACAAAACAATTTTGCTATACGTTTAACTTTCTAATACTAAAAGTTAAAAAAGGAAGTGTTCCTTTTATAGCTGTGCTTCCTGCCACGTGATATTAAAGCTTCATAAGGCAGGCAAGAAAAGTCAATAGGCAGTTTCTAGGTAAGCTCGTTCAAACCCAAGCTTCTTCTTAAATAGCTTTATTCAAATCTACTAATTGCTATAAAGAGCTTATAAAATTGAAAACAAAATAACCAAAGGTGGACAGGTGGTATCGAATGGACTCTCAAGTAGGCCAGTTTTATAAAAGAGAACGCATTTTCTATATAGCTATGTTAAATATTACCATTTCAAGTAGCAGTTCTAGCTAAAGACGTTTCAAAGCTCCCCGCAGTAAATCCAGCGCAGGATTCCAAGAAATGGAAACTATTATATAGGTACTCGATAGAATAAAAGCCTTTTGCTTTATTCAATAAAATATGAAAATTTTACTGGAGTCCCTTTCATATTTCCCCCTTTAACGGTTGAAACTTTCCAGCAAAGATTTCCAGAAAATATGGATATCGTTTGAATATCGCGATTCACGTGTATCTATAAATAAATATTTCCTGGCAAGCTTTTTATGAATCAATGAATAGCGTTCTGCTAATCTGCGGGGTAAAACTTCATTTGTATTGAGGCGAAGTCCGCGATGTGGTACACGAATAAGTGCGAATCAATGTAGGTTATCTGCCCCGATTTGGGCACGTCCAAACATCTCAACTAAGCAAGTTTTATATCAAAACACGAGCTTCCCACATCCCTCGCAGGATTTGCCAGTCTATTTAAAGTTTAGCGTTTATTTTTTTTCGCTTTTATACTTTTATATACTTAGATCAAAGTAGTATATTTTTTTCGTATTTATTTTTATATCTTTTCAATGTATGGTGGCTTTTCACACACAAACACACATTTCAAGTATTTATGTATTTAAGTAATGACGACTACATACTTAGCTGTTACATTTATTTACACACAATCCGGTTTTGAAAAACGATTTAAGTGATTGCTTTGCGCTTGACTACATTAATTGTAATTTATGTTGTTTTCTTAGCCAATAAATCTGAATGGCAAACGATATTTTTGTGAAAACTTTAACCGTTAGTTGTGGAACGCACTACTTAATGTTATTTGAATGCTCTTCCACATTCGAATCTTTAATCTTCCACGAATAATTATAACCTCATCGAAACTAGATAGCACTGGGAAAATCCTGATGAGTAATTATTACCGCCTCTACAACTATTTTTAAGTAGTATGCTGTGCCTCTACACTGTATAAGTTCTTATTGTATACCAAGGGGAGTAAATTGGATGAGTCTTTTTTATAAGTAAACTAAGCTTTATGTTCTTTGTCTTGTGGTTTAAACTGGTATAATAAAACACGTAGGCACAGACCAACCACACGTAAGATTGGCTTGGAGGTAGCCTCCAAGAGTATCCTAAAAGGATTTTTGCATAAAGGATTTTATGCTTCCTGCAAAACCTTTTGAGGTTCAGTAAAAAACGACATAATATCTAGTTACATCCTATGGATTTGTATGGCGACATGGGATACCTATTCTATGTTTAAGGGAATCGGTTAGAACATTTTGAAAATCGTTTCTTTTCTTGCAGTTGGCGTCTCGAGGCTGTGATATCGTTCTAGTCAGTCGATCGATAGACAAATTAAAATCCACTGCAGCTGAAATTGGTTAGTAAGGTACCATTATTAATATTAGGTAATTATCCATTAATATGTAAGCACTTGGTATTAATTAATTTACGATTACAATTAGTACAATCACGATTGTCATTACTAATTTCGCATTATTTGTGATTAGGTATTATTATACCGACTAATGAGAAAATTAGAAAAATAATGTTTTGATGTGTAAAACGGACATATTTTGACCGCTGATATAAAACACGTACATAAACGTAGGTATTTCTTGGTTCAAGGTGTATGCAGTCAAACGACTTCTTATCATCAAATAGGCCAACCGACGCATCAACTCAAAGATGTAGAGGTTGAGCTGAAATTCTAGAGATAGATTATTTCATAGTTATTCAAATGTGGGTCTTCTAAAAGGCGTGAAATCTAAGGCATCTGTAAGTTTGATGACTTTAAATAATCGATTAAAGAAAAAAAGTTGATGACGTAATGACGCACTTATATAAGCTCGTATACTACTGACTAATGAATGACCCACGGGTTCGAGCGATCACGCCGTAATAAGCGCGTGTACGCGCTTTCGGTTTTTTGAAGTGCAAGATGTAGCGCGCGTTTTAGCGCGTAAACCGATACGAGCTTATACGCGCAAAAACATACGCCAGTCTGAAACCGCCCTTAAGCTACGCTACCTGCCTTATGCAGACGGAGCTGTGGGGCCAATAATGTCTCCCAACTCCCAATACACCGACAGAGGCGCACTAGGAAAACCAAGGCGCGGATTTCGACTCGTGGGTCACTTTCCTCTAAAGCGATAGACTACAGGCACAAGTTTTTCACTTATTCGTTTATTCGTATAAGAAAAATAATTATTATAATTTAATCATATCCATTGTAAGATGTTTCCTTAGTTGGAAGAGAAACAGGGAATTATTAATAGTATCTAATTGCATGACTATTGCTTCCCCTAGCAAAATATTTTTCCTTGGTCAGAGCATTTCTCCTCTGGGAATTAATAATCGCATTTAAACTTGTTGTTTTGAAAACTATTTTCTGTAGCAGATAAGTAAGCGAAATAGTTCTCGTATCAGGATTGCATTCCGACATAATTTTTCCCCAGAGAGCGAGTTCAAAGTGAGCACGAAGATAGTTCAAGCGGACTTTTGTGAAGGCGAAAGCGTTTACGACAAGATCTCGAAGGAGATAGCCGATATCGAAATTGGCACTCTAGTCAACAATGTCGGTGTTTCCTACACCTATCCGGAGTACTTCCTGGATATACCTGATTGGTGAGTTTCCATTTTTCATATTAATCCCTCTCACTCGCACTTCAAGCCATTGCCGGCTCACTACTGAGCACGAGTCTCCTCGGGTAGAAGGGTATGGCCATGGTCTACCACGCTGGCAAAGTGCAGATTGCCAGACTTCACACACCTTTGAGAACATTATGAAGAACTTTTGATCATGCAGATTTCCTCACCATGTTTTCCTTCACCGTAAAAACAAGTTGATTACTTAAAACGCACATAAAGTTACCCCGAAAAATTATTAGAGGTGCGTGCCCGGGGATTGAACCCCTGACCACTCGAATAGAAATGGGCGTCTAAGCCGCTGTCGGTGACGCGAATCCACAAGTTTACCCCCTACCAAAAAGTGCTCAACGCGGCTAAAGAAGTTTTCACTTCAACAAGGCAACTTAGTTAACTTTCTTCAAGGAACTAAGCAAGGATCGGAACGAGAACCGGTCCCATTTTTTTTTATTTGCTTGAAACCACTATGCTATCACTACAACATTATATTGCGAAAGTCTTTAAATGTCTGGTCTGCCTAATTTCCGTCATTTCTCACTCAAAATCTTTGCATTGTTATCTTGTTATAGAGAGAACCTATAGTTACATACAAATTAATCTCAAGTTTCTTCACCCGCCAGTTTGAGCTATAAGTTGATGAGTCAGTCTATTAGTTTACTCCTTTATAATTATTGTATTATGCTGCTATGAGATATAATATCACAGAGTAGGTAATAATACAGCTGATAATATGTAGAGGTAAGTAGAGTCCAGAGTTCAGACTTCCAAGTGACACAAGATGTCCTATATTAAATAAAACTTTTCATATATTTAATGTACCTATCTATGTAATAATTTGATAAAGCCAATGATTAGGCCAATGATGAAGATTAATGTTTATTTATATTTATAGATATACAAATTGAATGTTTTGTATATTGATCATCACTTAATGATGATGCAAAAATGACAAATGACTTTTTAACAACTTTATTTATGTAATAAGGATTATAACGACACATGCGGCATAAACATCATAAAAATAATAAACTTAGTACCTACATATATAATTTTTTTATCGTCGAACCATTTCTGTACGTGGCCTTCACTCGTGAGTCGTCACTAAAAAAAGAACGTATTTGTCTTTTGATCAAAAAACAAACAAGTGATCCTTAGAGTAGGTAGGTACATAATTAATATCATTTTGACGACGAAATAGTACAAAATTGTTAGATTAAATTCTAAATATTTGCAAAATCTATTGCTTTTACTGTCCTATCGGATGGTTAGCACCTATACTTCTAATGGTACAGTCCAAAGTACTGAAAAAATAATGATAAAACATAATAATGTGTCCCATGAGAGAACACACAAGTATCTACCTAATAAAACGTAATGTATAGTAATTAATGATAGTAATATTATAATAAAACTTATAACATTTTTTGCATAAAACTTGGAATTTTACGATGTTGATAGCCTTCTACTCGCACTTCCTCGTTAATGTTAAAATATATCTACCATTAAAGGCAAAGGAAGGTTTATTTACTTCCCCTTCCCGATTCGGAATAAAGAAGCTTGAAATCTGCGTGTGAAGGTCGGCATTTAAAAATTCACGGTTGTAGCAATCTTTAGGGAAGGGTTATCCAACCGTGGACATCTGCAGACGGATGTAATAATATAATAAAAAAACATTAACAGCAAAGCTGCTGAAAAAGAATACATGTAAGAGATAAATAAAATTTAACCTCAAGATTTAAAAGTACCTATTTTGATATTCTTAGTTTTAAAGAATATTTTACTAAGAGTAGAAAGAGGGAATAACAACGCAGCGTTAGAGAAATGGTTAAATGACCATAAAAATGTTTGAGTCCATGCATTAGGTAATGTTTTAGTTACAGAAGTAAAAAGTCCGAAGAATCGGCCATAATAAGTATTATAATATCAAAGGCAATAAATGCTTCAAAAAGAACTTTTGGTGAATAATCAAAATAATGTTAACGCAGTAGACCGCTCACCGCACCGAACAAGCGGTTTCCGAAACGAGCAGGTGCTATATTATGTTATTGTAGTTTTCAGAAATTATGCCGCTATTGAAATAATGTTACCTATTCCAACTGGAAGAGTAACGACACATAAGTGCTCATATTATTATAGGAACGCCAATAAAACGTATGAAATGAAGAGATAAAATTAAAATATGTTGTACTTATCATCACGACTACAATCCTTTAAATATTTATTATTAAACTGTTTAAAATATATGAAAAATTCTATAGGTACTTACATATCTACTTAATTATGAGTTTAAATTTTGAGCTTGTACTTATCAGTACAACAACAAGACAATCACCATAAATACAAGTTGAGATTATAATATTTAATTAATAAATAAAAAAAAGCATTTACAAACATTAAAAATCGAAGAAAATGTTAACGTAATGAAAAACAAAACTATGTACTTAAAATGTCAGAAACAAGAGAAACTTCCATTTTTAAATTGCTATCATTTTTACATACCTAATTAATAATGTTAAAAGTTTAAAATTATGGTTTTGTTTTGGCAAATTGAAATACTTTAAAACCTCTTAATAAAAATTGAAAGCATCTATGAAATTACAAAGTACTGCGACTAAAGCTAAATATAAATCTGTATGTGTATATTTGTTGCTGTAAAATTTTAACAGCTCGAGTTTGCTCTAAAATCACGGTGCCTTCGCCGTGCTAGCAATCATTTTACTGGATTTTTCTGTACTGTAAGATTTTTCTTTGGTACAATCATCGACAAAATATATTCTATCATTACCAACTCATTACGTACTGGATGAGCTTACGGACGTCAAAAGTGACCTAGAAATTCCATAACTTTCGATATTTAATTAAGTTGTTTATTCTTGCACTAACCCGACTAAGATTTATTATTGTCGGGTCGGATGGAATTTTATAATTTTATTATTACTTGGATGAAATAAACACGGGATAAGAAAAATGTAGGTATAAAATTACGTTCGACTAACTTTTGCGGGGCGAGGGGAGAGTGTCTTGTCATTTTTCTGCCCAATTTGACACTAGTGCATGAAAAAGTCGATCACAACTTAGTACATAATACCTCAATGATCACAACACAATGTTATAATTAACGGCGAAGCAGCCCAGTTTGCGGCTGTGTATATATATCATGCGTCCCGTGGTTAATTCGTCCAAGTATTATTATCAATATTGAACGACTTCAACATTTATCATCCTCAACAGTCATCATCTCAAACTTGATTTGTCGTTGGCAGGGATCAGTCAATCAACAATATGTTCAAAGCAAATGTTGTGTCAACAACTCGTATGACCGGCTTGGTGCTACCAGGGATGGTGCAGCGAGGAAAAGGGGTGGTGATCAACATTGGATCTGGATCTTCCATCATACCCAGCCCTCTTCTTACAGTGTACGCTGCTACCAAGGTAATAATATTTTATGATCCCATACAAAAAATTATATAACTGCCTCGTTGTTCTAGTGGTTAGCATGTTCGACTGCGGCTGACGAGGTCCCGGGTTCGAGTCCCAGGTCGGGTCATAATTAAGTACCTATTGGGTTTTTCTGACTAGAAATTCTCAGTACTAGCCCGGAGTTAGGAAGTTGGTGGTGTTTCACCCCCGTGCCTCGGTAAGCACGTTAAGCCGTCGGTCCTGATTATTATCACTAACATGATAATTGTTAATGGTCGTTAAAGCCCGCCAACCCCGTAGTGGGTCTAAGCTCTAATTCCCTCTCTTCTATGAGAGCGGGAGCCTGTGCCCACAGCCAACCAACATTTTCATTTTACATGGCTTGAGTAATGAGTATCTAATCTAATCCCACATCATAGAACCTAATTAATACATTAGGCAAACCTACGAACAGGTAGATAATTAACCATACATTTTCTTTACAGGCTTTCGTAGAAAAATTCACCGAAGGCCTAGAAATGGAATACAGCAAAAAGGGCATAATCGTACAATGTGTTTTACCAGGCTTCGTCTGCTCCAAGTTGTCTGGCTTACGCCGTAGTTCCCTAATTGCTCCTACTGCGAAGAACTTTGTCAGATCTGCTATTAGTCTTGTCGGTACCACCTCCAAAACCGCTGGATATTTCCCCCATGCTCTGTTCTTTTCTGGCATCAACTCAATCTATGCCATAGCTAATAAATTTAGCGTATGGTTGGTGACCAGGTCCATGGAGAATACCCGCAGAAAGGCTTTGAGAAAGTACAAAAAACAATAATTTTTACTAATTAGTTATTTTAGTGTAATTGGGCATTATTAACAAGTAGAATATACTAATACTTTCAATGTTCGTTTGAGTTCTCATCCACTTCTTTTTTGCATGTTGTTTTTACCAAAGATGTAAATATTTCGTTTTAAAAATATGTAGGTAAATATTATAATGGGCATGTCAAAATGAGTTAATAAATTGGATTTATAAATTGCTTCCTCGAAGTTGTAAACGTATACATCTATTTATTTTAACGAATCTTATTTACGGAAATAGGTAAGTGGATTTGCGGGCTTTAAGTCATCACTATAATATATTATAGCTATCATTGGAATGATAATAATGATAATTATATTATTTATTTACACAATAATGTCGATACGCTAAAAATTCAAGAAAAAGACAGGAATGGAAAAAGTGTAGAACATAATGGTGTTTTATTATTTGCCTATAATTGAAAAACCTACCTACTATAGATTACTGAAAAGGTTCATTCGTGGAAAAATTACTGGAACATTCAGTCAGTCAAGTCAGTCTCTATTTTTCTCTAGATTTCTATATATAATAATAATTATTATAACGTTTCGGTTAGCCAGATAAAAAAATGCACTGCAACAAATCATTCCACTTGTTTTTGACACTATATACATATATTTTTCACTGTACTGATGCAAATTTAACAGAATTGTACGGACAAAAAAAAATATTTCAATGAATTAACTGTGCATGCAGCGTTAAATTGAATAATCTAACATGCGTTACTGAATTATTGTGTTAATATTAAATTATTATCAAGGCTTAAGAAATAGGACGCATTATGTTTTTGCATATTAGATGTTCTTACTATTATAACTATTAATTATTTAAATGAGTAAGTTTGTTACCAATAATAATGATACTTGCCATTAGAAATAAGCCGAAGCTTTGTTTTCGTAGTGGGTGGGACATTGGATAGTTTGCTTTGTTTGTAAATAAATTGGTTAAAAATCAACTTGTTTTATTAATCTTGTCATGGTGAAGGTTTATATTTTAGCAAAATAACAATGTATTGACTACTACCTATACTCGGAGGTATTAATCTGTTAATGTTAGCTGTAAATATCTCAAAAAGATAATAATATTTACTTATCTGGAGTCAATCATCCAACTTAGCCTAATACTTACCTACATAATTAATTCTGACATCATTTCTTTGTCTTAAAAATATAATTAACTTGTAGTTAGGCGCCAACCTAA
Organism: Erebia ligea; assembly: GCA_917051295.2. Taxonomy (NCBI): domain Eukaryota; kingdom Metazoa; phylum Arthropoda; class Insecta; order Lepidoptera; family Nymphalidae; genus Erebia; species Erebia ligea. The sequence goes on from OU785228.1 coordinate 13,920,517, forward strand.
TACATTTTTCCTATATACGGTTTAATTATAATATAGGAAATGTTTAATTTATTACAAACATGATGATGAAACGTTATTTATGAAAAACGTTGGTAAATTGTGGTTGGAATCAGAACAACTAAAAACAACAACAAGAAATCACAACAGCAAAACCTTGTAATTAAAAAAAAATCGAGTGAGAATTATCTGCGTGGTTTTATTGTGTAAAGTTCGTGGGAAGCTAAGAAAAACAGAATTACTTAAAATACTCGAAATCGGTTTATTAATACGGGCCCAAGCATGAATTTGTTAAGCTTTTTATATATTTACTAGATGAAGCCCGCGACTTCGTCCGCGTGGATTAAGTTTATTTTATTCCTGCGGGAACTCATTAATTTTCCGGGATAAAAAGAAGCCTATGTCCTTCCCCGGGATACAACCAATCCCTGTACCAAAGGGGTTGTTTCATCTTGGGCCAGGTACTTGTACAGTATTCCAAAAAATAGTATAAAATCATAGAAAACTAAATAAAATATGGTTTTTTGCAGTTTTACAGTGATTATGAGGTACAAAAATAAAATGTTTAATTAGGTACATTTGTAGAATAGCAACTCTCGCAGCGCATCCATCCATCCATCTGCTGCTGTTGGATATTTTATGGTTAATTCTCATTTCTCAGGTTATTTTTATGTCTAATGTCATCATGGCACGTGTAATATACGTCAATGTCAAAATGGACGCATGTTGTTACGCTTTTATTTTGCAAAATAATTTCGCATTGTACCTCGTAAATTGAACTTTTTAGTAAGAAATAAAGAAAAAAATGTTATTATTTTATGACCCCGAACATTTTAAAATACCGTACAAATACCTGGCCCAGGCTCCATATAAATTTGAAACAACCCCTTTCATCAAAATCGGTTGAACAGATGGGCTGTGAAAGCGTAGCAGACAGACAGACAGACGGACAGACAGACAGACACACTTTCGCATTTATGATATTAGTATGGATTACCTGTGTCAAAATTAAACAATAAAATTTCAAAATTTAAAAAATATCTAAATACCAGGAAAACATTACGCACATAATATATTCAACAGCTGGCACATTAAAAAATAACTCCGCTATGACGACAGTTTATGATATTTCCAAGTTATTCATATCATGGGTTTTTATCAATCTCTTGGTTTTATTTTGAAGCATTACAAAGATTGCTGAGTTGAATATAATACCTACAAGTCCAAATAAATTTCTTTTTACAAGGTATGTTTGTTTAGGTAAAATCTTGCAAAATCATTTTTTTAAAACAGTATTATCCCCAACTGCTCTTTTGCAAACACGTTTATTTTGGATGACAATTTCATGGTTAACTAAGTGACGTCATTCAAAATCCAGTTATTTTTTATGAACCCCCAAGATATGGGTATCAAATAAAATGTGAGAAGAATACGAAAAATAAAATGATTTCATACTAAATCCATCTTGGCGGACGATAAAAGTTTGTTGTAAAAAATGTTTTTTTAATGATTTGAGCTTGAGATTTATTTTCCAGTTATGTGAGTTGTGTATATATGAAAATATGTGAGATATTGTAAAAAAAATATTTAATTCTTAAATCATACTAATATTATAAATGCGAAAGTGTGTTGGTTTATTGGTTTGTTAGTTTGTCCTTCAATCACGCCGCAACGGAGCAACGGTTTGACGTGATTTTTGGAATGGGTATAGTTGAAGACATGGAGAGTGACTTAGGCTACTTTTTATCCTGGAAAATTAAGGAGTTCCCGTGGGAATTTAAAAAAACTTATTCCACGCGGACGAAGTCGCGGGCTTCAGCTATTGCATAATAGTTTAAGTGCACATACTACCGTTACGTATTATAAAACATTGTTAAGTTGTCATTTAAAATATCAGAGCTACGATACTTAAATTAATTAAATTTTTTTGCAGGAAGGAAAAAATAGACGCTTGACCTTCGAGCTTCGATCACAGGTTCGGATGACTGGTTTTTGTAGAATGAGTTCAGATAATGACAAAAGAATCCCATTTTGTACAAAATTATAAAATTAAATAATCATAATTATGGTAAAGAAGGAAACAATATAGGAAATTATCACGCATTTTAATAAATTATTGTATTTTTATTTATTTTGCAAACTAGCCATTTAAAAAAATTATGGATTTAATAGGTAATTGTAGATTTATTTTGATAAAATAAATTGATATGTTATTGAGGTGTTCTCTTTATTTGTCGACCAGCCCTCGCTTCGCTCGGGTGGAAATTCTGCAAATAGTTTTTAAAGTGGTATCAGTTTCCTATTTGTAATCCTTTTGAATTTTCTAGGCACAGCTCTGTTTAAACTGTTTGTTGATATAATTTCAGTCATTTAATTTCTCCTTCTATAAGCTACAGTCATATTATCTGTATATTTTTTTTTATCCACTACAAGTTAGCCCTTGACTGCGATCTCACCTGATGGTAAGTGATGATGCAGTCTAAGATGGTAGCGGGCTAACCTGTTAGGGGCATGGCAGTTATATGAAACCCATACCCCTATTCGGTTTCTACACAGCATCGTACCGGAACGCTAAATCGCTTGGCGGCACGTCTTTGCCGGTAGGGTGGATAATATACGTAGGTCCATACTTACTAATATTATAAATGCGAAAGTGTGTCTGTCTGTCTGTCTGCTACGCTTTCACGGCCCATCTTTTCAACCGATTTTGATGAAATTTGGTATAGGGATAGTTTGTATCCCGGGGAAGGACATAGGCTACTTTTTATCCCGGAAAATTAAGGAGTTCCCGCGGGAATGTAAAAAAACTTTATTCACGCGGACGACGTCGCGGGAATCATCTAATTTTAAATAAATTATATTCAGTAGGTCATCTGGAGATTTGATTCCCGTACTCTTAGGCTGCATTTTGATTGAAGCGGAGCAGAGCAGAGGTGTTCAATAGATCAATCAGGTTATTGTTAGATAATTTTATCGCGTAATTTTTTATGAGTCTGCTCTCATGTCTGCGCTCCACTCCGTTCGTCTCCGCTTCCCCTTGAGACTGAATCCAACGGCCAGAGATGTTGGAGTTATCCTTGTTAAATTAAATTTTCTCTTTGATATTGTCAATAAAACCTCTTTTATTAACATTATTGTATCTACCTAAACCTTTACCTAAACTAAGTTCTGGTTCTGTCACATGTAACGTCACCAGAGCTCCCAGCCATGACAGTTTTCATTCTCTAGTATATATAGGTATTATCTATGGTTTTTATACATACATAGTATATTCAATGTACTCTGTGATACCTATATTGACATGTCATAAGGTCATAATCAAATGACAAAATTTTGTTGAAAAAATATCAAAACATATAAAAATGCAAAAATATTAAAATATACACCGATGCACTCGGATACCATGGGTATACGATAGACATAACATTATGGGCTCAGCGGGAGGATCATGTGGCTTAAGCTTTAATTTGAACCAACTTTTGATGACCATTGGCTCGATCGTTATCCTAGTCCTGCTTTTCCTAATAGTGTGCCACATAGTCAACGGAAGATAGGGTGATGGGTTCTAAAGCATGTTACAGTGTCGATTTAGTTCAAGTTATACTCATAGGATTTGCATTCGTTACTCTACTCATGCTCATAAGTTGGATGTGCAAATACTTTCAAGTAACCTAAGGCAAGGATAACATCAAGGAGCACAAAAGAAATGGGAAAGCAGTGTGAGCTCAGTTTTACCCTAGCTCAGGGACTAACAGTTGTTGGTTCCATGGTGGTTCTTATGCTATTATTTGTTGTACTATGCAATGTAGTAAAAGGAGTGCAATAGGACGATGGATCTTGAAACACGCTACATTGACTTAAACCAGGTGATTCTCGTCGGTTTCTCATTCATATTATGGTTGCTTGCTATGAAAGCTATGTGCAAATATATATGTGAGCTCCCATAATTAAATTTTCGTATCGGGCCTCTCTGTGGGTAGCCGCATAATATTTTGAAAATTCCGCAACATTTAATTGCAATCCACATCTGCCTGAATAAGTCAGCAAACCAAATGTAGAATGGTTTAAAATTATTGTTTACTTTGCTCTCTACAATGTTTTGCTTGTAATAAAATCATTTTACATTTTATTCCTATATTTATTTTTTCTCTTAGAGTAGGTACTCTAGCTATGTCTGCAACGTTGTGGATCAAAGTTTTTAAAAGTCCATCGGAAAACTTTTGTGCACCATAATCCTTTTTTTGCCTTCTAGCGCCTTCAGCTTTGTGAAAAATTTCGTTGAAGTCAAAAACATTACCCACCTTCTGGACCAGTGGGAAAAAATTAAGCATCAAACATGTTAGCATTATAATATACGTCAAATATTATCTTAAAACAAAACTGTTTTATAATCATTAGGTAAATAGTCTACCCATTGTCTCGTTGTATAAACATTGTCTCATTTATATTATTAGATGTAGGTACAGAGTAAACGAAATGAAATAAATTTTTATTTGCACAATGTTACGAATTCTCAGAACAAAATGAAATGAAACAGGGATAATTCGATTTGAAATTAGTCATATTTTGTATCGGAACAATCAGTTCAATCAATCAAGCTTAATGATTTGAATCTTAGGGACTTCTGTTGGCTTAGCCTCTCGAAATAGGGTAAGTAAATAATTTATGAATCATTTTGCGCTAGTGAATTTTATTGTTCAACTTAAGTATCTATCTAAACATCATATTCAAAAAGACTTAGCCCTACGTCACTCTATCTGTAACCCTGCACTGTCATTTAGGGCTTGTTCATAGATACACGGGGCGTTGCTCTCACCAAGTCACCACCGTTCAGCGCTAAGAATAAGATCACCATAATACAGCACCCAATGGCAGTAGGTACTTATTATAAGCGAAACAGTGCCTCTCAAGCTTTGCTCTTTGATTATCAGTCGTTTGCAAGCGGTTTTGTCTAGTCATAAAGGCATAAAGGTTAGAAACCACAGAAACCCTACCGTCTTGACTGCCATCAGGTGAGATGGCAGTCAAGACTCAAGGGCTAACTTGTAGTTAACTAGAGGACGCCCGCGACTTCGTTCGCGTGGCATAAGTTTTTTAATTCCCACAGGTACTCTTCATTTCCGGGATAAAAGGATGCCTATGTCACCCTCCAGATCCTCAACTATACCTACCCATGCAAAAAATTACATCGATCCGTTGCTCTGTTGCGGCGTGATTGAAGGACAAACTCTCTATTTAACGTCCTTGCGGATAGAAATTTCAAAACTGTGTAATACGTATTTCATGATTTTAAATCGGAAGCCCAAATACCAAGTTTCAGGGCTATAACTTGAAAAACGACGGACTTTCATTCAAATTTTCAACTCCTATTTAACCCCTTTGGAGGTGTAATTTTTAAATATTTTGTCACACATGCTTCTTTATTTTTTACCGAAAGCCAAATATCGAGTTTCGTAGTTATAACTTGAAAAATATCTTACAACTTTTTTACAAACTTTACTCCCCTATTTCAGCCCTTTGGGGGTAGAATTTTCAAAAACTGTGAAACACGTATTTCTTAATTTTTAACCGGTAGCTTATATACCAAGTTTCATGGATATAACTTGAGAAATGACGGACTTTCATACAAACTTTCACCCCCTATTTCACCCCCTTAGGGGTAGAATTTTGAAAAATCCTTTCTTAGTGAGCGCCTACGTCACAAAATGAACCTACTGTCAAAATTTCAAGTTTCTAACCCCAGCGGTTTGGGCTGTGCGTTGATATATAAGTCAGTCAGTCAGTCAGTCAGTCAGGACTTTGAATTTTATATATATAGATTAAAAAAAACCTTTTACATTAGTACCGAATCATACTGTGAAGCTGAAGTCTCGTAGAAACGATCCTAGCAATCATTGTGTTTGACGTGTGCAAACTGTAATCAAAGCTTACTTTGCGGTTAGATAACCTCATAATTTTGAATCCGTCAGGAACAAATTACTTTGGCTACCTTACTTCAAAGATATCCTAATTAAAACTGGTCCCTATGCCTGTAGCCTCCTTGAAAGCAAACGTTTGCTTAGGAAAACGTTAAACGACGGCCGCTCTGTTTAAACTAACTTAATGAAGACTGAAATTACGTAAATAGAAAAGGTAAAAGATTTTTATTGACCGAGCGAAGCGAAGGTCTCTGACTCTACTTGAGTGAATTGGCACTTGTCCGTCCGTCCGTCCGTCCGTCTGTCAGAGCCTTAAAACTTCTGAATTGCTGAACGTAATTACTTCAAATTTAAATATAATATGTTAACCGATGGCCTCCCGCCGAATATGGCATAAAAAGTTATAAAAATCTTTATTTCAGGGGGGCTCTCATAGAAGCGAATGCGAAGTAAAATATTTTTTATAGCGTTACATAGGGTTGCGGTATATCATTTTAAAGATAAGTAGGAATAGAGTCCAAAAATATATTTTTTTTAGTTTTTCCCCTAAAATTGACGAAATGGGGGGCTTTCAAAGTGGCGATTGTCTAACGTCCAAAGTTGACCGCAGAACTCTCAATTTTCTGAAAGGCCTGAAACTTATCAATTATTTGAATTATATCCTGTACATGAACAACAAATACTAAAATTAGATACTTAAATATTATAAGGAAACGAAATTATTTAATGTTTAATGTGCGTCAGTATTATTAACAGAACTTCACAATTATGTCAATGGCGCTCTGTACAAGTTTATGTTCATACCTACCACGAGGTCTCAGTTCGGGGCGAACCACTAGTTATAAGGATTTTATTTTTTTTGTTGTAAACATACCATTAAAGCTTTGATGACGACGACGGAACTTGATCCGGTCATCGTGACCAAAGCCAATAGACCGTCGAAATTCACTGTACAAATACTGTTACGCAATTATATCTACCTAGTAGGTACCTACTTGTAAGTACGCAAGCAGCGTACGTAAGTAACTTACATAACTAACTTTTGCATACGATTCGCGATTTAAGGTATGACTGTTTATATTTCGTAATTTAAGTACAACTTACGTGAGTAAAACTTACTACTATTACCTATTCTGTGGTAAAACTTTCAAATCTAATCCTGGCTGTAGGTAGGTACATTAAAAAAAACATTTAACAGAGTAAAAAACTGTAATGTAGTAAAGTAGACGGCCTCCCCATGGAGTAGCCAAATTGCCAATCCGAGTCAAAATGCTTTTTCACGAAATATAAAGTGGTGATTTAATTTCGTACGAACGAATTTCTGTATTTATCCCGAAACTGTGACAGTTAAAAGCACGAATGCAATGTTTTGTAACTGTTATAAAACAAACAATAAGTACATCTTTCCGAACCGGTGGTAGATTCTTACGACTTATCATAAGTGGCACAAGTTGTCCTACATTTCTATTTCTATTTCTATTTCCAACCCTAAGAGGGTGAAATAGGGGTTGAAAGTTTGTATGAAACTCCGTCATTTCTCAAGTTATATCAACGAAACTTGGTATTTTGGCTTACAGTAATAAATACAGAAGTATGTGTGTCACAGTTTTTCAAAATTCCACCCCCACGGGGTATAATAGGGGTTGAAAGTTTGTATGAAAGTCCTTCATTTCTCAAGTTATAGCCATGAAACTTAGCATTTGGGCTTTCAGTTAGATATGCAATAGTACGTGTTTCACCATTTTTGAAAATTCGATCCCCAAAGGGGTGAAATATAGCGTTTGTCCTTCAATCACGCCGCAACATTGCAACGGATCAACGTGATTGCATGAGTATAGTTGAGGACCTGGAGAGTGACAGGCTACTTTTTAAACCAGAAAGTTAAGGAGTGCCGGTGGGGAAAAAAACTTAAACCACGCGGACGAAGTCGCGGGCATCAGCTAGTAAATCATTAGTGTCAACAGTCCCTAATTCCTACTAATTACACCCTGGTTTAAAAAATCGGTTGCAATTGTTACGCAACGCTTCCCTTAAATTCTAGAACTGGATAGGTGACCGAATTTGGCCTTTTCGTCACCGATGTGCCCCTGGGAGTACGTTAAGCCGTCGTTTCCGGTCGTTTACACTTATGTATTAAGAAATTAAATACCTGCACATTTAAAATCTAAGAATTGAAATAGTAATAGGTAATCATTACTTAATAAGTATCTACTCTTATAGCCGAGTCGTATGCGGAAGGACCTCGAAACAAACCGCATTATCATTCGAAGGCCCCTGCTATTACCTACTCTAAATGTGTTTATTAGAAAGTGATCAGGACTCTCAATTATGAAAAATATGAAGCAGAGAGAGAGATAATTTATAAAATGCGAAAGGCAGAGACCTTGCTTGAAAACCCTCCTGATTAAAAATTATTTACTTCTATAGATAGCAATTTACTTCTTGGAATCTTTAACATAAAGACCCCCGAATCTAAAAATACGCGAAATGGGCTTTAGTGAACGGAAAACAAATAGGTCTACACCTACCAGATAAGCCCGCTACCTACTATCTTAGACTGCATCATTACTTACCATTAGGTGAGATCGCAGTCAAGGGCTAACTTATAGTGGAATAATTCAAAAAAGACTTGAAGAAGGTAGCGTGAATCAGCTGAAAGAAGGTAGGAGGAAAGGAGTACCGTGTTTGGCTTCAAGAGGGCTGTCCAATAGCGTCCAGCAGTGGACGCATGCAATCTGATAGGACTGGATTGAATTGGAATATTTTGGAATCCATATTCATCTAAATATATAAAAGGAAAAGATGACTGACTGACTGATCTATCAACGCACAGCTCAAACCACTGGACGAATCGGGCTGAAATTTGGCATGACGTAGACATCCGCTAAGAAAGCATTTTTGAAAATTCAACCCCTAAGGGAGTAAAATAGGGGTTTGAAACTTGTGTAGTCCACGACGAAGTCGCGGGCAGCTAGTATAATATATAAACCAAAGCTATCGAAGATGAATAGACGTTGATTCCAATTGGAACATTGTTGGAACCACGCGTTGCGCTTTTAGATATATACGAGTATATTGTGTGTATTGGTTCATGGATTTATTTACATACATGAATATGCAAATCGCGACACCGCTGGGTCACTATTGCATGTGGTGAGGGTAAGAATCAAAACCAATTGTTCTTTGGGCGATGTGACCTAGTTGCGACGGCATTTTTTATCGATAAGACTGCGCTGGGCCACGATCGTTAAGTACGAAAACTTCTACTACTATATACTACTATTGCCCATTAAAGTCCCACTGCTGGGTGCATGCCTCCACTCTCATAGGAGAGAGGTAGAGCTTATAGACCCACCAATGCGGGTTGGTGGCTTTAACGACTATTATGTTAGTGATAATAAACGGTACCGACGGATTAACGTGCTCTCCGAGGCACGGTGGTGAAACACCACCAATTTCCTAACTGCGGGCTAGTACTGAGAATTTCTAGCCAGAAAAACCCAACACTTAACTTTGGCCCGATCCGAGACGAACCGAACCCGGGACCTCGTCGGCCGCAGTCTAACATGCCAGCCACTAGCCCAACGAGGCATTGTATACGCAATATGGATACGACAAATTTCAAAAGGTACCTAATACCATTCTGTGCTAATACCATGCATGGAACAAGGAATCTGCTTATTTCTATGCATGCGTCTGTGCGAATCGTCCGCTTTGGAGGGCTGCAAGGTTTTGTCCTGTCACCTAGTGTGTACTCTGAAGGCCATGATTTCAATTTATCACGTTGCCATGTGTATGATAAGTAGATAAAGATAAGGCTTAAGGTCGAGCGGGCTAACTTTATAGGGGGTAGGTAATCACTTTAGCAGTAGGGTGGTAATTAGCCACAATCAAAGCCTAACTCCCACCCGGCCACAGACAAAGAAGAAGTAGCACCGTAAACTTATAAGGATACTAGATGATGACCGCGACTTCGTTCGCGTGGATTAAGGATTTTTGCTTCCGCGGGAACTCATTATTTTTCCTTTTTAATAAAAAGCTGCCTATGTGTTATTCCAGACTATAATTTATCTCTGTGCCAAATTTCATCCAGATCCGTTCAGCCGTTGGGTGATGATTCAGACTGATTGAGTGTTACTCAACATCTATCCATCCATCCAAACTTTCGTATTTTTAATATTAGTATAGTTTGAGCTCACCACTACGCCAGAGAGGGTTTCTTGTTTTTAAATGTAGAGGTTCGCTATTCAAATCGTTTTCTCATATAGCTGCAGTCCATTTTTATACCAGGGCAAGTGGAATTTTAATCTAGACACGAAAATATCCTTACAAAGTACCTACCTACATACGAGTAAGTTAAAAATAACGGAGTTATTGATCAAAAAAAATTGTCGCCTTTGCTATTTTATATATTGCGTCGTCTATTTTATCTACCATAGAAATATACTACTTACCTAGATATAACCCACTATAATACTGATTCTGATACGGATTCGAAAAAACAAAAAACCATTATTTACATTTCAATTAATCATTGATTTTACAAACTCCTTTCAGCTGCATCTGCTCTACATAATTTCACGAAGCCTGACTTCAGGGCCATAAAACTGCTGTAAAAGAAATGCAGCCTTGCACCAAGGAGTTCCTAAGCAGTATTTTCTACCGGGAAACCGTCTACGTCTGACCTTATTAAATTTTCATGCAAAATGCAATCCGACTTCTCCCAGAACTAGGGATGCATACGCTAAGGTATTTACATTTGAATTTGTGGGTGGTACAAATTTTAGCTTTTTTTGATAGTAACATATAAAAATCATTGATATTTACTAGATATTTGGCTATAGGGTCCTTGTAGCAAGTACTGAGAATTTTATTTATCTATACTAATATTATAAAGAGGTAAAGTTTGTGAGGTTGTAGGGGGTAATCTCTGGATCTACTGAACCGATTTTGAAAATTCTGGTACCAATAGAAAGCCACATATTATTTGTGAGTGTCATAGGCTATAATTGACCCGAAAAATTAGGGAGTTCCCGTGGGAGTTTAAAAAACTTATTTCACGAGGACGAAGTCGCGGGAATCTGCTAGTTCAAAATACATATTGTGTTCATTGTGTTCTGTTATGGGGATACCTACTGCGATCTACAACATTATGTTGCTTTATATGACTTGTCTACTATGTCAAATGAGAGTATGAGTAGTAGGTAATTAAATTAATATGCTTACGTAAGTCCTTTGCTTTAAAGCTACTCAGTGTTTAACCTTTGTTACCTTTTTATAGAATTAATTAGAGCTTAAAAATATAATTAAATTTACTTTTACGACTGACATATTTTGTCCTAGTGTTTTACTCTGTCCTTATTCTTTTCATGCACAGGTGTAACTTTCATTATTATTTTTTTGGCATTCACTTCGTCTAACGAGCAGAAGATATTGAACAAAATAATACTTCTTATTCTTGCATTATTCGCTGAACTATCAACTAGCTGATGCCCGCGATTTCAGCCGAGTGGAATAAGTTTTTAAAATGCCCGCGGTAACTCCTTAATTTTTTGGTATAAAAAAAAGTAATTTAATAAAACAAAAAACCCGACTGCTTGGATACCAAAAAATATAAAACAAGACATGAATTGAAGTATTTCATTATTATCAATTTACATCGTTATTAATAAAATCTATCAAGACGCAGTCGCACGTTAAGGTAAATGTTAGCTATTGGACGTGCGACTGCGCCTTGATAAATTTTATTAATAAAGATGTAAATTGATAATAATGAAATACTTCAATTCATGTCTTGTTTTATATTTTTTGGTATCCAAGCAGTCGGGTTTTTTGTTTAATTAAATTACTTTTTTATTTCAAACTTTTTAGTTCAGTATTTTTTGTAAACAGGCGACGTTTTTTCTGCCCGAAGTTGTACCAAAGGTACTATTATAGATTTTGTGGTAGCATTTTAGAGCATGTGAATAAGCAGCGGATTCATTTATTCGTAATGACTACCATGGTGATCACCATAACCATCATCAAATTTGCATATGTTATAATGCTAATATAAATTTGGTTTGGTAAAGTTCGTGAATCTGCTATTTTTTCGACAGAGAGAGTGAATTAATTTTCGAGAGTCCTATCGCAGCGACGCGACGTCACGAGACCTCGGCATTTACCGCGTCCAATCGCTTTCGTAAGCCAATGAACGTCGGCCACTTACGAAAATGCCCGTGAACAATGCAAAAAAAGTATTTTCAAAAACACAATTTGTACGTATTTAGTTTAGTACGTAGCAAAGTCGGAACCAATAGACATTTAATAGACATTAAAAATTTTAGTCGTAAGTTATGTAAGTCGAATATGCGCTGCATGTGGCATTGATGAATTTATTGATTTTTTGACTGATCGATTTAAGGAGTACAAATCATCAAGTTTTTTGAGACTCGTTATGTCGTCACATTAAGCTTTTACAATGATATGTTACTACCGTAATATTATATTGTGAGAGTAGGTACGCGTAGGGTTGCCAACTATACTGTTTTAAACAGTATTATACTGTTTTTCACTAAATTATACTTTTTACTGTTGAACAAAAATAAAGTATACAAAATACTGTTTTCAGCATCAAAATGCAAACACATTAATTAAGACGGCAGCGGAGAGTGAATTGCCCATACAAACGTAATACCAATATAATTTGTGATTCGGAAATATTTCCACCATATTATGCAATTATTTAGACTGAACTTGTGTTTATCTAGGTCCCTGGATAATAATATTTTCAAAATACTTTCCCAAAATTAAATGTAAGCGCATAGCGTTTTGCATATTTTCACGACATAAATGACATGTTTTCTCCTTATTTGTTTCATATTAATAACATCACGAATTTAAAAACATAACTAAAATTGAAAAAAACCACCACAGAAGGTAAATCTATGTGGTACAGTGCGTATCTTGAACTTGCAGCCCGCGATATTCTCCACACCACATAAATCTTCCAAAATACCCTCAACGTACGTTTCACTCCGACACCGGAGCATCTTCAGGAGATGTTGACTCTACAATGCATGATTGTGCTTTCAATATCATGGACTTCCGCAAAGTAACGCCTGCTTCTATCCAATATAACTAAAATTGTCTCATATCTTCTTTCTGTTCCCTCAGCATTTACTGAAAGAGTTTTTTCAGTAATGAATGCTAAGTGGCGGGAGGATAGAAATAGAGCATTTATTAATTTAATAAAAAATGAGCTCCTCATTTATTTTAATTTCAGTTATAATTGTGATGAGGCGTATGAAGTTTTTAAAAAAGATTGTAAATTAGTAAGTTGTGCGAGAAGCTCTAAAAAATATGTATTTACTCGTAAAACAATAAATAAATAAAATACTGTTCATTTTTCTAAAATACTGTTTAATATTCTTCATACACCTGAATATACTTTATTTCTTGTAAAAAAAGTTGGCAACCCTATACGCGCCCCACCTTCACCCTTTTCTATCCGCTGCCGGCCGCGTCATTTTCTGTTGAACGTTACTGTATTTCTATGATATCTCATAAAATATTCATCTAAATTAAATGGTGTACAGAGCAATTTTTATCTTAATTAAATACTGAAGATGACGAACATATTTATTTTGATAAGGATTAATACTATGTCGGTAAAAACACCTTCACAAGTAAAGCATAGTTTTAAACCAAGTTTGAAAATCATAAAAATGTTTGTTGTTAGTCAGCCTTAAAAGTTAGATATATGCTATCGCGGATTTTTTTATAGAACTTTTTAAGAGGAACTATTCCACCATACATTATTTTCGTGTAACTTTAACTATTTACTCAGCGCACGCAACGAAGCTCTCAGATGAGACGATTCTTTCCGACTGAATTCACATTATTGCAATTTTCGTAGGGATCTCTTATTTTTTAAAAATGAAATATGGCCTATTTTACATGTTAATAATGTAGCTTTCTATAAGTGATATAATTTTTAAAATCGGTTGAGCGGTTTTTGAGATAATCCAAATCTTTTCTCTTTATAATAGGTATCATACCTAGTTTGATAGATAGATGATTTATGTAGGAACTTTAAACATTTCCTTTGAAACCTCGTAAATCCTAAATTATCATTTAAACGGAAAAATGGTTTAAGGAACCTAGGTGTGATTTTAAAAGACCTATCTAACGATACCCCACTTGCCTATAGCCTATCGACTTTCATTTATTAATTGGCTTCTTGTGGACGCCATTTTGTTTTTCTCAAATTCGGCCTCCATAGTGACACTCGGAAGATTAAAACAAATCTAGTGGTGCAAGTACTATCAAAATCGGTTCAGCCGTTTTTTCTGTAGTGCGACACAAAGGATTACAACCTTTGAAACCTCGTAAATCCTGAATGATCATTAAAATGAAAAAATGTTCAAAGAAACCTAACTCTGATTTTACAAGACCTATTCATCGATACCCCATTTGCCATAGTTTATTGACTTTCATTTTTAAATTTGTTACAATATGGCTTCTAGTGGGCGCCATTTTGTTTTTTCTCAAATTCGGCTTCCGTTATGACACTCGGAAAATTAAGACAAATCTAGTGGTGCAAGTATCATCAAAATCGGTTCAGCCGTTTTGTCTGTAGTGCGACACAAAGGAATACACTAAAAATGAACCTTTGAAACCTCGTAAATCCTAAATGATCGTTAAAATGAAAAAATGGTCTGGGGAACCTAACTCTGATTTTACAAGACCTAGTCACCGATACCCCACTTGCCATAGTTTATTGACTTTCATTTTTAAATTTGTTACAATATGGCTTCTAGTGGGCGCCATTTTGTTTTTTCTCAAATTCGGCTTCCGTTGTGACACTCGGAAAATTAAGACAAATCTAGTGGTGCAAGTATCATCAAAATCGGTTCAGCCGTTTTGTCTGTAGTGCGACACAAAGGAATACACTAAAAATGAACCTTTGAAACCTCGTAAATCCTAAATGATCGTTAAAATGAAAAAATGGTCTGGGGAACCTAACTCTGATTTTACAAGACCTATTTATCGATACCCCACTTGCCATAGTTTATTGACTTTCATTTTTAAATTTGTTACAATATGGCTTCTAGTGGGCGCCATTTTGTTTTTTCTCAAATTCGGCTTCCGTTATGACACTCGGAAGATTAAGACAAATCTAGTGGTGCAAGTCAGTCGGGTCAGCCGTTTTGTCTGTAGTGCGACACAAAGGAAATATACATATATAGACTGATGAACACATAACCCTGTGCGTTCCGCAGTCGGGTAAAAAGTAATGTCACTCTCCAGGTCCTCAACTAGTTATACCAATGCAAAAAATCACGTCGATCCGTTGTTCTGTTGCGGTGTGATTAAAGGACAAACCAAGAAACAAACACACTTTCGCATTTATAATATTAGTATAAACTTATAAAGCATAGATTTAGGATAGGTTGCTTTGATTATGTATAATCAAGTAAATATTATAAATGCGAAGTTTTGGAACCGAAAAACCTCGATCCACGCGGACGAAGTCGCGGGCATCAGCTAGTTTATAATACATATTATACCATAGAATTTTATTCCATAAGTAATTACATAAATATTAAGTATATAAATATTTCGTGCGGATGACTGTATTATCCGCGATCCATCACTGACACGGCCTTTATTCGTGGCCAAATCACGCGTGTATTTTGCCCATTTGTCGGCTGTAAGGCAGTTAGCAATGGAGCCCGACGAAAGGCAATATATCAGGCCCTTGGCAAACGCACTTTAGGCGTTTTTCCATAACCGTTTATGTCCCATGAATAGAATCGTAAATCGTGATATAGCAGATATTTTCTAAAAAATTTGACTTATTTAAATATGCTTTTCTGAAATAGTACCTATTATTGAAAATAATCATATTTGATTGAAACTATATAATTTGTTTTTGCAGCGCTTAACTCTTTTCAGGGGTGGCGTTTTGCTTCACGAATGAGATAGAGTCTTCGAGTATTATTTTAACCTACTTTATACTCGGAAGTATAGTATACGAGGGCGGGTCAATAAGTCCGTGACTTTTGGAATAACAACACAGATTTTTTGATAAATAAATCATTTTATTTTTCAACGTAGTCTCCCTTGAGCTCTATACACTTTGTCCAACGCTTCTCCAATTTTTTTATCCCTTCCAAAAAATATGATTTGTTGAGGTCCTCAAAATAGGCCTTTGTTTGCGAGATGACTTCATCATTGGAGTCAAATCTTTTTCCACCAAGCCATTTCTTCAGGTTTGGGAACAAGAAGTATTCACTCGGAGCCAAATCTGGAGAATAGGGCGGATGAGGGAGCAATTCATAGCCCAATTCATGGATTTTTGCCATGTCAACTGCACATGTGTGCACCCTTGCATTGTCTTGGTGGAAAAGAACTTTTTTCTTGGCCAAATGAGGTCGTTTTTTTTCAAATCGTCATTGAATCGGTCCAATAAGTTGGCATAATATTCCCCATTGATTGTTCTTCCCTTTTGAAGATAGTCAATGTGGATTATCCCGCGTGCATCCCTTAAAACAGTCGCCATAACTTTATTGGCTGACAAACCCACCTTGGCCTTCTTTGGCGCCGATTCACCCTTAGAAACCCACTGTTTTGACTGTTGTTTGGTCTCTGGTGTGTTGTAATGGATCCATGTTTCGTCCACGGTTACAAAACGGCGCATAAACTCCTCCATATTGCGATTAAACAACGCCAAACCTTCCTGTGAAGTTGTTACACGATTGCGTTTGTGGTCGACTGTGAGCAAACGCAGCACCCATCTTGCGGGAAGCTTCCTCATGCCCAAGTGATCATTCAAAATTGAAACCACTGAGCCATGCGAGATTCCTACGGCTTCCACAATCTCTTGCACTTTCAATCTTCGGTCGGCCAACACCATATCATGAATTTTTTCGATTGTTTCGGGTGAAGTGACCTCAACTGGGCGTCCAGGACGTTCGGCATCTTCAGTGCTTGTACGGCCACAACGAAATTCAGTAAACCACTTTTTTTACCATTGAAATCGATGGTGCAGAGTCCCCATAGTATTTATCATGCTTAGCCTTGGTCTCGGTAATGGTTTTTTTTTCGCAAAAAATAAGCACACGAAATTCACTTCTTTCCATTTTTCCTCAAATTACTGGGTAGTCTGATAAAGATAGCTGTCAAACACAAACTAACTGACGCAGCAAGTTCAAATTTTGACAGGAGTCAACTGACAGATGCCTGTTGACAGGAGTATAATATAGTAGTGTTGCTTTTTCAGTAAAGAGGTCAGAAATTCAAAAAGTCACGGACTTATTGACCCGCCCTCGTACAAGCCGATAAGTTAAACAGGTGCATTTATACATAAAGTCGATCAACTACGGTCTATTTAACTGATTTTGGCGAAATTTGATAGGTTGCATAGTTTTTATCACAGAACATCTGTGGTTTTTATCCCGGAAAACAAAGAGTTCCTGTCATCTCAAATCCGTCATCTGACACACGGAATGGCGTAGTTCTAATATTATATGAAACCGCACAAGGTGACTATCGCTTGTCTACTCTTCTTTGTAGTACGATGCCACAGCTGAAGTTTTCCACTTTTGACTAGACCGATATCCAACTAGGCATGGAGGAAGGAATAGGCAACTAGGTTAAAATTAAAAATCGCATCCTTACTTACATATGTCACCTGCTATCAAACGCTAAATAAAAAATATGAATTACATACCTACCTAGGGTAGGGCGGGACTAGTTGAGCAATTTTTCACTTGAGCGGATATAGCTCCTCAATCATAAGTCTCAATGAGTTGTTATGTAGCCTGATGGATTAGTAATTTATCCCTTAGCAAAAGTGCCCATAGTATTTTTTTTGTAACACGTCGAATTTAAGAGCTACAGCTGTTTAAATTCAGAAAGTCAAGTATGCTCGATGTACCCCATAGGTGAGGTAAGTTGAGCAAGGGTATGGGGCAAGTTGAGCACTAAGAATGTCTAGCCAAACTATGGGTTCAATGTTGACTAGAGATGAAGTAAAATATGTGTTTGACAATCAGCTCTTTATTTATAGTATTTTAGTGACAGAACAACAAACTTTCTTTGAATAATTTAACCGAAACTAGAATTAACAAAACATTAACGTATCTCAAGATTAACTTCAGAATTAGATTTAGTCTTTCTGTTTAAAATCAGACCTAAATATTTATATTATTACCCATATAGCTTACCTATATCTTAGAAGAAAATATTAATAAGATCTTTGGAACTTAATGGTCATTGTCACTGTTGCAATTGACAAAAATTCATACTTTTCCCCTCATCGTTGACAGCCTTTACATCATAATTTAAGTCTTCAGTAATGTAATAAAATCTTGTAGTCTTCCTCTTGTAAGTCCGCATCCTAACAAAAAATAAAACATTCATTACTTTAGTTGTTTGAGTCGTGGGGTAAGTTGAGCAACTATAGCTCAACTAACCCCAACCCGGAATTTTAAAACAAAAGTGAGGTTATAAAAAAATCGTAAGAATTATACCCAGGACCTTTCTACATATCAAAAGTACACTAATTTTCTGGAAGATTAACACTTACCTGATTGAAAACAGATAACATTTGACTAATACAGACGAAAACTTGCGATAAACGACGTTTTTACTTTTTGGTTACAAAATAAACAAAACGCCCGGGCGCTTACCTCGCTCGTCGAGCCACCACTAGCGATAGCGCGGTGATTATCCCTTCCGCAACCCCTTATTTCCGCCATAAGATGCCTATGCGTACGGTGAATAGTTTGCGAGATATTTCGATTGCCCAACTTGCCCCTATGCTCAACTAGCCCCGCCCTACCCTACTATAGGTCTACCAGAATCTGATGGCAAAAAGTATACACCGTATACTGGTACTTTTAGGTGTATTTTTTGCCATCAGATTCTGGTAGATCTATACCTATTATGAAGCATAGATAAAATATTATTTATATAGCAAGCACACTTAAGATAATTTGAAAATGACCTCCATCCTCCCTTCGAAACAAATGGATAAGTAAATCCCTCAATTCAATTTACAAAAAAAGTTCTTGGAAAGTTTCAAAAGCTAAGGGACGAACCTCTTTAAAATTTCATTCTATCAATTCGAAAGCAAATTGACCGAGTGGTTGGCAGAACAAAGGGTGAATTCTGATAAATTTGCCCACCTGGTTCCAAATTTCGTGCAATTTATAAATTAGTTTAGTTTGTAACTTGAGACTTCAGAACTTTTCGACACAATGTAATTTAAAATATTATTTTGATGGGCTATGATCACTGAACTATATAAGATAGTTACAATTGGCTTAATCGATTACATTGAAAGCTGCATTATTAATTGCTAGAATCGTATTATGTTATTATTGGCATAGTTTATGGAAATCTTACGGCGAAAATAGATTTTGACAAATAGCGAAAGAGTATTATAATTACAGCAAAGAAAAGGTGATTGCGATCGTGTCACAGTTTAGTCATTTTTAGGGTTCCGTACCCAAAGGGTAAAAACGGGACCCTATTACTAAGACTCCGCTGTCTGTCTGTCTCCAGGCTGTATCTCATAAACCGTGATAGCTAGAAAGCTGAAATTTTCACAAATGATGTATTTCCGTTGCCGCTATAACAACAAATACTAAAAATTAAAAAAATATATATATTAAGGGGGGTCCCCATACAATAAACGTGTTTTTTTGTATTTTTTTGCTCAATATTAAAAACGGTAACAGGTAGACGGTTCAAATTTTCACAGAATATTAACTTGTATATTACCTTTCAAAATAAATAATTAAATATCAATAAAGTAAATATTAAAGGGGGGCTCCCATACAACAAACGTATTTTTTATTTTTAATACGTCATAAATCGTAAAACTTACTACTGGTTTGTACG
The DNA here is from genome assembly GCA_917051295.2 of Erebia ligea. Lineage (NCBI taxonomy): Eukaryota > Metazoa > Arthropoda > Insecta > Lepidoptera > Nymphalidae > Erebia > Erebia ligea. The sequence continues at coordinate 13,940,325 of OU785228.1, forward strand.
GAACCCTCGGTGCGCGAGTCCGACTCGCACTTGGCCGGTTTTATTTCTCTTCTCTCCACGCAATAAATTCGTCGTATGTAGATATGTAGCGACTTTTTGACTTTTCCGGTAAAATGTTCTCCGAAGCATTTTGTACAATTATAATGAGTTCCGGTGGTGTTAATTCAAAAAAACTAGGATCGAAATTACTCATTTTGTGCAACAAACAACTAAACTCGCAAAGAAAATTTCTGAAAAATGGCGCCAACCGTAGAATATAAGCAGAGTTTTTTTTTTCTTCACCCATTCTGGTAGGCAAAGGGAACTATGCCCATACAGCCAAGTCTTCAGTAGAATTTTTTTATTGATATGAAATGAAAATGAAATTTAATGAGATGAAATGAAATGAAACCTAACCAAACTCATTCAATCAAATCATTAATTAATCTGCTATTGAAACAAATTAGTAGCTTCTTTTTAGAAATATACGTATTTGCATAAATCATAAAAACTTCTATGAATTTTTTTAGTAAAAACTTCATGGTTGGTTTTTCTTTTTAATAGACATTATTTTGACAGTTGGGAAAGAGAACGCACGAGTTCGGGAAAGGTAAAAAAAAAGCACGAGTATGTAATAGCCCACATCCCGAACGCTATACGTCCCTGCAATACGCCACTGATCGAGGTCAATGTCGGATGACGAGGAGACGAAGAAGTGCGCGGGCTGCTTAAATGATATTACATCGGACAGAAGATCGATGAGGTGTTTTCTATGCGAGAAATATTACGATCTATCTTGTTGTGGACTATCAGATACACAATACAAAAAGCTTAATAGGACGACAAAAACCACTTGGAAGTGCCCCACATGCCAAGCGCGTCTTCGATCTGGTGGTGGCAATAGCAACACGCCAATTAGAACAACAATTAAACCAGCGTCCGGCGACGAGCAATCGGATATGGACTCATACATTTTAGAGACAGTCAATAAAATAATCAGCTCCTCAATAGAGACTGTGATTCACGACGTACTAACAAAAGAACTCAAACCTATAAAAACTGATTTAGCACTCTTAAATGATATTAATCGCTCAATTAAATATGTCTCAAGCGAGCTTGAGGACATCAAGAAGAGTCTGACGCATTTAAAAGAGGAAAATAAGAAATTGATTAAGGAGAACGAAGAACTAAAGGCAAGAGTTAAAGAGCACAATACACGTCTCAGTGGACAGGACACAAAATTTATAAAAATCAAAGAGGAAATTAAAGAAATCTCAAATAAAAATCGGGAAATAGAGAGATCGATGGAATTTACGACTAACCAATATGATGGAATAAATGATAAAATGAAAGCTGTTGAAGATGATTCAAAAGCCTGCACTCACAAGATCCACCAATTGAGCGACACTATTGAGGACCTGGAGCGACAGGCACGACAAAGCAAAATGGAGATAAGAAATGTCCCCAATCAACCATCAGAGTCACAGGATGATTTGATTAATATCGCCAGGAGCCTACATGAATCGATTAAACTACCATTTTCTGTCGATTTCATACAAAACATATATAGACTTCCAGGTAAACCGGAAAAACCGCGAGTTATATTGATTGAATTGCGATCTGTATTACTAAAAGAAAAGCTACTGAAAGCGGTTAAGAATCACAACGCTCAAAACAAGGACAACATGTTAAACTCATCTCATGTTGGATTAAGTGGGCAAGCACAACCTATATATGTCGCTGATTATCTGTCTAGTAAAACAAAAAAACTGTACTTCCTAGCGCGAGAAGCTGCGAAGGAAAAGAAGTTCAAATATTGTTGGACAAAGAATGGGAAAGTTTTCCTGAGAAAAGATGATGGAGCCAAACTTATATTTATTAAGGAAGAATCACAAATTGAAGAGCTTAAGAAGAGGGCTGAATGACTATTTTCTAAATTGATAATTAATTATGCCTGGTATAATTATGCTGTAGCTACATATAACGTCATAATAGGCAAATACACTAACCTACATAATATTTCACATTATATACGATGCAATAACACCGTGAGTAGAAAATTCAAAAATCAAAGCATGTTATCATACTTTTACAAGATTAACTTGCAACACATTCTTGCTAGACATAATATAACGTGATATAACGCTAGAACCTAAACCTAAAATACATAATTACATTGCAATAACGCTTAAGAGTTTCTTATATTCTATTAATATATATATAGCTGCTCGTGCTGATTGACTGATTGATCACCTCTCCTGGACAATTTTGTATGAACTTTTTTTTTTTCACTTATCGTTTCGTATAGAAAACAAAAATTCATCCGGAGGAAAAATACGGAGAGAGCTGATGATTGAGGATTTCGAAGACGGATGAAGAGCACCAGCCAGGTTATCGAAGATAGGTGGGGGGTGCTCGACCAAATGTCACTCGAAACTTCATCCAATTGACAGTTAGCTGAAAAAAAATTCAAAATGGCGGATTTAAGATGGCCGCCATACAAATTTCGACGGTGTCTATCTCGGAGAGTATAAAAGATGGAAGAGTGGTTTCTCGGCAAAAGATGATCAGGACGTGAGGGTCTACTTGATGAACAGGAAAAAAATTCAAGATGGCGGAATTTATTTTTCCATAGAAAAGGGTATTGAAGATAGGTGGGGGGTGCTCGACCAAATGTCACTCGAAACTTCATCCAATTGACAGTGAGCTGAAAAAAATTTCAAAATGGCGGATTTAAGATGGCCGCCATACAAATTTCGTCGGTGTCTATCTCGGAGAGTATAAAAGATGGAATAGTGGTTTCTTGGAAAAAGATGATCAGGACATGAAGGTCTACTTGATGAACAGGAAAAAAATTCAAGATGGCGGAATTTATTTTTCCATAGAAAATGTATGGCGAATATTGAAGAGGCTACAAGTGTAGAACTATGCAAGACTACGGTTCCTTTTCAAGATTTGTTTTTGTGGAAGAAATCTCATTTTGACGAATGGTTCGGAGAAAAAAATATGGAGAGAGATGATGATCGAAGGTTCGGATGATGGGTGAGGAGCACGGTCAGGGTATAAAAGATAGGTACCTACTTAGGGGCTGCTCAAACAAAAAGGGAGGGGCGGGGGGTTGGTGGTCTTTGTTTTATGTTTTTCCTTTATGAGAATTTTCTTTTACGTCGGACGCTTGGCGTGCTGGCGCTTCCACTGTGCTCTGCACTAGCATAGCAGTGTGTTGTTCAGATCAGAACACGTAGACAGTAAACCAGCTGCCCGATTATGTAAGAATTGTCGATCAAATCGTCAAAGTTCGGCGTCAAAGTAAAATAAACCATAACAGCATTGAATTAGAGCTCAATTTCGTGTTTCGAAATTGAGCTCTAATTTAATGCTGTTATGGTTTATTTTACTTTGACGCCGAACTTTGACGATTTGATCGGCCATTCTTACATAATCGGGGGGCAGGATAGTAGGACAGCGAGTAAGTAGACAGTGGACCACGCGCTCCAGTACGCGGTCCGCTTTAGCGGGCCGCGCAGCCACGCGCCATACTAGTTAATATATATATAGCTGCTCGTGCTGACTGACTCATTGATCACCTCTCCTGTAAAATTTTGTATGAACATTTTTTTTTTCACTCATCGTTTCGTATAGAAGACAAAAATTCATTAAGAGGAAAAATACAGAGAGAGCTGATGATTGAGGATTTCGAAGACGGATGAAGAGCACCAGCCAAGGTATCGAAGATAGGTGGGGGGTGCTCGACCAAATGTCACTCGAAACTTCATCCAATTGACAGTGAGCTGAAAAAAAATTCAAAATGGCGGATTTAAGATGGCCGCCATACAAATTTCGACGGTGTCTATCTCGGAGAGTATAAAAGATGGAAGAGTGGTTTCTTGGCAAAAAATGATCAGGACATGAGGGTCTACTTGATGAACAGGAAAAAAATTCAAGATGGCGGAATTTATTTTTCCATAGGAAAGGGTATTGAAGATACGTGCGGGGTGCTGGACCAAATGTCACTCGAAACTTCAGCCAATTGAAAGTGAGCTGAAAAAATTTTCAAAATGGCGGATTTAAGATGGCCGCTATACAAATTTCGTCGGTGTCTATCACGGAGAGTATAAAAGATGGAAGAGTGGTTTCTTGGCAAAAGATGATCGGGACATGAAGCTCTACTTGATGAACAGGAAAAAAATTAAAGATGGCGGAATTTATTTTTCCATGGAAAATGTATGGCGAATATTGAAGAGGCTACAAGTGTAGAACTATGCAAGACTACGGTTCCTTTTCAAGATTTGTTTTTATGGAAGAAATCTTATTTTGACGAATGGTTCGGAGAAAAAAATATGGAGAGAGATGATGATCTAAGGTTCGGATGATGGGTGAGGAGCACGGTCAGGGTATTAAAGATAGGAACCTACTTAGGGGCTGCTCAAACAAAAAGGGAGGGGCGGGGGGTTGGTGGTCTTTGTTTTATGTTTTTCCTTTATGAGAATTTTCTTTTACGTCGGACGCTTGGCTGCGCTGGCGCTGGCGCTTCCACTGTGCTCACTAGCATAGCAGTGTGTTGTTCAGATCAGAACACGTAGACAGTAAATCAGCTGCCCGATTATGTAAGAATGGTCTATCAAATCGTCAAAGTTCGGCGTCAAAGTAAAATAAACCATAACAGCATTGAATTAGAGCTCAATTTCGTGTTTCGAAATTGAGCTCTAATTTAATGCTGTTATGGTTTATTTTACTTTGACGCCGAACTTTGACGATTTGATCGGCCATTCTTACATAATCGGGGGGCAGGATAGTAGGACAGCGAGTAAGTAGACAGTGGACCGCGCGGTCCATTACGCGGTCCGCTTCAGCGGGCCGCGCAGCCACGCGCCATACTAGTTAATTATATAACTTACTTAAATTTCTATATAAAGGTAACTAACACACACTATTATTATTATATTACACTATTACTACTACACACACACTATTATTATTATATTACACTATTACTACTACACACATACCGTATCTCACTACAAGCAACGCGGACGGCTTCAGCAGCTAGGCCGCGAAGCTTTTACTATGCATCATCTTATAAAAATAATCCTGGATAATAAGACTATTTACATCAACGAAAATAATATAGACGAATTATCAGTGGCTAGTTCTTACTGTTGTAGTCCAGAAGAGTATTACACATATAATAGAGAGAAAAATAATTGTAGATACTTTAAAATACTTACACAAAACATACGAAGCATAAACTGTAACATGAATGGCTTTCTCGCATTACTAAATAGACTAAGGCCCACTTGCGTAACGTTTGATTTAAATATCTCCTAAATAAAATTAGTTAAATGTATTTAATTGTGTAAACATGTTTATCCTAATCGCATTTATGATCGTCTTGCACGAGGCTCTTTTGGATGTCATTTAACTAAATCGGTTTAGCGAGTCGGTAAAGCAGTAGGTAATTGCGTTCCATTTCATACCATTTGTGATGGATTGACAGGAAATTGTGTTTGCATTACAACTACGCATGAAATGAAACGTAATTTTTTTTCAAAACGCAATTCAAACTTCAAAGTCCAAAACATCCCAATGACTTTGGAACAGCCATAATAAAATTAATTTAGTAAATATTGGCTTATAATAATCTGAATTGGATTTAACGCAACAAAGCAGGTGTCGGGGGACCCAATTTTAGTAAAGCGAGGAACAAATAAAGTAATGTTTAGGACGATAGAACTAATTCTTCCATCATAGAATGTAAAAAAGCTGATGCAATAAAACAAGCAGACGAACAAAAAAGAAATATTATTATTTATTTTGTTTTCAATTAACTTCAATCTCTCTTTCTTTTTTAACCCTTTAATTTTCTTGGATATCAAGTGTCCTATGTTTATGCCTAGGATGTAAGCTATCTCTGCAAATTTTCATCAAGATCGGTACATAGGTTTATTGTAGGACATCCACACGCCGCAGTCTTGTGTCACCTGGATGCAGCGGCTCCCTGCGACTCGGCCCTACCTCTACCTAGGGGGGTCGTGGCTAGCGCTACACTTTCCCGTGCTTTCTTCAAACTCAAACACGTTTATTTCATGCGGGATATACATAAGTACGACTTTTATGATGCGTTTTATTTTACAGTTGTCCCATATATTTGAATCATGTGCTGATCCGTGCTATCTAGCCACAACAATTAGAACTGATAGGTAGGTTAGCAGCAGCTACACACTGAGTATTATAGAAAAGTAGCCTTTTCTATTTCTACCGATCTCTGCATCCAGGCGAAAATATTCTCACAGTCTTCTGGAAAACTGTTGAACAGATCAGTTCGTGCTAGGAGTTGTCGAGGTCTACTTATAATAATATTCTATGATTTCTTCGTTGTCGTCAGAATGTAGTTCGAAAAAATCCATTGTGTGCTCAATAATATTCGTCAAATTGGTCCACTCTTTACGTTTTAAAGAGAAATACATTTTTTTATTTGTTATTAAATTCATAACACAACTGACAGCAATGACAACAGCTTAAATACGTTTAGCGCCGTTAAATAGCCATTCTGGGATGTTTAAATTTGACAGTTCGCTAATTGTACTTAGCAGAAAAATTTACGTTGTGCAAGACGCTAATTGTATTTAACCGTTTAAATGCGTTTAGGACGATTTTAAATACGATTTAAGGATGTTACGCAAGCGGGCCTAAAAATAGAACATGATATGATTATACTCACAGAGTGTTGGCTGTCAAAAGTGTCAAATATACCTAAAATAAATAACTACTCACATTATGCTACTAAAAATATGCATAACCAAAACGATGGGATTGTGGTTTACTTAAAGAATAATATTAAATTTAATGCACAGGAACCAGACTTTAGAGATGCGAATTCTGTTATTATAAAGATAGGACAAGAAACTGCTATAATTTGTATATACCGCTCACCATCAAATACGAACATAGATAACTTCCTACACTCTCTAGACAGTGTACTAAGTTCATTAAAGCAGTTCCAAAATATAATAATTACAGGCGATATAAACATCGACATAAGTACGGAGCACACTAATACGAATGCTTCAGAGTACTTAAACCTAATTGCATCACACGGACTACTCCCAGCACATATACTCCCGACGAGAATGGAAAACTGTCTTGATCATGTCATGCTAAAATCCAAAAGGAAAGCATACTCCTATGTTATCAAAAATACACTTACTGATCATGATACCGTTACACTAATGCTACCACTGAAATACGATACTTTAAATTACGTAAAAAAAGTTTATAAAATTGATTACGAAAAATTAGGTAAAGATATAAATGCACTGGATCTGTCTCATATATTTCTAATCAATGACGTTAATAAGGCTGCGGATACACTTACTACATCGTTAAAATCCTGTATAGATAAAAATAAAACTGTAAAAACCATACCTAGACGATTTATTCCCAAAAAGCCCTGGATAACACAGGGTTTAATTCGATGTCTTAAGCACAGAGATAAATTACACCTGCGTTCCAAAAAAGACCCTGGAAATCAGATATTACATTTAACATACACTAGGTATAGAAACTACTGCAACACATTAATAAAAAAAATAAAAAAGTCTTATGAACAGGCAGAATTTGAAAAAGCTGACACAACAAAGAAAACTTGGCAAGTTATAAGAGCTATAGCTGATACTGATACAAAAAAAACAGGACCGGTAGAAATTTTAGAACTATCAAACTCACCATTAGAAGCAGTAAACTTTACAAATGATTATTTCGTAAATATAGGTAAGACACTAGCTGAAAAAATTAAATCGCAACAAAGCACAATAACTACGAAAATCTGCGTAAATAAGGCCCCGCACTCTATAGTATTCTTGGAAACTGATATTAAGGAAGTTTTAACTATAATAAACTCACTTAAAACAGATAGTGCTGCGGGATGGGACGGTATACCCGTAAAGGTAATTAAAGACCATAAAAACATATTGGTCAGTATAATAACACATATATGTAATCTATGTTTTAACTCTGGCATATTTCCCAATACCTTTAAAAAATCAATAGTCCAACCTATATACAAAAATGGTGAGAAAACCCAATTAACTAATTATAGGCCAATCTCAATGTTACCGGCTTTGTCAAAAATTATAGAAAGATTAATTAATAAAAGACTAACTAACTATCTCGAAAACTTTAAACTGATCTCGGATAATCAGTATGGATTCCGAAAAGCTAGGTCAGCAAGTGATGCGGTTCAAGAATTTACACAATTTGTTATCGATGCACTGGATAACGGTGACAAATGTCTCGCTATATCGCTGGATCTAGCTAAAGCATTCGATACCGTGTCACTTCCTATACTCCTAGGGAAGCTCGAATGTATCGGTGTGCGTGGCCTACCCCATAAACTCCTGACAGACTACCTTAATAATAGAACACAGTCCGTCAAGATAGGTGAATACATAAGTAGCTCACTTACTGTGCATTATGGAGTTCCACAGGGTAGTGTCCTTGGTCCAACCCTGTTTTCCATTTATATAAATGATCTCTGTTCGTTGCCTGTGGTAGATGGTAGGATAATTGTATTTGCAGACGACACAGTTTTACTAGTCCGAAATAAAACATGGGATGGACTGTTCAAGTCAGCCCAAGACAATTTTAACCAGATAAATAGTTGGCTAAGAGACAACCTGCTTACCTTAAATGCAGATAAAACTAAATTGGTTACTTTTACCCTGACAGAGTCTGCACAACCGCCTAATGTCTATAAAATCAAGGCGCATGGAATAGGATGCAAATATAATGACACATGTAATTTATGTTCCTGTCCAGTGTTAGAAAAAACCTCTAAATTTAAATATCTAGGTATAATTATAGATCAGAACCTCAATTTTAAAGAACACATTAAAGTACTCACACAGAGAATACGTAAACTTATTTATATATTTAAAAGATTACGAGATACGGCAGATTACAAAACTCTCCGTATGGTCTACCATGCGATTGGCCAATCTTTAATTACCTATGGAATTGACGTTTGGGGCGGCGCACCTAAGACCTACCTTTTACCGTTGGAAAGAGCACAAAGGGCACTTATAAAAGTGAGCCTTCGACTACCGTACCGGCATCCAACCACAGACATATATAAAAAGTTCAAAGTTCTTACCGTAAGACAGCTCTTTATTTTGGAAACAATAATTAAAGAACATTCCAAGTTAGAATTCAACAACAGTTACAAAAATAAAAGAACTTATTATCGTGTTGCAAGAATTCCTAGCTGTAACACCTTCGCTGCTCATAAATTTTCCAAATTCATAGGCCCATATCTCTATAATAAAGTGAACAAAGAAATTCAAGTATATTCCTTAAGTAAAAAACAAGTTAAGACGTTAACCTCCAAATTTCTAGCCAATCTAAATTACACGGAAACTGAAAACATTATAAAAACTATCATCTAACCAACTAAGATATTACTACTCACAAACGCAATCATACACACACTCATACACACACACGCACACACGCACTCAGGCACACACACGCATTAAACATATCCACACGCACATACTCACGGAAACACTTTATTTAATTTATACTAACCCTACTAACACTAGAATAAGAATAATTTACAAGTACCTAATATGTAACTTATTAATTATCAAAAACAAAAGACCGAGTTAACACAGAAAATATTGTGACAAGAGGGTAAGCAGTCAACTACAACAACAAGCTGCGCTTAGTGTAGTTGATAGCAAAACATTAATTTGTGACCTGTAAGAAGTGTAAAGTCGATAAAAAGATATTATTTATAATATGTAAGTTACAGTTAAGCTGAATAAATATTTTCATTTTTCATTTTTCATTTTCACTTTTTGAGCAACTGTATTAAAAAGTCCATTAAAAGTATGCTTCTGAAAAAAGCTTATTAAACTGTTGAAGATTACGTAAATGACAAATAGCATTTGACTCGCTCCACCAATGCTAAGGACAGCGGTTACTTATGTTAATGAAATTGCAAATTATTTTTTTCAATAGAGCAACCGCCGAGTTTCTTGCTGGTTCTTCTCGGTAGGAACGACATTCCGAACCAGTGGTAGATTCATTCGACTATTCATAAGCACATGTAAAAAGTCTATTTGAATAAAAAACTTTTGAAATTTGAATTTGTATGGCAGTAGATGCACTCCACGATTCAAAAGCACTTGTAAAAGTTTATCTGAATAAAAAGATTGAAATTTGAAATTTGCCGCTGGCATCCACGTGTTCCAAGTGACTCGCTTGGGACTGTAATCTCTCAATGGTAAAGTTAGACCGTTATTTGTGTGCTTAAAGTCATAAATATCAAGGCAACACATGGTAGCACTACCTAGATTGCATTTGGCGTGAAAATTTAATAAAGTCAAACTTAAAAGGTTCCCGGAAATATCTCGTTGGAAGTCTCTGTGCACCGAGTAAGGTGCATTATCTTCACATTTTTAGGAGTTTCTTTATGGCACGACTAACCGGGAAAAGATTTCATGCATAGAAAGATTGTAAGTTACGAGGCGTAGGTAGCAAAGGCTAACTTCCAGGAAACCTGACGCTACGTGTAAGTAGTGTTTTATAAGTCTGGAATAGCACCTGAGGATATTTTTATATACCTAAACTAAGTACTTTCGTTTACAGTGTTGAGCGCTGTTGTCTAAACGTGGGAGGTCCTGGGTTCGATTCCCGGCAGGGTCCATTTGGGAATTTATAATTTCTGAATTTTCTCTGGTCTGGTCTGGTGGGAGGTTTCGGCCGTGGTTAGTTACACTACCGGCAAAGACGTACCGCCAAGTGATTTGCGTAGCGTTCCGGTACGATGCCGTGTAGAAACCGACTAGGGGTATGGGTTTAATAATAACTGCCATACCCCTAACAGGTTAGCTCGCTACCATCTTAGACTGCATCATTACTTACCATCAGGTGAAATTGCAGTCAAGGTCTAACTTGTAGTGGCGTAAAAAAAAAAAAAACTTATGATCAAAAAATTGTGGCTATGGTAGGGACTAGTGGAACAGGCCGTTTTTTTGCACACTTCTAAACTAAAGCGGTATCCGTTTTGTTCACCCGTAGCAGAAAGTATTATAAAGAGGGGCCTTAATTGTAAGTTGTAATGCTTAATTCTGAAGGTCTTAAGTACCTGTCAGGAGAAGACTTTATTTGTATAATTAAGCAGCGGTCTTCCAGATCCCTTGGCATACAATTCGACTTAACGTAATTTATTAACACTTCCCAATAAATAAGCATAGGTATAATTAAGTTACTAACTCGACCAAGGCTACTAACCAAATTCGGAACCCAGATTTTAATGGTTTGAATTAGTATTGATCACGAATCCATTTATTGCCTTAAGTAGGTAAGTATGTAATACGTTTCTAGAACACAATAAATCCACTATCGTTAATACATAGGTTTCACCAACTTTAAGTTTTCAAGAGGGTAAAGGTCTAGCCCCACTATAGAGGCGCGGCGCGTGCGACACGTAGCGGCAAGTATTATTGAAGTAAAAACTCTTTTAGCCCCGTTGAGCACTTTTTGGTAGGGGGTAAACTTGTGGATTCGCGTTACCGATTCGCGTCAGCGACATGCTTGCGAACACCGACATGCTCGCGTTCTTACGAAGACAAAAGGTCTTAAATATAAATATACTACATCCGTAATTAAACTTTAATGAGTTAGTTTTAAGGTTTATATTTTAATAATTTTTTTTAATATTCGTTTTCACTTCTATTGGCAGCCCCTATGATTGCCAATTATTTTTTTGTATGATAATTAGAGCTTAGCAATTAGAGCTGGGCCCACTTAAGCGACGTGGCATTGAGACGCACTGCGCGACGCGGCCCCGTACAAACTCATACGAGTACAATTAGCAGCTACGTGATTGCGCCGCTCCTTGCATCTCAAGTGAGGCTATACCTTAAAATGGTACTAAAGAGCGAACAAAACCGTTTCGCTAAAAGCGCATTATTTTGAAGAGCATTTCAGCGCAAGATGCTGAAGCTTCATACAATATTACAGAGGCT